>CM039639.1:6218039-6842682 GCA_022405125.1 Anthidium xuezhongi
TCTTTCTCTCTCCAACTCTATTTTCCTCTATTTTCTTTCTTTGTCGGTTCTTTCCCTGTTTAACTATTTCATCCTTTCTCTATCTGTGCTAATTTCGCTGTGCGCCACGTTCACCGCCGCACAGTTCTGTCTCTCTATCCTCTTTCGTCCACGTTGTTGCTTCCTCGGTCATTCTATTTTTCTGTTTCCGTTCACGTCTACCCCGCTCGCGGCTTTTTTCTTTCTGTCTGAGCCGCTAGTTTCTGCCACTTTGTCTCCTCTCTTCCCGCGTACTCTTTTCTTGTTTCGCGTCGTTGTCCCTCTCGCGGGACTCGCAACGCATCGTCCTCCTCTTCTATTTTCATTTCCCGCTTTTCTCTCCCTCTCGCGTTCCTCTTTCTTTTTCTTCTTCTTCTTTTCACCCCGTGCACAGAGCGTGCCTCTTCCTTTTTCCCGCGTTCGCCCATCGCGCACCCTCTCGCACCGTTGCCGCCGCTGCGCGCGTGTGCGCGTGTGTCCCTGTTGTATTTTCATTTTCATCTTTCCTTTTTCGCGGGGATCTTCCTATTTCGCTTTTGCCGGAACGGCTCTCGTCTTTGTCGCGCTCCGCGAGTCCTGTGTCGAGAGTGTGCGGAGCGAGAGAAACGATTACGGGGCGAACGGGGTGGCTATGTTCCCCACAGGATATAGGGTGTCGGGGAGAGATTGGCAACAGAGTATAGCCGTTCTCAGTTTTACCATTCGCCTCTCTGTCTTTCGTGCTTTATGACTCTCATTTTGCTTCTCTCTCTCTAGTTGTGTTTCATGAGCACGCGCGCGCGCGCACACACACAAGCACGGTTACCCTGCCTCTTGCCTTGCATCCTGTACGACCCTGCGTACCTTGGATGTTCGTTGTGGTGGTGCGGTGTGCGCGCCACCGGATTGGCGGGCTGCGACCCCGCATGAATTATTCGGTAACCTAATAGTTTCTTGAGCAAAGAGCAGCAGATCGTCGTAGCTATCTTGTTTTGCAAAGCGGATAGCTTCGTCGATCTTTCGGACAGTGTGGCCGGGGAACAAGGAGGGGGACGAAGAGCAAAAGGGTGCCGATGGGCTAAAATGAATCGGGCTTTTTATTGACGGGTCTATCGATCTTGTTCTTTGGGTAGGTTGTTTCACAACCGCTTAAGGGGTATTTAAAGATCCTGAGATAAGGGTACCGCTGTTAACCCTTTCGTTTAAACGGTATTCGCATTATGTTATGATCTTGATTTATTTTTCTCTAAATTCTAATTTGTTGAGTTTATTCCGCTTGATTTTACCTTATTCCGCGAGCTTCTGAAGCAACAGGCGATCAGTGATGAATGACTGTAATCGCCTTTAATATACCACGACTATTTAATTATGGGCAATTATAATTACCTGCAGATTTTTCCTCGCTCATTATTCGCCACGATATAATTTTAGAAACTTTTCTCTAAATCAGAATATACAGAACGCTGTTTGTTCTCAAACTGTCCCGTAAGTTCTCGACTAATAAATCGGCCTCCATGCCAACTTTTCACGACATTAATTTGTCATGCCAGCACGATGCACATAATAATAAAACAAGATTCGTCAAAAAAAGAGCGACAGAACAATCGTATTATTAAAATTGTTTGCAAAATTGCACACGATGGAACGATTCTGGCCCAATTGATCCGCGATGAGCATCGGCGATGAGTTCGAAGATGTCGATAAATCCTGGCGAAAATTAAACCCGTTACCAATAAGATAAGTCGAACAGAATGAAACGTTTAGAGCCCGGAGGTTGTATAGATCAGCATCTATTTACGAATCGTGAATCTGTTGGTTTGATCGTGCAGAAATTGCCCTGGACGTGGCCGATGAAAGCTTTGCCTCGACACAGATGCTGGCTAAGAATTTCTTGAGCAAACAGGCCCCTCGTCGAAATAGCCGGCTCCGAAGAATATATTTCGATATATATCGGGGGGGATATTTTCTTGCGGTGTCCGTTTTCTAAAAGCGGGCAGAGAATCACTCGATGAACCGAAATTCCATGGCACATCAAAGCGATTCCCCGTCATCGACTGTGTCATCGAGTCAAGCTGCCTTTGAAGATCAGTGTCGACGCTGTCAATGGCAAACTTTACTTTGCTGGAGCGTATCCGTCTAATGATAGCCCGGTTCCAGGCTAATAATAGACCCTCCGTGCTTAATAGTTGTCGAAAATTCTCTTCATAGGTCGGCCCGCGACTAACCTTTAACAAATTGCCGCGTTTGTTCTCTGAAACATCCAGAAAAGAGACTCTGCTTTTTCGAAATACGATAATACGCTGTTATTATAGAAAATAAATCATTCTTGAATTAATTTCATTTTTATATTCGCGTTTTATTACGAATTTTCGATACTCGAATATTTATTATTATTTGTTTTCAACTCTTTGCACTCGAGTGGTGCAATTAACTAGAATATTTTAAAACGTAAATAGATCATAAGTATTTGTAACTCTTTTCTCCCAATAAGGCTTTTAAATTTTCCAAGTTTTATCGAAAAAGAAATCTAGACTTAATCGTATTCCAAAAATGCTTCGAGTGCAAAGGGTTAATTTTGAGTATCATTTAACAACAAGTTGATATTCTAATCAATCATTTCCTTTCGAAGTGGAGCAAATTCTTATTCATCGTTTATAAATAACAATAATGGTTACGCGTGGTCGTTCACGAACACGCCTCGAAATATGCTCCCGATAACACACGGCGGTCCTTTATATTAGAATTTGCCACTTGCGGGGCTCGGAATATGCCGCTCACAGGGAGCGTTGGAGATTATGAATTTCGGTGACGGGGTTGCGCATCAAGTTAATCCACCCCTGGTTTCGGTGCGAGAATGATGCATCCCCCTTCGGATGATGTAATCATTCGTTCGAGGGGCGATAGAATAGCCGAAACGAAAATTACTTTCTCGAATGTGCGAGCAACGATGAGCAATTTAAGGGTGGCAGAGGAGAGGTCGATTTCGTCGTGCCGGATATACAAGACAAACATTGTGATTTGAGTGGCGATTCGAGGTTGAAATTACGTCAGACCTCGAGGGGTGGCTCGATACAATTAAAGACAATTAAAAATGGAAATTAAACAATTCGTTGGAGGTGATTTTCTTCGATACAATCTGATGTTACAGCAATAAAAGTTAAAATTTCAAATGAAATATTAAGTTGTAATTAATAGAAAATCAATAGTTTTTAATATATTTGCCATCGTGTCGACCATCGATCATCAACGTTATGCATTTAATTCGATTAAATAATTAACGCGTTGATTGGCACAGTAGAAATAATCATATTTAGTACATTAGGCAATAATATGGATTATTAAGGATATTAAAAATTAATTGTTTAGTATAATTCCTCAATTTGATAGTTTAAATTATTAGTGAGCTGCATTAAGTTTAGGATTTTTTGGCACCTATCTGAACGAATAAAATTGCAATTAAAAATCTGAAATACTTTCGATCATTTCTCTGCCGTTTATGAGCATCGATGGTAACGAAAGAAAATCACAAACACGATAGAATTTATCGCGTTTTCGCGATACTATGATCGGTAAAATCATGGAAAATTTATCGATCGTTCTCCGGACAACAGTGTCGTTTTGCGAATCAACGATGAGATAGTATTTTACAGCATTATACGTCTCTGTGTGCGCGCGGGCACGGAGAGAGAACAAGGCCCGGTCTGTCGGTTAATCGAGCCGCGTGCAAATATATTCGCAAGGATCGAACCGAAACTGCAACTGAAATAGCATCGTCCCGCAAATACAACGTGTTTGGATATATATTGTATGTATTGGGAGCCGTACGGACGGCGTTTTCGTGAATCAAAATAGCGTGTTCGGTTTTACGCGAGAGGCTGACAGCACTTCGTCACGTGCTTCGTTTAATGGAACGCTCTACGAGTTATTTCGAACTTATGTGTCATGCATTCTAGTTGCGTGCAAATATAACCGGCCGTTCGAGCGTTTGTGCACGCGTCCGCGCGCGCGTACGTACGCGTGCATCCGCGCGTCTACGACAATTTTTATCCAAAGCGAAATCGACGCCACCGAACTTCGCGCTCTCGAGAGTCCCCGACGAGATGCTGCTCGCGTATCGATTAGGGGAATTGCTTTAATTCGATTCGAACGCGTTGCGAGAAACTCGCGGTAAACGAGTTCCAGTTTTATTTTCACCCCAACGAAAGAAGATTCTCGTTTTAACGCTACAATCGTTGGTTCGAAGTTTGACGAACTTGTCAGAACTCTGAGGGGAAAACTGTGAACCAATACAGGAATTCAAACACTATTTTGTAGACAATTTATACTAAAGGATTATAGATTTCTGAAGACTTATTGTATAGCAAGTTGGTGATTCGAGAAGGTACGAATTCGAAGAATATCGTATACTAATCTGAAGCTTAGCACGTTAAAGTTGTTGAAAACTTTATTAAATGGTAATTTTATTTTTAACATACTTTATTCCCACAAAATATTTCTAATTGAATAAGCGAATAAATTCCTAAAAGTATAGGTGACTATCTGATATTCAAGTGTCACCTATATATGGTCGATAAAAATGAATTTTGTTTGTAAATCTGTAGGTTGGTCATATTAGGAAGTTTATTCGTCGAATGAATTCAATGTAACGAGCGTTATAAATCGCTTTGAACGGGTCAACACCTAGGCTAGAATTCTGAACGCTAATTACACCCTTTGGCTGTGGAATAATGGTACGGTCGGTGGGGGTTGATACGCTATTCACCGTCCGCGCGGGGTCGTAACAGTGAAAGGTGCGAGATAAATTAGAATCGAGCGAGATATTCGGGGCCCCGCGTTCCGTCAAATTAACGTATCGTCGATTAACCGTGTCGTCGGTTGTGTCGTGCGGACTGGCCGTTGTCGTTTTCCGCGTCGAAAGCTCGAACAGGTGCGTGGCCGTTACCGAATTCTCCCTCGAGCCGCTGACCCGCTTCGCCTCCAGCGATTTCGTATAGTTTTTTTTGTTCAACTTTTGACCGGCCGATATAAATAAACATCGGTGGAGTATCGATAAAAATGTATAAAACGATCCGTTAAAAAACGTCCGTACGTATTTTTTTCCTTGTGAAATTCTTGTCGAAACACGCGAACGAGCGCTCGGTGGAGAGGACGCGTCAACCTTGTTCCCGTAGCAGACGTTGAAAAACGAAAAATGTATCGAAATACCGGGGAATTTGGTTATTTTTAGTCAGCACCGCTCTGCCATCGAGTTATAAGACTATTTCGAGAGAATGAAAGAGAGAGAGAGGAGTGCTTCGACCCTCGGACCAAGCCGAATCACCGCCAGTCTACACAATCAGTCATCCTCCCTCGCGCGTTTTCAAAGTTAGCCTCTTCTACCCTTCGCCACCACGGAAACTTCTGTGTCTGCATAGTTTGGGAAGCAAGGGGTAATCCCGTTTCACACAGCCGCTACTTCCCTTGCTTGTTTCCTTATGTAGACACTGTCCTTCCGTTTTCTTCTCGATCAATTCTTCTTCTACGCCGATTAAATCGCATTAATCCTTCATCCAATTAACACACTCCTATGTAATTATTTTTTCAGAAGATTATACCCGTTACAGAAATTTTTCCAATTTTTTTTTTAGGATAAGTATTATTTTATTTTTCTTCTTTTACAATAATTCAAATTACCAGAAAGTCACGAACTCAGGGTGGTACAATTATTGTACTTAAAATTAACCCTTTCGTATCAAGTTTGAAAATTCTTGAAAATCCTTACAAGTATTGCTTAAATAAAAATATTATTATCGACTTAATATAATATAAGATCAGTATAGTGGCAAAGGGTTAACTGATAAATAAACAAATGTAGCGAATTTCATGGATAACCAAGAATAGATTGCATTTATTGCAAGAAAAGGGATAAAAGACGCAAGTTGTATCGTTCGAATGGAAAAGTTCGAGGTGGAAAGGTTGGATCGAGGTGGTGATGCGATTCGGTTCTGCTGGACTTCCGGTCGGTGGTGGTAGGCGCTCGGCTATCGGCCCGCGAAATATGTTCCACCGTGTAAAAACCATATGAATAATGGGATGGCATATCGTGCATCAGTATGCCGGTGACTGTTGGCCCAGGTCAAATTGACTTGAGCGTCTCCATGGCAACAACTACTCAGACTTCCGGCTGGTCGATATCCTACCAACTTGTATTTTGCGGCGGACCTCACCTCACCTCTCTCTCCGTCTCTCACACTCGCTACGGCTTTCTGTATTTCCGTCCCTTTCCCGACGATGTCGTCGTCTTCGTCCCGCTCGCTCAGTCACTCATTCGCCTCTGCCAGCGTTTCTCTCGTTCGTACGTTCTCTAGAGTTCTCTCCTCGTCCCTCTCTGCGATAGTCCCTCTCTCTCCTCGTCTCTCCCTTACGCTGCCATCGGTGGCCCACGATTCTCTTCGTTCCGCCGAGCTTTTCTAAAGGAAAAGACGGCCTCGCCGTCTGATAACAGGCGTGGCGAGACCCCTTTTTTTCGGGAACTTTGATAAAATTCCGGATGGTCGCGTACGTGTTCGACGCCGCGAACGCTGCAACGCCTGGGACACGACCTGTTCCGTTCCTCTTCTGTTCCATGTCCTGTACTCGTAACTTTGATACTTCGGTACTTTCCATTTTGCTTCTGCTTAACTTATCATTTTTTAACGGAAACAGAAGTCACGATTTTCTTTTGAAGCCAGAAGTAAGGGATTTGTAGGGTACCAAGGGTATCTTTAGTTTTTTGAAAATTTATTTGGAACTAGGTGTCGTCCTTTCGTTTCGACACAGTTTTGGCCTACTTCGTATTGTTCAACTGCTCGATGCTGTAAGTCTGCCAAATCATTTATCGCGGCTGAATACGCAAGGTTTTTTTCCCCTCTCTGAATTTGCGACGAATAAAAATGGAACAAATTGTTTCGTGTACTCTAGCATCCAGTGAAAAAATATTCTAATTTCTAGTTACCATTATAGGAATTTATTCCAATTTGAGATAAAATCAGCGGCGATAATCGTAATTGGAAGTTCATTTATTTTAAATTCATTTAAAAATATTAGTTACACTAATTAATAACCAACTAACCAACAGTTCTCGAACCAATTAATTGGTATTTCGCTTCGTTCGCTCATGAATTTCGACGAGCGTATAAAAAAGTGGCTGTCCGATCGAATTATTTGTCGCGATGAGGATTCGTCGATGGATCGAACAGGCGTATTCCGAGACATCTTGCGCCTGTAGCCTGTACAGGTGCTGGCAACAGGCGGCTCTCACCAGCCGAAGGTGTGCGCTCGAATTGTGGTGCGGCCGGCAGCTCGTGGCACACCTTCGGGAGCAAAAGAGGAGCTCTCGTCGCAGGCACGTGGACAAGCGCGCCTGTCGGCGTACAGACGCGAGAACATCGGCCGGGCAGACCGTGCGAGACGGCAGGTGGGAATGCCGCGTGAAACCCGCCAATTGCCTTCATTTTTATCAGCACGTGTGTGTCTTTAAGCGGGTAAAATAATAAGGAGAGGAGGGGCAGGACGGAACGGATGATCCGTTTCCGCGTCTACCGTTCGAAACCGAATGACGGATATCCGGGATATCGAATTACCGAATTCGTTGGAGAGGCGCGCAACAAATGACACGCGGGCAGGCGCCCTCGTGTCAAGAACGTTTTAGTTTTCTGATGTTTGCTTCGATAAAATTGAACTTTTGTCCTTAACTTTTGTCTAGAAATTAGATAAGATTTTATTAACCCATTTTCAAAGTTACAGGAGGGTATAAAAGGGTAGCAACAAATTTCTATTTCGATATGGAATTCGTATTGGTTCCACTCATTTGAGATTAAAATTATTGATTCAATGCTGGCCAATGAGCGGAGAATCATCTTATCCGATCTTCCGGTGTCGAATAGAATGTCCCCGGATGTATAACGGCGTTAAGTAGTATTGGTGGTTACACGGGAAGGCACTATAGGACAGGATTTATTTTCGAGTAGAACGTATTGTTGGGGAGAGTTGTTAGATCGGATGGATGGTTATTTGATCTTTTTCCGTCACGATACCGGAAGAAAAAGAAAATTGATCAAACATTAGGAAAAATGTGCCAATCAAATTTCATCTTAACACCCTTGTATTCGACGAAAAAGTCACGCGAACGTGACCGATAAATTAGTTTATTCGTTATTCGTAAATAACGAATCAATCGATTTTATTCGTTATTCGATATAACTTTTAGCCAATATTGGTTCAGGAAAATCTCACCTCCTCCCGTCCCTGTCCTCCATAAAAGCATCCAGCAGCGTTTGCGTAGCGGCGTATACCCAAAAACATTTCGCATCATTTCGAATTAACCGATATATCGATGGTGCACTCTCCGTGTCGATATACGTGCAGCAGTTTGTTGGGTCATGCGCAGGTTCGTCGGATTCACGAAAAATTGCAATTGGAAATCCCCACGCCATCGCGACGCGTCGAAAAAACGACGCGCACGAGCACCCTCTTGCTCTCTTCATATACATACAGTGTATATACATATATATGTACATACATATATATACATACATATATATATATATATAGTTTTTCGTGGACGAAGTGGTGCCGTCCGGCAGCCTCTCTCACCCCGACGAGCAACGCCAGCAACCCTGAGGCCGAGCATTGCGGAACGGAGGCAAAAGCGCAGTGGCGGTGAAGAGAGAGACAAGGTGGGTGCGAGGGGGTTGAGTTTCTAGATGGGAAGTGGAGGAGTAAAAGGGTAGAGGAGATGGTTGGAGTGCCGGTCTGGGAATGGGGAGTTGACGAAGGAAGGGAGGGGGAGAGAGATGGGTAGAGAGCAGGAGAGATCGAAGCGTGTGGGTGGCAGAAGCATAGGGTTGGTTAGAGAGGGTGGATATATATCGCAATCGGGGGCACTATGTCGCGCCAGTGGCGTCGACGTGAACTCCCTCCTCTTCCTCTTCTTCCCTCTTCGCCTGTCTGTCTCGTTTCATTCCCTCTCTCTCTTACCACTTTCAGTATATCCTACCTCTTGCTCTCGCACCCTCTTGTCCAACCGTGCAAACCTCACCCTCTCTTTCTCTCTATTTCTCTTTCTCTCTATCTATGTACGACGTTCTCGTCTTTCTCTTCTTGGGCTTCATCTCCATCCCGCTCATCGCTATCGCGAAGCGTAGAGAAGATGCTGTGTGGATCTTGGCTCTCGGTAATGCACAGGTAGTGGTGTTAGATATATAGTGGGTAGGGTATGCTGCAAGGGCCCTCTTACAAACGAACGTCTTGGTACCGTCAACGGGTAGTTTCTGTCCCTGTTGCACTTCGCGTCCCGTTGGAACTCGACCTTTTCATTAGTCTATCTCCTCCACCCTTTCTTCGGTCTACGCTTCGTAAAGCTTCGTGCGAGAAGCAGAGGAGAGAGTAACAGGCGAGAGGAATAGTAGTGGTGGCGCGGAGTCGAGCATCGATGCACAGGCGTTTCATCGTTGGCTGTCTCGCTTTCTTTCCATTCTCGTCAGCCAGTAAACCTCGCACTCTCTGTTTATTCGTCTCCCTTGGTCGTTTTTGTTCATCTCGGGACTTTGGCGTGTAAAAGGGCCTCGTCGGATGTGTCTATGTGTGTCGCACATAGGAAACACACATCGGCAATGTCGGTGGTAGTACGGTCCAATGATCGTGGTCGTGAGTACACTGTGCCAGGCGACGGTAATATACACGTGAACTGCATAGGTGTACTCGTAATCGTGACGATGGTGGTGGTGGTGGTATGTATAGTAGCAACCCTGCAAAGGCTTCGTGGTAGCCGGTTGGCGTCGTGAAATTCTTCCGTCCTACTCCTTCCATCGGCTACGAAGAAGCTTATCCTCTTCAGTTTCCGTCCCTTTTTATCGTTCAGCCGTATCCCGTGTGCTGTCTCTGTTTTCCCTGTTAACCCTCTCAGAACCTACGGCAGAAAGACGCGTTTCTGTAGGTGGTCTCTCATGGACAGCGGTGGTAGTTTATGTCGACTGGTCCTGGTGGTGGGTATATGATGTCAAATTGTGGTAGTGTATATTCGATCTCGGCCGAAGCGGACGTTTGCGTGGAACGGCGCGGTACTGTGTGCGTACTATGTACGATAGCTGGCTCTCCCTTCCCTGTGAAAAGCGTCTTGTTGGCCGCCTGGCTAGTAGCATCGTGAAAATCTTCCCTTTCCCTCTTTTCAACCCTCCCAACCTTATCACGTTCGTTCGTTCGTTCATCTCTGCTCCGCTTTCTTTCCACCTCTCTCGAACTTCACGTGCCAGAGGAAAAGCGGTGTGGGTGATGTCACGGATGGTGGGGCTGGTTTATGTTGGTTCTGTCGTCGGTGTGGGTGAACTCCGCTCGGCTGTTGGCTGGTGTACGTGACACGGAATCCCAGCAATGTGTACAGCCACGTTGGCTGATGGTGGTGTAGAGGGTATAGTAGGCATCCTGCAAAGGCGTCTTGTTGGCCGCCTGGCTGATCAATACCCATCCAACCAGCGACCCTCTGCCCGCACCCTATGCCCACGGGGCCGTGGACCGTGCCTACACCTCTAACCACCCCTGAACTCGCCACCACCACCACTACCACCACCACCTCCACTACCATTACCAATCCTACCACCATCACCAAGTTACGAGTACCACCTCCCCCCTCCTCTCCCCCTCAACTGGCAGCAGTAGTACTGGCAGCGGTGGTAGCAGCAGCAGCACCCTTGCTCCTACTCTCTGGCCCCTACCGACACGCGTTGACCCCTACGCAATTTACATCGCGGCCTCCATAAAGTTAATTGAAATTTCCGCCCGCCGCAGCCTCACAGTCGACGCCACTGCTGTAAAGAGAACTTCTGTCAGGTCGTCGCGTGTCTTACGAGCTCGTATTGTTTCGCTCGATTTTCAGGGGTGCTGAATAATAGATCCGAACGGAGCGATAACGATCCTGCTGTTATTCGCTCTTGCGAATGATTTGCGTATAGATTTGAGGTATCGAAACGATTGGAAGGTTTAATCGAATCTTTCAACAGTTTTATTAATCGGTATATTTGGCTTCTCGAAACAGCGATTTCGACATTCATTAAACGTTTATCGTAGAATGAGGTTGCAAGTCATACCAAAACAAAGACTCATGCTTTTGCACTTCCATGGCGATTAATCTTGTCATAGACACCCTTATGGTGTTAGAGGGTCAAGCAGATTTCCATCGAGTCAATAAACGAAATAACTTTTCTTCTATATATTTGACCCATTTTCATCCATTCTGCATAATTACCTGTATTCATACAGGCTCGTTATCTAATTATTCTTCCTACAAATTGATCCTGAAACGATATCGTCTATTCGATCGATTAAAATCGCGTTCCGATTTGTAATCCAGAAGTCAGTTGAAACCACGGAACTCAATCCCCCGGCTGCTGTTCCTCCTCCAATAAGACGTTCAACATCGGTCGCTACCAAACGGAAGGTTCCGATTATGCATACCGGTGGTCGCGGCGGATCGCTGGTAACGGGGCAAGGGGGCAGGGTGTGGTGGGTGCATGTGCGCCAAAAAGTAGAGCCAAGTTTTGTGGCAGGTGTCGGTATAACAGTGGCACGCGCACGCTCCTTCACACCGGTGCTCTTTCTCCTCGCCAATCCTCTCTCCGCCTCTCTTTTTCCCTCTATGACTCTCCTCTCTTTTCTTTTTTCCTCTCCGTTATCCTCCCTCCCGTTGCGGCTGCCACGGTCGTCCGTGCAGATTCTCCCTTCCTTCATCCCCCTCTCGCCGTCCTGCTGTTCTCATTTCTTTTCCCTCTTGTTGTTTTTTTTCCCTCTTCTTCTTTCCAACCCGGTCTACTCCCACCTAGCACCCTGTACCATCTTCTCTCCCGCTCCTTTTCGCTCGGCTATAACCCCTTTCCCTTCCCCCTCTCACGGGCTTGTTTCTCCTCTGGTTCTGCCGCTTCTTCTTTTGCTCTTCTTTCCTCCTGGCTCTCCCTTTACTTAACCCCCCCGCCCCGGCCTGTCGACTTCTTCGGCGGCTGCATCAGTTCCGATCTCAGATGCTCGGCTCGGCCGAGACAGGTGCCGGCAACTATTATGACCACCTTATATCCCGAGTCACCAACGCCACCGCCACCGCCACCGACACCCCGGCACCACCTATTGCTATCCTTCCCGTCCCACCGCCACCCGATGCAGCACATGCCACATTGTCGCGCTTCGTTCGCTTTATTTGTGCGACGACAACGCGCGACGACCATCTGAACCGAGGAGAACAGGTGGCTTCTCGGCCAGAGGACAACGAAGCAGGATATCGTCCGGATGCCCGCGTGCACGGGCGCGTGTACGCTTCTTTCGTAGCGCCGGGACTGGTTTTCACCCGCGGTGCCGAACCGTCGCCGCGTTCTCGCCCGAGAGAGATTCCTGGTAGCGCTTTTGCTCGTCAGATCGTCGTAGGAAAACAGGGCTCACGCTCGAAAGAGGTCGAGCGAGCGAGTCACGGGCGGCGAGAGCCTGCGGAGAGATTTGGGTCATCCGAGTCGGGTGGCTCGATTTTGCATATGGTCAGGGTGGCGCGAGGCACTTCAATTTTCATGTTAATGAATCGTTAACTAAGTTGTTTGTCGGACGGAGAAGGATCGCCTCTGGTCCCATGGTTTCGTGGGAATGGTAACAGGATTTGCTCCTTTTGCGTCATCATACTTCGTTTCTTCAATTTCTGAGTCATTATTTCTAGCAAATTAACACTATATTTTATTGCACAAATGATTTCAATAATTTTCGCCAAGAAAACTTTTCGCCTGTAACTGCACAAGTTAGATCCCTAATTTTTAACCGTGTGGATCTAAAACGTGTAATTTTTCGAGCAGTTGCCTCGGTAACGATCCACTGCAACAATTTTCATCCTCGGCAATAACTTTCCATTGTTACCGATCCGTTTCCTTGTTCGGCTCGTTTCGCTAGCTACGAGTTTTCACCTGGAAGGAAAACACTGTCAGGTGTTTTTTTTCCCCCTCCCCCGACTCAGCAGCGAAGCGGCTAACTTTCTCCGGTTCGACAATCGGCTACGAAGGATTTTTCATTTTCGGCATAATCGATATCGCCTCGATCGTTACGGTGCCGACACCAGGCCGGCTACCGTTGTACACGCGGCGCGCGGTACGATCACGGGACGTGAAACGGTGAAATTTTGTGAGAGCGTGTAACGCGTGGCTGTTAAAACCGCCGAATCCACGTGTGTGTACACACGTGCCTGCACGAGCGGAGAGAAGAAAGTGCAGCAGCCGCGGTCGCACCGGTTGTTGCACAGACTGCTCCACAAAACCGCGGGGCCACCGTGGCCACGCGAACGAATCGAAAGTCGAATCGCTGTCGGACGCGACCGACCAGATAGACGAAATTAATTAAAGGCGGATTAATTGATAGAAGATCGGGCCACGCGGAAATACACGGGGGCTAGGCCTTGGAATCGGGGCCACCTCCGTTGCTTCCTCGTTCGACGAGGTTTACCTTTGATCGGGATCGAGATTAATTAATGCATCGACAACGGCCTATTACGTGGACCGGCAAGATTCAGATTAGTTGCTTTTTCATTATGTTCGAGCGTGTGGGTCGAGCAATTGCCGGGGAAATTCGTATCCTAATTTAAAATGATATTAAAGTAATTTCGAGATCTTCTGATTTGGTGAGAGACTTAAATTTTCATGATTTGATTTTTCATAATTATTATTTCACCTAAAGAACCAGAAACATTCGTAACCCAGGACTTTCCATTAACACCTTGACTGCTACGCTGCAGCTACTAAAAATTCCATTTGATAGTAACTTTATTTTTGACAAATTTTGTATTCTATCTTCACAATATTTTCTTATTACTATTATTCATAATTTCAAATATCTAATAGGAATATTTTTAACCAAATAAACGAAAGAATGATGGAAATTCAAGTGTCACCTAAACGTGGCTGACAAAGTGTTAACCAACCTCGATAACACACCAAAAATTCGAGATGATCCTAACGCGAGAACACGGTCGTTCCATCGCCGCTAAGAACTCGTATACGAACAACGAGAAAGCAGCATCCTCCTGGCATGTCCCTTACAGAAATAACGTTGTACCAACGAGTTTGTGCTCGAGCTGTGCGTCTTTCGGTCCGTATGTAACATTCACGCGCGCGCGAGAGAGAGAGAGAGAGAAAGAGGGTGTAGAGGGTAGCGCATAGGATCGCGGTGTCGAGGGGGATGAGTGGTGGCGTGCACGTAGACAGGAAGTGGCGGCAACGCCAGTGGAACATCAGAGCGAGTACCTTTTGTCCTCCTCCAGCGTGTCGGCGGAGGAACGGGGTGTAGGATCCCTATTGATCTCCTCACAGAGCTCGGGCCAGTAGCAGAGAGTTCACAGAGGGGCGAGAGGTTGGATAGAGAAGGACGGGGAGGAGCATAGAGTGAGGGAGAGCCGGATAGAGCAGAGAGAGGATCACGGATGGACCTCAGCTGCGCTGCGCCAGAGGGTGGCCGCGTTGTCATGCGCTGACTTGACGTGTCATTAATGTATTACAGGATAATACGGACAAACGAACGAATTAGCTGCCCGCTAATAGAAATGCCGGCCTTTTTTTCCCTCTCGTTCGCACCGATCGGCTCGAATTCGATACACCAGACGATCCAAAAATAACGAGTCCGATATCTTTTCATTTTTGTAACAAAATCAGCCCTTATCATCAGTAGCGATACAATAAAAAAATACAAAATTTAGGGAATACAATAAAAATACAATCGAAATCGTCCCAAAATTCCAGTTTTCGGGCACTTTGCACCGATTTATGTTCGAAATGAAATTATTCAGCGCTCGATAATGTCAGGTGAAAGTAGTCTGATTAATTTTGGATACGACTATGTACGTCTATGATGCTCACGCGAGCGCAGCTGTTGTTTAAACGACGACCCGTTTAAATCATCCACTAGTTTGCCCAGTGACGTAAATTGTCGGGCATCGGCCGTTGCCTTGTATCAACATTTACTGCAATATGCACCGCGTTGTGACCAGGGCCAAAGGGATTGTGAATTTTTTACGCCCGGAAAGCGTTTCTTTCGCTGTTTCCCGTTCAAAGGATCGCCGGTTTATTCAGAAAGTTATTTGTTTAAGGAAATATCAAAAGTCGTATACGTTTTTGTTTGTTTCACGGCTTAATTGCGTTTTATCAGTAAATCGTATTCTCGTAAGACGGAGAGGATCGCAAGAGATTTTCATAAGTTTATGATTGAATTATTCGCAATATGATGTACAATTTTTGTTGGCGTATCGAGTTACAAGGATACACGACGGAATAACATAAGGAAACTGATGTTCATCGGTTAATATCTGTCCACACGTTTCCGTCCCAATTACACGACACGAATTCCGTGGACGCATGTTCATCAAGAATGCACCTGTTTCTCCGATGACTGATCACCGAAATCGTACGCTCGTTGACGTAAGTCGTGGTAGCGTTTCTTCTCACCTGGAAGCGCATAATTGTCCCCAACGTTGGTCGAGAAAACACGCAAAACTTGCGGCTATTAATTCGAAAAATTCGAAAGCTGTTGGTTAAATCCAGATTGACAATATCGTTTATTGAAAAGCATTGAGATTTGTAGGATCTTGGGGCCCTTAACATATTGGCACAGTGAAAGCAGACGTGTGTGGTAAGACACACTTTAATTCCAATTATTAAGCTTTTTGTCGATTAATTTTCAAGTGGAATCATTCAGATTACTAGTTTGCACTGTTAGTCTAATATCAGCGATATTTTTCGTTTTCATTTTTCGACAGTAATTAATAGAAAATATTTGATTAAATAATTGCCAGTGGTAATCGTTCATGCTCCTGTTAATTATTATTAAATTGATAAAAATATATTATTTACAAAATGCAAGGAAGAAAGCGCGTAATGATAGGATTTGCCGTAAACAAGTTGGAATTAACTCATTTTAGTACAGTTTTAATCGCAAGAAAGGAGACGATGCTTTCTTGATCATGAAACGACCGGGTTACACGATCGAACGAGTAAAAAGATTAAAAAAAGGAAAAAATGAAACTTCATTTCGATGCACCTGCAAGCAAACGCGATTCGAGAACGATTAAACCTCCTGAACCGTATAATTATATATTTATGGTATTAAAAATGAACAAATTTCGTTTCCGTTTCGCCGTTCTTCAAATACCCGTGGTATCGTGCGTTTACGAGGTATATTAGTATCTTGGTGATCAGCAGCTAAACATTTGCTGACTGTTTATTGATTTATAATCAATTACAAACTTTGATTCTTCAAATATTTTAATTAATTAATTCGATTTGAAAATTAGTAAAGAAAGATAAGAAATGAGATATTCAAAATTTTGGACGAAACAATCTAAATTTTATCACAAGTTCAGAATGAAAAGTCTCAGGATCCCGTTGTCCAAGAGACACTGTCGCCAATGTTAAAAGAATTTAAGCAAAAAAGAAAAACTTGACTTTATTATATGTTTGGTAAAGTATTTTTTTTTTTTGCTAAAGTTATGTATCTAGTTCACGTTTAATCACGACGCGTAAATGCAGCTCGAAAGGACAGCGTGTCTTAGGTTTCACTGCTTGAGGTGAAACGGCGATTCGTACGTGTACAGGCTACATGTAGGTGGACGTTCATAGATTTGATACGATTGCGTGATGCGTGTATGCTGTGGAGTACTTTCTAGAAACGATCTATCATCTCGGCCGATCGTACACAGGCCACTGTAATATGCGATAGTTTCGACGATGGATTCCACGTGAAACAGGTAGAAATCGTTCCTTCTTCGATCCACCTGAGAACGATTCTACCTGATACGTATTCGATCCGGTACGATCAATAATTATGGAACGAATATTGAAAGTTACATGGAATAAATTTTGTGGTCACATCTCCGAAATAGAATATTTTACACTAATTTAATACTCTGCTCCTAAACGCTTCTGCGTATTAATTAAATATATAAAGGGTTACTAATCGAGATCAAAATTTTCACGGCACGAATATTATATCAACTTCGTTAAGTGGAAAGTTTGAATCGAAGAACGAAACGATCGTACCGTGGATAATTGCGATCGTAGGGTGTCTTATCGCGCACTGCCTTTTCCACTGTGACATTTGACGCGGTAACACGTTCACTGGCGCAGTGGAAACGGACATATGTAGCAAGACACATTCAAGCTCACATTATTACTGTCCTTACCCGAATAAGTAACTTTCAAATTTCAATTTTTAACATTGATAATTAAACTTCTGGGATATCGGTCAATCGTGACGAAATACTTTCTTGTATTAGAGAAATGATATTATAGAAATTGAGGAAATAAAATTGAATCAGGTATATTTAAGGGGTTAAGCTATAGAGGAAAAGATTGCTGGTTTAAAGGATGCAAAATATTATTCTGATTTTGTGTAATAATTATTGTTACCATGATGGATAAGAAATCCTTCTCGCTACGTGTATCATTGCACTATCCGATCTATCATTATCTAATATCCCGAAGGGTTATTTGGTGGCAACGAAATCCATCCATCTTCAACGTAACTTCTCAACGTTTATTTATTACTGACGCCGGTTGAATCGCAACGAGCCGTCGCGATAATCGATATATCTCGATTTCAACGAGACAGAGAGGGCCAGGTTGAAAATTTTCTCGATCGCGTGGTGCGTTCCAATTCGGATCCGGGGTGAAAATAATTCATCGTTCGCTCGTCTCCCCGTAAGCTAAATAGAAACGTCGCTATTAATCTCGCCGCGTAATTGCGACACTGAAAGGGTTAGACTTGTTAGCGAGCCGGACGATATATCGTCCGCGTGCTTAGACGCTAAATTAAACGTTTCCCCGGCGAAAATAGCCACCGCTTCGGTTCATCTGCCTTGAATATATATTACCGGGACGCGGGATGATCGCGAGCGGGATTCAAACGAATCGTCCGCGTCCGGCTCACGAAAAGGTACGGGGCCCAGGAGGGTTTATTGACGAATAATAATCGGCTTCGATAATCCGATATAGCTTTTGCAAGATTGCTAAATTTCGGGTATAGACGGGTTCTCGGTGAATTTCACAGAGGAACACGCTTCATCGTTTTCTTCGTCTATCGCGATTACTAAGCAACTGTTTAAATTATTATAATATTATTAATAACTAATTGTAAGAAAAATAGATTTTAGAGAAAATTGGGTTATTATTTAAAAATGTAAATTAAAGCTGTCACATTTTGATAGCTTTAAACTGGTGACATTCTTGTAACGTAACGACACTGAAACGATTCATCTTTCTGACTACGGGGACCAAGATTGACCTACACCTTATTCCTCTCAGTGATCCAAGTCTATCAAAGACGCCCCCAAAGTTGTCAGTCCAGACGGTAAAACCCCTGGTCAGCGCAAACCCGAGACAATTTTGAAAATTTTCAAAGCAATGGCCATCGCAGTCCCAAAAATCGTGAAATATTTTTTGCATTAAGACGCGAGAGCGCGATCGACGATGGCTACGGTCGATCGCAGATACAATGCCGGCCGCTTTCGGCGAATCACGGTAGACACACGAGCAATTAATTCGAAACGATCGGGGTACCGTTTACGCGTTTAATTGCTCCACATTCGGCGGAACAGTTAGAATCTGGCCGGTGGTCACCGGTGTATTTTCCCTCCCCCCTTATTCCTTCTATCGCGAAAAGAGCGTCAGGAAAAGAAAGCACCGGCGGGGGCCCCCGCTCGCTTTTGTTCCGACGCTCTTTTCGCCGTTTTGTTCCGTTTGGTAAAAAGGATAGAGAAACGGGCGCGGAGCAAGGAACAGGGCCGTATATGTAGGCCAGCTGAAGCGAAGCGTCGGAATAAAGCGAACCGACTGAAAGCTGGCACGGATTCGACGAGAACGAACGATTTGGACGTTGTTCATGGTTAACAAGCTGCGGCTCGCGATCCTCGTTCGTTCTAGCCAAAGGCGTACGAACGAAATCGCCAAGAATCACGATTTTCGAATCGTTCAACGATCGAGTCGAGTTGCCGATGAAAATTTGCAAATTATTCGGTTATTTTTTAAGAATTTTTGTTCGAAGGCTGTTCTCTTCTATGATTTTCTATGGCTGAGGAATATTCCTGGGAAAAATGGACAGATATCCAAGAATCTGGTCGAATATCGATCAGCAAACTTGCTTTCTGTTTCAAGCGAAAGATAAGGAGATAAGGCGGTGTGATATGTAGGACAGAGCATGTAAATCAATAGAAAGGGGCGGGGAATCGTCATTGATAAGATTTTGCATATTTTTTACCCTTCTCGGTGTTCGATGTATCGAGTTCGAATCAATCGCAAAATTATTAATCCTCAAACGAAGAAGATGAATAAATACTGAGCCGAATAGATTGTTAAGGAACAAAATATTATAATACAAAGACCTTAAGTACTGACACAGTGAAACCAGCCATATATGGTCAGACACGTTATAATTGCAATTACTAAGGATACAATAATTCCGGTTGACAAATTAACTTTTCTATCCACTATTTCTTTGATCTTTTCTTTGTTGTTATACTGCCACGTCAGCCACCTATGGGTGACACTTGAATTTCCATTAGAAACCGTGGCTTACCAGGAATTCTTTTATTTACTTGATTCAAATTATACATATTATTGTCCAAATAAAATACAAAATTTGTCGAAAATAAAATTACTATCAAATGGAATTTTTCGGCCAAAGTGTTTCCATGATTAATACCAAACTGGTAACACACAGTCCCAACTAAATACCATAATTTCCAATTTCTCGACGAAATTCTCCAACGTCCGCATTGTCTGTTTCAGCGGAGTCATCGAGCGGACCGGAACGGACGGATCGGTACTCTCACCTCGCCCAGTACACATGTAAGTACGAGCAGAGTCTTCTTTTCCATCCGATTCGTGTCGCGGCTGAAAGGAACACGGACAGAGGACACGGCAGAAAGGGGGGGGGGGGACAGCCGGTCGCGTTCGGTAAATCCGCCCCCTTTTTGCATCGTTTGAACGAAACGACGACGCGCGACACACGTCCCGAAAGTCCGTTCGCGGAGAGATGGGAACCCCGTTACGTTTACCCGTCATGCATCGTCATTCAATTCCGGTCGGCCAGAAGGTCGATTCTATGCCACTGTGCGGCGTCGTGTGCAATCGGCAGGCACGTTCGCCTCGCCGACTGGTGCACGCGCCCGCGCGCGCTCGCGCGCGTGCTCGCGTCTATATCGGGATTTTTGTAGCGGTTTATCATTTTTGTGCCTGCCGCCTCTCCCTCCCCTCCCCCCCTCCCCGCCCCTCACCGTGCTTCCCCTTTTGCCACCCCACCATGGTTTATTTAAAGTGTCACGAAGGCGAAGGCGTGCACGCGCATGCGCCCGCGCTCGCGCGCCACCCGATGTTGGCCAACAGGCTGTTACGGGCCTTGCACCGGCCGTGTTGCCAAACCGTTTTGCATCTGTGTTGGCAAAGGTTGCACACGCGTGCATGTGTGCGCGCGCCCGTGTGTACGTGTGCAACGCCATTCTCCGTCGCGGTGCCAATCAGTGGCGGAACTGCAAGCCGGTGCATCCGAGACCCCGAACGCACACGCTCGGACAGACAGTCTTGAGAAATAAGAGAAAAACATCGAGTATTCAGTCTTATGGAATTGCTTCCTTTTTAGCAGCCAATTAATCGAATATTCGATACTTTAGATGTCATCAGGGTCATTGTGGGCTGGTACCACAGGTGTGACCCTTTCGCGATGCACGTCTCGTTTCATTTTTTTCAATCTTGCACCTGAGGATGGAATAACAGTAGGATTCGTTTGGCGACCCATTTTGAAACCGAACCATCCCGAATCGTTATTGTTTGAAATAAGTTTTTTATTTTCATTCTGATTGTCTACGAAAGGCTCAACGCAACACTTATTACATTTAGGAGGTCAAAGAATAGAATTTCTAAAACGACACAAGTACAATTGCAGCGTGACATACTACATATGTCCCTTTCCACTTCGACACACATGTTGACACATTCACTGCCGAGCACACGGTGTAGAAAGTCCGATCGTTAATATTTTTACAGAAAATTGGAAAATATTGCAGTACAATATGTACAATATTGGTAGTGCGATTGTTTGAATTTTTACATAACAAAGACAGTTTGCAATAGTAATAGACAAGACGCGAATTCTGTCTTGAACACACTTTCTTGTCAAAGATTCACCGATTACAGTTGATAACAAGGTGTCACGATTTCTCGTTGATCCCGTTCTTGACGATAGCCGGCTCTGTTTGCTCGTAACATTTTTTCCCCGATAGGATATGCGCCGAACCACATAATACTCGATGCACGCGATAATTTAATGATTTGTCCCGTAGAAGTTGTTTTTCGAATTTCACCGTTCGATCTATCGCTTTTCGTTCTTGACATTTCAAAGAAACAGGAAGTTTTAATCGAACGATACTATTCGATATTCTGATAAAGTGGAATTTTTTAATGAAACGTATTCATTTTAATGCATCTCACCGGCCTCTGGCAGTAACGCGTTGAGTGCCTCAGTGAAAATGGACATGTGTAGTCAGACATACTGTAATAGCATTTATTAAGGACACGTTGATTCGATTTTTAACTTGAGCCCTTTATTTGTTACCTTAAATTCATACTCGGTATCTATATTTTGTTTGTTGCAATAATATTATTGTGAATAAGAGGATATAAGAAAATTCCGATAGTTAATAAAAAAGATATGATCATTCCTATATTCTTGCCTCTACAAAATATTTTTATACGATCCGGTGGTAAACATTTTATGGTACACAACCTCAAGCAAATTTTATATTTTATCTTTCTGGCAACTAAACTCGTGACGTTTGTATTATTTTTATTTAAATTATTACGATTATTACAATGTCAGTCTTGAGACTGGATGCTCGATCTAGCAACGGTCGTCCGAAGGGTTAAGGGTTAAGTAAGGGAAAAAGCTGATGGATGCAACGAAGGTCGTCTTAGTCATCGGCGATCACAATTTCGATCACGAGAACACAACGTACTTACACGTGTATATGTATATGTACATATATATATATATATATATATATATACGTAAAATGTAGGAACGATACAACACGGTATGCCTTGGAACGATGGGGGACGAACCCCTCGAACGAATTCGATTCGAGGAAGCGAACGACGAGCAGTATAGTAATCGTGGGACAAAAATCGAGCCACCCGTTTCTCTCCCGTATGCATACGCGTGTTATATTTTTACCACCCTTATGTCGCATCCGCACAATACGCATCGGGTATAGGCGCCTGCGTGCCAGCCGAGACTTTATTTTCGGTGATCTACCGATTCGGGTAGAAGCGGAACATTTATTTTAGCGCCAAATTTAACGCGTTTCTGCGCGATCCAACCGCGCACACAACATATCCTTGTTCGAATTGGATAGAGACTGGCGTCGCTTAGGAACTGACAATTTTTACCCTGTCCCCCTTTTCAGTTTTATTCTCATTCCTTAGTTTTTAGTTTCTTTATTTAAAGAGAATGTACAGTATTAATAACAGGCAGTAAAATTAAAATTAAAGTTAATTGGAGTATTAATTATCACGATGGACAATGATTGATACTAGTATTATAAAATATTAGACAAAAATTTGAATAATATTGTTATTACAAAAGTATCACAAGGAAAAAGCAGAAAGTTTTAATTAAAGAGTAAAACGAATCTTTCCAAGTGTGTCTTACCACACACGTCCGTATCTACTGCGGTAGCTGAAGTGTTGATCTTTCGAAGTGAAAGATTTTTATATAAAATTAAGAAATATTTTAACATTTTTTTTGTTACATGCAACGATGCACCTCTTAACATTTTAAATTATTCTACTTCCACAATAATTTGCAATAAAAATTGAATTATTTGAATACATGCACGTTTACAATAAAAGTTCGAAACGTTACATCGAAGTTGCACAATCGCACGAAGGGTCAACGTTGGCCAACGTGAAAACAGGAAGTTGTACGGAACATGTATTTCTCGATTCGAGGATTCCGATGCGAGCCAGGCACCTTTGGAAAGTATGTAAAAATGGTTCGATCAGCATGGGTAATCGTCGGCATAGATGGAAGAAGAGGGAACGGGAAACAGAGAGAAAAGGATTCTAACTGCACCCGGATTCTCTATCCGTGTCAGTGAAGACGAAACGTCGTAGCACAACTCTCTCTCTCTTGTGAAAATCTATGGCAGCTTTCATACCGATTACAATGGCTTCCGTTCAACGCGTCTATATCGATCGTGAAATCCAGGCGTTCGTAATGAGCGAGGCATGTTTACAATTATTATTCGAACGCGTTCCCTACGTATTTCCCGTATTGAATCGGAATTCTTCGCAAAAGTTACCACGAAGGGTTCCTCTTTTAACCCCTTCGATACATAGGGGTCGATATTACTTCAAAATTTGCCAAATTTGTCGCGGTGGAATCGTAATATTACTATAAACTTTGTAATTAAAACTGATGGTTTATCGAATCTTAATCGTTTCGAAATGAAAGCTTTGAAATAGCGATTAAAATAAAATTTACCATACAAAATTATTTTCTTCGCATTGATATACAAACATACAAAGGTATCTAGTGTCAGAAGATTCGAATGGGTTAATAAATAAATTACAATCTTTATCACCACCACTTCTCGCATTTTAAAAATAAAAGGATCCTTACAAATCGGAGGTGGCATTCGAATATTATCATCTGCAGGAAACGGTGCTTATTTCCTAGCCACCCCACGACGAGACATTTTTACTCTTCGCCGGAAAAAATCCTCGAAAAGCTATTTCCCCGCGGGTCCTCCCTATTCCAAATAATCGTCTGTAATGAGGAACACGTGTTTATCCCTAAATTTAGCGTAACTTCATCGAGGGTAGAGAGGGGGCGTGAACCGGAAGAAAAGAGTTGTCGTTCCTTCTCGGTGAAACAAATACGCTTCGACGAGGGATGACGAAGAGGGTGTTACGCGGTTCTTTTTCATTCCTTTCTTTCGTTCGATCGTTATTTCTCACGAAAACGGACGTTTTCGTCGAACCGGAACCACGAAGCGGACTCGAACGTCACCGATTGGCCATGCTATTTAAGAACCGGTGCGTATGGAGGAGGAAGTGCGCAGGAAGTCGTCGTGGAAAGGTCTTCGTTCACAAAAGCCGCGTGGCCTTGCGCTATAAACGACTTTTAGAAGTAGAAAAGGAAAGAAAAAATAAATGAAAACATGGATGGAAGAGGAGGGAATTGGTTAGAGAGAGAAAAGGCAGAGTGGGAACACGAAGGGGTAACTTCTTTGAACATAATTCTAGTGGGGTGACAAATAATGGATGAAAGAAACGAATGAGATATTGTTCGCCGTTCGGGAAGAGGTTCATAGAATTTTAAATTCAATAGTACGAAGAACATTTCTTTGTTCAGTTGCTGGAACTTTGGAGGAGCTAACTGAAGTTTGTGGATCATTTCTACGACGGATTTTCAACTTATCGCGTGTACCAAAGAATAATTCATCATTTTTATTAATCACTCCGAAATATTAGTGCAAATAGACATAGGTAGCAAGACATATTCAAATTTTCTTTATTTTATTATATTCTTAAAAAACTTTCTGGATCCCTGAACAACTAATTTTTAAATCTATGCCTTTAATTAACTGATTGGGAATCGATTAAGTAAACAAAGAAATCTGAGCGATTTCCTTTCGAAAATGTTCCAAATAACGGGTAAAAAGAAAAGCAAACTCAATTTCTTACGAACGAAGGAATAAACTGCGTGCAGAAGGATTATACATTAGCATCGAAAGGGTTGAGTATCCGATCGATGGAAAGAACCCTTCGTGAGTAACTGAAATAAACGTCCGTCCTATTTCAATAATCCCCTCTGAAATAATACCCCTTATATAATTATAAATTACGTCGAATCTAACCTAATGAAACGATATCGAAATGAAAATACAATTTTTCATGGACGAAGGAATAAACCGATTGCGCAACGGTTAGTACTAGGAAAGGGTTGAACATCCGATGAATGAAAATAATTGTTCGTGAGTGGTGGAAATAAACGTTTATTCCGGAAACTTTTCGAATACCGTGCAAGCTTGCTGGTGAGTGCATATACGTAGTCACATATACACCTAATAATACCGCAGATATGTTCATCGTTCTGGCACACGTAGACCAACAGGCATACTAGTCGCGCATGTCCGTGTTGCACGGTTCCTTCGCCTAGGTGCGCAATGTGATCGATACGATTTCGTTGATCCAAGAAAGGATCCGCACGAGGACGTGGTGGTATCTCGAGTTGCTTAGGGGTGGCACGATTACCACCTTGAGACTTGGCTGTTCTGCTTTCCCCTTTACCGCTCGAAAGTAATCGATGAAACGAAGAAAAACGAATATCCATGATAAGTTTTACTGCTTGCTTTATCCCCGAAATAATACCGCTCTCCTTAAATAAAATTAGCTATCATTTTTAGTCATTTTCAAAGGTGTCTTGAAATATTTGGAACTCGAAGTTTCATAACTTAGGTTATTTTAAAATAATGGACACTGTCCTTTTAAATTTGCAAATCTAAAATATCTGAAATAATATTTGAAATATTTCAATTTTCTCGGTAGTCGATATTCGATGAGTTACTTTAAAATAATATTATCCTCTCTTAATTAAAAATGTCACCATTTCGAATTGAAACTTTGAAAGTTGAAACTTGGATTTAGAAATAATTCAGGCTCGATTATTGACGATAATTGGTGAGGTAATGCGGTGCTGATAACTAAGAAAAATTAAAGTCTCCTGGCCGTTACATAATGTTGAACATTACGGAAACGCGTCTAATTGACTTTCGTAGAAACTGATTCTCGTTTCGAGCGTTCACTCGAACGCGGAATGCGTGCGATTTTTCACAAGAAAATTCATCGAAATTACCAGGGAAATTGATGAAATAGTTGCTGGTAGCGCGAGCACGGAACACGGTGAAATTGGGTTGAACAAGTTTTAAGACCCAGTACCAGAAATTGCTGAAAAAGGATGAGGGTTATTTAAAAGCGTTTCGAAAGGATACACTAGGTGTGTCGTATGATTGCTTCAGTGAAAGGAACGTCCAGGTTTGCGGTGATCAATAAAATAGAACAGTAATAAACTTTTCGAGTGAGAACTAATTGTTTGGCCAGCGTTTCTTTTTCCCGTTCTTCTTTTTAGCACCGTCAGTGATTTCGATTATTTCCATTTTCTACAGTTTTAATAATACAAAGGCACGGTTATTTTATTTTTATATTTGACGACTCGTATTGTTAGCGCCACTGTAACAATTAGCACTGTTAACGATGGTATTTCAATTAAAGCTGTATACAACAAATTATTGCACAAAAGAGAAATAATATTTAAGGTAGTAGTAGGAAATTTGGATAATAAAATTAAATTATGATTCAAATGAGTATCGATACTTTTGCAATAAAATTTGTCCGATTTTAAAATCTCATTTGCAAATTTAATAATCTTCATTTCTTTTTGTGATTAATGTTGTTAGTTATTGAAAAATTACACGTTCGTAATAGAATTTTCTTATTGAAAGATAAATGCACGTTGTCGAAGCGTTGTTAACAAATCATACCACAAACGAAGAGTGATACGAGTCTAATTAAATCTTCTTATTCTGTTTTTTTTCACTTTGGTTGTAATACTGATTCAGCATTTTCAAAAGTGATACGACCTGTGTCGTTAATGTTCGTTGAATATTCAATGTTATACGTAATCGATAGCAAAACAAATCGTAATGTACATAATGAACATGTACCTAAATGTAATCCTGCTAGTTTATTCAAAGATTATCGATCGAGGCACATGAAATGTGCCAGAAATTGTTCGATAAAACGAAATTTTTATCGTTAACCCCTTGCCTTACAATATCGTGTTACACTCGTGATACACTCGTGAATAAAACTCAATTTTAAATTAAATTCTAATTGCAAGTTTTATAATCAAGCCTCGTCAAGTGTGAAATACTTATAATATTTCGATTTTCTTCATTTTTTTCAACTTCGAAGCGATACATATTTAGCTCTAATTAAAGCACCAGTTGGAGGAATGATGGATTAAGGGGTTAACGATCCAGTGTCATTCGATTCGCGGTAGAATTCGCGGATCTTCCAGCAGTGTTGCCAACGAACGCGAATCGAACGTTCCCACGGCAAGTTGGCGAGGCAGGGCAACAGTTATACAAGGCCTACTAATAACGAATCGAACACGTTCGACGTTAATCGAAAGCGCGCGGATTGCTGAACGCTTTTCGAGGGACGCGCGGTTGATCGAGCGACCGGCTCGCTCGGCTATCCGGGTAATGCTAATCGAGTACGCAACAGAGGCCTCCAGTGGTCGTATTATGGTTCGCGTGGAAAAATAATAGGCCGACCAGGTCACTATGGCGACATTATCCCGTTAGGCTTGAAAGTATATTTTCTACTTGCCAGGCCGGGCCTCTTTGCAGGCCGCCAGGACAACGTCGAACACCGAGACCCGGCGAGATTACCGCTTTGCCACCTGAGCCTTATTCGGTTAACGACTGACAGCTACCTATCCGCCGCTTATTGCCTGATTCTTGCCAATGCGTCTTTCTACACCGCACATACGTTGGATAATTAACCCTTGACTACCGTGACTTAACCCTTTGCGGACCATTTAACTGTGACACTTAAGTTCACTCGCAGGTTGCTTCTCGTAAAAAAAAAATATTTCAAGCTAAAGTTATTCGATATAAAGAAAGTACCAAATTACTTTTTATAGTATTTAATTATCGGACAGTGGAACCACAACGATTTAAATCTAATTTCAATCTAATTTAATTTAATTTAAATCTAAAAGACCCAGCCTCCGCCTTTCTTCATTTCATATTTTCGAAGCAGAAATAAAATATTAAGAACTCGCGACACGTGTCGTCGAATCGTACGGTCCCAAAGTAAAGAATTTAGGAGGGCCAGAAAACGAGGAAAGAACGAACGTAAGAGAAAAATGATCCAGGACGTTTATTAACACTTCCTCCTCTTCGAGCTTCTTCCCGAGCCGAGCCTCCTCTTCCTACGTGACCCTCTTCGCTTTTTCGAAACGAGCCGAGCCGGGGTTCGCGCGTTTTACGGTGTTTACTTCGGCTTCTGCTATTCTGAGACGCGTTCTGTATGAACAGTACACCGAGCTCGGATTTTTTAAACATTCTTGCCGCGTGTCGTGATGCCTTTTATTGTCGAGATTATTTTCAGCGCGCGAGCAGGAGGAAACGCCCGTCCAGCGGTTATCGGGGAGATTACGCTCTTTTTTTCGAGGATGTACCATTCCCCTTTCTATGGAACACCGTTTCGTAATGAGCCCGGTGAAAATTAACACCGTTCGCCGCCACGGCTGGAAACGTACTCGCGCGGCAAGACACATTAAAACGCCGATTGTTAAGGATACGATCGATTAACACTTTCGTTGCTACTCGAAAAAGTCCAGTTTAGCTCTTTATTTGAACAGCCTTCTTTCGAAATTATCTGTTGGCCGTTTCAATGATTCCCTTTTTGCTTTTACCGGGAACGCTTCGGCCCTTTCGCTCCGAGTCGAAGTCTCATAACTGTTAATAGAAATTAAGGAAAGAATACTTACTTCCAAGAACGTAGAATCTTGAAAATATTACATTTTTAACGTAGGTATTTATGCGTCAAGAAAGTATTTGTTTTGGGATTGAAAGGTTGAGAATTGACGTTAATTTCTAAACTTAAGCAATAATTTGAACAATTTCACCGTCAAATTAATTTATTAAAAGTCAATATTGTTTTATTGTATGATTAATTATAAATTAGACAGCTGGCGTTAATGTCTGATCACTATATTATGTATCTATAATTCATTTTCGTACCAGTAAAAATAGTCGATCATTCGTTAACAAACGGAGAGGAAAGTTTCTCTGTTTCCAGCCTGACGTCTCCCTTAAATAGCCAGATATTTCCCTTCGGTGGGTGTCGAACGGTGTATTTTCAGAGTTTAACGCGACTTGTATCGTCCGTTTGCACGGTGTACCCTAAATTATCCGGTTTCGACGGCCGGATTCTCGATTTAGAAAGACAGCTTCTTGCACGACGGGCATCGTAGGGGAAAAAAAGATAAAAGGTTTCGCCTCTTCTGCTTTCCACGCCTGCGGACCTAACAACTAACAATATTGACAAATTTTGTACGGTAACGGTAACGAGGATGCTTCTTCGGTAGGTAGGCTCGCATTGTCAGTGACGAGTCTGCGGACCTGCGTTCCCTTCCCCCGTCACGAAGGGGCACCCGGTGTCAACCCTCCTTGTATTTTCTAGAAACGACACCGGCAACTGTGCTGGGAACCCGTGAAAAATTGATCCTCGCAAACGAGTCAATCGTCTTGTCATAATACGAGCCTCTAACCATACAAAAACAGTTATGGCAATTTTTATAAAAATTAGTCCCGTAGACTTTCGTTTGTGAGAATTCAAAAGGAAAATTAAATTGCAATATCTCAATCTGAAATTCTAGTACATGCAGTTAATTAACACTGATGATTTTATCAAGTCCCATTAAATATAAGTAACATGTGACGTTTTTGATTTTATTGTTATTCTTGTTCCTGTTTATTGAATCACGAATATTTAATTTAGAGGAATGATTTTGTTAAAAGATTTGAAGAATATTTGAAGGTACGATTTTTCTAAAAGGGAAACATTGGTTTTAAATGCAGAAGTGTGTCTGAAGCAATAAAAATTTCTCCCTTCCTGCCCTGTTTCATTAAAATGGAATGTATTATACCAACTGGCGGAAGTTGCAGAATTTTTAATCGCAGAAGGAAAGATTCATTTGCATCTATCATGCTTAGTGGCCGCGAAGAATAAAAACGGACGATTGTATCGTTCGATGAAAGGGAGGAAAATAAAATTTGTTCAACTGAAGTATCTTCAGAGTATTTGTTTAAGAAACTTCTCGGGACAAGATCGATTCTCTATCATTTATAAATAAAACTTTATCAAAATTACAATTCACAGTTCCGAAAAGTGCATTGAAAATACAAATTGGCTAATAATTGGACATCCTACCGTACACAATTTACATTGCTTAACGATCCTTGACTCTACCAATTATAATGAAGATACGAATCAAGTTTGTCAGATATTTGAGCCGTACGTTGGGTAACGAATGTGACACGGCGATGGGTTAATAAATAGAGATTCCATGGAGCACTATAAAAATCGTCGGTAAAGAAATCCAACGGGTCAGAAAGCGGGGAGAGCGTATCGTTTATACAATAATTCGTGTTGACGCTAGTCTACACGTGTAACCAAAAACGATAGCCGCAGGTGCAGCAAGTGGCATTGTGTTCGGTTAATCTAAAACCCGTGTCCTCGCCGAGGCAGGAATCCTTCTACTGTCTTACGGTCAGGTCACAGAGGCGGTTGTAGTCGCTATAAGGTGTCCGAAGGCTGCTGCGAGAGATAAAGCCGGGGCCTCGAACGACTTGTTCCAAGGCACCGTAGGGTGACTTTTTCTCCAGCCTCGACGAGGCGAGTCGAAGGGCCTCGACAGCTGGGTCGAAAAATTTTACAACCAAATACAACTATCCTATCCGCCCATATCGCTTCATCCGTTCATCCGTGCCCGTGCTCGGCTACGATCCGCACATCTGGTCATCGCTCCCGCCTCAGCTATTCGTAGTCCACTACAGTCGCTACTCGCTACTGCTAACCAGCCAATAACGACCTCATAGCGATGGCCTCAAGTCGCTCGTGTCCGTTTGTTTCGTCTCGCGACGTTGCTATAGTCTGCCACGTAATTATTTGCCCGCTCAAGGTCGCTTTTCTCATCGCGAATACAGATTATGTTTCTTGGAATTAAAAAAGTCTTGGTTTACTTTATTAAAACTGATTTTGTTTGGATAGATATTTAATTCTCTTTGGACAGGGAACTGATGTATACGTATGGTTGCAATTGCCAGTCAATAGACAGCAAAGCAAACATATAAACATTCGTGTTACACGTGCACGTATCGATCATTGAATAACTTAAATGGGCCGGTGAGTAGAGGGGCCAAAGAACAATATTTGAGTATCCGATTGCTTAGTATAGTTACTTAATCATGCCACGGTGTACGGTCGAAAATCGAACATGGTTGTCTATTCTGCCTGCGGGGCGAATCAATAGCACTTCACGCACCGAGTATCATCGGGCTGACGTAATGCACAAATCAATGTTACCATAGGCGGGTTCCATGGAACCAGCGTTATTTCTTACAATTTGCTTCGATCGGGTCAACAATCATAGAATACTGCGAAATGAAACTTCAAATGTTCGTTGCTCGATCGAACTTATTTATTAGTTATTTCCCTACTTTGCTATTTTCTCTAGTACGAGAGAGCCTAGGGTTCCCTAGAATTATGATCCATAAAATCAACAACCTTGGCATTAGCAGTAAAGCGTATTAAAAACGCGATGAACCCGAGGAAAGAAAAATTGAACTTTCCTGGTACAGGTCTAACATGCGTTGTCAGCTAACAAGAGATACGAGGCAATTAATCCTTCTGACCGGTTGCGCGTTTCACAACATTGAGACTGGCCCCGTCAGATTCGTCGAGATGCCCGTTAGAGGCCGTTCCAGTAATCGATGCTCGATAAAAAGTGAGAAATTAATCAAATGAACCGCGCGAACCTGCGTCGCGGTCGCGTGAACCCCTGTTTCGTGGATCCGAGCCGTGAACGAAGGGAGTTTATGCGCATCGGCGTCGCCGGTTGTCGTCGTCGCGTCGGTGTCTACGCTCAAGATATCGAACGTCACTCGACTCCCCGGCCATTTCGAAGAAATATGGGGCAAGGCCGGCACCTTGGTCCAAGAAGGGCGCATGTCGACTCGGCAAACTCTATTATCCGACTATACACAGTTAACCCCTGACTATGCGCATCGGTTGGCCGCCGCCGCGCGTGTACACGCGCGCACACACGGGGGTTACGCACACGGATTCCATCCAGGCGAAAGCGTGCAGCCAGGAAGGATGAAGGAAGAACGTAGAACGTAGAAGAGGTGATACCCAGCAGGATGGTGAAGAAGGAGGAGGAAGGTTGATGCTACTTGAGCGAGTGAACCGATGAACGAGCAATACACGATGAAGAAAGGACGAAAAGAAGACGGAAACGGATACAGACGTAGCCAGAAAGAGAGAACGCCGCGACTCTCGGGTGGGGAGCCACGGGACGGAGTGGGGCGAGAGGAGGGGTGGTACACAGTTACATAGTTCCTGATACATGTGCACGCACGCGCTCGAACGTGCACCTACATCGGCCTGTTACACATCGGACTCACGAGCCGTATTGAATATTAAACCAATAAACAGGAGAGGAGGAGCGGTTACAGATGGTCGAGGACACTTGGCAACGCCGCCAATAGACGGAGCCAGAGCCGTCGAAGCCAGTTCAAGCCTCGTTCACAGTGGTGCTGTGGCGCGAAGGGGAAGGAAGCTGTGTCGACAGCGCCGCCACGCTCTCCAACCAACGCCAGATGAGAAGTGGTTTTAAGAAAGGAGAGGGTAAAGGATTGCCGGGAGAGGGTGAGGGTGGCTACATGGCACCGTGGAGAGAGGGGGTGCAGGAAACTGGAAGCGGATAAACGAAGGGGCCAACACCGAGAGCCCAAGAGTACTACGTACGCTTCGGCTCGTACGCCTCGTACCCATTCTAGCGGGTGTTCACGTTCCAGACGAATCGTTGGAGTTCTCTCGCCGAAAGGAGAGGGAAATCGATGATGCTTTTTTTAACCCGTGCCACGTATTGTTACGTCTTTTTTTTTCTCCCTACATACGTTGCAGCGACATATGGAGGCTGAACCTAGAGCTAGTTGGCTGGCAAGCCTGATGCTGGAGGGGAGGAAGCGTTGGAAGCGCCACCATGGCGCTGAATGCAGTTTAAAAAAGAATGGGAAGTAAATACGCGAGAAATTCTTCGAGAACAAAGAATTTCGATAACCGAATCGTATTCTTTAATGTTCGTGAAGTTTAAAAAGTACCATGGACGATAGTTGGTAACACTTTGCCGCCATTGTCTCTGGTCAATGATTTTCAAATAAATGCTGATGATGAACGTATTAAATAAGTTAATAATTAAGTTTTTCGACATTTGAATATACACGATCGTTATGTTGAGCATTTGAACGATTTAAAGGCTGTTAGCATTGAAAGATGATAGAAAGAATGAAAGCATTGTCTGGGTATTCCCCTCGATCTTCGAACGAGACAAACAGTGCTGCGACCTAACGGCGCATACCGGAACTTCCGGACGGCGTGCGATGTCTGGCGCGAGAAAACACGTTTCGAAAGGCCGGAAGGACGCGCGCGTTAAACCCTGCTATAATCTTCACGCTAACTTATCGTAAGCAGTCGTTAAAGCACGCTGTCTTCCCCTTCTCGTCTCGAAGAGGCAATTTGCCTGCGACCTAACGTCACGACGAGGCTTCGACACTCGAAGTTGGCCAACGCGTTCGTGCATCGAACAATGCACGATTCTGATGCATCTTGTAACAATAATATCCATTCGTACAAACTTGGCGCATCCAATTCCTTAACGATTAATTACGAAAGAAACCGAGAGTACACACCCGTCGACCCTCGATGGAATTTCGAACGGTTCGTTCCTTTTGATCACCATAAAGAAAAAGAAAAAACGGTTCCTCGGACAAAAGAAATCTCGAAAGTCCCCTTTGCCCTTCTATTGGCCCGTCTGTAGACCGGCTACCTTAAGGCATCGTATCCATGAACGTTGCCGTTTAGATGTGCGATCTATACGCCCCACCATCGGACGAAGTCGTGTGCAGGTAACCACCTTAAGGAGTTTGTTTAATTCCTCGTCCTTGCGAGCCACCCTGTATTGTACACAAGCGCGCAACGGATCCGCAGCCCGAGAGAGGAGAGCCGCCGTTGCGAGAGAGTAGCCGAGGTAAAGAGTGAAAAAGATAGGGAGGAGGGAGAGAGGGAGGGGCGGGGAGAGGGATGGACGAGGAGAAGGACAGCGAAACGGATGACAGGAAAAAGAGAGCGTCCCGATGAGAAAAGCAACGAGAAATCGAGCGAACCTTCGACAAGGACGGAGAACGACAAGGGGGCGAAAAGTAGACATCGTGAAAGGGGAAATAAAGAAAGAAAGAGAAAACAGAGGGGAACGTCGGTGTGGTGGGGATGCGTTCGCGCGCTCAACGGTCGTCATGGTGGGGGATTGATCGAGCACAGGGGTGAAACACACCGGAGAGTCTCGGGTTCAGGGGAAGAGGGAGAGGGGATACGATGTAAGAAGTGGTGGGTGACGACTCTCGCGCTCCGCTCGAGAGGAGAAGAGGTTAAAGGAGGGGAATCAGGCGCGACGTCGACGAGAAGGTCACGCACCGTAGTCGCCACACTATTTAAATAATGTATTATTTCTATCTGGTCGGCTATGTGTATCTTGCGACGGCGGAGGCCGGAGAAAGGGAGAGAAAAAGAAAGAGATAGAGAGGGAAGAAGAGAGGAGAGGGATATACAATAGCGAGAAGAAGCGAAGCGTGGGACGCCACAGGAAGGTGGTTCGTGGCAGGGTGAGAGGACCGCGTCTCCGAGAGATCCACAGACTCGAATTCCAATGCCCTTCCTCGCGTGGGCCACCGCGAGAGCGGGGGAAAAGTGAGAGATGAAACGAGCAGAAGCAGCGATCAGGAAAGGACGCTGCTTTATCGAAATAACAATGAACCGCCGAGAGTCCTGTTATTGAGCAAATTATGTTAACCGATCCGACCCGATCGAAAACACGATCCGATCGGCTCCGATCTCGACACGCTTTCAGGTAGCCAGATACACTCGGCGGATAATTTCATGGAATTTTCGTAGAATTTTATCATTATAGGATCATTACAATAATATACAGATAGGTAATCGCTTGACATGTCCATTACACTTCCACGGTATCAGAAATTTATGTTTTACTAATCACAATAGGATTAAATAACAAGCTAATGGAGAGACCTTAGACATCGATGAATGTTCATTATAGGGAACAAAGGAGTTCAATAATCTTTCGTATTGTTCTTATGTATGAAATTTCACAAGGTAAAAATTAACGAGAGTAGATCAGTAATTAACCCTTCCGCTACTATAGTTACTATTTCTATGGACCAACATATGAATGAGGAACTTACAACAGTTTGCCCCAAGTAGGGATGTTAAAAACAAAAAGAAATGTATCCCTTCGATAACCGATTCCGGTCACAATGCTCGTCAATCTGGTCTCCGTGAAAAGCTCACATTGACGACTTTATTCGCCCTGTCTGGGGTCCCAGGTCGCATATGTTCGTCATTAGCTCATCAACGTCGCCCATGAGTCAGATGCCCAACGAAAGGATTCTTTCTCCGCGATTCCGTTCCCCTCCGTTCCCTGGCTCGTCCCTTGGTTCACTTAGAAATCACTGTTCGAGCGTGCACGCGGAATACGCGATTCGCGTACGCGCGCGAGCGCGCAACATTGTACACGCTTCTCTAACATAAATGCCCGTTGTTGGCCTGTTGCTGGCCTGTTGCTAGCAGCAGTTTGTTGGCCAGCGGCTAGCGTCGACTCCGAGAGACTTTGTTCCGACAAGCGATGGGTGCACGTTCGGGTGCAACGCAGGTCGAAAGTAAACGCGGGGGACTAATTTATCCGTGTCCTTTACGCGCTAAGGCACGGGGATCTAGATTAGGCTTCGCGAAGAGGTGGGAGGCGCCTTCCCTTGCCCGCATTGCACCTGAGTGTACCTAGGTGAACGTTTTCATCCGCGCACACAGTCGCGCCGTAGAAAATGCATACTTCCATGCAGGAACTACCGTCCCGACTGATGCAAGGATAGGTTAGGATCGCGATAGACCGAGACTCTCGAAGACCATGCCAGCGAGAATACGGCTACCGTGAAAATAACGTTGGGCGCTTGTGTAATTGCCGCGTAACTTTCTAGACGAGACCGACCGATCTTTGGCTCGTTACACGGTCCGGCCAGCTAAACATTCGTTAACGTTTATTTTCAGATATCTTTTGTTTCCTTCGTGGCTGCGCTGCTGGAGCTTGTGGGATAGCTAGGGATGAATCGATGCATACAACTGGTTGCAATACAAGTATTTATTTGGTAGAACTTTTGTACATAGTTATCAGAACGTGGCACGAGTTTATGAAAGATCTTCCATTGTACGCTTTAAACAATTAACAATGCTGCTATTAATAAATCATATTTGGTTGAAGTATTCATGTCTCGTGAAACCAAGAGTTCTAGACCAATACAATTAATTGATCAATTTTGCAAATTCGAATATTCTTTAGCGATTGTTGTTTTTCGAAGGCGGGAACAACAGTGACCGAGAACAGGAATCGAATTTCTGATAAACATCCGAAAAAATTATTATTCCCGAGAATCGTCTTTTAATATTAATAGAAGATAACATTGTATTTATTTCGATCGAATTTGTTTTCCATATAAAAGCGCGATGGAATAAGCGAATCTTCAGGGGGTAGTATCGTAACGCGTCTTGCCAGAGGTCGCCACGTATCGCAAAAACGAGGTTATTAGACGCGTGCCACTTCGCTAACAAATGGTTTCTAACTTTTCATTTTCGATACTAATCCCAAAACGTTCACGTATCCATTGTGAAGCGGGAGAAGGTATGCTAATGCATCGAATACATTAACGTACCGCCTTCGTAGGAATGCTACACAACGAGAAGTATGCGCAAAGTTTCGCCAACTTGGAAACAATTTACGTCCAGGTCTAGGCGAACGCATTAAAGCATATCAATTTCCTTTCAAACTCTATACTTAACATGGGTATACAACGTTTATGCCACGACTCGGCGATTTCGTAATAATCGAACGGGCTCAGACCATTTTTCTTTTTCCTCCTTTTTTTATTTTCGTTCGTTTCCTTTTTTTCCTTCGAGCGGCTCCGTTTAAAGTTCACCTAAATACCCGAACGACACGCTGCGCCCCGTTCCGGCTCCGCGATCAATCCATCTCGACAAGGTCATGATTGGTCGTCACGAAGCTCGCCGGTGTATCGTGGCGCGGTTCGCACGAACGACACTCGCGATACGAGAGAAAGTCAACGCTCTAAATGTCCGAGAGTGAAAGATCGACCGTGAGAGTCCCGTGATCGCGTAGCCAGGAGAGAAGGCTGGCTACGTAAAGTAAACGTTCGTAACAAAGTGGAAGCACTTTACGCTCGACTACGGTTTTCTTTTTTTTTTTCTTTCCTTTCCTCCTACTCCTCCGGTTTATTGACTCCGACGCGATTAACGGCAGCACGATCATGGCATCTCGCGTTGAACACGCTCGGAGTCTCGTTAGAGCGGGCGGTAGCCGATCGTTGGCCAATAGTCTCGCCTATTTTCAATTATCCTACTGCCACGATAAAACGGAGCGGCACGCGTTCTCTCGAAAAAAACTTTCACGAGACCGATTTCCCGGACGCGTCTCGCCGAACCCCGAGCCGGTGTCCGATTGTCTCCGGCGCGTTATCTAGATAATTGATCTCGCCATCTGTAAGCAGCGTTGTTAACATCGATTGCGAAGGGTGATCAATACCCAGTAGCAGCGTGCGGCTATCACTCGTGCCATAAGGGTTCTATTTCCCCCCCGGGTGCGGATAGGCGATGGACGAGGAGTGAGAGCCGAGGCTCGAGGGGCGCGACAGAGACAAAGAACGGGTGCAGATAGGAACCGGGTGAATCGAGGAAAGAGACAGACCCGATGGACAACAGGCAGGAAGAAAAGAGTGAAATGAGCACGATGGAGACGGTAAACCGTGAAAGGGGAGAGAAGAGGAGGAGAGAAAGAGAGTGAGAGAGAGAGAGAGAGAAAGAGAGGAGCACACGCCACGCCATGCCGCGCCACGCGACACGTGAGCCACCGCTAACAGTGGACAATGAAATTACTTCGGCGTGTATCGCACGGTATTGATCCGTTCTCTCTTCGTCGCTCCCCCCTTTTGCAACTATCCTCCATCTTTGTTAGATTCGAGGCTTCGTCGAGTCGCTGGCAAAGCGACTCGCTTAGCTTCTTCTCGCGAGCAATTTCAACTCTCCTCGCCCTCGAGAGTGTCGGCTTCGTTCAAGAAAGATCGAACCGTCCGCCATTTTCGAAGTTTCCACCGTTCGCGAACGACTCTCTGTTTCTGTTAATCGAACGCACGATATTGGCGAGATAATGGAAATACGGCTGCGACAGGCTATTAGAAGCTTGAATTACCGCTCGTATTGTTTCAGCAGCGGCCGCGACACCCGTGGCGTTGTTTCACGATTCGAAATGGAGTCGCGTGCGCGCCAAACGCGACGCACCGCCCACACAGTGGTGTGCTCGCAGCTTCCGGCGCCCCGTACAAACCTCTTAACTTTCTTTCGACGTTCCTCGAAGCGAATCGAAAATTTGACTGTCGATTCATGAATATTCGTTCGTAAATATTTTAAAACTTCGATCTCTTCATCGAGTACCTCTCCTGAAGTTGAATTTTCTCTTTGGCTCGCATGATGCTGATCGTTGAAGGATTGTTCGCCAAGATTTTCCGCTTCGATGAAGAGCGGTCCATGAAGTCGGTTTTGAAAGCTATTAGAAAGTGAAAAATATATTTTTATTCGTGGGTGATCGGGCCACGTGGACGGGAAGTTTGTTACAGAAGTTCTTAGAAGGGAAGGGAAACCATTTTTTCATATCTACGATAGTTTTAAAGATATACACCACCTTCAGGGGGTGTTTTCACCCTGAAGAACCGAAATTGGGTCAAAAACAGAAATTATGCTACACTTCTCTCGAGGTCCCCTGCAGATCTGCAAAGTTTTTCGAGTTACCGAACTTCCCTTGTTAGAGCAAAGAAGCGGGGATAAAAGGGAACTTCATTTATGACAAACCTGTTGTCGTCGCGTTCATCGATCACTCGTTGCACGACGTGCGACACTTACGGAATTCCCCGGTTGGATTTATTGCCGCGAACGTTTGAATTCTTCTTTGTCACTGGCCGAATAAATTTCTGTCGGAATCGCAACGATCCCCGGAATGTTATTCAAAATCAATGAGCCGCGTGTGTACCTACTTTGTAAACTGTGGTTACTCCATTTTCGAAAAATCTTCTTATGTTTAATTCTCCTTTGAATTAAAAATTTATATTGAAAAAATTACTTCTTTTATATTCTTCATTATTATAGTTCCATAAAGATGTTTTTGTTTTCGATTAAGATAGGTTCGTAAGTTTTATTTTGAAACGACAAAGATGTAAGAAATAAATAATCAAAGGTAGTAATTAAAAGTCTTGATATTGGATATTTGATCTTAAAGTATTTTCATACGAGGCAGAATATTTATACGGTCCCTCTAGATACGCAATCCTGTATGCACCGTAATTGCATACGAAATCGACGGGAGTCGTTAAAAATTCCGTATTCTCCATGTAATGACATCGATGCCGACACCAAGGACTGCTTATTCCGGCGCTCAGAAATTAGTACAATCGGGCCGGAGCCTTGTCTCCGTCGTTGTTCATAATTTGTCGTGGGCAAATTGTGTCGCGAGAGAGAACGATTTAAAATGTATGAGCCTTGACGACCAAAGGGGCCCCCGGAATCCGTGTCGTTTATACGCTTTGTGACGCGACACACCGACATCGCCGACCCCAGCACGCATCTTTCACGACGAATAATTAGATATTGATATCCTCTTGACGCGTCACCCTGTAACACTTTTTGCCCTGAATCCTTGAATTAAGGCTAAGGACTTTCGACGACGCATCGATCGTTCGATTCATTTCTCCGATTCGTATATTTCCATCCCGTCATTTGCATTTGCGTTCGATGATACTTACAAATAAGTAACGACCGTTGAGAGCTGCGCGAATCGATTACTTTAATTGTAACAACTCGTCAATTATCAGTTAATAAAGTGACTCCTACGATAAACCATTCCGCGCCGAGGAACCTGTATTCGACGCTGACGTACAGTGCCGAGCATCTCGGTCTTCCCTAGGGAAAATGGCGGTATAGGGGAAGCAACTTTATCGGTCGCCCCGATGTTCGCGAATTATTACCTATTAAACCTAAATTAGGTACACCTTGGTTTCAGAATTACTACAAGTTATATCTATCTTAGGTTCGACGAGCATTCGCTTAATAATTATTTCAAAGCGCGTTGGTTAATTTAATTAAGAGGTGCGCCAGGTTAATTATCGTGTCTAAACATAATACCTAGTAACTTTCGAGTACTTTTCTTTACGTTGTAATTTTACTTAGTCATCTTACACCAAGCAATAAGACCATGGATCAAAAAGCTTCTGTTAGAAATCTCTAACGCCGGAAGTGGTACGCAATCGTCGATACCGCTGAAATCTCGGCGGTGAAATATCTGGTTGTATCGGGGCGCGGGGGAACAATCGACGTGGCGAGAAACGGTGAAATCGTGAATGGCCGGCCGTTGTAACAGCATCGGTTGTTTTTCGAGCGGACGTCGGTGCTGTTGCCGCCGCTACGGCAGGTGGTAGGCTCTTCCGAAGGGATCAGCGGCGCGGTAGGACTCGACCGATTATCAAGAACGCGTCACGGCCACGCCACACCGTGCCACGCCACTGAAAACGAGCAAGACCGAACCGGAGCGGTGTTCTTTTCTGGTGGACGAGAGACCTGCCCGTGGGCCGCCGTAACGCACGCCATTCGGCAAAAGGTTGCGCGTGCGGGAGAGCCCGGTGGACGAGAACGAGAAGGGCGTACAGGGAGAAGACGGGCCTTGAACAGAGACGGACAGAGGGAGGAACTGGCCAGGATGGATAAGGAACACCGAGGCGGACAGAGGAAAAGAAAAGGAGCCCGTACGGTTGAAAGAAAAGGCAAACAAGCCGGGATAAAGCCCGTTGAACGGTGATGAGTTTCGTGGAAAGAGCCGACACAGTCGACCAGAGAAAGAGAGCCGGCAGGAGGAAGAGGCAAAACTTAATCCCAAGACCTCCAAGAGTCTCTCTCTCTCTCTCTCTCTCTTTGCCTGCTTTTGGACCTACAACCTTCCCGATTGTTTCTCGGGATTCCCCGAAAATCTGACGGTTCGCCTTCGTTTCCCGGTCGTCCAGACCCCGATGTTTCCCTACGAAACAGGTCAACGTTGTCGCGACTTCTCGTTTCGTTAACGCCATTTAACCAAGAATATTGAAACAGCGAAAGAAAGTTGGAAAGCAACGAACGAGGAAGGTACACCGACATGAATAGCATTTATTTTTTTTTCCGTTAAACGACGGAGGAAAAAGTTTGCCGAGAAAGTATCGGCCGTGAGAGGCATCCCGTTCGCTTTTCCGCTTCTTCGTCTGGGCTTAACACGCGCGCGCTCCTGAAACGCGTTCGAACGCATTTGGACGTTATCGTCGGCGTCGTTCGAGATAATAAACGGCGGGCTATCGCTGCGAAAACACTGGACGCGACAAATAAGAGCATTTCAAGCGGCGAATGAGATCATATGTTAAAACCAGTCGCATTCTTGACCGAGGTTCCGAACGCGTTCGAACCGAGAACATTGACGCCACCTACAATCCGCTGTACAACCGCCTTGTTGAACTTGCGCCTGGGAATCGGCCGACCGTATCTCGTTCGAACACAATTGACTATCGAGTCTTTACAAAATATTTCGATCCCACTATCACGATTTTTATTTAACAATTCAAACTACATAAACCATGGCCACTATATAGTTGTGAGAACTAAGTTCTCGCCTAATTTCTTAAAAGAAATCATCTAGAATTTCTTTTAAATTCTACTTTGACGAAAAGACGGATTCGTACGAGGGAGGTTGAAACGCTCAAAGGGTGTTCCCCGTGGTCAGCGCCACCATTAGAAAAACTACAGCAGGGCGCACGCCCGGGGCCGTTTGAAATCGCGCGAGAAAGTCGTCGTATTGCCATGGTGAGAATCGCGACGACAGACCTCTGCTCTTCCTCCGGACAAATATGTAATACGATATACGTATTACACATGCATACACAGAGATTACGTGCCCGCTCGTGCACGCACACGAGCGGAGGAGAGGCCAGTCGAGTGACCGCAAGTACAAAGGGGCCAGGGCAATATAGTTTTAAAACGGAATCAAACGAACGAGCGACTCGGCCGCGCAGGAAGGGCAGAGAGGCAGCAAAAGCGAGTCCCGACGAGTAACAGTGGGCGACCCTGCTGCCGGCTGCCGACAGCATTCCTACAACACAACGCGGCCCCGCGAACCCACACATCGCGCACGATCCCCACGCCACCGCTTGATGCCCATTCGATTCTCTGTCTCGCCAGTTTTCGAGGCAATTTGTGTGTGACGCTATAGTTCGCGATGCCATTTCAAAACGCGTACGGAAAGGATAACGCCTGTACAGCGTAACACGATGATGCCTCCTGAATTATAGGCCTGGTCAATAACGGAGGCGGCAAGGCCTGGCCTTTGGAATACTCCTCCTCGGGTTGTGGGCACGATGGCACGGTGGGCGTAATTAGGGAAACGCTGAAAATTTTGTTAACCCCTTCGCTGCTAACGACGTCTATAGTTGAACACTGTGGGCGACTACGGTCGCTCTACACAAAGGAAAAAATAACTACCGTAGAGTATAATAAAATTACTTTAATCGCTTTATATATCAGGTACGGAAGCGTTTAGGCGGCAGAGGTGGTCGTGGCGAAAAGGTTAAGTATAATATTACGACCGTGGCCCGAAGATCCTTCGTGGTCAGCGTTGCAACAGTCGAAGAAGGGTTCCACGTGTGGCACCCCCAATGGCGATGACGAATGATTCTCAGGTTGTCCCGAACGTTGCATTGTCTTACAGGTGCAATTCGCGTGAAATTATAATTAATCAGCGTACAACCTTTCGTTTCCGTGTTGCGGTGTTGATCAATTTTCAGAAGAGCGTAACGTTGCGTTTTTTTAAACATCGAGCGATTTAGAATCTCCAGCATCCGCGTACACGTTCGAAACAATGAGGCCGTTCAAACTTTCATCCGAAACTCTCGAGGAATTTTAAGTTTGAGCAATATCTCAAGTGACCCGAAGGTTGCTTATATTCAAAGCAACTGAAAGTGTCTTAAGCCCATCGCTACGTGGTAGGGACACAAACACAGGCACAGTGTTGGATCAAGGAACTCTGTCGCCCTTCACGAGGCTGCCAGCGCTCGGCTACAAATGAGTCATCCGAGTGAATTGAATTTTATTAATCGATTCCCCTATCCTGTTACTCCCGCTCCAGACTATCGGCCATACGGTATCGTTATGCACTAATTGATCTAATGGATTTCGGACGGTGGTATCCGTGTTTCTCGAACTCTCTCGAGAATGCGGCACAGCTCGTGGAGTTTCGGTTTAAAAACTCGGTGAAAGTACCGAAGAATCTTACACGGACCGTTTCACGCGTAAGAAAGTACGAAGGATCACCTTCTTAAGGAAACGAACGACATCGGCGGGTCTGTCGCACGATTGATTCGCTCCTGACGCATGCGCACGCGAGCAGGACGCGCTCAGGTGGACGAACGATTACGTTCGAATCGATCAATATAAAAATACAATTCTCTTTGATCGTACACAGTACTTACCTCCCAATGTGTATTTCCTAACCCTTAAAGAGTCGAACGTTGACAATTTCTACAATATCCCATATGTTTTTTTGAAATTTCAACCCATTCCTTTAAAATTCATTGAAAATGCAATTGCACAGGTTTCGTAGGGTTTTTTCATTTATTAGTACACGAGAACAGGTTCGAAAGATTCGGTTCGAGCGAGAATTTCGTGTAGAAGCCGATTGTCGCGCGTGTGTGTTTGTGTGTGTCGCAAGCAGCAGCACAAATTCAAACAATCAGCCTGATAAGATCGTGGTCGGCAGCAGGCTCGAAACGGGCCTGCAGCAAGCGCAACGCGACGTAACACGGTGCAACGCGTCGCGAGATTTCGGATTCGGTCGTCCGTCACCGGGCCCCTTCGGCCGCGTTCGGTTGTGCTCGGTTCAGCTGGTGCGCTCTCTGTCCCTCCCGTTCGCTGCTCATCGGTGGTTCACAAATACAGAACGCAGTCACACAGGTTCAGGCGGCGGAGCGCTCTCTCGAGGAGGTTGCAAGAGAGGATGCAGCGACCCCGAATAATAGAGCGCTTTCGAATGACGCGGAAGACCGATGATCGACCGGGGGTTAAAGCAGATCGTGGTTGCCACGGCAACTCCCGTCCTCGATGGACCACTTCCGGTTTCGACGCCCCTTGTACGTGGCCCGTGTGGCGCGCACGAGGCCTCCGACGAGAGTTTCGCCTCTCACCACGCAGACTTACTTCCCTTCCGCAGACAGTCTCCACGGTTACGAACGCGAGCTGGTACCCGGCTCGTGGAAGGACGATCGTTCGTCCGCGAAAGGATATCCGGGAATACCGAAGAGTCTCCTCTTAGTTAACAGTTCGCTTCTGAATAATTTTACACCATGCGCCTTGTTGACTTAGGACCTGAGAGGATTTGAGGGTTTTTTTTTTTTAAACGGGTCAATAGATCGATGAAATCATGAATGGAGACCGGTATTATTTGTTATACGGTTATGTTGGATTTAATAGAGAGGAGATGATGGTTAGATGTATTGATCGAGCTTGATATCAGTCAGGAGAGGTCCTTGCGTATTCCGGCAGCGTGACTGCTCTTAGGAGTTGGGTCGAGGATGAGGCAGTTCCTGGAGATGGGATCGATAGATGCGGGTTTGTTGTGATAATATTGCTAATAGGAACCCGGCAATCCTTAAAGTGTCGATGATCCTCTGATACCATCAATACGTAAATCAAATCTTAAATGTACCTTTGGAAACTGCGAATTTATTCGAATTAATTAATTGCTCTATGGTATTATAAAGAAGTTAGGATCTAGAGGAAGCATACAAGAGTAGATTTACGTAAGTTGGCCCCAGAGCGAGTAAATCTTTTTATGAGTGCTATCAATCTTAGACACAAGGCGAGTAGTCTAATTACGTTAGCAACAAAACCACCTATGTATTTGGATGTCCAGTTGGGTAAGAACTTTCGAGAAAGAGATTAAATATCGATCCCTCTGATGGCGAATGCCGGAAGTACCGCTGTACCTTGGCGCTATAAACCGTCCCCGCTTGCTGTTACACCAAACAGTTAATGCATCTTGTGACAACGTTCGAGGTTTTCAAAATCATTGCTAATCGGGTTTTTGAATAAATTTAAGCACGTTTATGGACACGAACGCGGGGGAATAAGAGGTTGAATTATAGTAGATGTAATAACATCGATCGGTATGCGCAACGAGGAAGAATTCCCAAAGCAGATATGTGTTGTACGCGAGCAGCGGCACGGTTAGGATCGTTTCGCGGGGTATTTGTTTGCGCAGCGCGTGGACGGGCCCGGCATAACAAAATAGCCGCGTGCATATACACACAGGCGAACAGAGGCAGGAGAGATCGCGAGGTTACCTGTTCGCACGCCAACGATAATGCAGTCGAGCACTCCCGGTCTCGTGTCAACGATCGGCGAACGGCCACGAATCTCGACGCGCGCACGTCCGTCTAAATGTACCTACCTACCTGAGAACCTTACGCCACCCGGTTGCCCTCTCCCTTGCGCATTCCCGCGCAACTAAAGACACGGCCAGATTGTGCGATCTCGAGTGGACCTCGAGCGTTTCTCTTCGTTTCGCCTCGGACCGCGTCGGGCTCGTTGTTGTCCGCTCGAAATTATAAAACCTGACTCCTCTGCGGGGATTATTTGAACCCTTCAACACCCACTATGTCATATTACGGAACAAAATTGATAATGAATAATTGAAGTTTTCAAAATGACTTCGAAACGCAAAGTAACATTTGCAATTCTTAGGAAAATTATTATCGCGAAGGCGTTTTAATTAAACGTAAGAAATAACGCTTACAATTTGTCGATGACATGTATAAATGAAGGAAATAAACACTCCAGCCTTCGCCTAACACGCAGTGGTATCCAAAGCCGGAGCAAAGCCGCCATTCTCTCGTGCTGTCGCCAAACAAACAAACAGAAAGGTGGGGAAAAAAGAATGAAAAAAGAAAGGGAAAGCAGAAGTAACGAAACGATGGAGTGCAGAGAGTGCAGCGGTCTCTCGCAATCTCCGCGTTTACCAGTGGCTCTCTCGCAATCGTAGCTTCTGTCCGCTCGCGCGCGCGCGAGAAATCAGGCTTCCACCATTAAACCGTCACGTCGCGGAATAATACGCGACTATACAAACGAGCCGGTTACACCCACCTCGGAGTTAAAAGTTCTCTCCGTGGCGGTAAGAGAGAAAGCAAAAGGAATTTCGCAGCCACGATATCAGCCAGCGTAACATTAGTTTCCCTTCACCGTTCGTCCACCTGCCGTCCTCCGACATTGCACGCGATTTTCAGAGGCAGGCACACACACACACACAGAGGAACGCTCGACCATGGTGGTAGGCAGAATAGTATCCGTTTATCCTTGTACACCCACCACGTCTTCATTAGAGACTCGTACGAACACCATGGATGATTTTGCAGGATCTGGCTTGGCTCCTCAGCGTTCTGGAGCCAGGATCAATGTACCTGTACGACGGTAACCTGGCTTTTACCCTGCTACCTCATCCTCGCAAAGTATCGTGCACCTTACCTTCGAGCACCGTGCCGCTTAACTAGCCGCGTTAATTAAGCGCTAACGCGGGAATCCCGCGCACCCTGATGACCCCGTGGAAAAATAGTATCTGTATGTAGAAATGGATGCGAAGGGAGCTTTGAGAGGTTTTTTGTGTAATTTTCGCTGGCTTGATCTCCTCGCGATTAGATCCGATTTTATCAAACAGTTTTGGAGTCTTTTGTAGGGGTCTTTTCAGGGGTGGTGAAAGATGCACTCTGCTTTTGAATAATCTTGTATCCACTGCATTAGAGATAATAATAGTCATATTTGAATAACACTGCAAGTTTGAATGTTGATTCTTTAATTATTTAACTGTATAAATTTTAATGAAAATTTCACACATCGAACAAATTAGACACAAAAGTCGCTTTTAAAGCTCTTGATTATCAAACGAAGCAGATGTTTAATTAACAGTCAAAGGGTTGACCCAGCTCCGTATTTTATCTAGGTTTTAATTAATCCTCGCGTTCACGATTCCTAGACCATTTTACCAAAATATCTAGGTACCAGATATCAAAAATATCATTGACAAATACTATAAGTATCTACTTAACACAAAAATTGGTGGTCACAAAAGGGTTAAATAAAACCCTTTAAAAAGTTAATTCGAACATCAACAATCGTCGTCTCCCTCGCCGCGACATCCGGCCATCCGAAACCCAAAACTACCCCCAACGAAATCCACGAAAAGAAAGGAAAAAAACCCCGAGCGAACGTTCATCTAACGTTTCAATTCTTCAACCGCCATCAATGTCTCGAATCCCTGTGGTGCAAAAGCGAGTCGCGTCGAAACGCGCCCCATTCTCTATGCGAGTTTCACCCTCGTGGCGAGGCGCGCGCGACCCCATGGCACCCCTTCTCGTCCGCCTGCCCGTTACACCGTGTACGTAATACTCGCTCGCTCTCTCGCGCGTGTGTCCTGAAATCGCGGGAATCCCTGGCTCGCTCGCTCGCACGGATACACGTCCAAATACGCTCGGCGTACAGAGGCGTGCGTGCGTACACGCGCGCGAACGCTCCACCGAAGCGAATTCCCACCGTGGCGCGGCGCTGTGGCTTACAAGTTCCCGATGCTGTGTTCGCTAACCCTCCGTGTACCAACAGCCCCGTAATGGGTCAATATAGACCCACACACGCGTCTATTCTCTTCCTTGTTCTTTTAACCGAACCATGGATATTTATCGAAACGCGTAACCTTAAAATAAAATTTCATTTAAAATCGGTAGCGATCCCACTTAACGCTTCGAGTTATGATCCTCGAGCGGTCCGCTCGAGTCGCGATCCTTTTTCGGCACGTTCCGCCGGAAGTGTCCTCCGTTCGTGCCACGAGCATCGAGCCGTGTTAACACGCGTTCAAATTTCAATTTCTCAATCGTTTCACGCGTTCACCTTTAACCAACGGCGCACACACGGACGCGCGCGAGTACACGACTCGATTCCTCGACACGTAGATACCAAGGAAGATTCCCCCGTGGCCGTTGGAATAAAAAAGGAAGAAACGAAACGACGCGTAAAGAGAGAATCGAGGATCGACGGCGAGCCTGTGGGAAGAAACGAGGAGGACGTTGAGCAGCCTCAAGGAAGAGTGTGTCCGGGGCAAGGAAGACGAAGAAGACGAAGAAGAAGAAGAAGAAGAGGAGGAAAGAATGCATTTGGATTGCTCGATAGAGTAGGTGGGCACGTAAGAAGGCTAGGTCGGCCTGGTGGGAGTCCTGGCCACGGACTGGCCGGACAAGCGAGTCTTCTTCGTACAGGACGAACGCCAAAGCCAACTCTGCCTACATTATCCCTGCGAGGCTCGTGCTGGATCTATTTTAGATCCATGTTTTCATCGATATATCATCGACGGAGGATTTACTTACGAGCGAAGGACCGTAACCAACCGGTCGACTTTCATTTTAATGCGCTTTTTGCAGATGACACGTGTCAGATATTAGGTGCAATTATTGCAAACCTCTGTTGTCTTTTAGACAATTAAAATTAAACATTTGAATTTTAAAATGAAAACTTTCTTAAACCCAAAGGAACAGTATCAAATTAATCCCTTGCCCTACAATATCGTGTCACACTCGTGACGCACCCCATATTATATTTTGATTGAAATTCAATTTTTAATTCAATTCTAATTACAGTTTATATAGTCAAGGCTTGGCAAGTGTGGAATGTATATAATGTATATATTTAGCTGCGACTGAGGCACCCTTTAGAAAAATCATAGGTTCAGAGGTTAAAAAATTAAATCTAAATTTAAATCTAAATAACTCGAGTTACAACGTGTCGCGATACACAGGATCGTTTTTATTATACGATCCAATGCGCTGAGAAGGTATTACCGATTGAATAGGGTCGGTCGAAGTACAGGGGTTGTTGCGGAACCTTGAAATCTTGGACGGGGTTGGAAAATCTTGGGTCGTGATGCTTTGTTGCGGCGTACGTATTGATTATCGCTGCTTCCTCCTGGCTTTCCCATGAATAACAGAAGGATTAAACCGAACAAGATGTTTTGGTGTCCATTATCTCGCTAACCAAAACTGGAACAGCCTTTCGATAGAATTTTACGAACGAAATTTGATAGTCGCTCGCAAGTTTCGAAGTTCGTTATCGAGGCAAGAATAGTCCTAATGTAGGGTCGAAACAGCGTTGCAGTGCTTCATTGGTCGAAAGTATTGATTGCACCGGGTTTCTTGCAGAAACTATATTCACGTATTTGCTTCGGCGACCAGAACCACCCCTTAAGTAACATTCTCAGACACCTGAAATTGATTTCTTTCCCTTAACACTTTGGTGAACGTACACGCAACACCTACGATTCTTTAGAATATATCTATTATTGCCAAAGGGTTAATATTAGATCCCTTTTTTAAAATACTATCAATTTTAATCTTTTTACATTCCTTCAAGTTCAGAAGAATTTTTTCCCAAGTTACCAAAAATCCGCTCATTGAAATCGCTAATGTTGTATCGTTCGTCCTCGCGAGGACATCGACTAGGAGCCGGCTGTATCGGAACGGCTACAAGGAAAAGCCTGGGTATCATCGTCGAAAAATGCCTAGCTCTGCTCGCCGAGATTCTTTCATGGTTACACACGTTCGCGTTGTGTGTTCTGTACATGCATGTCGAATGCACTCGATATACCTATCCTCCCAGCCACGGATCCGAAAAGTAGAGCCTCCCTCTTTGTCCGTCCTGCTCGTTGTTCTCTTTTCGTCGCTTTCCATCTGCCTCTTACGTTCGCCGGCCGTAGTCGCTCGTTCCTCAGGGTTCTCCCGTTCCATTCGACCTAAGGCTGCCCTTCCTCCCACTCGTTCTGCCCGGACGACCAACGACTCGGCGTTAGACCTTACATGCTTGGCATACCTGCAAACGACCACGTATAAGTCCGACGATGCACCAGCCACCAGGAAAGAAATCTGTACGAGGAGCTTCCTTTCTTCTTTTTCCCCTGGCCCCGGTGTTATGCTTGAATTTGCTTCCATCCCGTAGGAACTTCTCGTTAATCCTCTCACGGACGAACGATCTGAATCGAATCTTTTGTTACTTGAAATTTGTTACACAAATTTTTATCGTTGCATAATTGGATGGGAGATAGAGGAAATTAAAAGGGAAGCAGATTTTCTGTTGTTCGAGAAAGGGTTCGATACGTACTCCGTGCTGGGTGTGTAATAATTATTGCCGTACACCGTGCTAATTATCGTAATTAATTTTACTAATCAGGATGTGTTAATTATTATCACCCCCAACTTTAGCGAGGAGCACATGAGAAATATTATTTTTTCAAATATGTGTTTATTTTTTAATGTGCTAGCGTCAGGACTTTAATTAATATTACGATGAGAAAAAGGGAAGAATATTAGCTTTGGAAATTTTAATGTGCTACATTGTAATAACATCTGAAGAATACTTTTACAAATTATATAGAAATTTTTCTTTCCAATGAACTTATAAAACTTCTAAATTTAATTTAAAAATCTCCATAAGTTTTATACAGAAGTTGAAACTACATTCGTTGGAATAAACCATTACGAATAAATGATACGGTTCAGATTAGGTATTGATAGAAAGTTTTATCGACTGATACAGTAGATGATTTCAGAGAAAATTTGATAACACGAGGTATGGACAGAGGAAATGGAAGTGCTAATGAAACGAGAAAGGGAGGAAGGAAGTGTTACAATGGCTGCGTGTTCGTTTAGAAAGGCTAAGGAAGTGGCGGTGCTGTTTGCAGCACTTGTTACAGTTAACAGGTGCATGTTATAAGCAGTAACGTTGGGATTGCTAGTTAATTCTATCCTCCATGATGGAAACATTAATAATATAAGAGAAACGGTACAAAAGAGATATTACTGCCAAATAAAAATAGTAACATTAATCGCGTGGAAACGAACGAAAATTACGCTGGGATAATATTACTCTTGATAATTTCAGAATACTTTATTTTACCTCGTTTCATTAAAATTATTATGATTGCCAAACAGGAAACAGAGATTATCTAAAGATGTTATATTGCTATTAAATAAAGTGGAGGTATTAAAAGAGGAAGTAAATGTTAAGATTTAATTAATTTTAATAAAATTGCCATTTCACTAATCATTATACGAACAAGCAATTAAGTTGTTGGTATATTAAAAATTTGTCTAACAATATGAATGAGAAATAAAATTTTGGATTGTTATTGTTAAATGGAATGGCGTAAGGTGTAGTTGCGTTTTGATAAGATCGCAAACAAAGCATAAGTATTAATAAAACGAAACGAGCGTGGCACAGCCGTGTTATTACCGTACTAATGGTTAAATTGATACGAAGAAGCCATAGAAACGCTGATATTGCTCGTGGCAATTAGTCACGTAGGTGGCAAACAGTGGATGAACACTTGCTACCGACATTGTCGGTGTCTAATTTCGAAAGCACCTTTATACCAGGTACAATTACGCCTCGAGTCGATCGAAAACGACTGCTTTTTAATTGTACACAATTTCTGTCATCTCGTGGGCTGACCACCCACTTACAAATTCGTCTGTTATTAGAAAATTCTCTGAACAATCACATCAACGATTTCATAAGCTACCGTGTTTCCCCTTTAAATGAAAATTAAAAAAACAATAGCGTGGGTCGATACACAGTGGGTTAACATTGTTATTCGTTCAATTGTAATAAATAATTCCATATATAAAATAACACTGTAATTCTGAATTTAATTATTTTAAATTTAATGAACCTAATTATTTTAGAATTTTAATTATAAAACAAAAAGTTACAAAGTTTGAAAATTTAATTATTTTAAAGCTTTGTACGTAAAAAAATATTCTAAAGGGTGTGGATTTAATGCAAGACATTATAATTTTGTAATTTTTAAATTGTGGTTTTGTTTCCCTGTTTCTTGGAATTTTGGTCCACTGTGACACCGGGCTTGGTCCGACTACTTAGGGGCCAATCTACTTACGTAACGGAGGAGGTGGATCCTCCCCCGTTTTTTTTTTTCCTTTTCGCCGGGAAACAAATTAATATGGATGATACAGGGAAAAGCGAGGTACTTGGCCTAATTTTGGAGGCGATTACTTTGATCTGATTACGTGTGGACCAATCTACTCCAGACCACTGGATTAACGTAAATATTGGAAATATTTCCTGGAACGCGAGGTTTTTGTTTCTCGGACGTTACATTATATTTAGAAAGCGTGTAACGTTTGTTTAAAAGTTCAAGAAAGAACAAGAGATGAAAATAGAATCAGAAATTTTTCTTTCCTTCGAATCTGGCAAATTGTTTAGAGATTTTGTTCAATAAAGGAAATTTTATTTTCATGTTTGACAAACGGTGTAATTTTATGATTAGGTACCATATTAAAATCATTATTTTATTGACGACGTATATATACGTCGAGGGAAAGGGTTAAAATGTCCAACCGAAAGAAATCGAGGACCGTAGACGAAACAAGCAACCAGCTGAAAGGTGGAACGAATAAAAAGGAAGCTTATCACCGATTTCATCTCACCTTCTCGACTTTATTTGTCTTTAGTTCCACTTATTTGCTTATTTATTTGCGTTTTAATTTTATCAATGCATCTGTGCTTGTCAGCGAAGGCCATCCACTATAACTATGGATATCGCTTCAATTCCCGCACGGATCTCGTTTTTTCTTCTCGAAAAATGTTTCTCGTTAATTTCGCAACGCTTCTCAACACTTGATATAATAACGGTCGCGTCCATTGTCGCCGCGCTGTCGAAACAAAAATCTTGCTTATAAACAGCACGGTTTTACAACAATCGCGAGACGTCGCTCGGGTCACGTAATTATTTGAAAAATAAAAGTTGTAAAAATCGAAACGAAGAGAGAGAGAGAGAGAGATAGAGAGAAAAAACAAAGAAATTATCGTCGTGTTTGTACAGTTGAGAGCGAGGATAGAAAAATTTCAGAATCGATGGAAAATTGGGAACGAGCGCATCGAATTCGCAAAAATGTCGTCGGTCGAGGCGTCGCGCTGTTCTAAGGAGTTTCTTCGAGAAACGACTCGCGTTCTTTTTTCTTCTTCTTCTTTTTAATTATCCATCTCCAAATTTGGCTACAACGCGAGCTCGATCGCAACGACGTAGGCGAGATGGACGGGATGGTCGTCCTGGGAAACGTTTCGCCTTGAAGTCTACTTACCGTCCAATTATTTTAGCCTCCTTAGCAATGATTCACCTGCGCAGAATGTACCTAGCCTCGTACGCCCTTTCGAAAAGAAAAATCTACAAGATTTCTCCTGTATTCTTTCGATATAGTATTTACAAAAACCACCCTTAAACCTCCAAAATTATAGAAAAATAATTAAATCCCCTTAAAATTTAAGCAATTGGGATATGGGTTGGTATCCTAGGGGTGCAAAAGATTCAAATATAAAATATATAAATAAGATTCTGTGAAAGACTTTTGACTCAAGCCACTACCAGTTTATGCTAAAATTAGAATACCAATTATTCAGCACAGGTTTGATTAATTTTTTAATTTAAACTCGCAGTATGATACCCCGCATTATTAATTTAATGCCAATGTCGTTCAAAGTCTGCTCTTTCTTTCGTTATCCGATTATACAAAATTTGAGGCGTGTTTGATGGATGCGCGTTAATTTATCAAGCGGCGCGAATGAATTTTCAAGTTGGCGAGGCGATCCGACGACAACGACGGCGGCCGTGAATCACTCTCTGGTTACTAGCTGGTCCATTCGCTACTATTATTCAGGTTTCGTCTCACGGCCGAACGGTGCAGATATTGCTTTGCCCTTGCGTTGCGTCGATTTTTCTTGATAAGGCGAGCCCGCCTCGTCCTTGCGCCAAAGGTCGATGGTAAATACTCCAGAAGAACGAAAGAGTCCTGGCCTTTAATTGCAGACAAAGTTTTGCTCCGAGAAAACTTCTCTTTCGCGTCCACCCCTTCAACCCTTTTTGTCCCCCCCCTCTCCTTCGATCTTCGTTACGGCGATCAGACTTCTTTCGCTCGGGGCTTGTACAGGGGTGGAAATTGATTTTCGGCTGAAACGTTTAATTCGTTCACCGTCTTGATAGCCGCCAATGAATTTTATTTGATTTAATGAGCGAAAAGTGATTTATTTGTTGCTTTGTTTTTTACGTTCAATCGAAGGAATTTCATTAGTCTTTCTATTTCAAATAATTTATAATTTGGTAATTGATGGCACTGCGGTACCATTTGGGTGGCGGACATCAACAGCCATTGACGCCACAGCAGTGTCATTCTATCGTTCGTTGTTAAAATACAGGTCAGAAACTTAATGAAATCAAAGAAGTCAAATATAAGAGGTTATAGAAAATTCCAAATGAAATCAATACCGTATTAATTTATAATCACTGACTCGTTATTTGTTCTCAGAAACGATTAATCAGATTGAATGAATAATCTCGAGGAATTATTTATGCAGCCAGTTTTGTTCAACTTTAAACTTTAAAATCGATACGCCGTGAGTGTTATTGCTTTTATGTCACCTTTCTTTTATCAAACTTTCTACGTTTCGAAATCAGCCAGACTCGGTGGATCCAAGTTCGTCGCGTTTGAACCGTAAATTACGTCACGGGTGTGACTCGATATCGCACGAGTCAAGGGGGTTAATTTAGCAGTATTTTTGCCGTGGATTTTCTCACGCACGAATTTCCATGGTCTGCGACCACGCACGCTCGAAAATAGTTGTCTCCAGCGTCGACCCATTTTTGCCCTTCCTCTCCATCGATCCGGCGAAAAGGTCAATTATTGCATTACCGTGTGACGTGGGTGCGCGGGTGGAGTGTAAGAGATAAATCCGTTGTTGGATGAGCTACGTGTTACATACACGTACACGTGCATGCACCCAGGATACTACACGGGTATCTCTGGTACACTGGTCCCGAACTAAAAATAAGAACAACTCGTTTGTGGCATGGAGAGCTTTGCTCGTTGATGGGTTTTGATAAGCGTGCAACGGATTATGTTAAGGACCGTTTCAGCATACCTTATGTAACTGCGATTCGAGGAAGTTTGGGTGAAATGTAAAAAAAAGGAGAAGAACGAAGGAGAACACGGTGTGTTCCAGATAAAAGTAACAGAAGCTCGTGAAATCCTGTATCCGTCACGAAACTTATTCCCTTTTCTTTTTATTTATTTTATTCAGATTCACATTCTTGATCTTTTTCATATGATTCTTGATAATTTAGAATTGGAAGAAGCACGAATACCTTCTAGCATATCATGTTCTCCTGATATAATTTCTCAAAATCTGGATCTTGGTTTCGCAAAAGGGGTTCACGAAAGTTCCTGGAATTCGACGTCACTAAAATTCTAAGAAGTGGCACGAATACCTCCTGCAATGTCATGTTCTCCTGATACAATTTTGCAAACCCTAGACCTTGGTTCCCGAGTCCAAGTTCCCGGAAATTCCTGAAATTTTACATCACTAAAAGTCTGGAAATGCTACCGAATGGTGCATTGTCAGCTCAAATCGGTTCACAGGCACTTCTGACCATTGGAAAGGCTGACAGAAAATATTGCTAAACAAAGTTGACTAAAAATAACTGCATAAACATTTAATTCAATATTCTACATATAAATTAGATGGTTGTTTTCGAAGAATCCTTTGAATGATCAAAATACAAATTATATTTGTTGCAAATAAAATTATTGTATTGTCGGTAGAATTTGTTCGTAATCGAGATATTAAGAGATTTTCTGGATAAATCTGGTACAGCTAGCAGCAAGATCTCTACTAACAAGCGACAAAATCGTGTTCTTTTCTTAATCGAATGGAATGTAAAGAACCCCGATGGTGGTTGTGTGTTCGCAGGTCGTCCCGCCGTCAGCTTGGCACGTCACCGTGGCCGGCCGTAATATATGCCGTCGTTCCCCGTTCACGGCGATAAATATTACAATATAATATTCGTAGCCGGGACACGTGGATTCCTGGCGAGACTTCGGGATCTCGAACGCAACGAGAGCCCGCCACGTATGATGAAACGGACGCGCAACAGCCGAGCACCTCGGTGCAACGGGGATCGCGTTACCCTGAGACGACGAAAGGTCCTGCCTTTACGATTTTACGATTTTACAAATAGTGGCGGGCCGGTTTTCGATCGGAAACTATCAAACGCATTCTGAACGAAGATTGTCAGAATTTTAATTACGTTTAAAAACTACCCTTCACTTTGGTGGCAAGCTGGATTATTTGTATTCTACTGTCTTAGATTTGTAAGAAAATCTAGACAAAGTTATTTAAACAAAATCAACAAATGCACCCTTGTAATAAAATTTGAATAATCCTGACACGAAACGCATGAGTACGCGATGAGTTTAATTGGCAATTTGATACAAAGAGACGGTTTAATCGAGCGGAATTTTTAAAGGAAAGTTGACGAGTGGGAGGATGACGAAGAGACTGAAGGATGAGGCTAAAAGTTTGCGAAACGGTTGCGCGTGATGGTATATTTTTTCTTTTACGTAATGGCTTTCTTTTATTGTTCGTTTATTGGTACGGTGGATCGTCGAACAATGAAACGGATAGTGCTTTCACTATCACTCTACTCGCACGGTTTTATATAATAATAGTATGTAATTATGGCGGAAGCGTTTCTTATTTGGCGAGCTTTCTGTCGCTCGAGCTGTCTTCGTGGATATAAAATACAGTGAAATGGATTATTCTTTTATTGTACGAGTAAAATGTCAATAATTATTTGTTCAAAATCTAATAAATCTTCCAAAATAAGTCATCTGGCCAATGACAGTACATTTAATCAGTTTGATAGAAAGGGAATTTATATTAGTGTCATGTTGGTTCCAGAACTATTTTAAAAACCCAAGGCACATTCTTGTGTTATTTATAATAAATACTGTCAACATAAATTTTAAAGAAATTGATAATAAAATTAAAAAGAAATATATTTTTCACAATAAACATTATTTTACCACTCCCTTACATTAACGGACACCGAAAGGGCTTCTAAAAATCCTCCTTAATCATCGCTTAATCCTCCTAAGAAGGTTCCACAATCTCTGGAACAAATTACAGTTCTAATCCCATGAACATGGATCTGATTTGCGATAGAATTAATCGCCAACGTTAACTGCTACAAAACACTGCATCTACTCGAATCAGGCACGTTGTTTATAATAAAAGGAACGATAGTCACCCGAACGAAATTCTACGAGAATCAGACCCGTCACATTTGACCCTGGCTTCTCCAAATCCTATCCTTGGACAATTCCGACCGATCGTGGTCTTACAAATGCAAACGGTGACGCAGAAATACGTGTTCGACGCCGAGAGATGTTCCGCCCTCACCCTCGGCAGGCTGCGTTTGATCGCGGGTCGCCCTGGCGTCAGGCTGGGGACGTCACCGACCCCTTCTCCGCCACCGCCTCTCCTCGTCCTCCTTCCAGGAGAGCCACCTACACGTCTCTCACACCCAGCTCTGCGTGTACGTGCACGTGGATCGTGTTCCGTGGAAGAACCGCAGGGAAACCACTACCTAACGGACCGAGCAGTCCGTTCTCGTCGACGCACCACCATCGAGACGCACACGTACGTTAAAACCGATGCGATTCGAGTGCATAGAGAGCCGGGAGAACGCGTTCCCCACTCGCGACCGAACGCTCAGAACTCGAAGGTCGAAAATCTCATGCTGCCGATGTGTCCACGTTTATCGCTAATTGTTTCTTCTCCGATGAAAGGGTTAAGAGGATTACAGCAACATGGACAATGATGGCGTGCAAAGGGGGGTGGAAAGGGGTAGACATAGGCGAATCTTGACATCTACACGTACGCGACCTGTCCCATGTCCCATGTGGAGGCACTCGTCCACCACGCATCGGAACGTACGTGTAGGTGTACCGCGACTATTATTCCGCGGATCTTTATGCTCGCGGCATCTACCCGCTACGTTTTACCATATACGAGAGATTTAAATGCGGTTGCGCACGGAATGGTTGCGTGTATTGTATGGGAAAATTGCCGTAGCTAGGGAGACCCAAGGGCCCGTGCTTGTTCTAATATATCATACGATTGTTTCCTCCACCTTTTCACGGCTGCCGGAGAGGAATGTTCGGAACATAGGATTCCGTACGAATAAATAAATTGAACCTCCAGAGGCGTGCGTTTCCCCAACGAAACTGTGCTACCGTCGTGGCACCCTTCCCTTCGTAACAACGCTTATTGCTTTCATCAGCAAGGTGTTAATAATGCTAATAAATAATCCGCCTTATGAATTATTTCTTTGGAGACTTCTTTTTGTAGCCCTCTTTTTAACCCTTCGTTAAATTTTAAGTTTCTGAGCCTCTGAAAATTTATAAAAATATGATATTTCAAAATTTCCAACTTGCTAAAAGATTGATGCTTGATTTATTTGAAATGAAACAAATTAAAAAATCCTATTCGCTTTCTGTCGATATCAAATTACTTAACGAGTTGTATAAAAAAATCTATAGCGTTGCCAAACAGCAATGCCAGGTATTTAAGGGTCAAAGTTTCTATTCGTGTCGGTTGCCTACGAAAGGGTTAGCATTTATTCCTTCCGAGTACTTGATTGCCTTTGATTTACGACATCGGTTATGGTGGTCGCGAAAGTGTTAAAATCCCCTCGTTCCTTCGGGTCGTCCACGTGTGGGCAGAAACACCATGCGATTTGCCGTTTTCTCAAATGAGTTTCCGGGTAGGAGAGCAAAGGACGGTGCCCGTCCCCGGCGTATGACAAACGTCCAGTTAGGGATAAAAGGGAAAATCTATTCGCGGTCGAAACGCGCAGGGAAACGATAATGTTGCGCATGGCGTTAAACTTTATTGCGTTCAATTTAAAAATAGAATTCTATCTAGAAGGAAGAGAGACGTAAACGCGGGCATGAAGAATGCGTCGGCTAAAGATACGTTGCTCCGCGCGCGCACACACTGGCTCGCGGTCCGACCTCTTTGCGTGTCGATGGAGTTCCTTCTTGGAAAATTTTCATGTTTACACACCGCGACGTAATGTTCCGTGCTTTTGTAATTGACGTATCGTTGCCATGACAAAACGATTCGATCGTACAAACTTTTTTTTTTTGAAATTTTAATGAGCATCCTACGTTTCGCTCCTTTCAAGAATGAAATTCAAAAGAAAAGAGGCGTCAAGAAATTGCTCCACTTTCGTGTCGCGAAGAAAGCAAAGAACGTTTCGATTGCGGCGCGAAAATCAATCGGTCGTTGTTGTTAAGTTTACATCAGCGGGGTAATTATCGAACGGGAGGCGTCAATTGAATGTTTCGTTGTTTTTCATGCAAATTATCTGGCTAGTTTCCGAAGAAACTAAACGACATGTGTTACTGCACTTTAGACTCGACGATACGCTCGCTGTAATCAGCCTTAGGAACGTAAAGACACGTTTAACTGTATCTCGTGCACGGTATAGATCTACTGTATTATTCAATTAGACGCAGGACGATGGAACTCGTTCGAATGCAACACACGTTAGAAACGATCTTTCAAACAATCGTTCTTGCATGGTAAGTTTTGGTAACAATAACAAACCTTAATTGCAGATAATTTTATTGGAAATAATTAAATTAGAAATCCGTTCCAAAATTAGAAATCCATAGTACCATACCATTCCAATACCTCTCTGATTTATTATTAAAAATAAAAATTCCAAAGGTATTTCTCAAAACTCCACTCGTGGGCGCTATATCTTGTTTTTAAATAACCCGCCATTCAAAGCGCACTAAAACGAACGCGACATACGAATTCTCGTAACAACGCGTCCTTTACCAGCCTCGATTCCTGAAATCGTAAACGTCCAGAACGATTTTTCGAATTTTACGAGCGTCTATTCGCGGGTGAAAAAAGTCGCGCGCGATTTAAATCCTGGTGGCGACGTATCTGGAGCCGAACGTATTATTACCATCTATAGGAGTCGTTCGCGAGCCATCGAGCGGATCGGTGATTTATGCGGTTGCCCGTACGTGTACGCGTGTGCACGTACGCGTGCAACGCCGCTCGAGCGACGAGGCATCGGGCCTCGTTGTTTGTGCACGCGCGTAAGAAAGTGCGTGTACGCTGCCTCGAAGTCGGAAGGAGGCCCGGGTACAAGCGCACCGAGAGACAACGAGAGAGAGAGCGAGATACGGAGAGAACGGAACGAGGGAGAGAGAGAGAGAGAGAGAGAGAGGTAGCCAGAGAGAAAGAGAACACACGGAGAGAACCTCTCCCGGACGATCGGGATGCTAATTCGTTTTGCTCGCTTCCTCGGCTTCTTCGTCCTTTTCTGCGAATGCAGATCGTCGGCGGACGACCTCGTGGAATGCGTTCCCTCGTCTCGTCGCGGCGAGCCACGGGGACTCGGAGCGAGGCTAAAGGGACTCTGCAAGGATCGCCGAGAGTTCATTCACGACGCCTCCTTGTCGCTCGGGATCGTCGAAAATCTCGTTCTCGAGCGTGAATAAAGAATCGATACGATACCCGAAAGGGTGAACGCCGCGGAGAATCGGCCGATAAGCGACGGGGATTGAGTCATAATTGCGGTGGAAACGGAGGAACGGGGAAATTGACACGGGTTTTGGATTATTTTGAAGCATCTTCGCAAGGTTTGAACGTAAATCGGAGGATGAAATGAATTTTATTCGATAAATTTGGGAATCGACAGGGATCGCAGTGGAAATAGGCGTATGTAGTCAGACGCAGTGAAAATTTTTATCTGGCACTGTTAATGTGTGGTGAGATACACTGAAATTTTAGTTATCAATTATTCTATCGATTAATCTTCAAATGTAACCATTCTAATTGGTATTTTTCAATATTAAACTAACATCAGCGATACCCTCTTTTTCTTTATTAATTATTCGATTTTACAAAATTTGAGGTCGGTCAATTGGTGATCACACTACTCCTTGATATGCAATATGGGTGATGGACGTTTTCAATTTTTAAATTGTCAAAGTTCAAACTTTTTTCTTTTAATTCTCAGACCTTCAGCAATAAGTAAATGATTACCTTAGCACTTCACCTAAACGTAACAAAGAAAATAAAATTAAAGACGAAGTGTTAATATTGTCTCGTTTACATTGAGACGAAGAAGAATGTAACAGGATAATTTCGTTTTATAGTTGCAATCATGCAGTGCATGATCTAAGCCAGTTAACTGGCGCTAGAAGTTATTAGAGCCGACGATTCTGGATCAAGCGCGGAGTTTCTCAGACTTTCTGAAAAATGAATCGTATCAGTGACTGACCGATGGAAAGTGTCAGTTCACGATGCTCATCGAGGTGCGGATATTTCTCTTTATAGGACATCGATCTCCCATCTGGGCGTCGATTTCTCTTTTTTTTCCGCACAGTTAGAGAGCATTTCCCCTTTCGCTGCACTCTTGCCCGTGGTCATCGAGTAACAAGGCGATCTCTATGAACGCTCGACGAGGATAACAATACGACTCGTATCGTAGCCAAGTTCTCTGGTGCCCCATCACCTTACGATTATCCCCATTCAAAATAATTTCCAAATCACCAAACGACATTCTGAGAAAGAAATTTCCCTAAAATTTACCTTAAGCTTAGTTCATTTTATTTTCTGACAAGAAATTTGTCAAATTACCATTTCGAATGTTCTTCTCAAAGTTTCATATTTTTTACATTTAAATGGAAATTAGTTATTGATTCGTGGTTCTGATAAATGTCACGAATTGAATAAAAATCGAGAGGACGTTTGAAAATAGCGATTATTTTCCGCGTGATCGGAGAACCCGGCTCCACGACCCTTTCGCAACTCGCGTTAATATCGCTCGCGCGAGCAGAGCGGCTTACGGTTCTCTCGATAATTGTAAAATTAGAGAGCATGCATTCGCGCCTGCTAGAGACAAGAGAAACGAGTTTACCGGGGGCCTTTCGCGGTCAAAGAATCTAGAAAAGAAACTTCGAGACGCTTGAACGTGCCAAGAATACGAAACTACTCCCACAATTACATCCCGGCAATCCTTCTGATTGTTCTTTAAATCGATTTCTTCATCGAGCTTTAACGAGTCGTTGAAAGGTGCAATTTGTGATTCGTATGGGTTCTCCTCTTTCTTTTTACAGAAATATACAGGATATAGCGTACAGTAATATTAAGCATAATTCTATTTCATATATTTTAATAATATTTAGACGATTATGAATAGGGCGTTGATATTAAATACATGTCAGTCTTTAACTGTGAATATTAAAAATGTAGAATACAAGCTTCTTTTTCAAGAAAATACAATCTAGAAATTAGACCACAATTCTACAGAATACTCAGAGTATCCTGTAACCTGATAGTCCAAATTGGAAATTAACGATTCCAGCCGCGAAAGTAGATGAAAAATGTAAGACACTTTAAACTCGAGTCATTGGTTTCTTCGAAATGAAATTTTTATTGTACAACTCGAAATCGATATCTGTCAAAATGAATTTTCTCTCGAACGGAGACACTCCACGTCGTTGGCCTATTTTTTTTAGCCAGAATTTTTCAATAACACGACAGCCCGTACAAACTAATCTCCGAGCGGAGGCACGAGGCTTTTCTCTTCGGCTATCGGCCGCGTACGTTCCCCGCGGATACGTTTATCAATTTCGCGAGGACGCGCGAAACGCATCGACGCGAGGAGGCATAAGTCACGGGATATATGTTCCAACGATCGGTACGCCGCGGACCCGACGAAGATAGCGAGAAATACTATAAGGTTTTTCGCGATAGCCGGCGCTGAACCGCGGCGTTATGTCCTAGATAGTACACATTCCAAGCCGAAGTCATTTACTCCTCGTCAAGATGGAATATTAGCGAGTGGCCTGCGCGTTGCGTTTCACTTGGCGAATCGGTTAAACGCGTACGTAAGTACAGTGTCGGGAATCGTGGACTTTCCTAGGGAAAATGGCATCGTGGGGGAACATCATGTATTTTATTTGATCAAAGTGAATCGATTGGTCCCGAACCTACAATTAGTTGACACTTGAATCGTCTCAGCTACCCCCATTTCCGGTTCCCGTATATCCATTTTCAGTAATTGTTGATCTCTTAATTTTGAATCACCCGGTAGAATATTTTCACGCGATCAATCAACGATTTCTCTAATCCAAATAAGCGGCTCGATTAAATGTCCAGAAAATGATTAATAAAAATTGATTATACTAGAAAATGATCAATAAAAATCGTTGGTGATAGAACACATTTTTCGCCATGAAAGGGTTAACTTGCGAATAAATTCCAAAGTACGATATTGTAAATCACACGAAGCTTCCTATACAATCTTCCCACGAGTACAGCAGGGCTGTAATCTTTGAAAAATTCTGTCTGCGGTACGAGTTAAACATAGTTCTCATGTTCCTGCAATTAATCACGATCAACGCCTGCAGTCCATAAAAAAAAAAGAAACGAAGCATCCAGAACGATACGATTCCGCAGCGGCGGCACAGTTCCACAATCCTTCCAGGGGATTCCCGATACCCCGGCACTTCATAAAACGTTTCTTCGACATTGTAAATCGATAACTACGTACCGTACTAAAAATACAATAATCTTCCACGGAATCCTTCCCACTTACAATCAGAACGATGGTCAATAAACCAGCCACCCCACCATCCCCAACCCCCCTTACCCGACACAATTAGCAATCGCGTATCACACTAAAGAAACATAATCCATCCGGTTGCAGTCGTTAATGGTTCATAAAAAGTTTTCGTCAAATAGGGTCCTCTGGTCGTTATCATCGGGCCTCTTTAATCCTTGCACGGGCGATCAAGCCGTCTTCGTACCTCATTAAAGGTTTAATACTTTAAACACGTTCGTCTCTTAACGTCCAATCGAAGTTGAAATTTTTGTAATATTTATGGCGTGATCGTTAATAAACTTATTACCACTAAAGTATTTAAAAAATTCAATATACTTTCTGGTGATTCTTTATTTAAAATATTGCTTCAGAATTGAATGTTCGTGCCCGCTATATTAAATTAAATTTAATATTACTAACATTGCTATTACTATTACTTAAATTTGATATTAACCTTTGCACTCGAGCGGTGACTCTGGGCACCGTATGGAATTAACTAGAATATTATAAAATGTGAAATTTAAGTCTTACAGTCGTATTTGTAATTCTTTTCTCGTATCCCAAAATGCTTCGAGTGCGAAGGGTTAATTAAACTTAATATCGATCGATAATTTTGCTAATCGTAAAACCCTCGGTTAATTGTTCGAGCATGAAAACCCAGACAGCCGGGGAAGATGGAAAAAAAAAAAAATTGTCGAGAGTAAACGTAGAAACGAGTGTGTCCAGATAGCCGATCGTCCGCAAAAGGATTAAAGGTGTCGAAGCAATTTCAATAAAAGCGAAAGACGGCGAACGAGGCTCATCCACGGCGAGCTGGTTCGTCTCGTTTCCTTTCGCGAATCGTTTAAAAGGTGACGATCTGTCAGCGCGGCCGTAAAACGATAGCCGTAGTCCCCATAGCCGTAATAAAGCATACCGGGAAACGCTTGCTCGCCGAAGCGCGCGCGCACGCCCGCGAATGTTTCAGTTTCGTGAGTATAGACTCGGTAGGAGTAATAATCGTATACCGTTACTTCTTTCGAAAGGCCGTTGACTCAATTGCGCCCCGGATAAAAGAGGCGGTTCACGAGTCGTCCGCGACCGGTGCACGGGATGTATCGGTGCCGTACCGTGTCTCTACACACCTACAATCTCCACGTGTTCACCTACGAGACGACAGAATTGACGCCCTGACCGCTGGCCCCTGATCGACTTCGACCACCCAGTCGATCGTTTCCAGCTCGACCTTTGAGATGCGCCGCGAGGATCCGTGAATTTCGCTATCTTATCAAATTTCGAACAAATTAAGTGTCCATTGAAAGAGTTAAACTTGCGATAGTTTATATTGTAAGGGAAAATATGGCAATTCTAGGAATTAGAAATTAGCCTCTGAAGTTATTAATTTTTAATACAATTTGTTAACAAGTTATCAAATCTTCACCGTGTAATTAGAAGATTTAGTTATTGACAGGATATTGTGAGGTATAGTCCGCCAACTATGTTGCACTTTTTTATACCTTCTTTTTCACGCGTCCAGCCTCCCTGCGCCGTAGGTATATATTTTGAAGGACCGGCTCTCTTTCTTCGAATGTTTCCCCACGACTTTTATAGCTTCGAGTCGATAGAATCTATTATAACCCGACTACCTAACCGCCCAGAGTTCCTTTTAGGGTCAATTTGGTCGTTCGGGCCTCTAAACCTTCATATTTCAACGGTTCCGAGACGCGTCTCGAGACGAGTCGTTTTGCATAGAGTTACAATTTTCAAACGCGTCCGTCCACCAAGGAAAAGTGTTTATTAATAATTATCGTTAGCAATTAGCGGCTGGCCACAAGGAACTCGTTCGTTTCTTATTCAAGACGCTCAGGCGAGCTCTCTCCTTCCGTTTCAGCATCGTGTTTCAAGCGGTTCACAGGAAACGCGAATCACCACGTTGTTCGTCCGTTCGACTGGTTCGCCTCGGTTCACGTCGGTTCAGGCGTCTAGCACGCGCTCGCTCGCTCGCCTCGCTCGCGAGTGCACGCACGCACAGTTCCTATTTCCCAAGCAAACAGCAGCGACCCGCCGCCGCTCGTCCGGCGGGTGCATTTTGAAAGTTGAAACACATTCACGACCGAATTCATCCTGATTGCTCGCCGCTGCGCTAAATACCTGTTTAGTGATTCCGCTGCCGCGTGCCACTTTCACGGCAAAAATCTGTCGAACACGCTCGATCGCCGCGGCGCGCCGGGAGGAGCGAGCGGTGCCACGGCTGCGGACAATGAAGCTTTTCCATTCGTACCGCGCCAATTATTCATCATCCGCGTAACTTTCATTCTATCGAACGATAAAAAGGAGCCGATGGTTTATTTTACTTTCTTTATTCGTCCGCGTTGATCTTTCGAATTTGAAAAAGGAAGACGAAGAAGTCTAACGATGCCGTTGGTGTCCCCGTTAATACGCAGGTATAAGAGGCGCGCGTCTAAATTCATCCGTGATTCGTCGCCATCCTAAACGAACAAATACGGGGCCCGCGGTCGGTCTCCACGGAGTTACTTCCATGACAAAGGCCGGTCAAACCTGCCTGACAACCTGTAAAATTCCTATGAATGAGCGCAACCTTCTCTCCTCTCTGGTGACCAGCGTGGTGTCCGTCCGGTGCTGGTGGCTCTCTTTTTCGAGTACGCGCGCGACTCGACTCGACTCGACTCGACTCGACTCGACTCGGTTCGACTCGATTCGACTCGATTCGACTACGCTCGACTGGACTCGACTCTGGCTCGACCTCGTCCGTTATTAAATTCCTCGACCTCAAGAAGTCGGGTGGCTCCTCCGCTCTCGGGATCAAGGGGAGAGACAGGGAGAGCCTCGTGCCACGTGACACAAACGTCGATTCTTTTCGGGTTCGTTATGTATATGTACACGTACGTACGGTACAAGCGGTGACCACGATTTCTTTTCCTTTTTTTCTTTTCTTTCTTCGCGTTCGAGATCGTGGTTGATACGGTATTAACCTATTGCGTACGGGTCGCGAGATACATCGTGTTTAGGATGCTGAACCGTTAACCCTTCGACTGCCGAGTCATACGCCGCCGATCAAAAGTATGATACCAGAAGTAATCCGGGAATAATTTATTTGTACCGCGAGATATAAGTCCTTTCCTCGAGTCCCTTCGATGAACTTTGAACTTGAGGTACCATTACCCTTGTCAGTGCAAAAGCCTTGGAACTTTTTTTATTCCTTTGATCAGAAACCAAAAAAAGTTTTGCATTGAAGGGAATTTATTTTTCTTTTCCTGTTTCTTTTTAAATGATCTGAAGAAAATTTCCGTGCGCGAAGGGTTAATAATCAGAGGCCGGACGCGTCTGACCACATACGTCTATTTTCACTTGCGCCAATGTCAAGGAATTCGAGACGTTGTCCCCTTCTGTTTTTCGTTTCGGCGTTGTCGGCACTGAGCGACAAATTTATCGACCGTAAAACGGCAATTTTTCTTTCCGATTAAGCGTGTGTTAAGACAGGTGGACAAAAGAAAGAGGGAGCGGCAGGGGAGGGCAAAACAAAAAGCGATGATTTTAAAGGACACGGCCGGGGCATTAACGAGGTGCGGAGGAGCAGGATTATCCGCAACGAGGAGGTCAAACACATTCCCGATCGTCAAGGTTGCACAAGCCGGCCGCTATGCTCGCTAGTACGCGCGTATCCGCTCGATGATTCCTCGCGCGCTCCACGCGAGAGCGCGCGCAAGCGCAATCGCGTTACGCATTTGCATAGCCGCGCGGCCTGTGTTCTTTAAATTTCTAACTCGAGTAGCCTGTGGCCGTCCTTGCCGGATGTCTCAATTTTCCGTACGGTATGCAACAACTATGACTAATACGTCCGCGTATCGCAACGAGCCAGAAATGGCAATCGTGACGCGTTACGACAATCAACGTTCGACTCGGGAAAGAAAAACAAAAATGAGGAACAACATTGAGAAAACATTGAGAAACGTAACTTCAAGCTTTTCGTCGATGCTGAACCTTGACAATGCATTTTAACGCCTTGATACAGACATTTTTTAATGAAAGATTAGACAATGTAGAAATAACAATAAATTGCTTATTATTTAATTTTATTTCGTTAGAAAGAAAAGAAAATTGAATTTAGGGGATGGATAAGGTAGGGTAACTTTGGATGACTTATAATTATTGAAGAATAAAATTAGTGAAATAATTCAGAAACAAAAATTATTGGTTATTTATACTTTTCGAGATATTAAAATATATTCTCCAAATTAGGTAACAATTACAAAGCATCAAACAGGAGGGAATAATTGTCACGACCCTATCGTATCAATTTTCTCGATTAATTTCCAAACAATTAAATGGAAACCTTTGCAAAATTCAAATTCACTGTTTTAAAATCAATTTAAATATCAAATTAATGTGAATATTACATGGAAATATTCCACTTTCCACCGGCTGGCTCCAATTAAAATAATTTTTGTAATCAACAGGTGGCATGCAGTTTAGAAAATACCTGTCTGATCACGGACGACAGGTGTTCCTTTATGAAAGGCATTGTTTTAACGATCGGAAGAGTATTTCTTTGTCGTACGATTTGCCTCGTCTAACCTCTGCTCTTTCGTTCATTCAATTTGTGTCAATGAAACAATTCATAGAAACCGCACGCCGGTGGGATGAAAACGATTAATATTTACACGAAATCAAAATGTGTTCAGTCAATTTCTCGATAACCGTGTTTGCTTTTTAACAATATGACAAAGCGAAAACATATGTCGATATTTAATTAATCAAATTTGTATGTACTGAACGAGAGAACGTTTAAACTCTGAAATATTAAAAAGGAAAAATGAAAGTGGTTTGAAATTCCATTTATATGGGTTCACCCTTTCGCTCCGAATTTTTAAAAAATTCTCTAAAAGTATAATAAATCGAAGTCTCTAAATTTCCAAATGCATCAATTTCTATTTGAAAATAAACAAAATCACAACTTTTGAACAACCTAATAATGTGATCGTGATATGTTTATTTTGAAGATTACTTTTCGAATTTATCCGCCCGTCTGCGTCGAAGTTGATTTTTGTAATCGACAAATGGCAGACGGTTTTTCTCGAAAATAATCGGAGCCGAATCGCAAGACCGGGCAAGATACTGTGTCGCAAAACACAGCCAACGATTGTTTCCCTCTTTGTTGTACAATTCGGAGACGATCGTATATTGCGCGGGTTCAAAGCGTTTCAGGATTATTGCAAATGCTCGCGCGTGAACGGTCCCCGCGCGTCTCTTATCCACGATCGATCGCCTTATCGCGTTCGTTGTTTTTTCCTTTGGAATTCGAGCGAGCGAACGTTTCGCGGTTACAAACAGGCTGTTTACGAAAGGTGTACAAAATTACGAGCGGTCCCGGGCGTGTAACACGCGTCAGGACCGTGCGAAGACGCGTGTTCCTCGTGAGAACCGATGTCAGTCTGGGAAAACGTCGTGCATACGCGACACGACCGCTCTACCCGTAAGCGGAAACGCCGATGCTGCTTAACCATCCGGATGGTAACCCCGGATACAATTCGATTTTTGTATTCAGAAAACTTAGTGACAACGATAGAAAATATTAGAAGTTATTCTTCTGACTCGAATTTCACAGAGCAAAAATTTATTTTAATTAAAATTTATAATATTTAGAATCTTTTAATTAAATTTAATTTCTAAATTCAGTAAACCTTTTAGGATCAAAATCGACTCAGGTTCCTTCGTTTGAGAATCAAGGTAATTGTACAGAAATTTTTGTACGTATAAATTATCAGAGCTTAATCGATAGATTGGAATAAAAAATTGACACAAGGAAAATCCTTCGATGATGATTTAAACGAGTCTGAAACAGCACCTTCTGAACAATCTTGCTACGTTTCGAGTAACTGCTTTCTACGAGATACGTAATCAGTTCTGAAAACTGATTACCAATATCTCGACACTCGCTAACTCTGAGATAAGGAATTTCTAGACGTTCAAGAATGAAGTTGCTGAAAGCGGTGCATTGTCTCGCGCCAGGTTGAAATCATCGAAAGTTTCATTAAACAATACCTTTATTAAAAAACTTTCGTTGGTTTCATTATCTATCATTCTAATTACTCACCGCGAGCATTTTTACTGACATTCTTTATAACATGGAAATTCAATACATGTGACTGTCAACGTGATGATCCCTTCACGTGTCGTGGGAAATGTGTGCTTCATTCCCATTTTTTGAGACCAAAGATACCACAGAAAAATAATTTGTTCTTTGTAATTACTTGCAATTTCAAATTTAAGTATCTAAATTATGAAATAATTTTTTTTGAAAAGGTTTAAATGATTTTTCTTAAAAATTAAATTCTCTTATAGATAAATTTAGGATACAATCGACTCAAATTTCGCAATTACTCGCAATTTTTCATTTTTGGAATTGTTCGTGGTCGCGCAAGAGCCGTGGCAAGGTTTCCATGGGTGCCCCTGGTGGCGGGGTCCCACGGTACCCACCCACGCTCGCGCGAGTGTGCTCAAGTAGCCCGAACCACGCTCTCCACGGCACTACGCATCGAGATTCTTCCTGGTATGCGCATCGGTGCTCACGTGAACGCATGCATCATTCGCTCGTAAAGACATCTTTGCGCCGAGCGGATACGTGGCGGCGGCGCGTATGCACGCGCGCGGAACGCGACGCGTTTTCCTCTCCTACAACCCGTTCCTTCCGCGAGGTCGCGTTTCGCGCGCGCTATCGACGCTGATAACGAGCCGCTACGCTGATAAGCGCACGATATACCGTAGGTGCACGAATCGCTTCCAAACAAAAGATCTTTTTAGTAATATTTCAACTCGACATTTTATTTTATTCTATTCTGCTCCTCTTCTTGAACATTTTTAAAAAACGTTAAAAAATGGAGAAAATTTAAATGGTGATTTTGAAGCGAGCAAATTTATCGTAAGACTGTATAATTCGAAGCAGAATTTGTTATAAGACCGCCATAGAAAGGTATCTTGGATCTATGCAAGAAACATATGACACCTGAAGGGTACCTTATAACGTAAGAATTCTCAATGGAACGGGGTGACAAAGCAATTCTGGGATAGAAACTAGAGCACCGCGTCTTTAGAATATCGAATAAGCAGCGCCGCGATGGAACGGCTCGGTGGTAGAAATTCATCGGGGCAATGTGTAGACGTCTAAAATCTCGGAATATTAACTCTATCGCCGCAGCCAATAGAAATTTAAATATAAATTATAACTCTCGAAATAATTACGATATCAAATCATAGGTTTAATATAATTAGAATAATTCGATCAATTTCGAGACGCAAGTTTTGAAATAATTTTACAAGCGAATGTTTACGTAGCAGAGGAATATTTGTGTGTCGGTGCGCCTACGTAGGGTCGGTAGGGTTAACGAATAATTGAGAAATTGAGATTCGCTGGTACAGGTTCGCGTATCTACAGGAACAAGGAAGAGGGGGGAGGACTTCAGGATCGAACGTCAGGAGCTGGCGAGGTCACTGAATAGCTTAAAGGTCGACCGCCTATATCCACCTTAGCGAACAATATCCCGTGGGAATCCTTTTCCTGATTGAAGGAGACCGCGATAGCTGTTGTTGCGTTTCCTACGGTACAGTCTCCAGCCTCGAAATCCTTTTTCCAGGAAGAACTCGAATATAATGGGGACCGTTCTCGTGGACGTGGCTCGATCCGGCGTGATCCTTCGAAGGGAACGACGGAGCCGTGTAACGTCGAAGTAAATTGAATACCTCGAAACGTCGTTCCGTCCCGGCTAACGAGGCAACGAACAAGGTCGAATCGAAGTGACGAAGTCGATCCGGTGACTTTATCGATGACTTCACGCGATCTCTCGCTTACCCTCAACCGTGAATCGGATCTTGATCCTTTGTCGAGTGAGTTGCAATAAACGGGGGCGATATTTAAATTTACCGATTAGATAACACTAGTTTGGCGAACATATTTTGCTTCAAAATTCGACCAACTACATTATAGAAGGATTGAAAAATTACTGGGAATATAGCGTAAGGGTATTGTTCGATTTTAATTTACTTCAATTGTAAACAAAGTTTCAGAATGGTATAAAAGAAGGAGAGAACTACAAGTTTCTTACACAATATGTTGTTCTTATTTATTGTATCACGCATTAATTACAATTCGTCGATTGATAAACGGTGCACACCGCGGTGATCCAGAACTTTTGCTCCAGTAGTTCATCGTAGAAATTTATAGTGGTCGTCCGAAGAATGCCGGTCAATTTGTTCGTCCATTAATAACTTAACAGGAACGATGATCCTGGAAGAGAATATCGATCCACGTAGCCATAGGTTTGCATCGTGATTAGCGTTTCGCGGCGATGATGACTCCGTAGAAGCGAGCCGATAGAAGGTGCTGTCGAGGTCGCTGTCCACCCTGAGGTCACCCTCCTGTACCGACCGAACAATATCCGATGGGAACCCTTTGGCCGCGAGCGAGAGACGAAGCGGAGAGAAACGGAGAACGCTCTCCTGTTAGGTGAGAAAGAAAGAGAAAGAGAGACGAGAACGGAAGGTGTAGAAGAGAAAGGAAGAGGGATAGAGAGAGAGAGAGAGAGAGAGAGAGAGAGGAGAGAGACGCGCTAGCTGTTCACATTACCTTACTTACTATACGGGGTCAATGCCACTGCGTCCGTCCCGCGGCCCCACTTCACTTCACTTGGCTTCACTTGGCTCTCTCTGCTCTCTCTCTCGGCCGTTCCCTCGCCAACCGTTTTTCCTCTTTCTCTTCTCTCTCACGCCGTTCCTCCTGAGACCTTCCTTCCCCTTGCACGTCCCCGGTGTGCGCCTCTCCTGGCGAGAGAGATCTCCGCAGCGGACGGTTTTCTTCCTCTTCCTTCCATCCACGCCCGATCCAAAGCCACCAAGAAGAGAAGCTTTGGTCGTCTCGTTCTGGTTCGTCGTAGCCGTCTTCTTCTCCTTCCCCCCTCCGGGTTCCTTCGTCTCTTAAACCCGCGCTCTCGCTCTTAGCTGTACCACCCTCGCACCCTTTGCACCCCGCACGGCCTCCATCGTTCGACCACCCCCACCGAACATTCTCATCGACCGTTCGTGTATAAGAGAGCACAGGGAGAGAGAGAAAGAGAGAGAGAGAGAGAGTGTGTGGCTGTTCGGTATCGTCTCCTCGGTTCGGTTCCCCTCCGTGGTTACTTTTCTTCTTCCTTTCTTTTGCCCCGTTCTTTACCTTCTTTCATTCTTTCGTATCCTCGGCTTGGTCTTCTTCTTCTTCTTCGCGGTACATCGTACTCCTATTCTTCTTCGTCCTGTTGCCGCTTCCTTCTTATACACCCTCCCCTCGCTCTACGGGTATAAACTATTCCAAAAATTCGTACTGTTATTATTATCACTTAACCATTCCCAGCAACCGAGAGGGCTGCGCTCTTCTCCCCAACACAATGCGAGACTTTGTTCGCGACTGATCCAAGATCCCCCGTCTTCGGAGGAGAAGCGCCTCCGCGCTATCTCTTTGGTGGTCTCTCTCTCACGGGTCGAATCGATTTTACGAGAGTTTCTGCTCTCCTTCTCTCTCTCTCTCTCTTTCTATATATATATATATATATTTTTCTCTCCCTCTCTTTGGCTGCCGCTGCTGTTGCCGCTGTTCATTCTGCTTTCTTCTTTTTAATTTTCGTCCCTTTTCTTCGCTTTTTCTGCCGGAGATACCCCCGTCTTCTGGGCTACCTAACAGCCTCGCCGTGCTCTCTTTTCCCTTTGGTGTCTGTATTCTTTCATTTCGGGATCGAGGGTGAGAAAGGATGAATGATCGTTAGGGAGGACGCGCGGTGTTCCGAGGCCTTAAAGCCTCGCGTTCCCGTACCGGATTGAAAGGGGGCCTACGAGAGCCACCCCCTGCCATCAGCCCCCTTCTGTGTCTTCCAGTTTTGTCTCGTTCGAGGCGAAGGATTCGCCGGTCTGACGCGGGAATTAGAGATCGTCGATCGACCTTCGCGGATAGGAAACTTGGCGGGAAAATTGATAGCGGACCGGTTTTCCTCCGAGCCGCGGAGAGATGTTGTTTTAAGTATCGCTGATCGATTCGTGACGATAACCTGTTAACACTTTCGCGATCTTCTTGTTGGAAACGGACGAGGAGCCCGTTCGACGTTCCTCTTTTTGTTAAGGTCGAGGGTTTTTTGATGCAACGATACCGAGTGAGTGGTCCTTTTGATGGCCCGCCACCGCGGCCCCCGGTGATAATTGCTTTCTAAGTTGTTTTATGGAGTGTTCCTCCGGTACTTACTTCCTAATTAAAGGTTTATTGGTGTTATTATGTTACTTAGCTGAAAGCCTCGTCTTTCGCCGATTTTTACCAACCACCGATCTTACGGCAGAGCCGAGAGTCCGCGTCACGATAAAGAAATACTGCGAATCATGTTTTTTTTTTTGCCTTAATTTAATAGCCTTTTTTATGTATTTACGTATTCGTGTGCATTTACATCGCTTTGTACATTTTGTCGTGTATCTGCACGGCAGGATCCGGAAGTACCCCTATTAATACTTTTTACTTTCGACAAATTCAATTAGAAGCAAGTAATTAAAGTTTGCAATAATTATATTTGTATTATAACTCTTGCAATTCCAAGTTACAGCTAGCGTAATTAATATCTAATAAATTAGAAAGGAGGCGAATACAATTTTCTGTTCGTTTTAACACTCCGATAGTTTGATTGATGAAGTTATAAGTCGGATCGTTAATTTTGCACCTGTAAATCCAGATTAAATCAGGAACCATTGAACTCTGAACTTTTTCCTATAGCTTAACGAATGCCGTTTCGAGGGAACAAACCGAAAGATAATGAAGTTAGATTATTTATAATTCCTAATTGCATGCAACCTGCGAAAACTAAACGCGAGCTGATGGGATCTCAACTAGGTCGCACGCGGTCTTCCAACGAGAAAAGGTTGCCCACCCGTGACCTATGCGATAGGTGTGACGAATGAACACGGCGGCAAAGTTCAATAATTACATTGCGGGTTTAGATGATACAGCAGGTGCGAAGCTTTCTTTATCCTTATACAATATCTCGTAACGTCCTCCTGGCTGTTTGGCACAAATGTCGTTAACCCTGAAATCTCTACGTCGGATAACTTCTGTTCTAACTTTCATTTCAATTATTTCCTTTTTTAATATAAAAGGTTTAATATTCTTTGGTCATTTCTAAAGTTACCAAGTTCCAGAAATCAAATATTTTTAAGTCTCCAAGTTTCTAAAAATGTAATATTTCTGTAGCAAAATGGTTGATCTTGAGTAATATTAAAATGAATGAAATTCTCAACACCTTTTTAACGCGTTAACGCGTGGAACAAAGAATGGACAGGACGGTAACGTGGCAAAGTTTTGCGGATGAATCGTCCGCATCGTGCACGATACAAACCGACGGTGGATGTAAAATTAGAGGTGGCCGTGCATCGAGCTTCAATAGCCGGGCTGTGAATGAACTATGACGTAGATTCGTAGAATGCAACGAACCGCCTACACGCGACCGATCGCGAAATTAACTTTGATCTAGCGTCGTTGACGTCAGAGGCTTAAAAGGACGCCTATTTATCTGGAGTGTATTTTCAGATAATTCAATCACGCTATCCGTGACTGATCAAATCGAAAATTCTTCGTTCGTAACGATATAGATACCGGCGAATCGACATCGCGATAAATGTTACCCATATTAAACACTGGGAGGGACTGTTGTTAAATTTTCTTTCTGTTTAGCTTTGCTTCCGTTTCTAAAGATACTGATCGATTAGACACGGTATTTTTGATAGTTGATAATTATATAATTAATTAGAACACCTCTGTGCTTATAATAATTGTAACATTATATTTCGGAGGGTATGGTAATTGAAATGCTTCTATAATAATTGTAATATCTTTATATTATATGTTAGTTGTCAATTTGAATATTCTTGTACTGTAGCATACAGTTGTTAATTATTGGCAATTATAATAATTGAAATGTTGTACTGCGTCATACCTTTATGGTTAATAATTGAAATATCTTCGTAGCATATCTAACGATTAACGATTACAACACGTTTCTGCCGTGTTTAGCAGTTACACCGATTGTTGGTTTTCCTTTTAATACGCGAGCCTTTTTTAAATCGTCCGAACAGGTCGCACACGCAAGAATCTTCGCGAGATTCTGTAATGCAAATGCAACGTGACCAATGTCAAGGCTAAGCCAGCAGTCGGTAGCTACAACAAATCTCGCTTGTAAGCGTGATTCCGTTCGAGTCGTCGAATAAAGATACGATTTAATTCCATAATTTCTAAGCCACGTCTGTTACGAGCACGACCGGCTGCGAAGCTTTCGCGGCATGGCCGGCGATCGAGTCGAAAAATCGAACATTGCTTATCGAGTTTAATTTAGTCACGCGTTCTCGAAACTGGAGTTTGTTAAACATTATTGGCTCGAGATTATAGATATCGATACCTCGTGATTAGGGATATCGAGTTTCCGTATGTTGCGAAACGTTCTCCTTTGAAATTGTTTCATTAACTTTTCGGCAATTTTTTAATACGTGATTTAACAACGAAAGTAATTCCATTTTGCAAATTTTCAACTTTTGACGTAACGATAAGTATTTAAGAGTTTGTTTAGATTTTCGAAAATGCAAATTTATTTCATTTACGAATTGTGGACAAATATATTTGCCTACTGAGGGTTCATTTTTGATTGGGAAGTTTGGTTAAGCCGAAATTTCGAGACCGTCACCGGAACTGTGTAGTGTCGAGAGATGCAGCTTCTCGCGTCCTTGACCACTTCCGCTTCGTTTGCAAACTACTTTATGAAAAAGAACGCCACACGTTCTCCAGTATCATCTCGCAAATAAAAAAAGAGGAATAATTCTGCAATTCAGATCTAAGAAATCAGAAGTTAGAAATCAAACGCAGAAATAAATTCCATTTCGAGTTTCCGTTTCGTCGTCGAATTGCGCACGAAAAAAGGAATCATTCGTAAATAATTCATGAACAGTCGTACTTTTCTTTTCTTCTTTTTCGATCACGATACGGGTCCGGAGAAATCGATCGCAAAAGTCGCGTTGCTTTTTATTGATACCACTTCATAGATCGTCGAATTCGTCCACGTTTATTGCGTGTTAAACCGCGACTTTATGGCTCGTGTTGTGTAACTAATTAATCGGCACACTCTCGCCCGTAGGGTATGTTAATGTTCTCATTTTTTTTCGAAAAACTGATCGTCTAATGACTGTTACATCACACTTGTAGCAACTTCAATCAAGATTCGATGAAATATTACGCGCATTTATTCGATCTAAATTGTTGATTCGAAGATTATAGACATTGGCAATCGGTAAAACTAAACAATACTACTCACATTTAGTGTATCCCTGATATTTCAAATAATTTAATATTGCAATACTATGACAAATAAGGAAAATTTAAATGTACTATATTAAATTACAAGACAAGGGGTTGATCTTTGAACGAAGCAGTCTGAGTCATTTACAAAATATTCCATATTCCATATACAGCAGAAACTTTGAAGGATAAAAAATTAAATTGAACCACCATAAAGTATTCTCCACGAAGGTTCATGGTATCCATCAGATTTTTTCCTTATCTGTTGGTACCTGTACCGATTCCTGGATCATAGCCGAACGTAAGGGACACGGTTAAAGGACAGGACACAAATCGGCGACAATCGATAATCGGTCGACGAAAATCAGTGAAGATGCATCTGTTCCAGGAAGTAGGAGCCACGGGGATCATCGACCCTTCACGGCTATTTCAGTTATTTTGCAGCATGCAGCTATTTTAAATACATATTGTGGAGTAGAGGCGTACGAGCATGAAGCATACGAAGCCGGTAAGGACAGCGGAAGGGAGACGCGGCCGGGGAGATCGAGGCAGAAGGAAAGAAAGGGTAAAAGAAGGGGGAGGAAGATAGAGAGCGTGACGGAAGGGGGAGAAGAGGAAGAAACCACCAGGGGTGGAGAGGAGCAAACGTAGAATCGAGAAAGAAGGAAACGAGGTGCTGGTGGAACGAGACGAGCAAAATGGCGAAACTGAGATAGATCTACAGGGTGTCTCATGTAACCAGGACGAAAACTCGTCGACGATACAAGGAAAATTTCTTTGGACAAAATTATCACATATTTTGTAATAAAATGTACAAATTGCAACCTTCTAATAATTCATACAACCTTTCATTTCTTAAATTATTGACAAACTTACTGCTACACTAAAGTCACTAAGTCAGGCGATATTTATTATTTTTTAATTAGGTATATGAAAAAATTTCTTTTAACAGTTTTACTTTAAAACTATTATTTCAACAAATTTTAATTTTCTATCAATAATGTACATTGCTCTCCCTAGGGAAGAATATTCCGCTACTCGTCTCGGTACCAGTAACTTCCTACTAGTTACTAGTAATAATAATATTGGAAGATCGACTAACATCAAAATCATAATTGAAAAATTGTCTGGAATTATTTGGAGGATACTTTGAGGCAGCCTGTATAAGAGAGAGATAGGTGTAGCGGAAGAGGCAAGGGTGGGGGTGAGGACAACTCTCTCGGGAGGGAAAAGCAGGGAGAAGTTACAGCGAGAGAGGCCAGAGGGGTTGGTATTTATAGCCAGCCCCGTCGACGTCGTCGACGTCGTCGTCGTCGTCGTCGGCGGCGTCGTCGCCGTTGTCATCGTCGACAGTCTTGACTCCTTGGTGAAATTCAGAGAGGGGTGCACCATCTCTTTCCTCCCCCTATCTCTCTGCCCCTCCTACCTCGGTCGCACTGTTAAAGGAATTTCCTATGATTAGAATGAGTATTTCTATACGACGCCCTGAACTCTCCTCCTATATGTGTCTTAGGACCAGAATAATCTACTCGAGAGTCTCCGCTCGGACACGATAGGTTCCTTGGTATGGCGTCGATTATGCGTTCGATCGGCTCGCTCATCGATCGAATTCGATCATCCTCGCCCAATGTTTTGCGCCAATGAAATTGTTCGACTGTTTGAAATTTAAATCGACGACGATGGAATCGTCGATGCAGTTTTCGAGATCTTGAAGGATTAGTTTGACATTGATACTCCTTGCGAGAGAATGGAATATGGAATTAATTAGTAGAATTTATACTTATTTTTATTTCATGTTATGGCAATTTTGATACAATAAAAATTTAATCAAGATTCGATTGTGTATACTGTACTTGGGTATTTATTGAAAAATGTCAAATGAACGAAGAAAATATACTAGCTTGCGCGTAAAGTTGGTGAAATTAATCGTGGACGGCTACTTAACGTCCCTGAATGCACACGTGCTGAAACAGTCGAGCCGTCAACGGAACAATTGACAAACGGAAGCTGAAGAACAATCCTGAGTACAACGGCGAGGAGACACGGATCAAAGGGATTCCCGTGAAAGGTTGAGAGAGTCAAGGCGAGAGATGAGAACGGAGGAGACGAGAAGTTGAAGAAGCGACCGTACAGACGTCTAACAATTTATAAAGCTGAGAATGTTCTCTCTGTTCGCGTGGTGCGCTCCGGCCGGTCTCCGCGGGACCTGACGAACGCATACCGTAGGAGTTAGCATAATTGACTGCGTACGTTAATCGAGCGGTCATGGAAGAATGCCCGCGAACGTTTCGAGCCCCGCTTCATGCTCCCCGAGGCGGCATTATTTTCAAGCACTCCGAAGTGAAACGAGTTAAGGAAAGAAAAGCAGAGCGAGGCGGAGCGAGGCGTACCGCAGCCAAACTAACAAGCTGGAATGCACGCAGCAAACGACGCGGGTCACCGTTTTCTTTGCGGTACCACGAGTAGAAAGGTGGATGAGCGTCCTTATTTTACAGTGTCGTGCCTCTTCACGGTCACTTGCGATCGTGTAAGCCGACCGAACTCGCGAGTCTTATTCGAGAAACGATTTCCAGCCATCGATTTCAAATCCGTATCCTTCGAAATCAATTTTGGAAAATTGCTAACTCGTTAGCGTTTCGATAACCAAATTCTGTAAATTCGATTACGTACCGCTTCGGAATTAAAAAGTAACAATTTGAAATATCGCCTGAAACTTCGTTGAACGACTATTTTTCCAGCGTACCATTAGGCATCGCAGAAAATTTCGTTCGGTTTTCCCCGCACGGTCAGTTTACCGTTCGCCCTGCAAATGCTTTTATTGCACTACCTGCTTTTATTGTACGACAAGCAAACGAGTCTGTTCGAAAGAAAAATTCGTCTCGCTTTGCTTGTTTCTAAATTCTGAAATCACTTCAGTCGTCGCTTCAATTTTTAAAATGGCTACTGTGTCCTACCTTCAGATATTTAGCTGAAATTTTTAACAAACATTACCTGAATGATACATGACAAGACATATGTATTGATTTTTTAAGTAAAATATAATTTTAAAGAGGAAGCTCCTTTATTTTTCGCTAGATTTCAAAGGTATGCAGTTCTATGGGCAAAGTTAAGCCGCTCTAATGCAGGGTGTTTTTATCATCCGTAAGCCTCGTCGTTCAATTGATTCGCGGCGAATCTTCTCACTCGCGGCATACTAATGACCGCGACGATGATCTCGCGCCCCGGGGGTTACCAACTAATTTGTTCCACGGCTCGACGACGTTCGCTGCGCTCGTTAACGCCGATGTTCCGTCCAACACGATGCTCCGAAGGGTTAGACTCGTTCGTTCGCGCGTCCTCGCTGCCAACTTTCCGTTTAAAAGGCTTCCTTCCATTTCTATGGGTAACTGGCTGGATTACTTCTTCGCTGATACCTTCGTTTCACAATCAATCGAGGGGAAAGAAAATTACCGAGCTCCGAATAATCGTTTCGTTGCTGTCGCTGATTCGGCGAGCGTACTGCAGGTAATATGGCGACTATATCGTAATCTGCTGTCTGTACTATATAATATGGTGACCATACTGTACTGTAACTATTTATTCTATAATGTGGTAATTACACTGTACTGTGATAGAACGACTGTGGGTACTACACTATAGCGTTTAACAACTATAGTGAATCAACTGTATACTACAACCATAATGTATCATACTTGAAATATTCCTCGCATAAGGAGAGGACTATTATTTCTTCGTGTCCAAATATTTTTTGAAATCATTATGAATCACGAGATGATATAAATCACATTTTTAAAACAATGTTAAATAATTCAGATTTAAGGATCGAGAAATAACAGCAACTGCAGTTTCAAACAATTCGAATGGCAGATTTATTGTGTCGGTATCGTGCGCGTTATGGTGAGTTATTATTCCTATCGGTGAAATATGGAATTAAAGCATCGAATTTTATGCCGTGCAACATTTTGTTAAATTAATGGATATTGTTTTCGCGAAGGGTACAAAACAATTCCCGTCGAAGCCTGTAACGAAAAATTATTCGACGATCGATGCTTTTTCACCGACATAACGCGTTTCCTTCGCGAAAACATGATAAGAAATCCATCAAATTTAACTTCTTATCAACGTTTGCGGCTTTTTCGAAGGAGCACATTGCGTTCCATAAATATTTACCGGTGCGCTCGAGAAATAAACGCGAAATTTATTTATTATTGCGATAAATTGCCACGTGTTTGCCACTGGAACGATTAAACGATTCAAAACGAGAAATAATAAATTGCTCAGGTGAGAAACTATGGATTTGACGAGGTTGAATTTGTTCAACTCGTCACTCGTACTCGAGGGTCAAGATACAAAGGATAATCATTTTATTTACAAATTTATTTTCCACTTCCTTTACAAAATATTATACAATGTTTTATTTGTTTGCAAATTCGATCCTCGATATTTAACCAGCGACACCAGAACGCTAAAGTCACGTTACTTCCGCAAAACGGAAACGGGAAAGATAGTTGAAATATTTAATGGCACGTAAGAATCGTAATCGATTCGAGACACGACGAAGCGCACAGCTTTCTTCCAACAACTTGTATCCCTTTCACCGGTGGTTTTGCTCCTCGTCGTACAGGCCTACCCTCCTTTTTATGGTCATACCCAGACCTTTCCGTTTTCTTCAAACCGATAGAAATACATAGTTTACGTAACTGGAATAGTTTACATAACCACGAACAATGAAACAATAGGTGTTTTCCAGCGTGGTCATTGAAAAGCGATTTGTTCACCATCGCCGAAACGATGTCCCGATTACTTAATCCGAGCCTCGATCGTATCGTGCTCGATCCACCTTGATTTTATTGACGCCGAAGAATTTCATTGATACGTTCGAAGGGGGATGGTGGAGGGCAAGCAGAAAATTAGAGAAATTCTAAATTTTTTTATAGATTTTTAATAAGGGTAAATTAAATTCTAATTATATTATTAATTAGGATCAATAAAGGCCATCAATATTTCTTAACAGATATTTTAAATTTTTTGAAAATGATGATACTAGTGTTAGAAAATACTATTACCTTGTTAAGTATAATTTTGATAAAATTAATCACAGAACAAAAATCCCCGAAATTCCATTTCCAAGAATAATAAAATTCGAAATCAACAGCAACGACGAGGCAGCATTTCGTTCCCATAAGTCTCGAGGGTTACATCAAGGTAAAACCAGGAAGTTACTTTTCAAACACCCTATGTACCTCTCCTTTTCCCTTTGTCTCACTTTCTCGGCCGATCTGCCGCTATAGACCCGTGTCTCGTTCTCTCTGTCCGACCAATCCGGTTCGCCGGCGGTTTGTCCTTTTCGCTTCGCCGTCGTAGGCCCTTCTCGCCCAACGATCCTAACCCCTAACCAAAACCTGCACCCCCGTTACACTCGACTCGTGAAAGGTTTCCCTCTTTCTCTTCTCCCTTCGCAGTATACCCGCCATCGTCTCGTCTCCTCGTCCTCGTTGTCCTCGTCGTCGTCGTCGTCGACGACGTTGCGCTTAGGATCGTAGAATCTCGAATAGTTTAGCTATTACAATCGCTTAATTCCTTATTCTAATTATTTGGATATTTCAGTGTTTCCATTTCGCAAACTTTCAATATTTCAATTGTAATATTAAATCTTAAATTACACAAAATATTCCTAAAATTTTGGGAATTTAGAATATTCGAAGCGTTTAAATTTCTAATCGCGCGAAATATTCCTAAAATTGTAGAAATTTCGAGTATTCGAAGCGCTCGAGTCGCACGGATCGTTGTATAAATTTTCGAAGACCGGTAGTTCGAATTTCGAGCAAATAAAATAAGGGCTAAAATATTCGAATTTTCGTAACAGCCCCGGCCGTGGTGATCGTTCTTCTTCCCTCTTAACCCCACCCTCTCGACGTGGCAGAACTCTATGCCCCTTTTTCCCGAACAGAGGAGAGGAGAGTTCCTCTTTCCCTTCAGCTTCGACCAAATCGCATTCCTCTCGTCTTCTCTAAGCCATTTTCAACGCTCTCCTTTTCCATTCGGCGCCGGGCTGCATAAGTTTGTCTCGCCCTCGCCCTCCCTCTCTTCATGCCTGTCTATCCTCGTTCGATCGTCAGGCTTTTCCCGTTTCTTTCTCCGTCGCTCTTCAACGTACTTCGGCTCGCTCTGCTCTCCCATTTCTTGGAAAAGTTCCGTGCTTTCTGCCCGGTCGTTTCTTCCTCGCCATGCTTTTCCACGCTGCGACGGAATCCAACTCGCCTCCCTCCCGCCTCCCCCTCCCTTTTCTTCTACTTTTCTTCCTTTATTCCCGTCTCTTTATATATATACATGTACGTACGTAGGTGGTGTGCGTGCTCGAAGGGTGGAAGCGAAAGACAAGGGCAATCTTGTTCTTTTAACTGAAACGAGTCCTTTCGGAAAGGATACTTATTTTCACGAAATCGAAGTTATCGATGGAATTTCAACTTTTCCTGCGCGATTCTTCGGGTTGTGGATCCTTGACGATATTAGTCACAGAGCAAAGGAAACGTCGCGTACCTGCTTTAATGCCTCGACCGCCACGTCACACATTTTTGGGTGGCGCGGAGACAGGAAGTCTCTATTCTATGAAAAACTATCTCGTTTGCTCGATGAACGACATTCTTAACCAAGTACTATCCTGATTGAGTATTTAACAGTATTTGAAAAATTTGATTTAATTTGATTAAATAAATTCGAAGGATTTTGTTTCGATAATCAATAGAGAGCTTAAGTTTTAAGGAAGCGAAAGGAAAAAGGAAGAAATATTGTTTTAATTAATTTTGTCTGTAAATCTTTGCACCACCCTTTTTAACCCTCTGTCCAGCTTTTTCCTCTTTGCACTGCATCATGTCGTCCATATCCATCTCCATATCCATCGATCACTTTGTCGATTGTCCCGACGCGCTTCCATTTACAATTAAAAACTGATCCCTTGCAAATTGCTGAATGCCCCTTCTGTTTTTCAACGCGGTAGGTCCTTCTTTCGCCAGAAATTCAAATTTTCCCCGAGTTAGCGCGCATCTTCTCGATGTTTCTTCCGCGAGGTTCGCAGGCGAGGGAATCGGTTTTTCCATACACGGAGGATCCCCACGGAAAATTTGATTCGATCATTTCGCTTGCCGGACGGCAGTCCCTTCGATTTCGCCTCGGAACACAATTTCCGTTCGCGCACAATTGCTATTATTTTCCTGTTTCAGGGGTCGTTCAATATTTTTGCCCTCTGCCGGCTCCCTGTTTCGTTTTTTCCTTCCTATTCTCTCTCCATTCGGTGCCTGGCATTTTTAGAAATCGAGACGCGACGCCCGATGACGTTGGCTGTTTACTCAGAAACGATTTTATTAACCCGTTTGCAACAGAAGTATATACGCGCCAACGAAGCAAATGGGTTAAGGTTCGCTTTCGCTAAAAATAGATTTTTAAACTGTCGAAGGGTTGTTCTTAACCCGCACAAAAATTTCAAACCGTTTAGAAGGAATGTTTCCTAAGAAGGCATCTCCGTAAGCAAGCTTATTTCCGTTCGTTGCATTTTAATAATCGACCGATCCTTTCCCTTCGGCCCCTTTCATCTCCCGACGAAATCCACCCTTTCTCCCGTCCGCTTCTTTTCCTCGCCGGTTTCACGACTAATTTACCTGGCATTATACCTACTCGCGAGCAGAACAAATAATTACGCGGGCAAACGTTTGGCTGCATTGTCGTCCCCGAACGCTTGCTTCGATGTCGAGTAATCACTGGTATCATAATTGGATCGAGGAAATGCACGCGATCTGCTGACTAATTGGGAGTGGGGTCGAACGGGGTTGGGGGGGTGGACCTTCTATTTTTTTGGCCAATTAACGCACAGGGGGGAGAATCCATGAAACATCGGTCGATAAAAGTCATAAAAATTATTAAAAGTTTCTCGTTCAAACAAATCGGTGAAAATCAAATTTTATGACCGGCGAGAGTAGAATTAATCAGAGATTTTAATTTGCGCCCAGTGTGGAAAACTGTATGGATAACTTAGCTCCGGGAAGTTATTAAAAATCGTCAGAAATGTTTAACGTTCAAGATTTTTATCGAAGATTATCAGCGACTGATTCCACGATCGAAGTTGATTCAAGTTCGATAAAAACAACCCGGACAAAGATAATCACGGGCTGGAATGATTCTACATGGGTCATTGTCTCAGAGCCTGTACTTTCTAGTTCAAAGGTTAAGATAAACTTGTGGATGACTAACGAGGAATTGGTCATTGCACGAAATAATGAATCTGAATAAATAAAACACGCTTTGAAGTTTCTCCTTTGAACCAGCTCCATTTGCATAAGCGGAACGTCGATTTTCATATAAATAAATGTTGATATTATTAAAAATATCCCATTCGCTAAACAGAAGACAGGGAACGAAACGATGTAGGGGGAGAAATGAATTTTCTTTCGTCACCATTGAATGGATCTGACCATCCTGATTGGTTTCATCGCCTCTGGATCGATACCAAAGCCCTATCGTCTCAGTTTGGTGCAGGGGAGGTTTGATGCAGACTAATGGATAATTCTTTTCAATCCCTTAAACTTTTTTATTAATACATTGGCCACCGTGGGGGTCTTTAATGATGGTCGACTCAAATTTCACACAATCGAATTATTAAAAAAAAAAATTTTAAATAACATCAGTGTTACACTAATATTATAATTAGTTAAAAATAACTAGTGCTATTAGTGTCTGAAAACAGGAAGTACAGTGACAAGAAAGGGAGTATCAGAGTGTGACGAGCTTAATTTAATGATCAGTCTCCACAGAATCACCGAAAGATTGATTAACAGGTAATGAATGGTATAATAATTGGTGCTAAATTGTAGGCGTAACTGATTTAATCATCGTTCGCCTGAAATGCATCCGGAAAACCGGCAAAGCGTCTTTTAATGACCCTAATGATCGTAGTATCTCAATCTTTCAGAAATGTAGTAATTAAAAGGATGTATCAGTGCGGTTAGGATCCTGATGACCATAGAAAAACAAAAAATCTACTTACACAATATTACCTTTCACGTTAATAAACAGTACACGTTTACAACTAAAGTTTCTTTCCTATAATTGAAATATTCTGTGGCTTTTCAATATTATTTAAAATATTCATTAACAAGTAAAATTAGAAATGACAAGTTTATTTGACCAAATACAAGGGATATAAAAGCAGATCCATTACGAAGGGACCACCCTATATTTTCTCGGCTCGCATTATTCACGGGGGCCGCGAGGATACGAAAGTTTTTGACGTGGCATCTCGTCGAGTAATTAAACCATCCCGAAGGATAGAGCGGAAAGAAATAGAATTCGCGACTTGTAACGCGAATCTTTCGCAAACGAGGAGATTACAGGGAGAGAGATACGCTGTGTTTTTGTCGGAGAAGATTCTTGCAAAGACGAAACTCTCTTCTCTCGGTCGGTTACTGCGCAGTATACATATACCAATAACTGGAACAAAGCCCACTTTGAAAGACGGCCCCAACAGCACCGGTTGAATGGACAGCTCACAGCTTTGGGGAGTGGGAGCCAGTCGGTGGCCGGGTGCTTGAATCATCCCTTGCTGCTAAACATCCCCCTCTATTTCACGAGCGACGGAAGGAGGGGGGAAGGGGGTCGGGGAGCCCTTTACACGGGGTGAACTCGTGTTTATCTGCAGGGTGTACTTAGGTAGACCCCGCGCAATATCCACAAAATCATTTGCTTGTATTATCTAGTTAACTGACCGCGAAACTTTTCCATTTATCTTAACTAAAACTGTGCTCTCTTCTTATTAAAACTTTCGAAATTAATTTTCAGGTTTCCCGCTCTTTAGCGTACCCCGTATCCCGTCCGAGTGAATTAACGAGGGCACGGGGTGATCGGTAAGTCTTGGTAACAATTGTAAAAATGTAGTATTTTTTTTAAAAAGTAAATAGTCGTGTTTTTAGAAATATTCAGTAAAGGATGGAAGACCTTAGGCTTACAGAACAACTAACTTAATATTAACTTTTTAATTATAAACATAACATTCGAATAAAAATATTCTCAGTATCCAATTCTAATCTCGACTCTAGTCCACGACCGGCTCCCCTCTTCTACAAACTACCCAACCTATCCCAACGACGCAATAAAATTAAAATGTACATCCTAGAACGTGTAATCAATGGCTATATATTAATAAAAAAAACACTGACCACCCGCTTGCTTCTTATCGCGAGTTCGACGAGACCACGTCGGCGGATAGTCGAATAATCGTACGGGCGGGATAGAAAAAATCCACTTTGTTGGGAAAGCTTGCGTTGCGCGTTATTAAAATTACAGGTCAAGAATAACTTCCTACCGTATAAGTCCGTCGCCCTCAACTGCTTCCCCAGGACAACCTTGCTGCCTCCGACCGACACAGAGGCTAACTGATGCAACGACCACGACGACGACGACAATTTGCAAATGACCGTTCATGCTTATTATTTGCGGCCGTAAAACAAATAATCTTTTTCTCGTGCAGGAAACCTGCTACGAGATCCTGGCCGATTCCCGAGCCGAGGATACGATCGTATAAAATCAAAGGAAACAACGCGAATAGGTACCCTTGCGCGAAGGGGAGGACATTGAAAATATGTAAAATGTTTTGCCTGGTATTCTGATAAAATCCAGCTTCGAATATTCTCATCGACTCTCTTTTCTCTCTCTCTCTCTCTCTCTCTCTCTCTCTCTCTCTCTCTCTCTCTCTCTCTCTCTCTCTCTTTCTCTCTCTCTCTCTTGTAAACTGGTTAAGTGATGGTTATTGAATTCGAAGTCGACCTTCAATCAACAGCACCGTGTTGGCGAAGATTCGTTGAAAATTGTAAACATTTTTGCACCGTTAAATCAATGATTTTGTACCAGTTATTTTTACGAAAGACTAGGGGTGGCTGCTTCGACGAGTGGCTAAATATTTGAGGCTGTCGGTGCGGGTACTCGAATTAGATTATTCCTCGCCGACTCATTTTTTAATTATCCGTTGAAGGCATGTATAATTACGGGATCGATAATTCGAAAACGTAAAATTGGATCTTTTCGAAATAGATGGCGTCTTCGTTTATCGACGCGATAAGTGGACGAACGGTCCGTCGTCACGGTGGAAGCACGGTGTCCCGTTTCGTACCCAAAAAACCTCGAGTGCATTTCCCGAAAAATGATTCAGAGAGCTCGATAAAATTTTCGGGAGCGATACGGTTTATCTGGCCGGTTTCGAAACGCGCCCGACCGATAACGATCTGTGCGGTGTCGACGTGGGAGAAGGGGGGAAAAAAGTAGGGAACAATCGAACGGGGCGAAGATTCCGCGGAATTTTGTCATTTTGAAAATAACCACCCTTCTTTGTTTCGCGACGTGCGTGCGCGTTCAGCGATGAATTTATGCGGCGAGCAGCGACGCGCGGGCACGCCAACACGGACATAGTTATCCGCGTACCAGCCGTTATTCACATGGTAATCAGAGTGTTAAGCAATAAATTACCTGCATTACTGGGGAATATCGATTCGGCTAGAGAAGAGGGCGTACTCGGTCGCCGCAGTCCGATGCAGCCTCGTCGCTCGTGTCAAAGGTGAAGTGCTTCCCCGCGCCCTTAATGCTCCAACTCGTTTCGACCCTGTTCAAATATATTATTCAATATAAATAGAAGAAAGACTTCGGAACTTACGACTTTTTAATGATTCGATGTGCCATTAACAATTCTTGATTCAATGTTAATCATGTGAATTTTATTTAATTATCATGTAACATCTGTAGTGATGTAGTCATATCGTATAGTGTACATAGTATGTAAAAGTAATTTTTTTGTTATATCTTATTTGAAGAAGATAGAAGGTTTATTGATTGAAAACCAATTAAATTCCATAGCAATTCTTACAATAAAATACATCTGGCGGACGATTTATAATTAACGTAATTTCCTCGTTTTAATTCGATCGACACTGACCCTTGACACGCCGGTTCTCACCTTTCTCCAGCTGCACGTTGCAAAACGTATCGGATATTATAATTCGCGCCTAAGGTGGTCGATGCGCGCACGCGCAGCGGTGTCCTTCGAAGGCTGGAAACGTTGTGGTGCGCAGTCGCAGTAAATCATTCTGTCGCATGGCGCGTTATCCGCGCGACCGCGAGCGGCCTCCGCGCGTCAAAATATTGTTACGGGATTGATAATTAACTGGGATACCAGGCCTCCGTGAGAGTTGACGAGAAATTGCTGCGAGATGGCTGCAGTCACGGACGAAAGAGGTTAGGCGGAGATTAATGCATCGTTGGGTTCAGTTTCAAAAACCAGGATCGAGAGGTCAAGTTTAACAGCAAACTTTATCTTGATCGAATTTTACAGAATTTTTTTCTTTCAACACCCATTTTATCACATTATTTCGAAGTAACAGTTTATATATTACGATTGAAGATTAACGAAACTTATAGTTGATAAATTAACACGTTTTTAAATATTTAAGTTACACTGGAATACAAATCGATTTAATAAAATATCTTGTTGACTTTTCGAAATTATTGATAAGCCCTTGAAGTTTGGTATTGGGTAGCTAACGATTTCGAGGAATAATCATATTACACGTCATATCCCCGTCACCTTGACCGATATTTCCGAGACGTCGTAATCTTATTTAACCTTATCTTTACAAACGTTGTTCAGGTACGCTCGGATTAACAACAATATTACTAGACCTATTCGTTGTATTAATTGACTCAATTGCAATGGGAAAAATTTTAACTGTTGAACATTATGAATTTTAATCATCGTTAATTACATGAAACCGAATGCCTCGATGGAACATGATTTTCGGTTTCGAGGCATAGACTGTGCTAGAGATTCGTCATTAATTCGTGACCCAATCGAACCGCATCCGAACGCTGTTCAACAAGACAGAAACGCTAATCCTGACTGCATGTTCATTGATTTAAAGAGCTCCGGAGACTCGTCAGTCCCGTAATCCCAACATCGATATAAATCAAACCTAACCATCGTCATTAAATTTTCCTATTCTCCATTCACCATTTGTAGATTAGCAAGATTGTAAGCTGGCAACAGCCATTGATTAAACATTAATCCTTCCGTTCACTTTACGACTGTTAATTACAGAAGACTTCATTAATCAAAATGAATGACCAATAACAGAATATTAGCAGAATTCTTTATTTCAAATTTCGATACAAACGACAAATATTATTTATCCGTTTTGTAATCAAATTATAAGAAAAGAATCAAGTCCTTATTAAACGCGACAAAAAGGATCGCGTCGGAGAAGTGAGAAAAAGTCGAGTTTCCGACGACGGATCGTCGATGACGCTATTTGTAGCGTTGAAAATATGTACGCGTAAGCATGTACGTGTGTGTGACCGACACTTGGTTGACACAATCGATTGAACCGTGACGATAATTGAATATCTGTTTGAACTCGTACAGAAAGACGGACAAAGATCGTGCGCTATCGCAATTGTTGTTTAACTGGTTGCCGCTCGACTTTCATGGCTTCTGCGACGACGATCATCGGGGATTCTGGTCGAAATCATCTACCTGAGACATGTGCAATTAACATGATTGAGAAATGTACAAGAATAAATTACTTACCCTGAGACCTTTTTCTTGCTAATTCTTCAAAGAAAACTGTCACTGACACATAATAACCATTAAGGATTAATTTAATTATAATCAATCATTGATAAATACTTAAATTACAAGTTCCTATGAAATACGTAATACGTAAAATTGTTATATTTTTGTTTAAATGGCCAAACATTTATGGAGCAAGGATCGGGAACAGACCCGTTGTCTCTTGGAGTTCCGTGTTAATTACGCATTCGGAAATCCTCCTTTGTCGTATCGTGACGAGAGAAAAGAAACGATTGTTCGCGGTTGCGTAAGTAGCGTCACATGCTCGGCGCGTTATCGTCCGCGTGCGAGTGCACGCGTCGCGAGGTAACGCGGTGACAAGCCGATCGAAACTCCGCCGCGACGATTACACGCCTCGGAACGTTCAAAACAGTCCGGTCGAGAGTTCGCGTGATTTCAGACGATTTACGCGCACGCCGATCGCTTTTTGCCTCGTGCCCGGCCGCAAAAAGCTGCACTTAAATTCGAATGGAAAAATGAACGAACCGATTCCGTACTCCTCGATCATTATTAAAGCACAAGTATTTTTTTTTCGAATTATTTCGAAGCGACATCCTGAACTTGGGAAATATTGCGCATTTATAATTAATTTGAACCGTTCTCGCGCCACGTGTGCGGTTAGTCGTATTAAACGGGTACCTTATCTCGAAAACAGTATTCGCTGATAAAAATGACAACTATTGGCCGCGAAGAATTCTTTAAAAGTCCCCTAATTTTTGAACAAGCACCGCAAACGTAATGCACATAAAGGTAATCGGACGAATTACATAATACCGTAATTGCTCTCTTATGAAACAGTACGTATTTTACGAGGAATGTGTACTTACATAAAATATGCAAGCGTGAAGTAAGTTAAGTAACACGCACGAAATGAAGTCGTTATCTGGTGTAGTTTCAGGGAAAGCAGATTCCTAACATCTGACCCATCTTCTGTATCGAAACAGAATCAGCGCTTCGTCAATCGATGTCCTCTGCATACGATCGAGGCTCGTCACCTCCCATAAATAAATAATTTACATCTATCACTCGTCCGTATAAGAAAATAAATTTTCATCGAGCGCAGATAACACAGAGGTTTCTTGTCTCGGCTGCACTCGTCGCTTCTCGTTTCTGTCATCGAACGATTGCGTCACTGCTAATTCTAATTCTTAATCTATTCGCTCCAAAGGCTGGCGAACGAGCTCGCAGCAGCCTCACGGAACCAAGCGTTGTTCCAGTCATTTTTCGTTGTTATCGAATATCTTCGTTATACAATTATTCGAGCAATGTCCGTCTCCGTTAGCCGCGAGCACGAACCGAGAGATTCCGTGAACCCGCGTTCCAGTATTTCTTCTATCAATTTCGAATCGCTTTCGCGGAGCCTTTATAACGTCATTCGTTCCCAAGGATATCTCCATTAGCTTCCTCAAAAGTCGAAAACGATACCATCGAGCAAAAACTCTTTGGGAATTCCGTGTATCTAAAGTTTCGGACATTATCAATACCTTCACTCATTATTTATTTTGAGTCAAAGTCCTCGCGACTAGAGTCCACCCTGGCTCGTTTGGTCAACAAGGGCTCCTGCCCCTTCCCTCTTCATAACCTTAGTATATAAAATTTAAGAAATATTCAAGGAAATTATTTCCTCGGCACTAGAAGGGTTAAATATAATTGTGTTAGAAAACCAAGTTGTCGAATTTTCTTCGAGGCGAAACGGAAGCTTTTTCGGCCCTGATGTCTTTTTTGTCCCACAATGAAAGGAAAAGCGAAGTTCGAAATGGACGTTCACGGTCAGCCCCGGACCTTTGGCCGTGGGTGCGGACGGTCCGTTTTCAGCAGCAATTGTGGAATATTTTGGACCCTTTCGAGACACGGTTCGAAAGTGGTATCGCGCTTCGGTAGGCCATTGGAACGGGCTAAACATGGTGCAGAAGAGAAACTAACGACCGTGGTGCAAGGATGCAGGAAAACTGAAGAAAACGTACACCGGCGCGACTAGCCTCGAGTATCAAATCGCTCGTAGCACGAAGGACCATTTAAGGCCTCGTCGTACCATAAGCAATAGCTGTCGGTGATGAAACTCTATCTGCAATCGCGGCAGACTGAAGCGATTAACGTATTAGAAGGTTTAACTCGATCGGGTCGAACTGCAACGTGGACAAAACCCAGGAGCAAAAGGAGGTTTCCTCGAGGGCGACCGTGCGTCGTTTTTCCGATTTTTCTTTCTGCGTTCATTTTTCCTCCTCCCGTTTCGCTATGTAAGACTCGATTGATCGCGCTACGAATTCTCCTACGATCGCGTAATCGACCAAATTGTAGCCTGTTTTTGTCGCAGGACGACGCTGAAGACGGTCAGGTATGCGTGGTTCGTTCGAACAGCCATGAAAGACCTCAGCCACGATTTTAACGGTAGACGGTGGTTCTCGAGCATCCCCATTCGAACGGCCATTTTCGACGCTTTATGCGCGACAATATTTCTATAATTAAAGAAAGCAAGGTACGTTTTCAACCTTGGCCACGATCAGTACCTCGATTCAGAAGCGACAGCAAAAGAAGGAAAAAGTATTCGAAATCGATGATAAAATTTCCTTTTTCCATAATTAATTGAAAAAATGGCGGTCGAACCGATCGAAGGAAAATGGAACGCCTTCGAGAAGGACGACTTCATCGATTGCGAGCCTCGGCGTCGACTTTAATCCGGCTGTTAACAGTTCGGCTCGGCGAACGTGGTCGCAAACACGCTACCGCAGGCGGATTTAAGATCCGAGCAAATCCTTCGAGCGAGCTCAGCCAGCGTCACCGTTCGTAATAATGTCAAATTATGATAATCCGGCGTGCACAATGCGCGACCGGCGAATCATCGTTCATCCGTGTCTCCTACGATCGCGTAATCATAGACGCACGGCTCGTGCAGGCGCGCGTCTCGACGAGAACAGAGAGTGATTATCGAATGCCGGTTGCCGCGCATTTTCCGTCGATGATGAATCGTAAGCGTTGCAACGAGATCTTCGCGAGACCTTTGACGCTCGTGATCGTCGAATTATCGTCCTGGCTTCTTGTTAAATATCGACGCTACTTTCGACCGGCTCGACCGTGAACGAATGCCAGCCAGAGCGTTTATTGTTCGTCGTCGACGGATTTTTGTCGTAAACGCCAAGCTGGCCAAGGCCGAATTTGCCAGAAAATCCAGGAATTTTCGGAAACGGATAAAGGAACATTTGCCTGCCTCTGTACACCGGGTCGTACTTAAGGGTCGTGACAGGTAGAAGCGAGGGAAGAAAAAAAAAGGGCGTACCGTTATATACCTTGTCCTAGCGCAAGGAGCCTCGACGCTGTCTTTCTTCCGCTGGCGAAACCTCTCTTGCCGTTCGAGCGGGAAATTTTCAAGAAAATGAACGGAATTCCAACGGTAAGCCGTTAAGCTGCGCGTCCTTCGGACATCGAAACGTGTTAACATCGTACGCTTGGTAACCGTTTTATCTTTTTACCATTTAAAGTATGCAACTGTGCACACATCCTTTGCATAGACGTCACGATCAATTATTAGTTCCCGGCTTGATGTAATTCTGTGATCGGTGAGATTTTTCTTAGATACTCCACAAATTTTCATTGTGAGTTCTTAGGTCCATTAGAACGAAGCTATTCGCTATCCCACCAGTGTCGCATATTTTCACGTTAGAATTCTTTCATTTATTTATATCTCAATTTGATAACTGAAAATTTTGCCACAGAAGCTCCTAAATATAATTTCCTGAGTAATTCAAAGCCTCGATCGCTCTGAAACATCAGGAATAGAAAATTTTCATGGTATTAGGAAAAATTCGATTTTCGTAAACTCGATTCGAGACGTGTGCAGGTTTGTTTGGCGAGCACGCGTCCGTATATCGTTTTAATTAAACGGCTCCGTGTACGCTATTGTTTAATACGTTGTGTGGTGACGCCACTGGATAACTCAGTGCGGTCGTGAGAAGCCGCGCGTGCGTTTCGAAGTGCGACCGAGAAAAACACTAAGGGTAGGAAAAAGAAAGGGCGATTAACGAAAGGGAGAAAAAGGTAGGGATCGTAAGAGCAACCAAAAGAGAGGGAGAGAAAGAGAGAGAGAGAGAGAAACGACTCCCAGGCACGGATTTAGGCGTGGGATGGTGGAGTGGTGTGTAAGGATGAGGGCCCTTTCGCTCTCGATGCACGGTAAAGTACTGTGGGTAGTTCCCCGTTTGCCAACACCGGTGCACAACGTACCAGTAATTTTTACGCACGATTATAATGTAACCCTTTTGCATTGTGCGCCGGGCATCATTTTTAACGGCGACTTTAACCCTTAAACGGGGGCGCACGTTTCACGTGCCGCTCTTGAATTTATTCGTTCGTATCCCGCGCCCTTCCGGACTACCAACATTTAAGCAACAAAGACACTTTGCTTTTTAAATACATAGAATTATAAATTTCGATCCGTTAAATCTGACTAATCGTAGATCCATTTTTCATTTGTATCGTACTAAACTGAAATTAATGTAATTACTTAAATGTATAATAATTCTGATTCATGGCGCCATTTTTAAAATAAAACGAAATAATAACAGGTAAGATTAAAATAAAGCACTGAACTCTGGAAGATTGTTAGCGAAACGACAGGAATGAGTAGATTAAAAAGGAAGTTCGTGTAAGGGGATTAATTTACTGTAATTTATTCGTTCGTATAATGTATACTCGATTTATTAAGGCGGCGTGAATTAGAAGTTCCGGATAATACGTTTACTGCCTTGAAATACTTAAACTTTCCCCTATGCCGTGAACTCAGACTAACACCCTCCTCGACGTTTATTCTCCAGCCGACTGGGGTAAGCTTCGTGATGCATAATGGAGCTACCCGATTGATATCCAAGCAACCGTCTGAAACTTCTACAATCTCAAATACAATGTCGGTTTAAACCATAGGTATAATGGATTAAACGCTTGGCGGACGCACAATGCGGAGAGTAGGCTGTTTAGGACCTAATCAAAACTTATTTTCACAACGAATGAAACCATCGTTGTACCAACCAGAATCGCAGCAGAAGATACATGTTTAAAGGAAAATTAAAATTTGTTTGAAAGGTTAAGGGATTAAGGTGAGAGGATAATATTAATAGAGCAGTAAATTGATCGTGGATATTAGGTTTTATTGCGTTTTATTTTACTCGGAATGTACATCGATGTAAGTGTAACCCGCGACAAGGCAACGCTGCGACCGATCTTTCGAGGCTGCCGCTGGAAAGACGCTTGAGATGACCGTGATTGTCTGTAGCATACACACACGTATCAATCTAAACATCCGTGACACGTAACGAGGACTCGAAGAGCAACCTCGTATTCATTGGCACACAAATACAGAAATAAACGCGTAAACCGACCCATCTTTCTGTATACTCTCGCGCGCACACGTGTCCATTTACATACATGTCGGTGTACTGAACGCGTACAACCGCGACACTTAACGTGAAATCCCGTTTCAACGTTCTCGGTCTACGTGTGAATCCTTCGTAGAATACTTTGGAACGTATTAATGGAATCGGCCGGCTTTCAAAGAAAATCTAAATTATAGACTCGTAGAAACCTTCCAAAATAATTTGGAATTTTTTAAATTATCGATTGATAAAAACGAATGATAGGTAATCTTTAAACGCAGATATTTAAAATGTTGATTATTGAAATAATTTATAAGTTCAGCCGCAAATTGTCCAAGTAATTTCAATTTGTTCGACTAATCGATCCTGTTGGTAACAAGATTGCGTTAAACATCCCATTCGAGGCGATTGACTATACGGCGTAGAGCAGTATGTACACATGATATACCATTATCGATAGAGGCACGCATACCCGTTGGTAAGTACATACATAAGTTCCGGGCGGCGCACGTAGAAATGCCACATGCACCTCGGTTTCGAAGGGGTCTGCGTGCGTCCCGGTAGCGACAACAACAGCGCGGGAGCAGACGAAGAACGGAAGACGGAGGACGCCGGTGTAGAAAGAGAGAATGTTGTAGCGGCGGCAAAGGAAAGAAAGAGAGGAGAGGGAAAAAAAAGAGAGCGTCAAGAGAGTAAGGGGGAAAGAGAAACGGACAGACGTGCTCGTTTCTCGGATCGAGCAGTATGCACGAGGACGAGAGAAGAGGACGGTGGTGGTGCTATAGGGAGACCTTTTCCCTCTATCGCGTGGCTCCACCCACACGCCGCCACCGCCGCCGTCGAGGCGCACAATCTGGCAACAGTGGCTCGCTATAACCGATATTGTGGCCGTGGATTGAATGGAGGGGAACTAGCTCAGGTCAAACCTCCCCACCGGCACGACAACCCCTCGGTCGGAGGAGCGACCCCTCGCCACTGTTCACTCTCCGTCGTTTCCCACCCAACCCCTGGCGCGTCCTTCTCGATCCTCTATCCATCTGCCTCCTTCCTTCCTTTGCTTGTTCCTCTCCCCGCCGCTCGGTCGAACCGCATCTTCGCCCCTGTCCCCCCTTTTGCTTCTACGCTTGTCGCTCGTAGCTCCGACTCGTATATCCCCTCCATTCTCCGTTTTGATTGTCTGCGTTCTATGGAGTGGCACACGCGTGTGCCACACAGTGTACGTACATCCCTGTGCGTTGAGTGCGAGTGTCGCGCTCCTGGCTAGATGGCGTTCGTGTGCGCCTGCGCCTGTGTGTTGTGGCCCTGCGCTTGTGTGTTAGTTACTCCCACCTCGTCATCCAGCGCTCTCTACCACTACCGTTAGTATCTTCGTTTAGTCGTTGCTTCGATACCAACACACCAGCGTTGTCACCAACACCATAGTATCAGGCGTGCCTGCTGCTGGCTGCTGCTCTTGCTACCAACATCGACGCGAGTTACCAACACACAAAGAAAACGTCGCGTGTCGACACATGTCGTACGAAGAATCGACGGACGGGGACACACCGTAGAGATACACAGAGAGCGTATATACACACAACGGACGATAGAGAGCGCGCAGGTAGAGCGAAGGAGAAAGAGCATCGGTGGGTGCAAGAAGGAGGGACAACGAGGGAGCGAGGAAGACCGATGTTGGCCCCAACAGCCTCTCACTAGACAGTATTACTTTCAACCGTTTAGCGGGGCCAATGCTACCCGGCGCGGAGTAGTCAGTCAGCCGAGCAGTCAGAGTCAGCCGGCCGCGAATACGGAGAGGACGCCTCTCTGTTCGTTCATCGAGTATCGTCGTCGACGATCACCCACGCGACGATCTCTCAAATGTTTTCGTTATTGTCCACGAAGCTTTTGTTGCCGCTGTCTCTGTTGCCATACTCGTTGTCGTTGTTATCTGTGTTATCAATGCCGTCGTCATCGAGTCTGCCAACGATTTCTCGTGTATTAACGTAATTCCTCGGTGACAGACTAAAAGGCACGCGAATAATGATACCGACCGATGAATATGAAATAAAATAAAACAAAAAGTTTCGTAAAGTGTTGTGAGAGAACGACAAGAAAAAAGAAATAGAACTTTGTGCTAGAAAATAAAAACAAAACAAAAAGAATATAGTTTTTAGTGTTGTTAAGTATTCTGACATTGATACATCAATGGTTCGAAATCAATCGTGCTGATCGAAGACAGTCCGAGAGACGTTACCGCTTGATAAAAGTTGTTCCCGCTACTGTCGCAAGGACACAACACACCGGTATCGTGCCACGAGCAGCAGCCAGAGTTTTACCCTCTCTCGCGGCGCATCCGAGTCGCACGCGCGTGCAACACTCTCTGGTGGGTTCCGCACGTTCAGCCCGTGGAGGTAGTCCTCGTCGGTGGAGGAACGGTTCTCGCTTGTTTTGTCGTTGTTATGAGGAGGTGATGAATAGACGAAAGCGTTGTAGTGTCAAGCAGCGTGGTGATCGTGCTCGTCGTCGTGACGGACGATGACGATGAACGTAGACAGATCTCGTAAACGCGAGGAAGTGTGCCTGTTGGTGTGATTTAGTGTTTCTCCTTCGAATAACAAAAAGATCCCATTTACGCTAAAATTGGATTGGATTATTTATCGTGAAAAGAGGTGTATCTATTTATCGAGGATAATGCTCCCTAGTATCATTCTTTAGGTAAGTGTGTTATGTGCATCGTTTCTACAGCATGCCCGGTCCAAAAGTGGTCGTTGATAAATCATTCTTGTGTATCAAGTGATCGAGAAAAATCATGAATGAAATATTTTTTCGGTGAAAATACGTTCGATCGATGGTTTAAAAACGTTCGACGCGAAATCGTGCTGCCTCGTATCTTATCGCGCGCTGATAATCGAAACTCGAAAAAAATCGTGAACAGAATCGTTCAGCGATCTCTCGATTCCGCCACTTGCTCGTTATTACGTTGCAGTAGTAGATATCCGAACCGGTAAGGCGCTTTCACAACGGGTGATTGTTCTAAAGATGTGTCACTCTGTCTCGCTCGTTTCTCGAGCCGATCCCGGTTAACCGTGAGAGAAGGAGCACGAGAGACGTTGACAGAGAAGGAGACAAGTTTCACGTAGAGGCAGAAAGTCACGTCTACTATAATCTTCGATTGTCTCAAGTAGCGTATTGCGCTCGACGTATTAACGCCTTTTACGTACGGACGACTATTACGCGATGCGGCTACCAAATATCAATATAACTCGTTTTCAATAATTTATCGCGACTTACACCTCTTACGCGAGGATTTACAATTCTTATTATCGACTTGGGTGCATTCTTCGTATTTGCCGATCTATTCGTCGTACGATCTCAATAATTCACTTTCCGCGAAAGCTCGATACCGTTGCTGCACGGTCAGGTGACAAGTATTCGTCGCGGAAGAAAGGGTACGATCAGGTGATTCGCAAGGAAACGATTCGAGCAAAGTTAGATAAACAAGCAAGTTCTTGTTCGTATGGTATTGTTCGCTCGACGTGACGATAATCGGGTACGGCATTGTTGCTGACGTTATCAGTCGACGTAAAAATAAAAAAAGACGGAGAGAATCAGATTTGAATCGAGCAAGACGACGCGCCACACCGTCACCACGCATCGTACACCTCTGCGTGTCGTACGAGGCGATCTCTCTGGCGTACGCTGAGATAATCCTGACGATATTAAACGCGCAATAAGCTCCGCTACACCCGGGCTATCTAATCGTTTTATCGCGTTTATACGCCAAGTCACTGGTACTATCGATAGTTTTGCCGAAACTCCCCGGGCTCTCCGTGTATCGCGATCGAGAAACGCTGCTCGCTTTTCGACACGTACAATCAACAAAGACGGTTTCTCCGCTCCGATAATCACAGCCACTTCGAGGAACCTAAAAACTATGCCAGGATCCCTTGACATTTATATGCTGTTGGTTCGATGCTGTGCAGCCTTGGTGGCGCCTCGTTCTTATTGCCAGCATTTATTTGCCGTTACGCTTTTAGCGATCGCTTAAGAGCAGCGCGTTTTTAATTTTATTTTCCAACATTATGGTTAATTATAGAAAAACTTCAAATTCCGTGGCCTCAGGCAAAATCCCTTTTTAATAATTTCATTTTGCGAACCGTTAAATGTCACAATTCTTAATATTATTTAGAATTTTCTGTTCAATTTCTTTTAGACATTCGGTTGGTATCGATGGCCCTCGCGATATTCAAGTCCTCGTTGCATGAATATTTCTGCCAAATGGTAATAATAAATTTACGTGAACTTTCCATCGAAATGTATAAAACTGGTACATAATTGATCGTACTGTATCGATATCTCGCATTGCTTCGCGTACACCTTGAAGTCGGGTGTCCAGCACTACATTCTACGAATGTTGAGCTTTCACCTAACGCCATAGAGACAGAAACCACCGTACGGACGGGAGGGGGGTACTTGTCGAATGTGCTCTGTGCACGTAAGTACGTACGTATCGAAAAGCGTACACACGTACGCGCGCACACGAAGCGCGATCCGTTTCGGTACGCAAGAGGCACGGCAAACCCTGGGGTTTTAGGTGTTTCTTTCGCGTGTTTCTGCGTCTATCCGCCACACTTTAACAAGCGAAGTTGGTTGTCGTTTGGAAAGCCTTCTAATCTCGATACAGGCCCCGTTGCGGTGGCACAATATCAGAAATAGGTTTGTTAAAATAAGCGTACACTCGATGGCGCATACCGTGCTTCCCAGGGACGTATTACCGCGGGGGGAATCACCGGGTTGGCAGGCTGGGTGGGGATGCACCAGGGAGAGACACGCCGCGATGTGATGTGCTACATGCACACACTTTGCCCTTATCCACAAATAAATGAGGTCGACTTTGCCGATTCATTGCTCCCGCCCGAGCGTACACAATTATTCGACCGCGTGCGACCATTTTCTTTTGCTTATCGTCAAATCGTTCGCCTTCGATGACTTTGATATAACCAGGATTGCGATTTGTTCAGCCATAACTCAAAGATTCAATTTTTATTTATTTCCTTGCGAATCTAATTCAATTAATCCTCTGGACTTCAGCTTTATTGTCGTAAAACGGCTCTGACTTGCTTCAGCGGTGTATTTTATTTAAAATTGTTATTTCGCCAACGACAGCGTTACCTGTCTAAAGTATTGCTGGGAGATTTTGAATTTACCGCTCTAAACACCCTTCTTCGCGGGAATACCGGGAGAATTCAAACGTGGCGGTAAAAAGAAACTCGTCGATGAAATGGTAGCCTGATTTTTCTTTGTACCTTTTTCCATGTCTGAGTTTTATATCGTAATAAGGTGGCAGACCTGGTTAGTACAAGGAGTGCCGTAGTTTCTCAACGTGTGCACGGCTACGAAGAATTTCACGAACACAGGCTCGCCGTTGTCGTAATCCAGACAAGAGACCCGTCGTACAGACATCGGAGTAAAGATTTTTCAGGTGTTTCGACAAAGAGGGACGCCGCCGCTGCTATTTACCAATTTGGCAAATATCAGCGAGTCAGGAATATATCGTCATCTTTGATTGCGCACTCTCGCTCGCGGAGCGAGGGTACTTATTTGTCAAGGACGACGAACAGACGTCTCGGAACTGACGAAGAATTATGTCAGAGGAACAGCACATTATAAATTCACCTTGAAGCGTTGGCGCGCAGAAAATCGTGTGACATCGTTCTTTTTTTTTTATTATTATAACATTCTTTCTATAATAACTCTTTTCAACGGCAGAAATCATCGAAAGGATGGTCGGACATCGCCATTACGTTTCTGCCACCGTTTCTGCCTCGATAAAATCTTGAGAAATGGTGGGCGCTCGCCTCGTGAACGCCCCGAGGAGAAGCGACCGGCGGGCGTTCGTTGAAATCACCACGTAAGCAAGAAAACTTTCGTCTCTCGAGGAATACGCGCCGCGCTGGTATCCTTCAAAGACCACACCGCGTACGTACAGCTTGCGCAAACGATTGGTTTACACGCGACGGAATCCGCTCGGTTGGATTATGAAACGTTTGTTTTGCCGGCGCGAAGCGGCCGCTCGTGACGCTCGCGGTCCGACGACAATGGAACAGCCTTCGAACATTATATCCCCGCACGCGCGCTCAAGGTGAGGCGCAATTAAATTTTCATAATTGTCCGTTGCATAATGAGGTCTTGGAACGTGTTTTTTTTTCTCTCTCTCTCTCCTTTTTTTTCGACCGCGCGCGGAGCACGAATTCGAATTAACCACCACTCGATCGGCCGACAAAAGATCTTCCCGGAATCGTTTATCGCTTTGTCGTCGGCACCGCTTTTATCCGACCGATTGCACGCCGATGCAGCGCGATATATACACACACGACGTTTCGTATAAACTAGAGATAACCTTATCTCGAACGTTTTTAATTTTAGGCCGCTGTGTTTCAGCTTGTTTCGAATTTACAATGGGGTCTGTATTACCCACGGTGTTTTCAAGTTTGTTGAATCACGGCGTCGGAAAGACGTATCAAGGATGATTAATGTCACGACCGCTTTCTTTTTGTCCGTGACTTTTTAACAAAGTTGAAAAACTGTAACACTGTTTGCGTATTATTCGAAGTTGAGCCCAACACACGACTTTTGTCGAGTAATTTCGTGAAAACAGAATGAAATCGATGTTAGGATAATCATATTCAGTTTGAAATTGCGATCAAATTCTAATAAAATCATTGGTTCCTGACTGTCCCGTATGTTTGAATCGTTTGAACGCGTTGCGCGCGCTGGCGCAATTCAGTGCGCATGCACGTGTCACTAGCGCTCAAAGCGCCAACCGGTTAATTTCGTTCCGTGTACTTATTGCCAGGTAAAAACGTCGATATTTCCAACACTGTGTATAGATTACGCCCAACTATATTTCAGTTACGTCAAAGAAAGATAAATTTATTGTTTAACCGAGCGATAGTACCGTCGTTCGAGCACATTTACGTGCTAATTCTTAAAAATTGAAAGGCCATCAAAGAAAAGCTAAAAAAATTATAATTAGTCTATAGTAAGATCAAAATAGTATTTTGCGTGTAGAAATAAAATGAAAATCAACGTTTCGATAAGTATCAAAAGATAAACACCCCTGCTGATAAAGCGATGGCAACGTAAAATCAATGTCGAGTCGCACGTAAGATGCGTCCATTAATCAGGAATAATTAGTGCGCGGAAGGTCGACGAAAAGTGTCCACGAAAACCAATAAACTGCCGGTTGTCAGTCGTTCGTTCTCGTAAAATTACGGAAAACATAAACTCCGCAAAGGTTTCTTCATGGTTCGGCGATAACCGTGAAAATAATGTATATATCGAATTTCCGACGGTGAGATTAATCATCGACGTAATGATAACACGTTTTGTAATTTATTACGGTGTTTAAGGACGTATTGGTGCGTTTAAAACAAAAAACGAGGGAAGCGAAGGAAGAAAAGAAAAAGAATAATTGTAGAAGCGTTGCAACAAAAAGGAGTCGTGTATCGGACGGAACGATCGGTTAATAAATTAACCGCAATTGCAAACGGGGTGCGTTGATTGGCCGGAAGCGATTGCGCGTGGCAAGGTCGCGGCTCACCTTATCCAGGAAGACACGGTGATATCAGTTGTCATAACTTTAGTCGGTCGTTTGTTCTTCGCGACTATCGGTTATCATTGACAGCGCGCGTATTAATCAGCTTTCGTCGCGCGCGTGCGCGGCTTCGAATCGTGCGCGTGCGTCCGTTCGAATGTTGCGCGGCAACTTTCAAGCGGTACGTCAAACTTTCGATCTGGTTGTGTTCGATAGCTTTTTTTCTCCAATCTTATAAACACAATGTGCTCTTTTTTATCTGAACTTATCAAAGTGTTGAAAAAAGGAAGATCCGAATTTCTCTGTATATACCCAGTGTATTAAACAAAAACATTTGATACACGAAATTATTTTAGAGTATCGAAAGGAAAATGTAAAAAATGCTGTATGTGTTATTTAAACTTTTTATCGTAATATAAAATAAGTCGGTGGCGACTGAAGAAATAATATGATACCGTTGTTATTTGTCAAAGTAGAAGTCCGATCGGAATGTAGTGGGTACGATTAAATTCAAGATATTTATAGTTTAGTATTTTAGAGATCCCTGTTGGCGCTTCATCGTGCGGTTGGTATCTTTATTTAACGCGTCGTATTAATCACTTTCCTTGTACGTCGCACGGGTTATAATTATCTTGTAGCTTTTATCTGGAGGAAAAGCTTAAGAAAGCGGGAGACTTTGTAATCCGGGATAATTAATGCAAAGAGCAGGTGGAAGAAATATAGTGCCTTTCATGATATACATATATTTAAACAGCCGTTTCCGCGCACATGCCAACTTGCGCGCGATTATTTGAAATTAACGAGCGTCGTGATAAAGTACTTGTTGTATATAGAAAATCGTATCGAATAACACTATTATAAATATATTAGAAATTTTCATAATTTTTTCACTCATAACCTAAATAGTAAGTAAAATATTTCCTAGACAGTCTTTGTCATCGATGCATTTCAATGTAACCCTGACACACATGAATTTACCGGAGGTTGATATAAAATGGACTGAAGATTTTCTAAAAGAATTTCGTTCATCCGTTTTGCTTGGGTAGACCGGTGAAACGAGCGATGTTATTTCGGTGCTCTCCAACATATAACTTATCGGTGTGCGTACATGTATATTCTCTTCACTTCCCTATATCCATGCTCTTATATACATATATGTATATATATATATATATATATATATATATATATATATGTACACAACTATAAACGGACTCGAAGAAAGTATGTTCTTCCACTCGTACATACATTACAGTTCGAAACAATTGTCTCGATTTCTCCGGTAATAAGCTGATTTCCAACAACGTACCTTTCTAATTCCTAATAAATTACTTCCTCGTCCCTTGCGTTAGGTTAAACAGCTCTTAACCTAATCATTCTTCAACCCTTTTGTACCGTGAGCGAAAGAAAAATAGAAATTTGCATAATTTATGTAACGAATTTACATAACTCTCTTGTAACGAATCGTGATTTAATTTGAGATTTTTCTTTTTTTTTTTATTACTATGAGCTTTTCATTCTAACCGATCTTAACACAAAGACTGCCACAAGAGTTATTGCTACTATTTCTCTCATGAAGACTTTAATAGAAAAACAAGGTATAACCCATTCAATCTCAACCTTCTCGCACCGCATAGAAATTTTATCACGCATAAATTATTATAATTCTAGATTCCTCGATTATTGTCAGAATAACTTTCAAGACAGTTTGAACGCAGAAACTTTTCGCGCCAACCCTTTAAAATTATCACGAGATACAATTTTGAGGGACAAACGAATTTTGTAATTCTACGTGGGTGGGAAGGAAAGATTCGACAAAGTATCTTTGTCGTCCGTCGCTCCCTTTATCTCATCGCGGCAGGATACTACGTTGGTTTGTAACGCGGTGCACCGGATCGGCTGATATTTATGTAACGGTCAAAGGGGTTAAGTGTTCTGGGAAAGTTTCCAGAGCAACGATTGGCCGACGGCTTCCGTGATTTCGTCATCCGCCAATCAACGCCCCGATACAACTTTCTCCGAATCCTGACAGGACGGGCGCGCAGACGCACGCGTGTGCGCGCCACCGTCCCCGCAGAAATTGCATCCTCCGGAAGATTTATTTTACACGTCAAAAAAAAAAAAAAAAAAAAAAACGCGACGCAAAGCGTGTAACAATTACAAACACCGATTTCGACATTGAGACTAAGATCGTATGACCATAAATGGAGGCGACAGATGTCAGCGACGCTCGTCCGGGGAAATTTCGCTCGAACAAAAGCGCGGGAATTTGCCCGCATTTTTCAAATTCGAAATCTTTGAAATGTTCACACGCAGAACACGCGTTGCATGGTTGTGTTTACTAAATGTTCCTGTTTAAATAGAACCGGTTGTTCGGCAAATGAAAGATTGAGGCCCGGCGAAGAACGAAGGGAACGCTTCGACCTTCGACCACAAAGGGTTAATATAATCAATTTGGAAATCGGTTTAATTGAGTAACTCGATGTTTCGTCGAAGGGGAAACGGTTTTCGGCGGATCGAATTTATTGAAGCACACTCGAGAGAGCCCATTTGTTTGTGTGTCAGGGACATTCAAATTTCGTTTTGTATAAATACACGTATGTGCATATGCGCTCGTTTCTTTTTTGTTCGTTTCAGACGGGAATCTGTTATTCGAATCTGAAGCAGCGTACGTCGTAGAACAAAAGATGAATATTTGAGCTGCGGATATTACGCCATCGCTGATAAACCACTTCCGCTATATTTCGAGATATTCGGAAGCACGCGTGATGTAACTTATAGAAATATGCTTGTTCTCGTAGGTTGAAAGTTTTATTTGGTTTTTGTGTTAGAACTCGTAAAAAACATTAAAAAATATCAACTTTATAATTTAAGTTCAATCCAATATGCATATACGTAAATTAAACAATAGTTCATAGCACTTTTTTTTTAATTAATTAATTTTGAATGATTCAAAAAATTCGATCCGTGTGTTATTAATAAGTTAACGCATTCTTTCCACGCCTTAGTTGACACAAAGATAAAGCATGTAAGCGATTTCTACGACGTAACGGACATCACGTCCAAAAATTGTTAACGTGTCAATAAACGTTTCGTAATCATTTCACGACTTGCAATACCAAGGACCCTCCCCTCCAATAATTTGGCTGATAAAAAGAGTCGCTTGGACTTCTTGTTTTACAAGTGTTGCCACGTTTCAATACTTTTAGTTCCAAAATTTGAAAAAAAAAATTGCCAATAAAAATTAAAGCTCGAGTAGAGGTACAAATAAATAAATTGAATGAAAATGAATTCATGATAGATTCTACGAAGAAAAGAGCGAGACTGAATAGTACAAAGGAATTTTGATAGAAAAATGCAAAAATTGTTGATGAATAAATACCCAACAATAATTTCGACGTAATACGGTTATCCCTCGTGGAATTGTAACGTGACACCGATCGCTGAGGTTTCGTTACAAAACTCTTTTGCGACGCTACCCATTTGTGCACCGTCACATATATTATAGGTCGTAATTATTAAATCGTTGTAATATTGTTCCAGAATTGGTCTGTGATCCTTACATAATGACAATACGAGACATATCGTCCAGTTGCATAATCTGTTTGTGTTGTGCTTGTTGCGACTACTCAAACTACAAATCATTCTACCTTTAAGAAACCTATGCAAGAAATCTTTAATTTTTGTCAATAATATTTCTCCTCTATCATTTGGAAACATAAACTGGTAGCGTTAAAATTTCATTTTTTATTTCGTCAAAAATACTTAAAAGTACCATGACAAGGACAGATTTGATCCTGTCGAAATTAAATTTATAGTTTATTTATTTCAATTAAAGAAACGACTAGTTTCCCCAAAAACAGCTACGACAAAGATAACTACGGCAATATTTTCTGCATGCCAGAGTTAAATACGCGAAACGCATCGGTTCATTTCGCAAAGTAAAAGCAAGATTTCTCTTTCGCCGGCTTTACCCGTTTGTTCTTACTATGAGTGACGAATTCGTGGCTTCTTCGTGTAGGTACCGCGTTTCCATACCCGTGCAAACGGAAGGAAGTTATCCGAAAGCTGTTGCAGCGCGCTGCGGTCGAATCTTTACAGTTTTTCGGCCTGTTTGCGACCGACAGCAGATGTTACTTCCGTTTATGCGCTCACGAGCGCGCGCGTACGCTCCTCGACCTTATGCGTCGCACGTGTTCCCGATGATTTCGAACATGTCGGAAACGATCAAGGAAAACGACGAAAGGGAAGAGATATCCTTGACCCTCTTCGAACGAATTCTGAGATGTTTTCGGGTCATATGGAATGTTACTATCATTTTTTTTTTTTATCCTCGGAACCTTCTATGATAGTCACTTTAATCCACTACGATATTATTATAATTTTAATCAAATTTTTAATATATTTGTCTAATTTTCTTTCTTTGTAAATTGAATATAATCAAATGATAAAATAATGAATTCTTAGAGTATCAAAGGCTCAATATTGACACTTTATGATACATTGGGGTACCGTAACGATAATATAAGGAATGCTCAAATTAATAATCAGATATGAATTTAATGAGAAGATAGAAACGTAAGATCAATAGCACGATACAGTATGAACAATGTAAAACCTTTTACAATTCAGTCTTAAGTACTTGTTGCTTAATTACGGGGGTGCGGTCTGTTCGATCGAAATCAGGAAACCAGAATAAAGGAGTGGTGTACACGTTTCTAAATTCAAGAAACATTACCAATAATCAACTTCAATTTATCCACTAACAAGCAGGCATGGTGCTTCTGGATAAAAGCTTTCGATTTGGAATTTTAAATACAGATGTTTTTTCACATCTGTGGGATCATATTGCACTCTCTCGTTTGTCGTAGGGTGCACAAAACTCTAACGACATATTTAGTAATTCATAGGTAATTAAAATAAGTAAAGATAGCATCGTGGGTTATATTTATTGCTTTGTTTAATTACTACTTAATTAAGATGCATTTGAAATGAGTAAACATTATTAGGGATCTATAGATCCGTATTTCTCACCTCGAGTGCCATATTATTATCTGTTTGAAAATGACTAGTTAATTAATGATTTAATTATCGTTTCCATTATGGGTTTACAATCTTTTTTTAACTTCTCGACTAACCGAGAAGAGTTTCTACGATTTTAGTACGACACTCGAAGCGTTAACATTAATTTTCATGTAAATCGAAAGTTGACCCAAGAAATAATATACTCTTCGGCTGGGGACGTTGAAACCGTCTTTCTGTCATACGACCTTTTCCCGAGGCATCGGGAAAAATCTATCCCATCCAGCTCGAAATGCCACGAGCGTTTGTTGCGAATGACAGATTCTTCTCATGGACAGTCTGAAGAGACAGAAGAGGGAAAGAGCCGGAGATATCCTCCTCTTCGGCTATAAGCGGGCAGAACAACGCGCGCGTACAAGCCGATGGGCACGTTTCGCTGCAAGCTGATATTGCTATTTCACGAGTCATCGTAGGCTGCATATGCAATTGCTGTGTCAAGCGTAGCTGAAGCTCGGTTGGTTAGCAGAATCGTAGACGAACGAGTGAAAAAAAAAAAAAAACTCGTGATATCTTTTTATATTTCTTTTTCTATTCTGCGCGTTTGTTATCGTGTCTCTCGACGAGACTCGCGACGACTCCGACCAGTTGGATAGTTTTATTATAATTATGTTCTCGGCGAATCAACATTTTGCTATATTTCGTATTTAGAAAAACGCGATTTGAATCGCATCGCTCGGACGATTAAACGATTTTATTTTCTACGATAAACCGACTTGACATTCTATGACATCGCGAAAAAATTGTCATCGCGTTGATGTGTACAGGTTAAATATTTAAAAAGGTAAACACAGGTAGCGGCGGCAGACTTTTTGCAGGTAGCGGATAATGTGATTTGATGTCATCGAGAATGACCAAACGAACATGAAAATGTGTACGATAATGACGCGGGGAATCATCTTGGGTAACAGGCACGTGTCAAGTTCGACTTGAAACTTTGGTTTCCCTTACAGCCTTGGTTTTTATGTAACTGATTCTCATACCAGTGCATAATTCCGTGTGGAATCGCTTCTGAAGAAACTAATTCCAGACGATTCGACATCGACTGAAGTTCGTATCAAAATCTTCGTTATCGATTGCCTACAGACTTCGTGTCGACGAAGGACGACCTTTTTTACGTCGTTTCCACGAGACGACGGAAAAAAGGCAAGGAGGATTTCCACGAGAATGCTTTTGTCTTGTCGATTCGCACCGAAAATAACAACGTAGCCGAGATCAAAGCCCTCTGGGTGTCGGTGTCTCTCCCTTGGCTCTCCCAACGGTCTATAGTCGAACGAGAGAGAGAAAAAAGAAGGAATTCCTCCCACGATTCTCTCCGCGAGTCGACCTCGGACACACGCTCTTGTTTACGTGTCGCAGGCTTTGCTCGGCTCCGTCTGAACGCTTCTCTCTCCTCGAGACTCTCTCGAATCCTCGTTCCCATCCTCCTTCTCTTCGGCGTTGTCCTGATTTTAGTGAAGTGTTGCGATCGGCATCCGGCGTGTTCGTTTTTTGTCCTCCTTACTCCCGCGTGGCGTTCACCGTCGCTCGCTTTGTCAACTCACCTTAAAGGTGCGTTTAGACCGGTTCAACGGCGATACGTGGCTCCGATACGGCCCTGGGATCCTTGTGCGCGCGGCAACGTTCTTTTTTGGTTCGGCTCGATACGTCTACCGATACCACTGCTCGAAGGTGGGGAAAAAAGTGACTAGTTGCTGGAAGATTATTTCTATCGGCGTCTAAAAGTAACTAAATTCCCTGAAATCACCGATGCGTGCCGTCCAAGCACCATAGGCTTTCCTATGGAAAACGACACCGTGGGAGAAAAGTGCCCATCGCTCGTGTCGCTTATTCGAGTATTATATATTTGAATTAGTATTCATTTCGATATTCAAACTCGAATCTTGGAAATCTTCCGATCCCTCCATCGATTTTATAATAAAAATTCCAATACATCACGTGGACACACTTTGTGTCAAACCAGACGGACAGGTTCCAAGGAAGAAAAGAAATTAAAAAACGAGAAGCTGTGTTAATTTTACAGCAGCCTTTTTTTTTTGTTTGTAAAGTCATTATACTTTAACGCTCACCAGCTTAGCAGTCATTTTATTCGCGTTATCGTGAAATTATATATAAATGGCGGCCGTCGATGATGGCCGATGATCGAAACTGGATTCTTAAGGGCGAGGAGGTTCGCGGCGTTGTACACGAACCGAGGAGAACGCGGCTATTATGTGGCGACGCGCGACGACCGTGAGAGATCTATTTTATCTCGTACAAGGATTCCCTTGCTTGATATTATTCGCCTCCACCTCGACACGCATCGCCAGCATTAGTCGCCTCCTCCACGGCGTTTCTGTAAATGGGGAAAACAGCCTTTCGGGTCGGCACGCATGAATATGCGAGAATTCGGTTTCGAAACGGCACACGATGACTTTGAACGGGAATGAAATATTATAGATCATCGAGAGGAAAGAAATATATGTAACGATTCCTTCTGAGAACATTTAAGAATGTTCTGCGATAGAAATTCTTGTCTCGTATAATGGAGATATAATAGGTTAGGTTCTCGAATCATCGTAACAAGGCTAATCGTATCAATTTTTCGCTTTCTTATTACGTATAAACGCTGTGTTTACGCTTTTTTGAGTTTTGTTAAGCGTATGATAGTATTATTTCTAAAAAAAGAAGGTACATACCTCGGAAGCGATGCTGGTAGACGCTCGTCAGTATGGGTTGACACGTACCTCCGATTTGTACCAAATACAACACCTATGAAGCGCAATAAAGGGAGGTTTGTTAAAAGCAAGCAGGTTTGCACCTATCTTTCTGCACCATGTATTAAATTATCAACTTACTTGCAATTCATTCAGCCATCGTCCTTAACAACAGGTTAGCTGCACTGTAGTAGAAATTCAACATCAGAGGGCGCTACCTTCTGGCGCGAATTTCAAATTCTGTCGCCCGAGGGCGCTCACGAACGGTGCTTTGCGTTCAGTTTCCCGCTAGGCGTCGTATTCGCGCCCTTAAATATTTCCCCGCGTATTCATTTACTTATTCAAACGTTTGAATCGTTTCCAGTCCGTAAGATAACTTAAAACTATAAGACATTGATCTAATTAACTTACAATTTAATCTTTGTTACAAACCAGAAACGGAGAATTAAATATTCATATCTTATACGAGTCTAGAATTTGTAATTAGGGTAGATATTTGTTTTCATATTAAGTTTTACTGTTATTTTGGTTCCCAGTGTTATTATTGTCTTTTAAATACGCCATCTAACGAATCACAGCCGTTTTGACGAGCCTTTTCTCCCTTTCTTTCTTTCTTTCTCTCACGCCAGCCGCGCAAGCTGTACGCGCGGGTAGGGGCTTTTGTTGCGTGCCGAGTGGCCTCTAGTTGACGAAATATTGACATCCGAGAATAGAAACCCGTTGCGGGCTTTACAGAGAGGGGCCCAGCCCGCCCCCGGTTGCCTGTACAGAGGGGAAAGACCAAAAGGGGAGAAGGAATATAAGGGAGAACACTGAAGGATAGAGGGAGAGAGAATGTCGAAGGGAAAAGGCATAGGTTCGATGGGTCTCTCCCTCTCATTGGTTCTTTTTTTTTAACCTCCGTCTTTTTCTCACCTACTCTCTCACCATATTACTCTCCGTCTCCTTCTCTTTCGGCTTCTCCGTCCTTTTTCTCTCAGAGTTGCATTCAACACAAATTTAAAGAGGGTGGGACTCCGGATGACGTCAACCTTCGAAATGCTCCCGTACGTGCTATATCTGGATTTAAGTACGTTACGTGTATACATATATACAGGGTGTCTGAAATCTAACGCGAGGGCCATGATATAGCCGCACGATGAAAGACAGGAAAACGATTTTAATCGCTGTTACGCTTGAAGATTTGCTTGTGAAGAGTTCAGTTCGTCCAGACAGCTGGTACCCCGCCACGGTGTTAATTGCAATTAATTGCACAGGTATGCCATCTATTCGCGCCGGTATCCTGAACAAAAGTAGTTCGAAACATCGTGGAAAGATTCGAGTATCGCAAAACGAAATACGTTCAGCTACGAAATATACATCTTTTTGTTAATTTATGCGTTCCTTTTTTTTTTCCAGTCAGTTTTTCGAGTGGAATATTTTAGACCCGTTTATTTTTTACGCTCGCTATGGCGTAATGTTTTTACGTGGACGAGAAGCATATACGTTTCAAGTGGATAGTATCGTAACGATTCGATATACGTACATATATGTGGTTCACTTGGTGTGCCCGTATTAAAACGACTTTCTAATAGTACTCTCGGCGATGTCTTTCAACGCGTCCGTGTATTTACGAACACCCTGTATACCGATACAAATATGCGCACATGTGTGTACGTAAAACGGGCAGAGAGACGTGTACCACCGCTGTCGGGACGTATTGAATTCGACCGAGAGAGGCTATTATTCGAAATTTGTTTTTGTTCGATGCGCCATAATCGCGTCTCGAGGACACACCGCGGCCAGAAAAGAGAGGAAGGCTCTCTTTCATTTTTGGGTGACGGAGAGATGGCGGCGCGCCCCTCTTCCCGTTTGACTTTGAAAATCCTCTCAGGGTCGAGCAAGCGCGAAAAAAAATTATTTAGCAAATGATTAACGAAATCTTTGCATCCGCTTTTTTCCCTTCCTTCTTTATTCTATTTCTAACAATATAGAGGATGTTCCTTTCGCTCATAACGGTTTTATTCGGTTCGTATGGCAAACAACGTTGATGACAGTGTTTGTTGCATTTCCTGCACGAATAACAAGCTTATTTAACGATTATTTTTAACCGTCTCGAAAAGTAAATTTAATTTTGACACGGTATCGTTAATACATCTGATCGATTACTATTTCGCGTTTTAAACAGTAGAATCGACTGGTCTTTCTGCGAGAAAGTCCATCGAGATTTATTTCAGTATCCGTAACAAGTGAGCGAGAAGTAACTTTTAACTTATAAACTGAACATATTCGGTGTATTGAAACAACGAGAAAAGGATAATTCTCGCGTTCCACTTTCGTTCATCGAAAGTTTCAAGCACGAAAGTTTCGAATTGCCGGAAGGTGGGGAAAGAGAAGTTCGAGAGGGCGCCGTCAGCGTTGAAAAAGCGCGCGAAACAAGTTCTACCCACTTGAATTTGCAGTGGATCGAAATAAGAGCGCTCGTTGATCGTTCGTATTTCAAAACATGATCAAGGTTGTTTCGAAACTTAGAAATTAACTACCGTAAGCCTATCAATGACCGAAAATCAATTACGAAACTTTAGATTATTATTTATTTATATATAACTTAATTGAAAGTATAAAACGAAAAGCGGCTCTTTTATTTAGTCTACAGTCGCCATTAAGTTATATCGATTTCGCTCGCTCGCCGTAGCTCATAAGATTGTTCTCTAAAAATAAACTTGTTTCGCTTTAAATAACGTCGGGTTAGGCTGCGTTTTAAAAAACCGAAGAGGCTCCGGCTTTTGCGCGGAAATAGCTTTATAGAATTTTCAGAAGCACGCGCAACAATATCAAGCGTGCCACGTGGTAAGCCGACACCGCGAACGATACGCTACGATACACACTGTGCACTCTTTCAGGTGTTCCCCGTAGTTTCGAATATTATGTAGAACAATGGTCATCGTATACCCTGTTGTTCGTGACTTCTTTTTCAACGTCTGTCTGAAGCGAATTTCCCCATCCCGCTGTATCGCCGTCGTTATACAAGTTAAATTTCTTTACAATAGCACGGTCTACTAAGTCCCGTGCAACTTCCTCGTCTTTGTGCACAACTTGGAAAGCACATTATAACCATTTTATTTATAACCGCCGCTTCTACTTCCAATAAGCATCGATTGCTTCGCAACAGTTAATGTCAAAGTTCCATGCACCAACACGTAACAATTCGATCGCCCTAATAGATTTGAAACTCAACCTCGTTTAACATCTACACCAGAAATTGCTGCAACCGAAAATTGCTCAATATCCGTGTACAACACGGATAACTTCGAATATCGAACAAAATTCGAGACTTTGTTATAAATTATTCATTTGATGGCATTCTGAGCTACTTATTGTACAGTAATTAGAGAAAGAGAGGGAGTAAGTAGCAGCAAAGTGGTCACGAGAAAGCGTCCAGAATAGAAAGCACTGTTTGCCTGAATTGTACAGGCGATGCTCCTTCGTGATATTCTGAAAGCGATTGAAAAAAACTTGGAGACTCTATTGAGACATTTTACGTATCGCAAGTCGAAAATGATCGTGCAAAAGACGACGGGGCGGTAGGCAGAGGTTCCACGGCCACGATTGCACCGGCAAACGGTGTTTGTAGCAGAACGGTATTATAAGCGGCGGCAGCAGCAGCAGCAGCAGTGTGTGAATAGCGAGCACGTGCATTTCCCACAGAAAACCAATAGGGGCCTTGGCCAGCTGGGAATATGAACGGTGGCGCAGGGTTCGCCTCTGTCTTTCGAATCTTTTAGGGTATGCGCGCCTCGAACGGGGACAGAAAACGTTTCAACGAAGGCTACTCGAGAGGCGCACAATATCCAGGCCAAGGAATATGTGTCGATCAAAGGGCTCGACAAAGGCGTTCGTCGCCTACCGACTTCTTCGTCCTTTTTATCTTTTTAACGATTTCTACCACCCGGCTACCGCCAATTGACGAGAGAAACCCGTGCACAATGGCCGTACACGCTACTAACCTTCCCTAGGGAAAATGGCAATACGGCAGGCCTCGATATTCTTCTTGTACCCGAAGGTTACTAGGCGTCGTTCATTTTTGCCTCGTTACCGGAATCAACCTTACCTCGCTTTCAAATTAATGGATGAAGTGGGAACAATGCGTAGTAATTCTCGAATATGAAGACTAATAGGACTTCCTTCCCTTGTTTCATATTTCAAGACAATTAGGGTTGAAAATATATTCCAATTTTCTATTCTCGGAATAAGGTATACGAGGGGGAATCTTAAATATGGAAAATTGGTAACCGAGTTACTGTTCGTTGTTTAAGCACCTTGCAATCTTTCTTTAGTTTCGTTTCAAAGACAAGGGTGTTAAACGAAGCAGTGTCGATGTACTTTCTTATCTTTCAATTGTTAACAACTGATTAAGTGAAAACGACAATCGTTTCAGTAAATTCCAAGAGAATTAGATACGCGATCTTAATTAAATACCGTTAATTTAATATTGAAGATCGATGGAGACATGGTTCGAGTCGTTGTCACGTGATACACGATTTAAGCTGACGACCTTCTCGAATAATTCAGCAATCATGAATAACTGATATATTATTATTGCTGCGCCAAGGAAAATGGAGAACGTTGCAATACAATCGATTACTCGTACGGAATAGTTCGAACACGAATCTGACCTACTAAGCGATGTCTATATCACTCTTGCCTCGATGTTTCCAGTAGTCGTAGAATGTTTATTCGTTAAAACTATTTTTAAATAACCGAATACCTTGAGCGTAAAAACACAAGTAAATGTTTTTTTTTTTTGTTTTTTCAGCAGCAGTACGATTTTCGTTTTGAATCGTCCACGCCGCGCGACACGCGATCATCGTGGTCATTTTCGTGAAAGTTAGAAACAAGAACACCATCAACAACGGCGGCGATAGGCGTTGGGGTGCAGCCCGTGTTATCATCCAGCTATCATAGCACGGTGCCACCCCAGAACGGGGGTGGTGGTTCGACATTTAGTGCCGCGGCGATGGTGGCAGCTGCCACCGCTACGGCCACCGCCACTGCCAGCGTGGTGGCCATGCAGGACCGCCAAGACATCCCCTCGCAATTCAATCAGGTACGCTTTCTTAACATTCCTCCAATATAGCATTCGAGATGGCAAACAAAAAGAACTCGAAGGCGGAGGCTTCGAATTATCGTCCTTATGCCTTTCTTAACAATGCACAAGTAAAAATGGATATGTACTGTTAATTACAGATGCAGAGCCAACATGGAATACCCCACCAAACGTACAACGCAGGGTACGCCCAAAGAGGACCAATGGCCGGAATGGGGCCAGTCGGGATGAGCAACTTTAACAGCATGGGCACTATGAGCCCGATGCACTCTATGAATTCCATGAATTCGATGAACAGTATGAATGGCATGAACTCGATGAATCCTATGTCGATGGGAGGTATGAACGGTATGAGTGGTATGAACGGGATGACCCCCATGAGCTCCATGAGTAACATGGGTAATATGGGCATGAACAATATGATGGGACCTAACAACATGCAGATGAACAAGATGAGCATGCAGGTACGAACAACATCAAACTTTCTACGATATTTTAGTTTTGGTAAAAAAAGGCTTTTAAAAAAAATAAAAAGAATTATTATACATTTCCAGGCTCAACCGCACCAAGGCTATCCAAGAAGATTAGCACCTTACCCAAATCCTGCGATGCACATGGCGCAGAAGAGGCAACAGGCCCCTTACCCGGGCCCCAATCCGGCCGCGATGCAACCGGGCTTCAACGGCATGACATCGTCGCAGTACCCGACCAATTATCCCGCGGCGGCGAGGCCGAACTTTCAGCCTCAGTACCAGCCGATTCAGAGTATAAACCCCTCGGCCGCTGGCTTTGGGCCTAACTCGATGATACGGGGCGCCAACATGAGGCAAACCGCGCCCTCGTATCAGACCGCGAGTCAAGCGGCGACCAACCAATACTACGGTAGCAACGGCATACCGGTTAGCATGGGACCTACCACGGTCGGCAATCAGTTTGTCGGCCATCAACCGAACTCAGGATACGCCGGTGGCGCGTCCTCGTACGGGGCGACCGGGGCTGTGACCAGTCAGTACCAGCAGGATGTCGCGGCGATGAGAACAACGGGCGCGGGGACTCTGAGTTACCAGCACAGTCCTATACCTGGTAACCCGACCCCGCCGTTGACACCCGCCACCAGTATGCCCCCCTACATCAGTCCCAACCCGGACATCAAGCCTAATTTTAACGATATGAAGTCACCGGTTAACATTCAGAGTAAGTTGAACTAATGTATTCTAAGATGTATGCTAAGATGTAGCAGTTTATGGAGATGTAACATTAGCTGACCACTATGTTTCTTTTTCTTGTTCTGTACAGAGGACGATGAGTTAAGATTAACATTCCCCGTGAGGGATGGCATCATTCTTCCACCCTTCCGATTAGAGCATAATCTGGCTGTAAGCAATCACGTATTCCAATTGAAGTCCACGGTGCATCAAACCTTGATGTGGCGGTCCGACCTGGAGCTCCAGCTCAAGTGTTTCCACCACGAGGACAGGCAAATGAACACGAATTGGCCGGCTAGCGTGCAAGTGTCCGTAAACGCTACGCCGTTGGTTATCGATCGTGGTGAAAATAAAACGTCTCATAAGCCCTTATACCTGAAGGACGTTTGCCAATCAGGAAGGAACACAATACAGATCACGGTATCGGCGTGTTGTTGTGTAAGTATTCTAAAGATCCTTCCTAACGATCAAACGTTTTCCACCTTTCATCGAGAACAACGAAATTTATTTTTCCTTTTCTTTGTTCGATTTACAGTCCCATTTGTTCGTGCTACAATTAGTTCATCGACCAAGCGTGCGAAGCGTGCTCCAAGGTTTGCTGCGCAAGAGGCTGCTCACGGCGGAACATTGTATCACTAAAATTAAACGAAATTTCAGTAATACCATTTCGAATAACGGTATACAGTCGGAGAAGGATGTTGTAGAACAGACAGCACTCAAGGTAACGCAATTGTGCTCAAAGGTCTACCTCCTCCTTTCGTACGGATCGTTTTAAATCATTCTTGTTTACAGGTATCCTTAAAATGTCCTATTACCTTTAAACGTATTACACTGCCAGCCAGGGGACACGATTGTAAGCATATTCAGTGTTTCGATTTGGAGTCGTACCTACAGCTAAACTGCGAAAGGGGATCTTGGAGATGTCCTGTATGCACGTAAGTGAATCTCCTGTTGCTTCTCGAACGACCAATCCGATCGTTTTGTTCCGATGCTAAATCAAGATAATTTGTATCTGATAATAGGAAACCTGCCCAGTTGGAAGGGTTAGAGGTCGACCAGTACATGTGGGGCATTTTGAACACATTGAACACCGCGGAGGTCGAAGAGGTGACGATAGATTCGGTCGCGAATTGGAAGCCGGCTAAGAATTTGACCGGCATCAAGTCCGAGGAGGAAAGCGATTGCAAGAGGATGACGAAAGCGATGTCACCTGGAAGTATGAACATGCCGACGATGAATAATTGGGACATGAATCAGGCAATGAGCCCGTACATACCGCCCGACATGAGCAGCATCGTGAGCGGCTCTATGATGAATAATACACCGACCTCGTACGGGAATAACAATATCAATCATCGGAACTCGTCCGGAGGATCGTTCGATATCAATTCCGGAACGACCACGAACACCAATAACGATTATACAAACGGTGCAGGGCCTTTGTCGCATTTGAATGAATCAGTCAACTCTTTGGATCCTCTTAACGCCATGGAGAAGTCACTGAACGATCAGGTGAGGTTCAATCCTTCAAGTTGAAAATGAAAAAGGTACCTGTCAGGGGTAAATTTTGGTGTTTAAGGATTAAATTGAATAAATTTTCATTTGTTTGTGTTACAGATGCCTCATACACCGCACACACCTCACACTCCTCACACACCTCACACACCAGGTGGTGGAAACAGCGGTCCACCGAGTGTTCCCCCTGCGTCTCAGGAATCCACGGGAAACCATAACACATCTGGTAACACGAGTACAAACATAAACAACGATACTGCAGACATACCATCCGACTTAAACTTCGATCCGGCTGCAGTAATCGATGGCGAGGGTACAGGACAAGAGGCGTTAAATGTAAATAGCTTTATAATTTGATTATTTAACCATCAATTTCTGATTTGTGAAATTTTAATTCAAGCATCGTTTTAATTCGTTTGTTACAGCTCTTGCCAGACAACGTCGTGGATCCAATGGAACTGCTTTCGTACCTGGATCCACCAGATCTGAACACCCCTCCCAGCAGCGGCGCTAGCAGTGGTAACCCCTCATCAAGTGACGATATATTAGCACTCTTTGAATAAAAAAAAAAATTAATAAAATGAAAATACGATACGACGGGCATCTCTTACGAGAAATAATCAAATTACGACCCTAACGTTAGGATAAAAAGAAAGATGGGATAAGATGATTAAACGGAGACAGGTTTGCATCTTGCTACAAATATATTTCTGAATCGTACGAAAATACTTGTAGCGAGCGATTCTGAGAAACAAAAAAAAAAACAACGTATCGGGGTCACTGTGGGTGCTTTCACCTAATACAATGGTACAAAAAAAGCTTAGCTCTAATTATAATATTCCTATTGACGAAGTTAGGGCATATTATTAGATTATAAAGACGGCGATGACTTTTAATTAATAGGCGGAACGAGCCAAAACACGTCGATATACATAGTGCTCATTTGTAAAGATGTTATTGCACGGATTATGTTTAGTCCTTTTTGACATTGGGAATTGTTTATTATTTCCAATAAATTAACAAGAGAAAGAAAAAAAAAAAGCAAACAAACGTAACACGCGTTATCAACATTGTGCCGGGCATATGTTCCAGAACTGACCACCGCGGGATAATCACAATTATATTAATTGTGTTCAAAAGAAGGTAAATCGAATTTTTTAATACCGAACATAGAGTTAATGTTTTTCCACGAGGGATTTTACATGGTAGATTAAAAGAAATATACTTGAAGAGACACAACCGTTTGTTTGATAACGATAAATGTGCAATACGATCGACAAATTTACAAAACCACGTTTTATACAGATTGCCATTTATCCAATTTTTCATTCCAAAATATGTATATGTTTCTACGGTAATTAACATTTGACAAAGCGTACCATAGGATAGGGCTGTTATCGTTCTTTCGTTTTCCCACCCCACTGGTGAAATGTATCATCGTTTTTCATGGACAAAAATCGTATAGCACATTTATAAGACTTTTATATCGAAGAAAACAATGAACTTATACATCAGCACAATATTGGAATGATTTTTTTTCTTTCTTTTTAGAGCGTTCAGTCGTTTATAGAAATACCTTCGAAAACGAAACTTTCTTAACGGACTTATGATTTTGGAATGTTTGCTTGACAAAATGTGCTGTGCTATTTCGTATATATGAAAGACTTCAACCCCTACGAAGTTCTCCCTGCAATACAATCTTTACCTCGAAACCGGTCTACTCGCATTGAAGAAAAAAGAAAAAGAAAAAAAACGGAGAAGAAAAAAAAAAGAAAAGGCTATGATGGACCTACATCACAACAGAAAAATTAACAGTTGTACAGTAACTTTTGTAAATAAGTTTTAATCGAAAAGAAGAAACACACACACACACACACACACACACACACACGAATATACACGAGTACACTCACACACACACACGTACACACGTATACACTTATACACGAATAGATAAGACGTTCATCTGTTGTGAATTTACCCTGCTTATTGATGGATATAGCGCATATAGTGTTCCTTTCCTTTAGATGATTAGTGACAACAGATGACACAAACAGAAAAAATAACGAGGGCATATCGGGCTTCACACTGGACGAAGAAGGACTCTTATTTCATTACGGGGTGTATCTTCGGAGTTTTCGATAATCTGTACAATATTCGGAACATCGAATTACGTTCTTGTCAAATCTTCTTCGTTTACGATTAACAAATATGCAAACTAATTCAACGGAACACAGATATCGTTTTTATATGTATTTTGAGAATTTATCAAACCGTTCGAGGAAGCAGAGTATTTTTTTACGACACGAAATCTCCGAGGGTACATCGATTACGCATATAGAGTTTATTTTCGCATTTTAATATATATATCATTTCGTTCTTGTGAATTTCAAAGGAAAAGAAGTTACCGTTTTAGTTGTTATTTTTTTTAAATTAAGATTGTTTTGAAGACGAGGAAAAATCATGAAATTCGTATTTTATAAGCCGTGCTTTGGAATCAGCACGAGGAAATAAATTCTACATAAAAATTCAGCACAAATCTTTTTGTTCCTTTTTTGCTTTTTAATTATACGAACGAACTGATTTCTCGTTTAAATTCAGGCAGGGAAATTGATTGATGAGAAACTGCCAGAGTGACACCGCCCATGGCCCCCAACCCCCCCGCGCCCCCATGCTTGCATAGTAGTTATTACATTTATATCTTTTGTGATTAAAAGAAAAAAAAAAAAGAGAAGATATACTTAAAGTGATTCATTGTAGATTATACAAATTTTATATTAAAAGGAAAACAAAAGAAAAAAGTGTATTTATATTCCAGGTGTGCATCAATTTAGCGCACATTGAAGGATTAGATGCGGTCAAGTTTCTATTCGTATAATTATTATAATTATTATCTGAAGGAAAAAAAAAAATAGGATAAACAATATTACTTTACGATTAAGCGAGATTATTGTATATTATCTGTATATATGATAAATAGATTAATAATATAAGAAAAAAAAAAGTGGCAGATACTTATTGGCCAGTTATTAATAGTAAAAACGACAAAAAAAAAAAAGAAAGAAAATAAAACAAACGATTATCTTAATTATTTCTCAGAACCAAAACATACGTGCGTTGTATGAGAATAATTTAAAGGATACGGAGGATGGAGGCGAAGCAAGAACCTAGAGAATATTAACATGTAAATTGAAGCAAGATGAATAACAGTCCGAACTTATTGTACTGTTATTTTTAATAGAATTATTACTTACCTATTAAAGACATAATTATCGAGGAAGGAAATAAGGAAAGAAAAAAAAGTTTATTCAAATTGTAAGCTTTACTTAGGATTGCCAGGAAGAGAAGTAGGCATACGCAACGTACGTTGCGACTTGTATATAGGCAATGTCTACCTATACCTACTTAATAATATCCTAAACGAAACAAAAAAAAAAAATAATAATAATAATTAAATACACGATACATGGTCTTGGTTTGCAAGTTGTAGAGCTTTATAAATATTTGGTAAAAATAAAGATATAATTTAAGGAAACCTGTACATACATAAATTAAACGTTTCTTTTTTACGTGAAATAAACGTCGAACGAGGTTGAAAAGGAAAAATGCAACATTTATTTTATAGACCGGGAAAGAATGAAGATTTTGACGTTCGGGACGAAAGGAACGACGACGACGACGACGGTGTTTGAACGATTCCTTTGAATAACGTTCGTTTTTTACGGCGTGTCAGATGATTATGAATCTCTACAACTTTACGACGATAATACATATTTATCTATTGTTAGGAGGCCTACGATTCGATCCCGAAGCGCGTCGTCATCGCGCGCGATCCGAACGTCATCGCCGAGGCCTGAAAAGCTACATTAAGAAAATCAAATATTTTCGTGTAACGAGACACAGCTGTACCTACTTATGGCACGTTGTACGACACGTTCGAACGGGTCGAAGGGAAACTTCAGCGAGGCATTTAAATCGCGACGCCGACGAGCATTTACGACCGACGTTCTTTTTTCTTCGTTTGATTAGCTACGAATCAATTTCGCCACACGGACGTGGACCAAATTTCCGAATTGTACAAGGGACTTTTAGAGGCCGATCGAACTTTTCACGACACCGAGGTATCAATTAAATGTTTTACACGTTGTACTATATATTTTGGGTTTTCTCGACGTATCGATGAAATTGAGAGTGTTTAGCGGTTAACCCTCCCCCTCTGTAATTACCGAAATATTTATTCTTATGTAAGAGGAATAAAAATGATATTAAGTTTCTGAAAATACAATGTTTTCAAGTTTTTAAGCTTCTGGGTTCCTGAAAGTATGATTATTATTGCACTTATAATTATTATTTCTCTTTTCTAAAAATACAAATGTTTCTTTTTCTTAACTCCTGAAGGACTCTGGCGTTACATTTTAGACTCCCTTTTAATTAATCTCTTAATATGAATATAATTTTTTAGTTAAAAAAGATCATAAAACACTAACAAACGCACACCATCGACCCTTAATGAATATCTCATCGTCCTTGAAGGGTCAAGTTCCATGAAAGAATACAAACTTTGATCCTGAGGGAGAGGGTTAATCGAGAATAACGTAGACGAAACAATAGACGGCCCTATAGATATTTTCCTGGGCCCAGGATTGAGTTCGATACTTTTAAACAATTACTCTAATACGCAGTGCTAAGCAATAGTTTATAACAATAAGATTTAAGGAGAATTCAACGTGAACAACCGAATTCAATTCTTAATCGAGGATCCTTCTTTACTTTTCCGTTTGTTCTCTACGTGTAACGATGTTTTTTATACCGACGACGCCTTTACAAATCCACTCACGACTATCGAACTCGTAACTCGTCTTCTAGATCAATCGATCACCGTAAAAATTACATACGCGAACACGTACGCGCATTTACTGAGGTCGCCATAAGTGACTGGTACAGGCTTGTGTGAATTGAGAAGAGAATTGTGCAGATCATTCGAACGAGAGAGAGAGGGGAAAAGAAACACCTGATATCATTGGTTACGTTTGTGCGAAACAGATTTTAATATACAAAAGACCAGTTTATCACATTGTCACATTGTTTCTTGATAACAGTTAGAAACATTCAATAAAAAAGTCATAAAATATTGAACGCTTGTACCATTCTTACAGATCATTCCCCCTGTACATTTGATATCGTTTTAAGGAATATTTTTTGGAGGTGAAAATCCTTATAATACGTATCTTTTATAAGGTACGTAAATTATCATTATTTAACAACTAAGAGATTATGATTACGTGTTCCTGATACTTAATGACTACATTCTTAGTTAAAAAAGCAAAAATTACTTAAATTGCAAGCCAGGACATGGAAAAAATTGTATTAGTAAATGATAAATAGTTTACTAAGCTAAAAACAATGTAAAAACATTGTTTTTTAATGTTTTTTTAACTTTATACGGGTACCCCGTTTGAAAACGGCGCCACTGGCGCCATCTCGCGGTGAATAGTGGAAATAACGAAATAGAAAAATCCGTTTTTTGGCAAAACCAGCGGTTTTTCGGCAAATTTGACGACGGAATATGATTCTACGACCGCGATTTCATAGAAATAAATTATTTTTGTCGAATTTAATGCGCTAGAATAGATTTTAGAAAATAATGCAGTTTATGGACACACAAACGCTATAACCATCTAGCGGTGGCGCTGCCGAACTAATCGAACTAAACTCAGTATACGATTCCCGTAATAAAATGAATTATATTGAGTTCCAGGGCTTATTAAATGTGTTATATCGATAGTATGAAGTACATAAAGCCTTAAATATTGTATTTAACATCATAAAAATGGTAAATATATTAGAAAGTAGATGTTATATGCCTTAAAACAGGTGGTACAAGTGACGCTGCTTTCTATCTCTTATATACATTAAAAAAATTCTATTTTTACAATTATTGATAAATTGTTGACTCTTAAAGATAGGAGGCATGTCTGAAAACCTTCTCTGTATAATTATTTGCAAGAAATAAGCGTGCATTCGTTTGGTTTATAGCATTCTTTAGGATCATTACATTTCAGGACATTTAACAATTATATTCTTTCATTTTCACGATTGTTAGCTATTTAGATACATTTATAGCACTTCTAGTTATATCATATTATCGCTACAATAGTTTTATTAAGGCCTAACACGCAGAAAAGTTCAATTTTCGTAGGGGTGATATACACAGTATTTAGTTCGTTAGTTCCGCCACCTGGCCGCGAGATGGCTATAGCGTTTGTGTGTCCATGAAACGCTATTTTTTTTATTTTCTTTATTAGCGCCTTGATCGTCACAAAAAGACATTAATCCTATTAAATTTGGATCGTAGAATTCAATTATTGCACCCTGGGGTCGTGAAAATCGCTCATTTCTGTAAAAAACGCGATTTTCTGTTTCGTTAGTTCTACCGCTCACCGCTAGATGGCGCCAGTGGCGTTGTTTTCAAACTAGGTACCCGAGTAAAGTTAAAAAACATTAAAAAACAATGTTTTTACCCAGTTTTTAGCTTATTAAATTATTTATTTATGAAAACCTGAGTTCTATAAATATATGTAATTACTTTAATTGCTATTTCCTTATTAAATAAGCGCGAAATATGACTTCAAACTATACTACAACCAGCAATCAATAGAAATGAACTAAAATAACAAAGTTCTTGTATTAAAAACCATTAAATTATTCATAACATTGATTAATATTAATTCTATCATCTTAGATTTACAGAAACAAAATACAGCAGACATTTTCCAAGTTGATATTGTGTCATTTCAATCTTACTTTCATTCACCAATAATTATTATCTGCAAATAAACGTAAAAGTTCAAATAATTCATAAATTATGAGTTCTCTACACATTAAACGATATACATTCAATATTTTGCAAAGATTCATCCGATGTAATTTGTTTTATATCTATGAATCTCTTGTAGCAAGCTCGCAACATCTTCCATCATGCTTCAGACCTTTAATCATACATTAATCGACGTCAGTTGCAAGAATTTTAAGCTTAAAATCTCGAAGAATCGATGTTTCTCTTTTAGCAACATTCAGCAGATAAACCGTGGCTCGGTATTAAGCAACGTTGCGTTATTGCGCTAATCAGAACGTTATCTCGACGAGTTTCCCTAGAAACGACCATATGCAGTGTTCATCTAATCCCACATAGATCGAACAAGAGCCAATGCACTATTGACAAAATATTGTGCAAATAGACAATAAAGTTTGTCATCAAATAAAATTGCTACCAAATGGAACGTTTACTTGCTGCAACGTGGCAGTCGAAGTACTTGTCCATCCATAGAGGGTAAAAATAACGTCAAAAACAAGAGATAACCATCTGGTGTAACAAAAAGAGGAAGAAATTTATCTTGAAACAAGAAAAAGATGTCAGAATCTCAGAAACCAACGTTGCCTATGCACCAGCCTAATGCACGCTCATTGCAAAGAGATGAAATAGAAATAGATAAGGCTGAAACAGTGTCTATGGTGGAGGAAAGTGGTCGAAGGGAAGTTGAAAAACACGTATACGCCCCGCAGATACAACCGTCCGTTTCGAGCGTAAAAGTCCTGTGCGCGCCTCGAGACAAGGCTGTTTACGAAATTCGACATAGGTCGAGCACGGGGGCCTGCGCGTTCGAAAATATAGTATTGTGTGTAAATTACGTCGACGGAGATAACGCTCGCTCATTATCGCCGGACGGCTACTCTCAAACGACGTTCGACCACGATGGTACTCAGTAAACTCTCCGCCCGATTACTGAACGCTCGCGGCACTCCGCTTTGGAATTATTTCGCCGACAGATTGCACGCGCGTGAACATGTCAGACGGATACACTTCAATTATTATGCGGATAAAAGCAACGACGTGCCCGGTAAGCGACGTTATTTCTTAACAGTACCTTCCTTGCCGGAAGTCTGTCAGAACTGGAACCGACGGGTCAAAATTATTTGGCTCGGGTTTCTTGATTTAAATTGCAAAATGCGGTTATGATTTTACCAAGGTGAATTATTTTATACGTTGGGTTACGTTTCGTCCGTTATTTATCTTGTTTTTTAGTTTATTTTTAATTTGGAAGCAAGGGTGCATCGAACATTGGTGGTTCTGGTGTGGTTTGTCAAAAATACATTTTTTTTTCTTTAATTTAACTAAATAGTATGATATTTGTTTATTCTTTTAATTATATATGTAACTTTTTTATAGTATAGAATAATAATACTTAGCTGTAATAGAACTTAGCTGTAATAATTGGAAATAATTACTAGATCATTAACGTTTCAGGTGAGACTGAAAAGATGAATATGTATCAGGCGATAAACAACGGCCTACGAACAGCATTGACCAAAGATCCCGATGCAGGTGAGTTGTTCTTTCATTTTTAAGTGAAAGTGCCCATTAACCAACTTAAACTTCATAATTATGAAACATAATGTAACAGTTGGAGTAATGTTTACTCGAAAATTGCTACTATCTTATCTCCCAAATTTGATAACACGTTACAGTTGTAACACAAACCTGCATTCGTGACAGAATATTCAGTTTTCAACGCGAAGAAGTTTTAATTAAATACAATATGACGTCTTACGATTTCAAAAATTAATTACCTACCAGTTTAAAATAAGAAAATAAGCACCGTCACTTTGCAACATAAAATTAATTAAAATTTGAAAGAGCAACCTTTGCTTTCAATTTATTTTCCATCATGGCACACCTACCTTTTATTATTCCAACAGCGTTATAGACGAAACAATAATAAAAAATAAATTGAAGTACTTGACGCTGTTGAAAAATCATCAAATAATTCCTTTTGACATCATCTCAATGTCTAGTGATATTTGGCGAGGACGTCGCGTTCGGTGGTGTCTTCCGCTGCACGATGAACCTTCAGAAAGAATTCGGATCGGACCGGGTCTTCAACACCCCCCTTTGCGAACAGGGGATCGCTGGTTTTGGAATCGGTTTAGCAACCGCTGGGGTGACTGCGATCGCAGAAATCCAGTTCGCTGATTACATATTCCCCGCATTCGATCAGGTACAAATCGCAAATCTGGATCAAATCTTGCATTCTTTAACCCTCTATACGCCGATTTTCTTCAATCTAAGAGAAATATCTCAACTAACACGTTACTTTTAGGTCACAATATCTAATATAAACCACAGTGATGGAAAAAAGTGTAAAAGAATCTATAAATTGAAGACCTTAATAAGTATACGCCTGAGGTAATAGATCTATTGCTTCAAAGTCACAGGGTGCGTAGAGGGTTAAACGATTTTGTATAAATTAAGATCAAAATTAGAATTTGTTACTGAGGTTAATTTTATCCGTAGCTGGTAAACGAGGCGGCTAAATTCAGATACAGAAGCGGTGGTGAATTCGATTGCGGTAAATTAACTGTTCGAGCGCCGTGCGGAGCTGTCGGCCACGGCGGTCTCTATCATTCGCAGAGCCCGGAAGCTTATTTCGCGCATACGCCAGGCTTGAAGGTGTGTATCAACAATAATCTCCTTTTCGATTGCAAAACGAACGAAACGTTACCAGGGAATCTTAATCGACACCTGTTTGTAATTACGTTATTATCTTAAAGAATTATACCTTACCCGTTTTGGTCTGTTATCAAACGTCGATGTAATGTATTTTTCAGCCACAATCCTTTATCTTGTATCAGTAATGCATGTTTTGTTTATTAATCGATAGATGTTTGCACCGTACGCAGTCTTGCGCTGGAAATGCGGTTCAAGTAGAATGAGCCCTGTGTGTGGTCAGACACAGTGAACTGCGCTCCGTACTCCTTTCTTTACGAAATTATCCCTTCTCGTTCTGAATTTTAATTAACACGTTGACGTGTGTGGTAAGACGCTTAAATTCCAATTATTGCAATTTCTAATAATTCATTTTTGAAGTGTTTTATTTTAAAATAGTTATTTTCAAAAAATTTGATGTCTAATTCACTTAATGGTATTCTTCGACTCTACAGTTTGCGCTGTATTTGTAGATAAATACTGTTTTTATTTTATCACTAAGTTCCTGTAATTATTTCTTGTGATTTAATTCGCAATAAAATAATCGTAAAATCGTCGACGAATAAATGCAAAAGCTTGTGGAAGTGAATATCTATGCTCAAGGATACACTTCGACCCTCGATGACACGCTTCGGCTCTACAGTCGTTGGATCTTAACTTTCTGGAAGAGATTTCATGAATATTGTACGACATATGTACTTTACGTATGCATGAAGAAAGTTTACCTGATACCGACACACTATAGGTCTCGATCACACGAACCGTGATCTCGACATTTCCTGACACTTTACCTACTGGAAACCTACTAATAGACTTTGCTGAAAATTGGTTAATGAATGTTTCATTATTATCGACCCATCTACAACCCCATTGAAATAATAAAAACTTAGTTGTGTTACGATTAAAAAAAAAACTAAAATTAATAAATCTACATATTGCGATATTGATTGCTGAAAATACTACCATTTCAAGCTATCACCCTTGGTAAAATAAAGAAAAGTATAAATTATTAACAGTGCTAAAGATTGATTTTCAAGTTTGTTATTTTAGATTAAATGGTTTCAGTAACCATCTGTCACTGATGAACTACAGCAATCTGTATGTTACCAGTTCTCCTCATTACAAGCGTTAACTTTCATCGGCTGATAATTATCTGATCGCGACGACAACAGTAATCGTACAAATAATACAAAGTAAAGCCATTGTAGACAGGGAATAACGCTTCTAGCACATACCAACGTCAACAATCGTTTCGCTCAATATCAATCAACGTGTTGAAAGTCAACGTCACGTTTCACTCTCGCGACAAGGATGTTTTCAGACGGAACAAGATCGACTCGTTCCCTAAATTCCTGTCTGCTAAAAACTGGTTATTGAAATACACTTGAATTATCATTTTCAGATCGTTGTTCCCCGAGGAGCGAGACACGCGAAAGGTCTTTTGCTGAGCTGCATAGAGGAACCGGATCCTTGTATCATATTCGAGCCAAAAATACTCTATCGAACAGCGATCGACGAGGTGCCGACGACTGATTATAAGATCGAAATCGGCAAGGCTGAAGTTGTCAGAGAAGGTAGGCGTACGAGATTGATTGCCACTCGAGCAGTTCACTTTCGATTTAAATGAAAAAATTATGTTTAATAATAACGTTCGCTGGCTTTAAACGAATAAAATTAATATTAAAGAATAGCGTATTTCAAACATCGTCCAAAATTAGAATCTCCAACACTGCGAAAGGAAAGTTTCGATTTCTCCCAATCGATAAGCTAGAATAACCTTGTTAAGTATCTTTGAAACTATCGATCACACGTACACGCAGGTAACTCGTACATACAGCACGGCGTGAATTAGTATATCGATAAACTATTGTACATACGATTCGCGGACAAAGCTGCGCGCAATAAAAGGATAACGAAGGTTCCAGCGTGTTTCGAGGTTCGTAATCGTCCTTTCATTACACGACGGTCGCGATCGCCGATCCTGAAACGGGATTCGCGGCAGATGGATACGAAGAACACTCGCAACCGGCATAAACCGTGATCGCGAGACTCGTAAGATGAAACGTGCCCGTTACAAGTGTACGTTTCACGTAGGTGACGCTGTGACACTGGTAGGCTGGGGCACACAGGTGCACGTACTGCTGGAGGTGGCCGATCTCGTCCAGGAGAAGCTCGGGGCGTCCTGCGAGGTGATAGACCTCGTTTCTATCCTGCCTTGGGACACGGAACTCGTTTGCAAGGTAATTTCGTCATGATAATTTGCGCCGTGTTTCGCGCGCTCGATGCAACCGGATCGTTTTGCATGCGTTACGTTTATTAAAGACCGTTACGTTACGGCGTTACGTGGGCCCCTGTGTGTCCTTCGTGGAAACCAGACGAGGAAAGAGGCTAAATTATGCGGCATTTTTAATTCGTGCCGTTCTTTTATATACGGATCACGGTTTTGTTTCGATTGCGAAACTAGACGGGAAGGCGGAGTCACGTTCGTCTCGTCGTTTCGAAAAATCGAACGATTTCAGAAGATGATTTTGGGACGATATTTTATTTCGAGCGTACTCGTAACGATAGCATTTCGAAATGTTCGCGAAACCGATCAGAGATATTATTTTATTCCCGGTTTATCTATGATAATGACATTATTGGATATACGGCTTGCAATCTTGTTAGCAATATCTGCGCGAGGTCAAACGGTTATCGAATAACATACATATGTGCAGAAAGTTACATCGTTACAATATCGAAACTGCATAATTATGAATAATACAGAAAGGAGAGCTTCCATACTGTCACGAATTTCTAATTGCATTCTTTATATTCCGTTTCAAAATGCGAAAGTCGACTTGAAAACTTTCGAAATTCGTAGAAGAAAATTCCGAATTCCTTCGTTTGCTGAAATATTGCAAAATAACTTACGAAACGAGCCGGTACATTTTTGTTCCCTCCCTGCAATTTAATTAACGATAAGTTAAAGCTCTCTATTTCGTTTTATCACTTTTTCATTCGTCCGTTGACTATCGATCGATGTTGTTATGGGATTTGGAAAGCAAACGACAGCCACGTCCGAATTACGACGCTGATATCGCGCTGATTTATGTTAATCGATCTTCGGCCCTTTAACGATTACACGGTATGCGGTTTAAACGTTGCACAGGCGTACGCACGCGAACGCGAATGTAATTGGAAACCAGTTTCGTGTAATTTCGATATGTTCGCGGGATTCCCTCTGTGGATGATACTTCTGACCCCCGTGACAAAGTTGACTGTCCAATGGAAAATTTCAAACAGTACCGAATTACATTGTCGATCAATTTATGCAGAATTCTTCAATATCCAAGTTGGACTGTGGCCAGTGATGGGTATAGCAATTACAAATTGAATATATACAGGAAGGAAAAATGTTTGTTTAAATTGGAGAAATTTCTAGTATTTTTAAATGAACGAATGACGCGGCAAAGTTTACTCGATTCGAATAACATTTCATTTTCCATCGATCACAATTAGGATAATTGTAGCTGGTCGTCGAAGTTCTGAAAGAAGGTAGGGAAGGTCAGCCGACATCTGAAATGTCACCGAAACCTGTACGCGTTCGAGGTGCACACACTCTCCGTTCATATCGAATTACCGTTTCTAATGATTTACAGCCACACACAAGGCGGTGTGTTAATTAGACGTGTGTGCGTGTGTTCTAACGTGTCTTAATTACACGCGACGCTCGCTCGTTTTCTAACGATTCAAATGATCGCCGCGAAACCGATCCGTTCGATCGGATATGTATTAACGTGTCATTTAACGTCTGGCCGTGTATCAATTATTATTATGTCAGTCAATATGGGACAGTGTATAAATCATTCGCGAATCGATCCGCGAAACGGCTCGCTTTGTGAAACGAATTACGTTCATTGACACGTGTGACATATCAAGTATTGGATGCTTCTGAAGTGTCTTTGTACGTTAAACAGCTTCGATTATTTTTATACATTTTACCTGTGTTGTTTCTCAATGAATCAGAAAGTAAGCTTTAGCGAGACACAGTAGAAACAGCCATATGTGGCCAGACACGAGATAAGACGACACGGTGACTGCTGCAGTGGAAATGGACACGAGTAGCAAGACGTATTGAAATTCTAATTACTGTGGATTTAGTAATAATGTCATTTGAAATTTTACTTTTTACCCCTTGGACTCGAAACATTTTTTATTCTAATGAAATCTAGGTTTTTTTCCCCAATAAAACTTCAAAAATTCAAAAGTACTAATACTTAAATTATATATTTTAAAATATTGTAATAAATTACATAGTAGTAGTTTCTGATCATTAAATAAAATTAAATTCGTAGCAAGGACAACAATTTACAAACGATTATTAAAGCACCGTAATAGAAGGAAAGAAAAGGAATGAAACAATTTTCTCTTCTTTAACGTTGCAGTCGGTGAAGAAAACTGGACGAATGGTCGTTGCCCATGAAGCACCATTAACGAATGGATTTGGGGCAGAAATAGCATCAACGATTCAGGTAAATGTTTCTATGAGAACGAACGACTCTATATAAATCCAAGTTGCGATTACTATATGAAACATTGCATTGAGTATTAAATAGAAATAGAAATATCTCCAAGATCGATTTATCCAAATAAGAAAGTCGCCGCGTTTCAAAATCAACGTTGCATAGAAGTGGTGAATTGCACTGGTGTTATGTGAAACAAGGTATAATTAAAGCGTAATAATTTTCAGCCAGTCCAAATCGGCCTATTAGCCAGTCCCGATTGGTTAAACGGGATCTTAAGTTATTCTAATTACGAAATTATTTATTCAAACCGCGTGCACCCGAGCACCATAGCCGAAATGTATTAGATGCATGTTCAATGCATCGTTGGAATGTGGCAGGATATCATTACGCGTGTTCTCTGTTACGTCAGTCCGTACACTTCGTGACGGTTCGATACGCTTCAGCTTGCCCGCTTCTACAAACTTACGCCTTGCAAAACTTTAATCCAGCCGCTGAATCGGCGAACGGATAACTCGGTTCGAACGTTTGTGATCCAGATATTCGACTAATAATACGATCTAGCCGCTGTTTGTCGCTCGATACGACAAATCTCTTACGAAACGATTGTAATTATCGGCGGCTGATCGAAACGCTTTCGAGTTTCGCGTTAACGGGATCGGTAATCGATACCTCGGGCAAATATCAATGGAAACAAAGAAGGTTAACTTTGACAATCTTTAATGCAACCTAACGTTATAAATTTCACCAACAATTCATCATTTTAGAACTTTGAATGAAATATTAATGAAGAATGTTTTGTTGAACAGGAGGAATGCTTTCTGCATTTGGAGGCTCCGGTACAGAGGGTCACCGGTTGGGACAGTCCCTTCCCTCACGTTTTCGAGCCGTTTTATCTGCCCGACAAATGGAGATGCTTCGCGGCTGTCAGAAACGTTCTGAACTATTAAGAAAAAAAGACAGCCGGGGATATTCTGCTGAAGAAACACGATGCAGTGGAATACGACAGAAACCTGTTGCCTGTGCGGACGTTCGCCCTCGAGAACACGCCAGATACGATATCGATTTTTCCACGTTCTCGTGGTACCCGTCAGCGAGTTGCGTGCTCGAGACTTATTTTTTGTAAAACCTTATCAGTTATTTTTATTCGCGAAACGCTATCGTTATTGTTACTGAAAAAACACGTTGATTATTTTACAATCGATGACGTTAGCCGCCGCGGCAATTATCAACGATCTACGCTAGGAATTTCAGTCGATCGAATGATTCAAAAATAAAAGCAGTCAGACAGTTTTCAGTACCGTTAAGATCGTATTCATTGGATTAAAAAACCACAGTGAAAATTGATAAAAGCTTAAACTGAGAATTGAAATAATAGCATCTTTAACGAACGATGGATTAATATATCTTATTACATGCCGTGATTTTCGCTGCGGTTGGCAACGTGTTAAGAGCTCTCAAAACTTTGTTTCTTTTATTCTAATGGCCACCATGGCATATTAATAATCGATATTATAGCGTGCTGTAATAGATACGGTTACTTGTACCGTGGCGGTCGACATTGCCGCAGTGGAAATGGTACGACATATCGAAACTCTATTAAAGATAATTAATTTTCAAATCTAATTGGTATAATAGTAATTTTTTAATTATTTGATTTTTGTAACAAGATAATAAACATTATTTACGTGCCATTAAGTTTCGTTGTTGTACAACCATTGAACTTTTATCTTCAACAACCGATTGAGAATGGGAACGATTAATCGACATTCTATCATAGATCGACAAAACAATCGTATATTCTTTGAAGATTTAGCTCTTGAATCTTCAACACAGACGAGCAAATACCAACCAACATTAACATGTCTGCCATCGAGTCGAACGGGAATAAAAATAAACCCATCCGGTGTAGCTCGACCGCCCCGGATCTCCATTCTTTGGACACTTTTATGTCGATTTACGTTTTCAAACTAAAATTCTTTAGTACAGGGGTCTTACATATCAAAGCATTCTTCGATGAATTACTCGAGTAACTATTTCTGTATTTCCTTTTAACAATTCTTCATGTTTTTCTAAAGATATGACAAAACCATCCCTAATTTCCGTTCTTACAGAATCAATCAATAAATCTTCAATAATTATCCGAGGTTGATGATTATCCAAGGGTTGAAACAAAAGATGAAGGGGAAAATCGAGAAGGGAGCGAGGTTTTCACAGCTTTTATTGTTCTGGTGGCCGGTGCACAGCCATTGTCCCTGACCCAATTCTCGTGGACGGTCCATCGCGTAAAATCCTTTCCTGTACCGGCGCGAAAGATGATACAAAATCGTCGTCGTCGCGATGTACACACGCACGCCCCGGTCGAATCGATATTCACAATTAGAACGGACGTGCCTACCGGTTTTTACAGAATATCTAGGTCAAGTCTGTCTTTAGCAGTAAAATCGAGCGGCCGATCGTGTGGACCATGCGTGGCAACGTAATATCTTAATCAAGGCTTCAGTCTCAGGTGTTGCACCGGCCGAGATCGTATCCTTGAAGAAGGCGAGACCAGGCTTGCCGCTAGAACGCATGATTTTACGGCCCCAATCGAACGATAGGGCGAACATAAAGGATCGTCGACGACAGGACGCGATTTATACGAAAATCGTTCGACGAACAACGGGACCAACGACGAGCACGTAACTTTCGATGGCATTTAACGATCCCGAAGATTTCATCGATCGTTAACGGTTGCGTTAAAGCGTCCGCTGTCCGGCACGACGGAGCCGCGGACACTCGAACGGACCCGTGAAGGATCGATCGGTCGACGGTTCGGCGTCCTGACGAAATTCAGACAAGAAAAGAAACGAACGAGCAAAACCCGAAGGAAGTGTGTGCCGCTCGGTTGTGTGCGCTCGCACCGTATTTTGTAATTTGAAAGGGAAACCACATTCTTTCACTGTGTATTATGATACGTGAAAGTTGGCAACTGTGCACACCGTCGTAGCGCACGCACACACACACGTGCACAAGAGAGGCGGTAGAAACAGAAAGGCAGAGAAAGAGCAACAGAGAGGGACGTGGAGGAGGAGGAAAGGATTGGAGCAAAGGAGAGAATTGTGAGAAGAGAGAAAACAGAAGGGACAGAATGAAAGAGTGAGAGACCGTCGGGAGAGCCAGTCGCCAGTCGAAGGTGTATAGACTATATCGAAGGTCGACGAGTTGCCTTTTTATTAGCCGTTTTTTCGCGGGAATAGAGCAACGGCTCGTGCACGCTAACATATGGGGCCGATGCGTTCGTACACGTCAAAAGTTGACGGATCCTCGATCACGGTAACGAGATCACCGGGATGAATCGATGTCCCTGCGAAAGCGCGGTTCGTCGAACCGATCCCGATGATCGTAATCGATGATCGATCCGGTTGCACAATTTCTATTCGGCCGTTACGTATCAGGCTGGCCGATTTCGAAACGTAAACAGTCTGGCACGATTTGATGACATAAAAGTGGAACAAAATGGCACACTGTCGAGAACTGTAGGCTTCCTTAGGGAAACTGGTTGTACGGGGGAGGAAGGCTTCAGCGTTCATCTTATATTCGAAAGTTACCAGAGATTATATCTTACTAATTCTTACTAATATTAGTACTAATTCAAACACCTAAATTGAGACGAGTGTGAGGACATTTTCTTCAGGAATGTGTATGGTGCTAGACGGTATGCATTTGCTATGTCAATTTACGGTTTAAAGTTTGACGACATTGACTATGTAAACCTTTCGTTGGTATTCCTGATACAAAATGACTGGTTTTCAGATACAGCAAACAGTGATCGAATTTACGTTACGTCTGACACGATTTGTTAGCATAAAAGTGTCGCAAAATAGTACATGTGTTACATCAATTCGAAACTTGAAGTTTCCTAAAAATAACTAGGAAACACTTTTAACAAAGTGAATATTGATTACATCAAATATCTTTATGTTGGTAGTCGTATTTTAGTATTTGCATCGTCATCGAATCTTGCATAAATAAATGGTCTTATAAATTCGAACTACTTTATAGTCTCGAAACAACAAACGAGAACTTGTGCTTTAGTCGGTCACGACTGTGCTCTTTAGTATGGTTCTTATCAAATTTATGATACTCGTCAAGATTAATAGTTCGCGTTATGGCAAGCTTGTTTTTCTTCTTTTATTTTTGGCTGACTTTTGAACAACGTACGCGTTGCCAGTCAAAGTAACGCGTTGGCTGGCGCAGTAGATACAGACACGGTTGATCAGACGAATTTTTTATTTGTTCAATCCTTCAACATCTATTTTAATTAATTAGTGAAACTATAATATCGTTTACAATTAATTACCTAACCAAGCTAAATAAACAATACCCAACGCAAATGATTTGAAACTTTAATGAAAAATTGACTTTCTTTCCTTTATTTAGTAATTATTTGAATAGCGCCAGGTACCAATCGCCCCTATGGCAGTCAGTCAGCTAATGACTTAACAAAACGTCGTTAATCGAGTTTCTTAGCACGTGTCGGTGTCGGGCACGTTGAGCTGGTTACGATTCAACAATCGTACGACCACGACGATTTTATTATGCTGATTTACAACGAGCCCGTAAAATGACATTTCCACGGAACGATGCAAAGCGGGTCAATATTGTTTCCCGGTTTGCAACCATTGGACCGTCGTAAAAATTTCCATCAATCAATGACATTCACGACGCTTTCGAAACTTGCAACAACGTTTTTATCTTATCGAAACATAATTCTGTTTGTCGTGCAAAACCGCGCTGATGTTTTAAAGGTATCATTAGCAACAGGAGTCTCGAGTACCGCAAAATGACAGGTTTGCAAGCAAGTGTAACGCGCGAGAGATTCGTTTTGCTTATTAATATGGATACGAGCGATTAAAATAATTAACTTTTTAATAGTGCTTCAAACTGGTGTGAGGAACTCCATTGGGATGTCCCATGAGACTATCAACAAACGTTATGTTAACGAAGAAATGATCCGTATAAATATGGACTAGGCGAGTGCAAAAACTACGGAAACAAACTTTCTACGATTCAATCTGAATTCCATTCGAGCTGAATATTCGTGCCACACGAAACGGGATGCAATTGCTGGCGCAAAAGCGAGCAAAAGTTACCGGCTAATACGCAATGCAGCGAAGGTGCAGTGGCATTTAACGGGTCTACCTCGTCCGTTCAGTCGAGTGCAGTCGCGCAGCTGTTGTCCAGGTAAAACGCATTAGCCGAGAAAAATGCGTGCTTTAAACCGAGAGTTTACTTTATCAATATGGTAACGGCAAGTCGTTTAGATAAAAAAACTGAAAAAGAAAAAAAAAGAAGTATTATTTAAGTAGTCACGTTTGATCCTTGAGATTCTTCGCAGGATAAATCCTTTTTGGAATCGATCGAGACAATGGCCGGTGACGCAGGTGAGCTCAATTATTGATGTACGATTAAATGTCAGATTTCCTTTCTTATCGTTGCAACCGCACGACTGCACAACATCATTGAGACAGGTGATACAACGGACTTTTTTATACGTCGATAAGAGGTAAATATAGATAAATCGAAATTCGAGTATACTTATGTTGAATTACATTGTATAACGGTACCGCGTCGATACTATTAATACATATAAAGTTGGACGCCGGTTGTCGCTTTGTTATTCAAAGTTTCTGTCAACTTTTTTGTCTAATTAAAGACCTTATGCGCGTCAGCAGTGTGCGCTTTGCTGCACATGGTCATGATCAACGCGTTAAAACGGCCACGTGCTTCGCGGCACGTCAGACACGAAGTCGAGCGGCGCATGCACTCGCGTGCAAAGTATCAATAGGGTTGATAATTACGAGGTAGACGATAATTAATTGATAGAAAAAGGGAGGAAAAACGTAGCGGTCGCGTGACACGTTCGCATTTTCCGCGTTGCCGGTGGCGCTGGTTCCATCGGGACGGCCAGCCCGGTAGCTTTCGGGTAAATTCGGGCAGAAGCGACGATTACCTTCCGCGGTGGTGGGGGGAGTTACGCCGCGTTCGGCTCAAGTCGGGTGGGGCGACATCACGCCGGGACCCGAGCAGCACGAGATCCTCGCAGTGTCGAATCCCGCCGGTCGTCTCGTTGTTCTTTTCCGTAATCATTGTCGACTTTCTTCAATTGTCACCTCAGAACGCACGCACTGTCGTGTACACGCGTGTGCGTTGATCCGTTTCCGGTTTCTCCCCGCCCCGATTGTGCGCGACACGAACGTGAAGAACCTTTTTCGATTCTACGGCTCGATTTTCCCTGCCCGTCCGACCACGTGACACCACGTTCTGTCCGTTACACATTCGTTAAAAGTGTTAGTTCCGTGAGTTACGTTGCGCGACAAGAACATTCCGGAAACAACGTTCGTTCCGTGTTCAGAGTGAATTGATCGATCATCGTCCCTTTTTCAACCTATACAAACAGCACACCCCCGTTTTTGTTCGCTTTTCCCTTCGTTGAAAGACGAAGACGACCGTCAGTGAGAGAGGATCAGCGGGTGAAGGGTTGTCCCGATCATGGAGGAGGTGAATCGTAACGCCGAGAGCCGATTACCGGAACAGAAAACGGAAATGGAGATTCGTTCTGAGGACGTGACAAAGGACGAGCCGACACCGAGGAAAGAGACGAGCAAACCCGTCGCCGATCCCGGCCACGTTCTACCTTTGATGCAGGTAAGCTTACGTAACCTGACACGATTGTGTGGGTCGTGTTTAACTCGCGTGTCGTGTGCCCACCGATATTCTACCCATATAATGGGCGATCCGCACGCGTGACACCGAGTGTGCGCCGATGGTCGAGCATGTCGTTAACCCTAAGGAAATTAACACGTTGAATAGCATGGGGGAGAGGGGGTTATTGACAATCGGCGCTTCGAGTATAATATAATCATGTAATTAAAGAAACAGGATAGATATCAAACTAGCTTAAATTTCAAAATCAAATTCCTAAAGTTTAAATATATCTGATCACACATGATCACTTTCACTGCGACATTCGACGTGTTAAAAGAAGGTTAAAATGGGCTCGAACTATCGGCCACCGTTCGATCGAATTACATCTCGAGTCATGGCTCGCCATGACAGAATCGTACGTGAAAATCTCTTTCGAAACGTCCAACGACGTTTTTCGATATTTTTCGTCGACGCCACCGCCGTTTCTAGAAACGTGTCGTGCTTCAACGTACGAAATCGGATCCGATTGGTAGCCGACCGTGGCACGGTCGGTCGATCGGCAATGCCGTGAAACGCCGGTGGAAAATGGTGAATTTATACGGATCGACATTTATAAAATTAGCATAACGGGTGTCCAGAGACATAATCCAGGGTGTTGGCCAATCACTGCCCTGGTATGTGTTTAATTTGCCGGTTAGCAACTTCGCTTCGAGAGAGGTGCTGTCAGACACGTGACCATTTTTTTTCTTTTTCCTCTCCCGCACGAATCGTTTCCACGAAACGCGAGGTTGGCTTTCAGTTTTTCGCGAGAAAGGTGAGGAATGTTTCGCGTGGTCCCCGTGTTTTACCAGGGAGCGTTTTAATAAAGAATCGAAACGAAATATTACGTCGAACGGTTTCGCTGGCTCGAACACGGCAAGACAATGGCGATATTAGCCGACTACGAAGCGTGCTTCCTTCTCGAGGCATTTTTAATGCTCCTATGCGCCTATTACGTGCACCCACGCAACACCCGTTCTCTAGTATCGCTATTTCGCTCGGCGTGACGTCACTTCGGCGGCCTGCCTCGATTCCGAAGGATCACTTCCGGAGCAATGGCACGAGTATCGATTGGTCGACACGCCTGAGACAAGACGTGGTTCGTGTAGGATGCGCGACATTGTTCTCCATGGATATCGAATCGAGGGGGGAAGGCAATGGGTTTAGCGCGTGGGATATTTTAATCGTGTATCGGCGGGACGAATTTCAACGCGATAACGATATCTCGAACGGAGATCGAGCGAGTTACAAGGCAACTGTAAAAAGAAACAGTTATCTTACGAGTTAACATGTTTTCGCGATCGCCCTACAAGCCCCGCTAATGTCAGTATTTAAATAATTTTTCTGATAACAGGCGATGCACGGTCGAAAATTAACGGGAAAAAGTAGCGATAATATTTTTTTCCTTTTCGCTATTGTCTTTTAATTTATCGTTCCTTTTACATTCTTATCTGATTATCATTCCGTATTCGTACATCCCGTAATATCGTTCTAGATTATTCGCAAAAACACTTTTTTAGTAATACACGCTTTTGAAAATTAGTTAAGGTCAGTTATACTCGTACAAGAGAAACACATTTATCCGCTGTTAGATTGTTGAAAAACGGAATCATAACAGCAGGGGTCATTTTTTTTTTTTTTTTTCATTTTGCAAGCAATGTGTATTTTCGTGATTGGTAACGGCTAGCATAAACGATGAACAACACTCGGACAGATAGAAATGGAGGGGGTATACTGTCATAGTTATTATCTGTACATAATAAGCGATAACCTTTTTCCCTGAAAAATCTTCGTCTCGTGTACTCTAATGTCTGTGTATCTATTCTTGACGTTATTTTCTAGCCGACAGTAATTTCTTTTTTCTTTCGTAACGATAACGATAACGTTCGATTATTAATCATTACCGTCGGGATCTTCTTAATTGTATTAAATGCTCGAAAACATGCTCGGACTTCGGACTGAGTTATATAGGGTGACTCGAGATAAAACGGTGAAAGATACCGTAGAAATATAACAGGACTCTTCTCTACTATTTTTTTTTTTTAAATTAAGGATCCGATGCTTTAATGAGCTTTCTTTAATATGCATGAGTATGCTAATCGAGGTATCATATCGAAGCCAAAGAGTTACAAAAAGGACTTGAACAATATTTTTAGTAAATTTAAATTATTAAATTTATATTTTTATAATAATTTCAGTTAACATGCAGCAGGTTTGAATTCTTTTCCTATTCAAATAATATTCACCGGTGTTGAACTTTAGTCAACGGTACGCAACGAAATTCGAAAGGAATCCTGCTCCAACCGAATGTCACGCGAGTACTTGTTGTCTTATGAATTTACATGTTAGATATTTGGCTCAATTTGTTTACTAAAAGTACAGAAGAAGGTCAGGTGTTCGATAGGTTCTAGCGTTCCAAGAGTCAAACGAAATTCTTCCAACGTTTTTCTGTCCTTAGTAACGTTTTTAGAAATTTCTGGTCTATTTACCGATACTTTCGGCGACAAATTTCAATCCTTAGTCATCCTTAGTCCTTTTTTAATTTAAAATTCCTTCAATTTTATCTGGAAAGTGAAAATACAATTAAAAATTCGAATTTTATTTTCCGTCGATCTGTCGTTCAAGAATTAAACAATTTCGTACGAAGCAGAATGTTTAATTACCGTCTCGTTCGGTCTTCTGCAAAAATGGTATTATTTTTCATCATCTTCCTGTAGGTATTTATTCAGTGTATTCAGAGAACAACTGCTGGCACGAATGATTACTTAACAGATCGTGTTCCCTGCACACTTATCGGCTTTTAATAATGCTGTTTGTGTATATTCCAACGTGAAGTGTTGTTGAATCATTGGATTAATTAATTCGAACAATTTTGATGACGTACACGGAACGATTATGCAATCGGCTCGGTACTACAATGACATTTTTTATTCTGGCTTCGTGAAGATGGATCTTAAGTTAATTTTATCAGTTTTATGAAGGAAAATGATTAAATTAGAAATTGAATATAGACAAAATTAATTTAATTAAAAATAACAAAATGTTATAAGGGTGTGAAGATCTCATGGAAATAATGGATGCAATTTTCTAATATTTTTGTACTCATGATTCACATATAATTGTATATGATTTTTTCACGAGTGTTTACCGGATGAATAAAAACGATCGGTAATTCTGAGATACAGGTAATTAAGGATTCCTTGAAAATTCGTACCTAGAATCGTTAATTATTTTTCCACACAACTAATCATTTATTATTGATCTCAATATTTGCATTTTACATTCGGGTAAACATCCATTCGAGCGTGAGAGTTGTTTTCCAACATCATTCTTTTCAAATCTATCCTCCTCATAATTGAATTGAATGTCTTGCATTTTAAGCAGGTTATGGTATATTTAAACATAATTACGGTTCTGGCACTTCGACTTTGTTGCATTAAAATATATCTGATATTATTTCTTTTCCTACAGTTCAGTTGAAAGAATTATGAATATTAAGTTACTAATTATCAACAAGCCCTAAACCTTAAGGAAGGGTTATCTAGAAATGATCGAAAATTTGACGGATCGGTCGCGTGTCGTCGCGTGCAGTCGCTTAAAATTCGTAGTAGCGCTTGCATACCGGAAACTCGTGCTCGCTCTCGACCATTATAAATTCAAATGGAACGTCCCGGTAAAAAGGTGTCACTGTGCTACCGAAAGCCTACGCATCTTCCAGTGAAAGCTTCTTCGGTATTCCTTGCCCGCTGATCACTTTGTAATTGCCCGTGCGCATACGCTAATGAGCGACTTCTTCGTGCTCAATTTAGACCTACCTTTCGTAGAAACTAACCAATCGGTGCTCAGTGAGTTGGTCCTGTCATTTATAAAGTTAATTGTCCATGAATTGCTGCTGAAGTAGATAAATATTTCTGTATAATAAATTTAGGGCTTGGTATTCTCGTACCACGACACGTCTGTACGATTGGAAGTAAATAATCGAACACCGTTTCCGTCAAGAGGAGCAGAGATGATGAAAGGTATTAATAGATATTATGGCCGTTGATAAGGCCGAGCACCGTTTAAAGCCTGTTGAATTGGCGACTGCCAGTCAATCGTTTTAAGTTTAGGTGGACTAAAGTGGTTCTACCTTTCGCTTAACCTTTTCTTCATTCTCGTTACTTTCACGCACGATCACCGATCCCTCCGGTGCCGGTGACAAAACGTTATTCTATTTAAAGATCAGTCCGGTTATCGATGTCGACCGGCGACCGTATCGAAGAATGCCTACGCGTGGGCGTAGTTTGAAAAAAGTTTTTCACGCGAGAATAACAGTTGACCGCGACGAGGTTCGAACGACGTTGCTCTCTCTGACGTAACTATGTGTCTTGAAAGCGGCGATTAACGAACGGGAGAATAGAGAAATTATGTAATTGACACGAGTCTTAATGTCTTCGAGCCGGGTTCAAATCGATAAGCATCGACAAAGTTCAAGAAAGCGGATGGTTCGGTGATTCGTCTAACTTTTTGTCCTTTGTACTGTCCTTGACAGATTTCGTATAGTTGACCCATTGATCCAGTGAAAATTTCAATAAAACAGTCGTAATCAGATTATTTTTACATATAATATCATATAATAATGTTGTGTACAAATTCGCTTATGGCGCCGATGGCAAGTTTTAAAGGGCGTACTGGGTTAAGGAGGGTTAAAATCGCGGATCATTCATGCTTTTGCTCGTTTTGTCACGAAATCAGTGTCACTCGGGTCGTGTACACGAAAGCGATGTCACTCGCGGCCATCGGCAGAAATAGATACGCTCGGCGGTCAAACGCGCACAAACACAGCCCCCGAGCGGACTAGCGCTAGTTAAGGTCAGGATATTTGTGGATGGCGATGAAAGTGGTGCACCGTTTCGTGATCACGGATAGGACGTACCTCTCCCGTCTGGAATAACCAATTAACGAAGAATTTAGAACCATTTTTATAATATATGCCTTCGAAACGAACTCCTTAACCCATTTGCACATCGAAGAATAAAAGGTGTAACGTTATCACCAAATTTCCCTTTCTGTTGTATCCAACTACTCGCGTGAATTAAATCCCAAGTTCCAATCGATCATTATTACAACGAGCTTCTGTTCGCTGCGTTTTCATGGTCAGATCGTCGTGACTCATTAAGAAAAAGAAAGTATAATATCGGTCGCGTTAAACGATCATTAAAACGTCGATTAAGAAAGCATCCATGATGTAACCAGCCTTCTTATCGTTTCTTTCTTCTCTCGTTTCTTACGAAATCGAAGAATTGAAGATAACACCGTGAGCTAATCGTACTCTCTTCGACGCGAACAACAAAATAATAATTTCATCGAACGCGGACATTTATCTTCCTCGCGAAAGGAAAAATAGGTTCGATCCTAGGACGAGGCCGTAAATAACACGGTGTCGTTTGCGACGTCAATTTACACTCGAGCACAGAGGCGATCGATAAAATTACAAATCTGGACGGCAGCGACGAGATTGTAACAATTTCTTGGCGAAAGACGAGTCTTTCTAGACACCTCATTCTTTTCGTAGGCAAGGGTCAGGTTGGATTGCCACACGGATCCAACGGTGCCTGTAAATTAGAAAACGCCGTGTTAATCGAGGTGTGCACGGTAAAAACGGAAAATTCTCGTATTCGCGATGTTATCGGGTGGCACGTATGAAGAAACCATTTCTCGTGCGAAATGCTCGATTACAGTGGATCCTCCTACAACACGAAGAGGATACATTCCATGTTACAATTTAATTTTAACTTTATACTTTAGTTTATTTCCATTCTTTAAATTTTCTATCACAATTTTTAATATTTATTCACCAGTGTGTGGCACTTTTGTATTAAAAATTTTCTGTATCTGTTCGAGGGTTATCGATACAAGGCACTTGACTTTAAACACAATTTAATTAACAATGTCTTGAACGATGTCACCGCGAACACTTGTCACAATTTTTTCGCCCAGTTACGCGAATCCGTGTTGTAGAGAAGGATCTGTAGTGTATTTATCGCTTGGAAGGGTCGAGAACAACACTTCTCGTGCTTGCTGCCCCTGTTGGCCACTTCTGATGCTGCAGACCCGGGGCAACGACCCATTGATCCTACGGGAGGGTCTGCATCGTTGCGACGGTTAAAGGAATCTATTCGGCTCTATTCGTAGCTATCGTTGCTCGCGAGGATAATTAAAATAACAGTGTCGTAACGCGAGCTGTTTTGTACGGGGGCACAATGCGTGGCGAAGAAACGGAAAAAGTGCACGATATGTCGAAATTTCTCGTGCCAGCTGAAGCAGGACCTTGGCGCGGATAAAAAAGTCAAATAAATTCGTTCATGCAAGACTACCTTGTATGTTTAACGGTAAAAAGATCGAGTCGGTCGATGAAATTCCTTTCGACGATGAATTACTTGCAACTGCATAATGATCGAAGTAAATATAATTGGTATTGCGTAATAAATGATCAATTTTGAAACTGTATAGTCTGATAGAATTTCTGATAAAAATGTAACAAAATTTCTGAATATGATTTTACTAATTGTAGCTTGTTAATTACGAAAAGTAACTCGAATAGTTAGACGTGAGCTTTTACAAAAAGGAAAAAGGTTGTCGGAAAGGCACGTATATCATGGGAGCGCGTTAAATTGTAACGAGTGGGAGGTTTCAGGTAAATTAGATAATAATTGGTTTACTTACCCAGTGAAACATATTATCAACAGGGTCATTTGATATCCTGGAAGTTGGTTTGCACGCAATTAATATTGTAATAACCGAGTGAAAGTGCAGGATATTAATTACATCGGGGAGCGAATTTTCAGATATTCTGAGGTCTTGATTGTTTTGTACGGTTTGCCTTTCGTGTACTTTTATAATCCATGGGAAATATTATTTATCTTATTGCGCGGGAACCAGGTTGCAACGTGGAACGATAAAACGTTTCGTTTACTTGTTATTAACGTTCGCCAGTCGATTCACCTTATCAGAGATAACTTGTACAATAACGATACCAGTTTTAACAATTGCATAAATTAATGCAATGTAAGAAGAATTTATTTTTTTAGAGAATTCATAAAATTGCAGAAAAATGAATTTATTAGTGAAAAAAATTAATGCATTATTCAGAAGAAATACTGTTTGGACCTGATAATGCAATTAAGATAAAATTTCTATTCGTGCTTTAATTAGGCGAATCTTATTAGCATACGAAATGAATGGACTCTTCTGTATTAATATTTTATTCTGATCCGTGGAAAAGAAGAAATAGATGAATTTATACGTTAAATAACGATCGTACATTTTCGACTGTCTCCTCGTCTCGTGAGAGATGATCAGCATCCGGGGAATAAATTAGCATGAATCTAGGATCCATCAAGGTCGTTGAAAAAGAAACATCGTTGTTCTTGCGATGAAAGGTATTTAGAATAAATTACGGGGATAAAAAAAAAAGAAGATCGAGCGTTATCTTAATAAATTCATCGAATTTTTACGATGAACTTGTCCGGGTAATAAAATCGTCGGGGCCAGGAAACCGGTCGTTTTCGGTTTCGTTTGCACTTCTGTTTCGCTTCTTCGAACCAATTTTAATTCTAATCGCGTTAACCTTGTATCTTTTTCCTATTATCTTCTTTATGTTACCTCACGATGAAAGGTCCACACGTGTAATCTTTTAAATGGTCTCCTTATCGTTTGTTAGCAGAAAGTAATTGTAACAGTTCCGTTTGAAGTATTGCGATGTCGTGCGACGATTGTTTATTCTTCCAATTTTTATTGCGTAAGGTAGCAAAGATGAAATCTTCTGAGTATCCACCGATACTATTTTAAAAAGAAAATATGACAAATAAAATCAAAATTTTACATTTTAAAGTTCCTCTCTGAATTACTGATATGGTATGTTGGCGAGTGCAGAGGGTCAAGGAATCAACCTGTCTCTAGCCCTAATTTAATCGCAGTTCGAGATAACCTTAATTAACACGGATAGTCAAAAGGTCGTAAAGCTCGAGGCTCGAGCGGCGTCCGAAATCGGTCGGAACGATCGTACAAGTTACACATTTCGAGGGAGCCCGCGTTCCACACACATGGATTTACGTAGCGTGAATTCGATATCGCGTCCGTATTATCTGGCCGATGCTAGATTAGCCTGTGTCTGCCACGGTGTTTACGTAACCAGACGCTGAAGAAAACGTGCTTTCGATCGATCGTTCCCCGGCCAGGTAAGCCAGGCCAACGGTAGGTGCATACATACTCACTTTCCTTACGTCCAGCTCGAGCACGGCGTACGCTTGATGCGCGACATCGTCGATGCTGCACCCGAGGATGATTGGAGGTTCGATGAAAGGGACGCTGGAATTCTACGTGTGGTATTTCAACGTGGAAAGCCTTCAGGCGTAACGAGCGACGGCGAGTACGCTTCGTTCGACGATTTCCTTTCCTGGCGTCGAACGATTTATCGGGTCAATCGAAAGGTTCCCGCGATATTTTCGAGCCTACTGGGAAATTTCTGTTACACGGAAGGGGATGTGTGTTTAACACGCTCGCGGACGGCTACCGTGTACACATTGTCTTCTCTCGACTCTGATGTGTCTTCTTGAATTTTCGCAACCAAAATCCGACTTCCATCTTCTTTCCTGAAATATTCAGGGGTGAATCAACCCTGTTCTTCCGGTTAGAAATGCTTTTATTTTTATATTCTGTTGGGTGATGTGGCAGTCAAATAACACATTTAAATAGATAATCTATTAAAGAGTATTTTAGTAGAATTAAAGTAGCCATATTAGGTATCCACAAGCAAAGAACCGAAACTCGAAGGTATGTAAAAATGAATCTACAATTGGTCCGTCTCCAACATATTCTCTTGCCAAGATAATACTCGTAAACTTGATCTCTATCCGCCAATTGGAAGAAAAATCATTCAATTCCAAGCCAAGAGGTTCGATTCAACTCGAACGTGCAACACTTATCCGAAATTTACCGAACGCTCGTACAAAAAAATTACGTTTTTATCATTTCTAATGAAACATAATTTGCGTTTAGAAACACAAACCGAAAGACATCCTGCGTTTATATAATCGAAAGCTCAGTATCGGCAATTTCCAAATTACATAAACTTTTATTTGTTCTACGGTGACTTATGATATGGATTATCGATTCGACCATTGTTTCACCGGCTGTGATTAAATGGGTTTTAATTGAACAACGATAAGCCATCGATAAGGTGATTATTATTGGATCCACGTTGTTTTGTACACGTCCGTTTAATCGATCGAGCCTGATTCCCGTTCGTTTGGTTAAATCTTCGCACCCCTTTTTTGCAAAAAAAAAAAAAAAAAATATTTACAGAAATAACTACGCGAACCGATCGTATCGAACAGGAAACGCGAACGACGGTAGCCGAACAATATAATTGCATTTTTGTGACGAATCGTGCAATGTCAAAACGGCCAAAGAATACGCTGTGTATTATCACGAAGTATTCATTATAATGATGGATGACAAAACGACACGACACGAATTCATACGATGAACTTTTTTCGTCAAACGTACAATCAATTTGCAGTCGGCAAGGAAACGATGATAATGATGACACATGATTTATGAGAAACGCAACAGACTGCGTTCGATTCTCTTTCAACCATGAAATTCAAGCTCCTCGAGAATCCTTTATTATCGCTTCCAGATTCTATTTTTATTCGATCAATTTCTGTTCGAAATATTATTTTATTTTAAGAACGGTGAATTGCTTTAATCCGTGGAGAAGGTTACAATTTAAATTGAATCTTGAACTATATTTATTGCTTTCATTCTTGAAATTTCAAAGAAGTCAATATTTAAAGTCTTCCATTTACAAATTCAAAGATACAAAAATTTCTTAAATCTCTAAGATTGATATACGAATAAAAACTTTTGAGCGTAATTTTATACACGTTTTGTGTCAAACGACTATAGCCGTTCGTAGCGTATAGTAACGAGCGACTACAGTTTTAATGGCGGAAGGATTAAATATCTCCGCTCACATGTAAGCTGATTTTTATTCAGTTTACAAGTCGTTATAAACATCTTCGATGTTTTTTCGATTACCTCGAATAATTCATGAATCGAAGAAGCGATAAATTTCTAAACGAATGTTAATTTGATTGGCATCGGAAGAAATGCGGAGAGGGGGGGAGCAGGGAGTACGTTATGCCCGCGACTCTACATTAATTGCGGTGTCTGAATTTTTGATGATTCCGACCAGACCCGACGATGCAGCTTGATATTATGGAACGTGTGAATCGTTGGCGAGACCTTGGTTCGCACCATGCCTGCAATAATACCGGGTGAAAAATCAAAGACCTCCGGTTATCCTTATGTAACGTCGAACGATCCGGTGGAAAAACAAAATTGATACGTAAAACTAATGAACTGAATTTCCAACGCGGCTTCGGATTCATCGTAGTCTTTACCCGCGGCGCGTGTGCACCGCGATCTCGTGAAAGGCCGCTTGGGTAATCGCAGACGATTTTTTTTGCACGACGAGTTTTGAAACAGGTAACGCCATAGGGCGAACACAAAGAAGGATGCCAAGAGAAGATGAGCATCCCAGATTCTTGATTAATTCAGTCATGTAGGATTTTCCAAACGTAATCAAATATTTTTAGATTCGTGCTTTTTATGTATTTTTTTTTTTTTTTTATTTAATGAAATGAAGAATTTATTAGAAATTGACAGAAATAAATCTTATCTATTTTCCTTTTGTCGGTTTCTAACCCGATCGATTTTAATTAATTTATTAGATATTTTTGCTGGATTAAAAGATGTTATCAAATAGAAGCATTATGCATTTTAAGGTTGATAAAATGAAAAGAAAAAGAGTTTTTGTAGATCTTTCGATCGCACTGAACCGATAAGGTTAATTTGATATTGTTTTTCTTATATCGTGCAATCGTTGTCAGATGTGAATCTGATGCAGGTGCTAATCTACGCAGCAGTATTCACTAAAAAATCTCTCTTTATCGTTTTATAATAGATAATTGATTGTTGATCGGTGTTTCTGGAAAAATTATGACGATGATTTCATTCCTATGCGCGATAATCGTCTATCGAGGAGGAAGCGAACAATGTTCGATGCAAATCGAACGAGTAGCATTTTCAGATACGTGTAAAATATGCTCGAAGATTTACCTGTCTGATTAAATTTTCACGTTATGAAAACGGAAAGGAATAATCCAATACGCTTGACAATGAGTATAAACAGCAGTCGGCGGGTGCGCTGCAATGTAACAGCGATCTGTAATAAAAGGAATATTGGATAAAAATAACGTCAGTACGATAAAGCAACGTGTTTGCTGAAACACGTTATCGTGCACGCAATTCAGTGAGCCTTTTTAATTAAATTTCTTCGTTATCGTTGTTGAAAAGGGGGAGAAAAAAAAAAGATCGTACGATGTCTGAAACAGGCGAACGGATTGTTGAAATTGCGAAACCCGGCGAGAGGTGTATTATTAAAGATTTATGTAAGCGACAAAGATTGCACTTACTTTATAAATACATTTCACATCTATTAATGTTTCGAACACTGTATCACTTTGATATCAGTATGGAATAGGCAGCCTGTATCGAATACTTGTTCTGTTACGATGTAGTATCTTTTTTTTCTTGATAAAAACTGAGGTATAATTACTTCTAGTTAACACTTTGACACAGTGAGAACAGACGTGTGTGGTAAGACACATTAATTCCAATCATTAAGGCTTCTGTCGATTAAATTTCAAATGTAACCATTCAAATGACTAGTTTGCACTATTAGTCTAATACCAGCAATATCCACGGTCTATTTTATTCTTTTTTATTAATTATTCAATTATATAAAATTAAAAATTGTATTTTAATTAGGCTAGTAATGGACAGTGAAAATTAATCTATTTTAAAATCCTTTAGGGCCAAGTGGTACATCGAGTACAAGGTAGCGGGTAAGATCAGCTCGGTAAATTTCAAGATCAAATATCGCGGCCGTGGCTCGAGCCAGGTATTCCCATTAATTTGCGGGGAATCTAATCGTTTCTGTCGGGAAAGTAATTAGCCGGCTAAGACACGGCTAAGATCCTTTGTCGCCCGTCCTTTTCGCGTCCGCGCCGCGAAGAAGGTCGGCGTACAATTAACCGCGTAAACCAGTTTCATTCTTCCCCCCCTTTTTTTTTCTCTCACCTATTTTGTTCTCTCCTTTTTAATTCTCGCCCGTTTTCACGAGGCGGTGGCCCTGCGAACAACAGACGGTGCCCGGTGGCCGGCTTCCATTCTGATACTTCTGTACGACAGGCCTTTGAATCTGTCCACCGTGGCAAAGGGACAGACAGAGAAAGAGAGAGTAATAGTAGAAACGAGGCCTGCACCAATCCCAGCGGATAATTCTTAAAGCATATTATACGAAATATCAAGGCCTTGCCTTTCTACGGTTCGCGCACACGTTCGAGCACCGCACGTGAACGAGCCGCACACGCAATGAAAACGAAGCTCTGAGCCGATTTAACCTGTTAACCGCCCTGTTGCGTGTATATGCGTTCCTTTTTTTTTATTAGCCTGTTAATTGGGCCATTTTTCAAACAGAAAGGTTGCAAGAAGTATGTCCACCTTTGTCTCGTACGGTAATTTATGATGCTAGGATTCTGGGATAAGAAATCTATGATAATAGATTTTACTGTAATTGTGTTATTAGGCACCGTATAGTTTTCGTTTCAATAGGCTTCCAAGCTTTGCAGTGGAGATTGACAACTGGTAGTTAACGCTTTGGCTATGGACGTATGCAAAATGGCACGTTACAGTTATTTTAATTAAAGTAACTGTGCACAGTATGGCCTAATTGTATTTCTTTCCCAAATTAATAGGTCGTCAATTATTTGTCAGGAAATTTTAATTTCAACTTCCATTAAAAGAAAGAAAATGATAGATAGAAATTCTGTATTCAACATAATATTAATTGATTAAATTAGTAATGCTGATGTTGGGTTAAAATGACATAAAGTTCTGAAACATGTCAAATATCCTGCACCTTTAAAAATCTTATACACTGCCGTGTTACCATGCTTGAATCGACCTTTATTGACCGATCAACGTCCGAAACTGATGTATCAACGAGGCAGGGACACGAGGCAAGGATTGATGGCCGTCGTTGAAAATTTACTCGCATGAATTTTCACGCGATTGCAGAAGTCCCTTCGTCCGCCGAACGTTTACCGGCTGTCCGGCCAGGAGAAATTGTTCCCTATCGAACGGTGGCGATTGAGCGGTTAAATCGAAAATCGCGTCGTTATCGCGGACCATTTCGAGATTCGCACCAAATAGAGAGATGTTGGCCGAGCGACGTGGTCTGTGTTACGAACGCACGCCCGCTCGACAAATTGATCATTGAACGGAATAACTTTGCTTGTCTCCGCTCACTTACGCAACCGCGGTGTCCCCTTGCGCTCGCTGAACCGATAAGTCAACGTACGAAATCAATTTCTTCTTAATTATTTTTCTACCTTCCGACAATAGGCTTTGCGGACAATTTTTCTATATTTATCACATTTTCTTAAAAAGAAAAGATTACAACAGATACAAGATTTGCATAACAATTTTGTAGTTTCTATATTTTTTTTTGTGAAGCTTGAAATGCGTCGAAATTACGGGTCCCGTAAACCTAACGTTAAGCAACGATAAAATAAAATAAAATCGTGAAAAATCGATAACACGTGTGCTCAAAACACTTATATAGGGTGAATCGCATAACATGACGACTTCAAACAACTTGTACGAAAAAATGTTCCGAACAAAAGTTTCATGGCGTTTAGGGGGACATTCGAAGCTTTAATCTGTTTTATATTGCCTTACTTTATCTTTTTACAGGGATATTAGAGTCATCTTCAGTTTTTTTAATGAAATGTGATAAATCGTGACATAAATGAGATATTTTTAACTGACTGAGTATATTTAGGATTACTTTGAAGCAGAAATAAAATATAATTATAGATGCGAAGTTTGTGTATAATTTAACGGTAAAAAATTATAATAATTATCCACCGAATCGGTTTCGTAGAAGGATTGCTTTTGAATCGCTCCGCTCAAAGGGTTAATCCTTTCGCCGCGGCGCGCTTGTGACACTGACATACGGGGCGTGCACGACTGCATTTTCTGTTTTCTAAATTATCCCCTGATATTTATTAGAGTAATTTCAATTCATTCTCTTTTTCTGAACAACACAATTTATTGTACGTAAACGTCGATTTTTCAAAGACGTAAATAGTGAAAGGGTCGATTAGGAGGACTGTTATTTTAACATTATCTTTGTTTATTTCAACCGGTGAATGTATACAATTTTTCAGCCGAATAAAATTTGAATAAAAAATGTATTCGTTCGAACAACAATACGGTATTGGTGAACAAGTTTTAGGTGCACGCGATTGTCTCGTGAACACGCTTTATCCAAAACCGCTTGGCTCTGTATCAGAACACCGACAAATGTTTTTCGTTCGATCGAACAACATCGCCATCGACGGTTTGTTGTTTGTGCGAGCACACGCGTTAAATCGCGCGATAAACGCGCGACCGACTCGTATACACCGTTAGAAATAAGGTATCGTGATTAGTATGCAAAGTTTTTGACGTGAACAATTTTTGAAATTTAAAAAAAAAATGTTGATTAATGATTGATTATTGAAAGCAAAGAATATTTAAATTATTTACGCTGAATACTTCGGAGTAGAACTTTTTTTTAAATAAAAAATATTCTTTTTTTGGTTTGCTTGTAACCGCAAAATATTATTAAATCTTAACCTTATCTGGCATTAAAAAATTTTTTATTTCAAAAGATACTCGAAGCAATTGCTGGCCTATCGCTAATCACGGTTGCACTGGCCTCGATAAGGCATTAATTTCCCAAATGAATTTTCTGATTAAACAAAAAAAAAAAGAAAGAAGGATTAATCGTTGACCACGATAACAGCGCAATTTCGTCATATTACAAACTGAAGATAGCGAATTCGGAGAGTATCTGAAAAGTTTGTTCAACCCGTGAAAGTGATATCGAAAAAGTGATACTGATACGAGGATTCAGCAATCGTTCGACGGATAATTAATCGTAAACGCGAACGAATAGAAAACGCAATGGTTCGCTGAAGTTAAACCGATTTAAAGCTCACTTTGGAAAATATTTAATCATCGTTACACACTATTTGTAGAGTTACAGAAGTTTTTTTCGATTACATTCCGGAAACTCCCGTTCCCTTTTTCACCCTTCTCTGTTTGACGAACAACCGAGTACCTTTGAATCCCTTTAATCGGATCCGTAGCTTTCACGCGAGAATTACAGAACCTGCAGCGGCACAGGTAATCGAGGTTAATTAAAGAGAAACAGAATGTACGCACACAAACGTGGTTTCGGCTTGCGGTTCGTGTCGTTAGCCTGAGCTGCCAGTGGAAGCTCTGGGCGTTATCAGGTGCACAGATAAACGTATCCAAACAGACGTGGATGATTTTGTTTATCAAAATACCAAAAAAAAAAGAGAGAGAAATGATTGAACTGTTTCCGCCAGACATGCAATCAATAGAAATTATTCTATCAAAGCATTGAACTTTAGTTAAATTGAATTAAATTTCATTAAAATCTGACAGATTTTTAATTGAAAGATCTGAAAAATTCTTCAAAGTAATTTTTACGTTTAATAATTTAAATACATTCGAGGTTGATATACAATTTTATGATCGAAGTTCTATTAGCGTTCGAATACCACAGTGCTACTTTTCGATTTGAAGTTTTTACAAAGAAGAAATTTTCCAGTTTCGATACAACAACAATGGGAATCGTCTGTTCCTTTGTTCCAAGCTGTTTCGTTAACGAGAAATCGTAAATCTGTCTTGCCACCCGAAATGAATTAACTCCGTTTCCACGAACAATATTGTTGCCGGTGCGCTTGTTATTAATTCCCGTTCGCGATACAACAGGGTGAATCCCCGTTTGTTTTATAGCATTTGAAAACACAAATAATCCCCTGTGATGATTCCACGTGTGCACACGGTTTTGTGCGGGAGCATTAAAGGCAAAGCCCCTCCCGATCTCTTTCTCGGCCCTCTCTCGTAACCCGCTCGAGTTAATTACATTTGCGGAGCGGACCCTAAAACGCCGAGCCGAGCAAACAAGAAATAATAATCTATCTCCGCTAAAATTCTGTTTACTGCGTTCGCCTCGATCTTTCTCGGCTTTTAATCAACGCTCGCTCAAAATTCTTGCCGGTCGACGCGACGCGATAATAGGCGAGAAAAATAACTTTACGCAATAATTGATTGCCAGCCGTGAGAAGGGGGAAATTTCTTCTCTTTTTTTTTTTCTCAAAAAATTTAAAGACTGATAAAACGACATTTTTCCGTTGAGTTCATTTTGTTTTTGAGCGATTGCCACGTATTTTGGATACGCATATGTTTTTCAGAAGGCAATTTAAATTTTACATAGGCTAATTTTTTTTTTCATTACGATTTTAATTTTTCTGAATTATTTTCCTGAGGTGGAAGCAGTTTTCTGTATGTTTTAATAAGAAACCGAAAGGTTATAGAAAATTAAAATTTTGACAAATTGAATGCAAGACAGAAAATTTTATCGGAAGAAATTTGTCTGATATATAAAAAGAAATCAACATAATGAAACAGAAGTTACAATCGGTATCTTTGAAAACAGTCACACGGCTTCTTATCTTTTGACGCTTAATATCGAGGCTTAAACGAAACAATAAAGTTAATGTTCAATGGGGTATCAGTGAATTAGAAAGATTCCACGTGAAAGCAGGTATGTCAGCAAAGTTTTTCCCTCTGGAAAACAGATTTCAAAGTTCGACGAGCGTGAAAGAGAGAGAAAGAAAGAACGTGTCTGCTTCCAGGAAGCACGATACAACGTAATGTCAGATCTGATTGGTTAGATAGGAGGCGGTCGTGTCAGTGATAAGAGAGACCCTGGCTGCGACAGAGGAACCTTCTATTTCTCTCTGTTTGTCGGATAACCGTTGACTGACACTTGTTGCTAGAATGGTGCAACAACCATTCGATTCCAAGGTAAATCTTTGCACCTGTCACGAGGGAGAAAATTGAAAAATCGAAAATTTCACAATTCTTTAACCCATTCACGATCAGTGTCGCTTTAGTCTTATTTTTATCCATTAAATTGTAGCATAAGTTCATAGAATTTTTCTTTTTTTTATTAAAATTAAATTTTATGTCACTAGATAGCTATTTCTTTTCGTTGCATGAAAAGAAGTTGAAATGAAAAATTTGCAAGAGAAGGTTTTTATGATAATTTAATAAAAATGAAGAACTAGCCTATCACCCCTCACCTAAATATTAATGCACTGATTGTATTATAGGGAGTTACTTAGCTGGCGCTAAGAAATCAATTTGATCAGATAATTAAGGAATGAGGAAAGAAAAGATTGCAAGCATAATTTTATCGTAATATTGAACTTCACCTTTCGAACTTTGAACCACTGTGACCAGTCTCTGTTCCAGTGTCGTGTTACAGCGATGACTCCTTTTCGAAATTTCGTTATCAGCCTTATCGTGATAATACTTGGTATGTAGACACGTGTAGCCAGTATTAAAACGTGCCTGGTAAATAATCGGCCAAGTAATATCTTTCGTTTACTATAAATAAAATCAACGTCGAGACCGATTCACGGTCAACATTTCTTTTCATTTTATTTTGTTTTTTTCTTTATGATCACTCTTTGACGCATCCTCTGACGTGTCAGATTTTTAAATTATTATTAATATCAAATTTGCTATTGTGTTAATATTTTTAATCGAGCAATGAATTTGAAATTGTAATAAAATAATTATTAATATATTGATTTTATTAGATTATAAGCTAAAATTAGATAAATCTGTAAAATTTGGAAAAAGTACCTTGAAAATCGCTGTTAACTTCGTCATATCTTTTCATTCACAATATTGATCAAATTTTTCCTTTCGTTTATCATGCCCGGTCTCTGAGGGTCACGGCGAGTCTGTGATAAGAATCACGTCGCTTTATCAATGATTTTACCAAGACCTTTGAACCTTTCCGATGGGTGAACAATCACTACATATCGGTGGCAGGAAATCGTTGCTCTGGTCATTGAATATTCCGAATTGTCAGCTCGATTTCATTAAGATCCGATTTTTCTTTGAATTCGAGCGGTGAGTATGTCGAAATTGAAATATAAAATATTTTATTTAAATGAAAGAAGATATTTAAATGAAAAATTTATTCTGGATTAACATTTACTATCACTTTTGAAAGTTACTACTAATGGTAACATCGTTCAAAGAAATTTCACTTACAAAATCTACACGTCGATTTTAATTAATGAAATTGCCGAAAAACTCGACGGAGGAAGTGGACCAGTAAAATTCATTTTTTATCCCTGTCCATATTTGTCGACCGGATGTCGCTTATCAGCTTGCCCTAGTAGCCGTTCGAATGGACACACACAGCAATCCTGTTTTGCCGTTTAAAACCGGTAAACCACGAACCGGGCAAAGAGAAATGCAGTATCCTGGCCCAGATTGTTGTTTAGTAATAATGACTTATCAGTAGATCAATCGCCGGTAGCCAGACCCGCTGATGATTTAATTATCGCGGATTTTCTTCGTTTCTGCCACGATTGCCTGGCAAATTTTTGTTTAACTTGCATTAACCTCTGTTTGGTTGACAAATACATGGAAACACCCCGTCAAACAGTGCAATTTCCCTTCTAAATATTGATCGAGCTTCTTGTTTCGTCTGTTACGGTAGTATTTTGTGGAGTCATATATCCAAAATCGAATGTAAATTCCATGTGTGATGGAATTTTGGGACAGAAATAAATTTAAATTAAAAGAAAAATGAATAAAAGAAGAATCAGAAGTATAGTGATAATATACAAATTTATGAATAATGTAATTATTTCAGTGTCTCAATTTTAATTAGATTTAATTAGATTATTTTCGCTCAGTTTAAATAAAAATTAATCCTTCCACGGATTACTTATTTAAATATTAACTCGAGGTAATCTTCAGGAATAAAAAATTCTGCCCTCTGTCGTGTTATTGCAAATGCAGTTTTGTAAAATGCAAATGTCGTTCAAAAGCAGACTTTCGAATACGTTATCATTTTTACGGATTGTTCGATAGTAGAAAAATTGAAAATCCAGTACCACGGAAACGAAATGATTAGATTGTCGAGCACCTGGTGCGTGACCGCACAAATATATTGCAAACACGAGCATCGTGAACAACAATGCATTCAATGTCGTCTATTTATGCGGATGCTCGTTCATTTAACCTTAACTCTTTGAAAAGAAATCACGATTACCGTCCGTATCACCGGCGCGCGTTACGTGTTATTCGCTTCGACCCGCGGTATCCGTTGCTAATCATTTATGTTCTTTTTCACGTATATTCTTCTCTATTATTAGCGAGATCGGTTATCTACAGCGGCGACTTATCAGACAATGAATAACGAAGGATCGTTCGAGCAGTGTCAATGGAAATTTCCACTGACCGAATTCGTTTGCTCCGTGAAATTCTCTGTCGCGAGATTTTTTTGTCCTTTGAAAAAATTATACAATAGTACTTGAAAGATTAATGAAATTGCAGAAATAACCTGTCGAATGCATTTCAGAAAATGGAAATTATTTCTGAAAAGCGTATTTCCTAGGTTGAATCGTACGGTCAAGAGGCTCTGGCAGCAGTTCGTTTACCCCGCGACACGCGAAAGTGAATCAAATCCCGAACGGTGCGGGTTTGATTACCCGCTCGCCCACGTAATTGATTTAAAATCGACCCGACGACATCCTGTCCCGCGTCCTGTGCACGTCCACGGGGACCTGTCACAGTTTATTTCCCTATTCAACGAGGAACGTCGCCGGTTTTCTGACGACGCGTGGGAAGAGATGAGCAAGCTGTTGCCAGGCAACCGATTTGACCCAGATCTCTCTCTCTCTCTCTCTCTTCTCTCACCCTGTTCGGGAGGTTGCCCTCTTCGGTGACGCTTGTACAGGGCGTCCTGTTGTCGCTGAAGGGTCGAAGGTTGAAGGGGTTGGCTCGTAGGAAGACAGGACGGGGTGCGAAATCTCCTTCTTCTCTCTCTCTCTGTCTTTTTTCTTTCAAGTCGAATTACGTGACTGTTGGCAGGGAATTCTGATACCCTTATCATTGCCTTTGACATCGATCCTCGTTTATGGACTACTTGACAGTTTGATACGTTAAATTGCCAGGATTCTGCAGAGACAAGCAATTTTACTTTTCATCCACTATCAAGCTGCTATTTGATTCCGTTAGTGAAAATTAAATAAAATAAAATTTCAAACCCTTCTTAGCAATTTTATTAATTTGCAATTTTACGTATACAGAGTGGGCAAAGGGGGTGATTCTATAAAAGAATAAATAACAAAATTTGAGTATTTTTCAAGAATTGTTCATGGAATAATAAATCTTGTGTATTTCTATTGGGTTTGGTATTTATTTTGCAATTCCACTTTAATGATTCGCATACTTTTATGTGGTTCGTCAATAAAACACTCGATAATGAATTAATGAGCTTAATTGATAATAAAATTCATTGTCCTGGCAGTTCTCTTCCGAACAATTCGCGAGACACGTGTTTCGTGAACCGCAGCTGCGCGAAATTCCATTTGCAATTAATTAGTGGCTTTTTTTGTTTTCTTCGATTGTATATTGACACGAGGCACACTGTCTTTTCAATATTGAAGAAAGCTGAATAATTAACGTTTCCTTCCCGGTATTTACCTAAGGAAACATATGTTTGTTATACAAATGAATTAATATTAATTTTGAATTTGAATCATATCGTTTTCTATTATAAGCCAAGTGTCTTTATTTCACTGAATATATTAATATTTAATAAGTCTAACTTCGAAGATCAGAAAAATTAAAATGTTGCAAAATTTCATTTAACAAATATCAATTTTCACTGGAATTAAATAGCATTCGGGTTAATAACCTTTTTTCATATTTGCAGTGTATTTTTTTTTCAATCTCTTCCATTTCGAATATAATAACATTAACCTTATCTTGTTAAAATATCCTTGCTCTGCCGTAATTCTGCTCTGTGGTTTTGAAGGAAGGTAAAAAAGGTGGAAAAACGGTCTGTTCGTTCGCGTTACGAGCACCGATATATCAAGATTGTTTATCCGAAACGATAAAACAGGAAAGTGCGTCAGAACAGTGCAAATTACGTAGATAATACCGAACGAGATAAAGAACTATTGACCTTCCATCATTCATGAAGTCGAACTAACGCGTAGAGTATTCTTAACAATTACAAGTGTTGCAAAGAAATTAATTTGTGACGTATTTAACCCTTAATTACCGTGGCAGGTTCTAAGACTTTGTCAGTGCATGCTATTTACTGTATTATCTTTTTTTTTATGTAAAAGGAAATACTTTAACAAACACGAGAAAGATAAAGAAATAAAAATAAAAACTCCAAGATAGTGCTATTTGTACTTTAAAACACTACAAAGTTAATTTTCACTTTCTGAGCCATAGTAATTAAAGGTGGAACAATTACACGTGTAATTAGTTGTACTTTGGCTACTTCACATTCAAGAATTCGTATTCTATCATAGAAGGATAAAAAAATGGTCAAAATACTAATTTTGATTAGAAATCGTTATTTGTTAAAAAAAGTATGTAAAACAAATCGATTAAACTAGTTTAATAAATATCAGATTATCATCGAGATGAAACGTCGTCTTAAATTGTAACAATCTTTAAAAGTCCAGGAACAGGTTCTGGAGTTGTTGTATTGTCATCAAGTGGTTCCAGCGGGATCAGTGTCAGTCATTGTTGTCAGTGGTGACATTTACATATCACACGCGTCGTTGTCACCGCGCCATTGTTATTACGTGAATGGACGTTTATTGTCAATTTCTGGCTCGTCGGCTGGCCGCAAGGTTCGTCGGTCATTGCCATTGAACGGCCCTACAGATTCAGACACGCATTAATCCCCCTAAATACGCGATTCTGATCGTTCGAATGCCCTCAATGATTATCACTTATCGTCACAGTGGCACGAAATCAATTTATTGTATACAGTAACATCTCCGTTACTGGGTCAGATGGGTCACTACGTTCCAATACAATTTTCATTCATAATTTTAGCCAATATCCCTATTAATTCCTGTTATCTTAGGAAAATTGGAAAATTACTTAAATTTTACTTCGAATTGGGAGAAAATATAGCAAATTATTATTCGTTGAATTTTAATTAATATTCTGCTTCAAAATTATTTCAATTCTATTGCAAGGGGATAAATTACTACACTTACTTTTATTAAAAATTATTTGAAAATAGAACTTGTTCAATATAAACACATAAAATCTCTGAAACACCTGTTAATCCTCCGCACGAATCGTGAAGAAGTTCCTCTCAAAAGAGGACGTTCTGGGAGAGGTTGATCTCGAATCCCGGGGGATTGATGAACGCTTGAAACACGATAACATTTCTATTTCGCGGCTTCCGTTTCCCCTGATAGTTCGATCAGACGAGCCATAATGGTTGAAAATCAATCGTTGGGCTCGCCTTGAAGCGTGCCCCGATGTGTCGAGGGCGGTGCCACGAAGAAGGATCGATCCACGATGGTTGTATCCTTTATACATACATGTACGGTGCATAGACAGCTGGTGGGCTGCGATGAATCCCACGAGATGTGCCGTTTAATTATTTAACGCTCCTTATCGATCCCCACCTGGTGGCCCATACGAGAAGGTCACCAGGTGTTTCGTCACTGGAAAACCCTGTGTCGCAGTATTTTCCTCGTGACATATTACCCTATTTGAAAAAGAACATTCTTTTACTGCATAAACTTTGATTTATAAAATTATTCTACGAAATTTAATTATTGAGATTTAATAAATGATTCCAGCAGGATCTTAACAAATTCACTTTCTATAATATTCCTATAAACTACAGCAACTTTTCATATTCATACAATAATAAATCGTGGATTCTATTTATAATTAAATTCAATGTTCACATTTTGTAATAATTTTATGATTGAAAGTTTACACAGTGTACCCCTCGATACCAATCTAGGGTACGGTTAGAGTTAATACAGAAACTCCGCTTAAGACCCATTGCTCGATCCGAAGAAATTTCTTTTAATTAAAAAGGAAAGGGAAAAAACAGAGAGATCCGAGGGATCCACGAAGGGATCGAACAAAGGGCAAAAGTTAAAAGCGTCACTCGAGATTGTCTGAAACGATTCCAGGCAACGTTTCAAAGATTGAATTCGCCTCTCGACGGAAAACGGGGACAATTTTTAACACTCGTTCGTTTAACAATTCGTTCGAGCGAGAGTAGATAATGGCGCCAACGTGAATGTAGTCAACCTTGTGCATTACCTACCACACCCTGGCCGTACGATGTAAAACTCGAGAGGTCTGTTTTCACCAGTTTCGAACACACAGTGGAAGGTCGCAAAGTGACAGGAAAATCGATTTTTTCCCCCTTCATTCCTGCTACCGGTTTCGTTGGCGTTTTCTTTTTCCATTCTTTTTTTTTTAATATATGTTTCTCTTGTGGTTTTTTTCTTTCCTTCTTTTTTCTATATCGCCTCGCGAAACGGAACCCATTCGATCCGCGCAACCCATTATATTGTACGCACGTGTACGCTCACGGCTGATTATAATGGAATTCATTTAGCTCAGGTGAGTGTACGAACGATTTCGCGAACAGATAACGCGAATCTTATCAAACGATAAGAAGTTAATTAACGACCGTGGCGATTCCGTTTTTACGCACGTGTAATTAGCAAAAAACAAATCTGTTATAATTGTGATTGACATTTTTCGTGCCGTTCTTATCGGATTCTCGAGGACCATTGGAAAGTACTCAGGTGATCGAAACGATCGATAATTCGGGATGCAAAAACAAAATTCACGAGTTGAAATCGAACTTCCGTGTGGTTTTACGATGATTGATTGTAATTTGGTAAATAATGCTTTATACGCTCGAATAACTTCGAGATAACGCCGCTAAATTATTGTTTTAAACTCGCTATTCATCATTCTTGTTTATATTTATCGCGGCACATAAATTACCCAAATTTAGAATTTCATTTTTAACAAACTTTATTTATTATTTTCTCGATACTCCATTATTTCAAATATTTATTACAAAGATTAACAAACAATAAAAAGAAATTATTGCAAAATTTCTTTGCTCAGTTTACCGTGTTATAACATAAACAAAGCTCGAACCGTTTTGAAATTACGTACGGCGCCAATGGAACGTAAAGGATTAGCTGGAAGAAAAGAACGATAAGATAATAAGGGTATATAGAAGAGTGTGAAAAATGTTGGCACAAGACGATCCTGATCGCCAGCAAGATCGTGCATGAACAAGAGCGAACGAGACTCGTGACGATCGATCGCGTGACGCGTGTCCCGAAGGAATAAACGGTAACAGGAAGATAACGCGGCGTGTCTGAGATACGTCATGACGTACGTTTTTTGGTCCTGGGCCGAGACACCAGTTGGATCTTCTTCAAAACTTCGGCCGCGCCATATGACTGTACACGAACCGTACGCTCCGACAATGAATGCCTCGAGAAATATCGACTGCATTCTGTCGATTGTTGGCCGCGATTGCATGCATTGTGCCGTTTTACAAAGAATCATTGTCCTGGAAGAGGAATTTCTGTTTCCAGGTAGCGCTCGTGGTCGGGCCGTGATCTTCTTAAAGAACTTGTGTCCAGTAAAATTGGTTTCCTGTTTTTTCGCAAATAATTCACAATCTGGACTATTCGATTATAAAAAAAAATTGAATTATTGTTACGTATTTCTTGAGAAGTATAATTATTTACCTGTTGCAATTATTTTGTGTTAAACGGTACTAATTATACAAATTTATGATAAGAAAAAAGGTGCTACTTTATATTTAAAGCAAGAAACCCTTATGAAATATTCATTTGGCTGAGAGCACACCTATTTTAGATAACTTTCTTTCGAAAAAATTAGTAGGATTTAAGTATACACTGTTGGGAATTAATTTACGCAAATGAATTGTAAGTAGCTTGATTCTTGTATTCGAGTCAGGTCTGACCAGTTACCTTCCCATTCTCCTTAAGAAGTTCGGCCTAAAATTCGCAACGTTCCATTAACCATGAAATATCCTCGGTCGTTGCTGTCGTTTTTAAACCATTATTAGCGTATAAACTGTAGGAAGGAATAAAAACTCTCGATTACGACATCGATGCTGATTAATGTGCCAGAAGTTCGTTTGCCAACTGAATCAACTATAAAGCCGATTATACAATTAACTGGCGCTCGGTTCTTTCTGCCCGACGTAATAATTTCATTTTCAAATCGAGTCGCTGCTATTTTTAAACAAAAATAACCGTTCGTTTGTGAGAGGGATTAGAAAAATATTTAACGATACGTTTCCAAAAGTGGATTCTATTAGTTATCGTAGGGTAAGTGGCAGGTGACACTGGCAACGTCAGCTGAAAAAAGGAAGATATGCAAAATTGTATTTATCAAAACTGGAAGTGCTGTTTTAAGGAGCGGGCTACGATTCCAGGAAACGCTTATCGGCGAACACGGCCCGACCACAATTTTATTTTTGAAGGAAGAAGGACCGAGCTTTTAAAAAAACAACCACGATAACACGCTGTAATTGTAGAAAACACGATTATTTGCGAAGCGTACAAAATTCATTCGACATTGTTAGTACATTCTGTTACAAACTTGAAAAATTCTAATTAGTAATTTCCAGTCTTCGTTAATATTCAATTAATCCAAATAAGATTGAATCAACACAGTTTAATCAGGTTTTATTGAATTTCTTGAAAATTTTTATTCCAACTTCCCCAAAAAAATTCTCAGAGCTCAGGTAGACTGTTTTAAGGTAAAAAGTCTGGAGTAACTTTTCAAGTCGAAGTTCGTTAGAAGAGAAGCTAATTGTGGAAGCGAAGATCATCAAAGGAGACGTATCATCCATTTTACAGAAACAAAGCTAACTAAGGGGGTTCGTTAACCCTTCAGCTTAATTTATCGACCCACTATCCGTAGGTGGACATGCTTGCGTGCACGCTTGGCGAAAGTTGCAATCGTGTTAGCAACAGGTGTCGTGCGAGAACTGGGTGCAACAGCACCCACAGGTGAATCGATTTCTTTGACTTCTGTTGTGCTTCGAGCTTCATTCTCACGGTCTCTTGTCTTCTTTTTCTCTCTCTGAAAGTATCGGATACATTCAATCGTTACAGTGTTCTATCAAAAAGCAGTCGATTTATCATAAAATGATAAATCATGCAATCCATGGTCTTTTTTTTAACCAAGGTCTTTTTATTAAAGGGAAAAGGGAAATTTGTATAAATTTTGATTATAAAGACGTAAAAGAATGAGGGTCAAGTTGTTTTCATTCGGAACCCAAGTAATCTAACGAAACCGTTTCCTGTGGTATGAACTTCCTTCCAACGCGCCAACGATTATCGTATTGAAATAACTTACCGTTTCTATTAGTTGGGCTTGTGATTACATTAAACGACGCCGACTTAATCGTCTAAATTGACCACACAGCCGACATTAAACATTTCCATTCCCCGGACTGGTGCAAAGGTCAGTTTGCACGGATCGTCACGTTGTGTCTCTGTGTCGAATAAAATGTGTCCAACAAATGTTAACCAAAAATCGAAGGCAATTTACTAAATACGGCCTTTGTTAATTAACCTTTTAAAAACTATTTTAAAAATATACACAGACCAGAAATTTTCACAATTTTTGTAATAGGAATTTAAGAAATTTCAGTTTAACTTTCAATCATGAAAATAGAAACGTAACAATAAATTCGATAGTTTTTTAGTTGTATCGCTATCGATCCCCGAAGGGTTAACTCAGGCTGTTTACTTTGAAGCGTACGATAGAGTAGAATTCCTGCAACTTGTCCGTGGATTTCAACGAGATGATCAATCTCGTTCGTGGACGATGTCTCCTCTGTCTTGTACGTTTTCTTTCGTCTGGTGTACGATCATTATCATTCCTACGCAAGCCGAAGAATCCTCTGGTCGGCGAGGGTATTTATGGATAGCAAAGCGTGGATTCCGAGTGTACGCTCGAAAGAGCGGCGCTTCATCGAAGAACGCTCGGGAGACGCGAACGGTATGCAACACGTTGCTACCTTCAATTAATTATTTACCTGCTCGTTGAATTGCTTCTTTCTACCTTTGTACAGGAAATATCCATTTCGATTCGTTCAACGTACAGCGATCGGTCTTAACTTACCGAGATATTGAATTATCCATTTTTCCAATTAACATTTCGACGTTCCCTGTCATCGTTTTATCCAGCATCGTGTTATGTATTAATTAAGACTTAAAAATTAGTAATTACAGAATGTACATTATAGAAATATTTCAATCGACTTTCTTCAAATACAAAAAATATGCATAAAATATACAGTTGCTAAAATTTTAAGAAATTTTTATCAAAGTATTGATTAAGTATGGAAATAATAATTTAGGCAAATATACAATCTGTTCTCTTTCGTAATTTTAATGATCTATGCATTTTAATTTGTTGCTTTTGTGAATTTTTTCATAAACGATATGATAATTAAAAAAGTGTAATAAAAAAGTAGAGCTCTATCCCTTATTGCTACAATGTGTTGTCAGTTAATTTCGTGCATTTATCAAAAACGAGCCGAGCATGGATCTGGTAGAATGTGGCTGGAAGAAGCCGTGGAAATGCAAAGAATCCACCGTACATAGTTGTTCAGGAAACGGTGCAGCAGAGAAATGCAGTTTTTCCTTTTACCCCGGTCGCTCGATCACCTTAAACGATACAATGTAAGTCGGCTCGAAACAATTATGGGATACGAACGAGCGGAATGAATCACTGTGTTAAGAAACCGAGGAGGAATCATTGTGAAGCCGAGCAACACCTTAAATATTCCGATCGACGAGCCGGCTTAATCGGATTAATTAAATCAATATCGATCGAGTTATCGGGGGGGCTAAGTCGTCGTTACCGGTTACCCTGGTAACCGTGCGAACGGGAGGAGGATGAGCGTGACCGATTAGGTATTCGAGACGGTGAAATTTGAAAAAAAAAAAGAAACCTAGAGGGTAGGGGTCAGTAAGCAACGGGTTGATTAATGTAAGATGCAAATTGTGTCGATGATTTTTTTTTCTGAATCGCAAACACGATTGACCGGTTGAAATCATAGAAAGTAAATTAACATTCGATCGAGATCGAAGCGAGCTGATAGTAGCATCGTTGATTAGAATTTTTTACTTGAAATTTATCTTTGGCAAAAATTGAATTTTGATAGAAATTTATTTCTATTTTTATCGAGGGGATCGATTCACATTTTAAGGGGAGGAATAGGGCAAGGTAGGTACGATAATTACACCCAGTCACGCCAATGATCGTAACCTTTTTGATGGAGTGTTTATGGTAGTTAAATTCAATTTTTGCGATTCTACGTTCCGCCAGATTGGACATCGTGACTTATAGGACTTATCGTAGCGACAGAATCCAGTTTTTATCGGAAACTGGTCGCAACATGGCGGTTTTAAGGATTTTTTTGTTTTACGATTGCCGGTTAGTAAATTGCTGGTAGAAGGAAAAACAGATTCTTTGCTTTTTCGATAAGGAATTGAATGAACTTAGTTTTGTTTTGAAATTATATCGTTCGTGGAATAATTTAAATTGTGAGTTTGGCTACGAAAATAAATATTTTAAATTATTTTGCTAAAGCACGCATGCAATAGTTTTCATAGTTCATTGTAAAAAAATTTTCTTGCAAATAATATTTTTTTAGGGACTACAAACCCCATCGAAATGGCGAATTCCAAGTTTCTCATTTCAAATTTTTTTGTCAAAGTACAAATTAACTTCTGTCAAGTTAAAGGATACACCAATTTATTTTTCACGTGGATGATTCGACTAGTGAGCGATAACGGCGTGCAAGAAAGTCTGTCGGTTACGATCTGAGCCATCTTATTGAATTGTTTCGTCGAAGGCGTACCAGTTATCTTCGATAACTCCAAGTCTTTGAACTCTGTGCATCGGCGGGAGGGGGGATTCATTGCATTTCCGTCGGCTACGATTTCGCGGTTATTAAAAGTGTAATTGTAATTGCGTTACGCAACGCGGTTACGGACATCTGTTTCAAAAGATATACCCTCGCTATACAGTTCGATACACACACATATATACCCACGAAAAACACGGTGTTTCTCGATCGGTCGCGGCAACACAGACACGCAGCGCTGCTTATCAACGATTAAATTCTTGCGAATAGTGTGCGGCGAGAACGGTTGCGCAAGATTATCGGCTGTACTGTAACGTTTGCGGACCGTTATCTTGCGCAAGTCATCGTGAACTATATTTTCGAATCGGGGTATTGCCGGCTACAGCCGCGATGCCCTTTCCATGTTCCTCGAAATTCTCTGTTACGATACCGATTGGTGATACCGTTTCGTATTTGTCCGCTAACTATTCGATAAGACTTGATAAATGGGACGTTGATTACCACTGGAATCAATTTGGTGCAATAACTGAGGGTGTTGATTTGGTAAATTATTAATGAAAATTAGAAGGAAAAAATTTGAGATACAAGTCATAATTATGGTACATAAATAACTATTAAGGTTCTAAATATTAATTTGGTGGAATAATTAATAAAAATTGAAAACAGGTTTGAGGTGTGAGTCAAATTTATAATGCATTAAAAACATTTCTATAATCTATTGATTGTACTTTCGATCATTGTCGGGAGTTACAATGGAAATAAAAGGGTTATGATGAGATACGTAACACAACTCCTTAATTGCTATCAGGCTCAATAATTAACACAATACTGCAGAATGTTCATTATCTGAATATCCTATTGTCTTCGAAAGGGGTGTTACTGTTGAATGGACATTAGAACAACTGTGATTGTAAATTTCTTCCCCCTAGTAGAGAAGTGCCTATTATAATTCTGCACAATTATTATTTTTGCTAACTGTTTCGATCATTGGATCGAACGGGTGAAATCTTCCGCAATAAAAATCGCTCGTTCAAACAGACTCAGTTTGAATTTCAATCCGTTCCATCGACGTATACGTATAGCCTACAACTCCAGTTTTCTCCCCTGTGAATTACAGCACGATCGCTATTTGAATCGACTTTTGCTATTCCTCCGGCACGCGATCGATCCACGGACCGGTGTGTATCAACGGGGGCCTGCGTATGCACGGCTCTGTTTATGGCAAAACGACAACCATAGGCCGATCGGCCGGTGGGTGCATGGATAAATGTCTTTGTTACGGTACAACGACGGAGGAGAAACGTTGTAGATCCCAGGATGGTGAAACGCTCGATCAACTATATCGCGGGTCATTGATTTAGCCGTGCTCGCACTTATATCCGTGCAGCCGCGTGCCCGCACGGTCGTTATGCATTATGCAGTATCTTTTTTCCAGTCTGCTTGCCGTGACTTTAGTCATCGGCTTTAAGAAGAAAAAAGAAAAATATATAGCCATCGTGTCGCAAACGCTTTGTCGTTTCGCCGGCTTGTTCCCTCGTTGAAAATCGTGTCAGGCCACCCGACCAAAATTCTTCTCTAATTTCAAGTTTTTAATAATTGGATCAAGTTAACGCGACAGGTATAACAATTATTTCAAAGCTAGTTAGTTTAACACTAAACCAAGCTTTCGACATTTACTTTGAAATCATATATTCATTGCTATTTCTTTTTCTCATCTGACTCTGCAAATTCTTATATTATCAGATTATTGAATTTCTAGCTTTCTGTTTTTCTCTTAGCTTATTTTTTACCGAGAAAAATTCTTTGCGTATCATATGTACCACGAGAAATCATTTGACCCGTTATAGGTAAAGTACGGACGATGGAACATCCTTCCCTTATATTTTCCCTGAGGAAAGTTTTTTCTGCAAAGAGAAAAGAATCGCGTCCGCGAAAGGATTAAATTGAATGAGCAGGTTCCAGGTTGTAATCGACAGCCGTACATGACATCCTGTATTATTAAAAATCAGCATCGCATTAGAAAGTATCCAAGTTGGATCGATCGTGGCAGGATAAACACGTACGATCGAACGTGCCCTCGGCGACGTGTGCAATCTCTTAAAATCCCACAAAGCCGGCCTGGCCTCAACGGAGTCAACTTTTACTTCGTTAGAAAAGTCCGGTGTCTATTCAAGGCCATCGGGTTATCGATCAAAGCCGCGGACCGAGCCTCTAATAATACGAAAAACCGATCCCTTTCATCAAGTCGAATCGCTTTGAAATTGTAACACAATATGCGTCGCGGTTTCTTGCGTGCTACCCGAACACCACCGCCGCGGAGCGCGCGGCGACGCGGTTCCACGGTCCCGGGCTTTGCGTTTTAATTGAAAAAACCGGGGCCGGCGTTAATCGCGATCGTTGAAATCCTTCGTTCCACCCTGACGAACAGCTAAAAGTCAACAGCTGGCGGATTACAAAACGTTCGCGATCGCGTTTTCACCGATTCATTGCGATTTCCGACCGCTATGCCGCGGAGGTTCCCTCAACGCTTTGATCCGCGAGGAGATTCTTTACGAAACCAATTTTAAGATTTTATGTTGCTTTATGTGTCTAAAAAAAATTATTGGTGTCATCCGTGGATAAAGTGTCAATTATGAGATCGAAATGATTATTCAATACGATGAATGGAAACGAACTGAAGTAATTAATTTTGTAAAATATCGACAATGTTATAAATGTAATCAAACAATCGAAAGATAAAAGCTGAGATTACGTATTCGATTCGTTATATCTTCGAAACGAGAAATCTGAAATCGGTGTAAATTAAGATTTAATATGAAAAGTGTAGGTTTATTTTTAAAGAATACCTGAAGAGATAAATCTACCGATAAGAAAGTTCTTGTTTGTTAATTTGAACGATCGAAACATCTGTTACTCAAGGAGAGACCAATAACGAATGCGATCGTTTGGACGGTGCGAGAGAGCAATTTGGGTTTCGGATCGTTTGGAAATTCGCCTTTTATTCGGTTTAAGGGAACGTGTTCCGAGGAGGTGGCATGGAAACACCCTGGAAAACGAGCGGCAATCTCATTCTATCCGACCGCAATATATCCAAGGCCGATCGAGGCCGATCGAGTGGCTCGAATTCGTTGGTTCGCGGGTGCAGCAGACGGAAGGCACTCTCTTTTTCTCTCTTTGTCGCCCATTTTGCGAACGATCGGTCGAGTTCACTCGGTTCCTCGTACTCCCCGATTGCTCGTTAAAATTACCTAGTCTCTATTCAACGCCCTCGCTTTCTCTGTATCTTTGTTTCTCTCTTACGTTTTGCTCGTTCGACGTCCGTCTCGCTCGTTTCGCACACACGCGTACAATGTTCCAGTCACGTCTCCCCCCGTCGCCCACTCGGTTGCATTTTATTTTATTCTGAATTCGAGTGGCCGTCTTTGTTTCATGTTTTATTTAAAAACAGACCTCTCTATCGAATTCGTTTTTGCAACGACAAATTGTGTTTCGTTTAAACAGTTTAAGTGGTCGATTTTGATTGATGCATCGTCTCGTACGTTCGGTAATGTCAAACGTTATTTTTTATCGTATCTTGTTATATTGATTCGAACCATCAATCACCCGTGAAAGATACCGTCTTAATCGCTATCATTAGTAGCTATCTATCGATCGCGAGCGAAGGCTACAACTTTCACGACTTCCCTATTACATAATTAATATAATTTCCTTTCGAATATTTACGATTTAAAAATTCAATATTAGATTCGAAAAAGCACCCGGTTGCGATCAGTTCGTATTATGTTCATACTTGGAGCGAAATCAAAAATTCGCGCCAAACGTTCCACTTGTTACTTCTCCGCCATACGTTCGAGCGGTTACAGTTTAACCGAGCGTTTTGCATAATACGATTCGGTGTGCAATTTATAACTCGAGTGAGAGCGTTTAGATCATTCGTCGAATTATACAGCTGAAAGGAATCCCGTCGAATGTTGATTATTTTATACAAATATATTTCGAGCTATTCGAACAATTCGTAACTGTTGCTTTCTCTCTGTCTAACGCTCGGAGCGCAACACGCGGAGCGCGAAACGTCCTTGACGGTCGCCGCGGCGACTGCGCAACAGGCCACAGCGCAGCGTTGCATTATCGTTGCACTTGCGCATGCTCGATGCACTCTTTCCCCCACCATCCTTTCGTGACAAACCGCCGCCGTCTCCCCCCACCCCGCGGACACCGTTTACCGTCACAAGCGGCTACCAACATATATATACCGGTTGCCGCATATTACGTCATCGACACCTTCACTTCGCTCGTGCTATCTGAGCACGATGCTCTGCCATTCGTTGCTCTCTCGTTGCGCTCGCACGTTGCCACCTTCCGAGCATATTGTTGCTACTTCCACCATGATTTATTCATTTTGGCGGATTTTTTTTCTCCGTTTTACACTCCGATAACGGTTTTTCATTCTTTTAAAGGAAAACGTGGGTGTGCATATCAAGCAGTAGGTATACAATCGGAAATTTTCTTTTCGAACAGAATACTGTTTTAAAATTTAGAATAGTATGAAGCTAAAGATTATAATTGTTCAGAGTAACATTAATATTGCTTAGAATGTTCTTAAATTGTTTTTCTATTGATAGCACATTTGTAATTGTGGTATTTTGATCAGAGGATAAGAAATTATGATTATACACATTTATTATTAATTACAGTGTATTTAGAAAATATATGATGTTATCGGGTACGATTTATCTGAAGCTAATGAACTTATGCCAGCTTAATTGAAACTATAAACGGATCTTGATCAAAACTTGAAATATTATAAAGTACGTATTACGGTATCGAAAAAGGATGACTTCTTCGACTACTGGAACAACCAGTTCCACGAGAAGGTTTATACGTAGCAGGACGAGCTCGTTGGATTACGTTGAAATGTTAGGTGGATAGGTAGGATAATCGGCGTGGCGATTGAAAAATACGAATCGAACCAGGGAACTGACCTTCCCCCGGGAAACTGGTCGCTCTTACGGAATGTCGTAAGCTGATGATCATTCCAATTAAGAGTTTATTTTTACAATGGTTCGTCAGAGTAGTTGGGTCAGTAAAATATTTTAATGCTAAGGATCGTCGACCGAAAACGGATTAATAAACCTCGTTTTAAAGCATGTAGACATATAACGTGTTAATTAGTCATTACGCGAACAAATTGGAGCTGCATCGTGATCGTCGACGAAATTTTTTTTCCCCTCGACGATGACGTATCGCGAATGAAATAATCGAGATCGAAGGAATTCGAAACGCGCGAATTCTTATTTTAAAGAATGAATGACGGACGGTCGTCGATGTAGCGCATCCGAGAATAGATGAAAGAACCCGCGGCTTCGATTTAAAAGCACCAGACCAATACTATAACGTGAAAGTAACGATCTGATGCAGAGTCAATAACCTGCAATAACTGTTTGACCTAAAAGTGTCTTTGAAACTCCGTCCCATGTATTTTTTTCCGCTTTCCGCCGAGTGTGCACAGCTTGCGAGCCACCAGTGCAAGCACAGCCGTACCTTTCGGCCTGTTCTGTGATAAATTAATGAATGTCCGTTCGAAGGTGTTCCTTTTTATCAGTCGCCATCTAATCAATTTCTGTTCTCGCAAGTATCTTCGTGTGCCCTCAAAAATTGGGAAGCACTCAGTAATCTTTTTAGCATTTCTTCCTGGATTCTCATTCAGGATCGTTCAAAATATATCCCTAAGTGCCCAGTTTATTTCAAAATTTTTTAATGGAATTGAAATTAAGTGTCTGTGGTTGCAATTTTGTTGCAATTATCGTACATGTACCATAATTTGTGTTATTATGGTATTTTAGTGACCAAATTGTTCCATTATCAATTATTAGTATATTTATAAGGATCATGTACTTCATCGATTATCTGAAGGATGAATTAAAATTTGAAGCTGCATCAAGGTCCCTGAGCGAAGAGATTATGCGCTTCTAGCTTCGTATCGAGTCCCTTCGATAATAATCTAGCTATAACACGAGCTACCAGTTCGCTCAAGAGTAGTAAGCCGTGTATCGTTTAATTTGAAGCAGGTCGGTTTCTCGATCATTTCTAAACGATGCAATTATGAGCGATCTTGAATATATTATCCTGTTACGATGTTTCTTTGTGCATGTTTTTTTTTTCCTGTTTCTTCGAGCGACCAAAGCGTTCGCGGGAACGCGTAGGTTCCAACTGATAAACGCTTGGTTACCCACTGATACTGTTAACGTTTTATCGTGCATAAGTATTATGAAAATATTATGCACATATTGTGAAAAACACAGCCGGACCGTGGTCGAACATTTTTAACCCCCTGCGCGAACGCGTCCAGTTACGTGTCTGGCTCGAAAAAGCGTGCACAGTTCCTATAAAGTTTCGATAATTCTTTGTAAGATCCCTGTTACACTGGAATATTAAATATTTATAAAGCGGTCTGTTCGATTTGCAATTTAAATGCCTCGAACGCTCGCGGATATCGAAAATTTCTAAAATACCCGATACAATCTGTAACTGGATGAAAGGTGTCGTATTTGGAATGAATTAAATTACTCGAACGGTTCGACAACTCGACGTTTCGCAATCCTTGTTGAATATCCCAGAGGGTTCAAAGGTGTATAAAAGAGGTGCGTGCGCGCGGAGCGCGCACTCTCGTCGGCTACGTCGATTCTACGATGTTGCATCTTAATTGCATCAATTATCGTCTTCCTTTTTCCGCGTACAGTCAAGCTCGATTTCTACGCGAACGGTATCCGATAGCGGAAGCGACGGAGAGCCGCCTGTTCTCGCGTAGAGGCACGATATCACACGGGTCGTAGAAAATTCCTGAAGAGTCCCGGCGAGGGGAAAAGTAGGGCGACAACTCTTGAAAAGTTTCGTCGATGTGGAAACATTTTTCAGCCGATTATAAGAAAACGATCCGGCTTTACACGCCGGCTGCATTATGAACCGTCGTCTATAGGAACGATCGATTTTAGAAGCGGCTAGAATCCGTGAGTATTGCACCGGAAAACAGCTGGTCTCTCCGCTGTGTGCGGGGGAGGGGGAAAAAAAATATCGTAATAATTTTACATGAAAAGAACAAAATGCTGGGAGAAGGAAAAAGGAAAAACGTAACACAACGGTGAGAAAGGACACCGACTGGTTCGGTTACGTTTTATCGCTCGAAATCGTCGGTGTTGTTACGCAATCGTGGCGACAACCACGGCCAGATAAGAATTGTGCAATTTATAAAGCGTTCGTTCGCGTTTAGAACGAGTCGAGAACACGAAGTCTGCGACGTAGTAGAACTTGTTGGAAACCCTATGGTCGCGTTCGTGTGGTTCAGCACGTTCGCAATCTCGCGACGCACCTTGTGCGTCCCCGCGCTTTTATGCATCTGATACAGCCTACGACACCAGCGAACGCGTTAAGTTAGATCTTTTCCTTGTAATTATTCATGCACGCTCGAGTTGAAGTGAATAAGTGTCATACAGGCCGCGCTTATAGAACGGTGTGACTTATATTTATTATTCCATAAATTTAAATAAATATTTCCCTTTAAATTCTTGCCGTATTCATTTATTTCTCTGTATAATTTCAAACGTAATCGATATTTCATTCTTACGGTCCGATAACTCGTTCCCGTTATAGCGAACATTAGAAAAATTAATTTTCTGATGAAAATTTTGAAAAAGTAAGTAGAGTTTTATCGCCGTAAAGTAACATATTGGTCGTTCGAATACAAAGTAACTCTGTCGTAACCGAAGGAAGAAAATCATCGTTCAGTATGGAAATTCGTGCTGATCCATGAACTTAAAAATACGGTTACTTATGTAAACGATCGTTTTGCCGGCCGGCTTTGGTTCGTACGTGCACGCACATATACAGCGGTTTTCGTTACGCGCGTAACACATGGGTGCATACGTCAAAAACCGAGTTGAATCGTGACTCAGGAGCGCGTGGAAGCGCTGAAAGGGAAGAGCAGCGGCGGATGACGTTTGCAGCCCCGTCGGGTGGGGATTGAGCGTACGGTCAGGGGGATGGACGGGGGAGACAGAAGGTATCCATCGAGTAAGAGGGAAGGTGAGAAGAGTGGGGGAAGGTAGAGTGCGTGCGCGGTCGAGTTGAACGGCGCTGTCAGTGTCGATTGGTTCGCCGCGGCGACTTGAGGTGTCGTCGACGTGTAAACCGACGGTTCTCTCCGTGTTTAACAATTTTTTTTTTCTCTCTTCGACGCTCTTCGTCACAGTTCGAGGAAAACGGTACACGTTCAACCGTTCGCCATCGATCCTTCTTGTCATTTCTTGTGTGTTTACCATCTCTGCCGCGATAACCTGTTACAACGGATCGAAATCGATCAGGAACAGGAACTTCGAATCCATTCCCCCGGGTCTGAAGCCTGCCCGTCAATCAGGACGGGCAGTGCGACGTCCTCGACGACGTCGTCGATCGAGTAAAAAAGTTTTCTTTTGGTGATTCCGATAAGAACGACTAAAAGAAAAAACAAACCGGTGCGTCTGTTGGTGAGACCCATCCATACAGTGCATCGATTCGCGAGAAACTGTCGCGAGTCCTGTATTCGTCGATTTCTGTTCTCTGGTCGGTAATCGAGAAAAGTAAAAAAAAGAAAAAACGTCACGTGTGGTGCCGGGCGACAAGAGCATATGCGAGAGTAATCAGAGACGAGAGTTTCGCATCCACCGCGCATCAAGCGGATCGGATACATGTTAGAGCGTGCTTTGACATCGGTGAACATCAAGTGAGAGACGTGCTGTGTCACTGCGCCCCGATAACAGCGAGGAGAGACTCTTCCAAGATGTAAGTACTGTCATGTGTACTTGCTGGTATTATAACAACGAACCTCCATATGGTACGCGTTCGAAAACAACATTCCGTTTTTAAACGTATCGATCCTGGCAGCCGTGCGATCCGTTTGAAAACGGGATGGATTCAGGTTTGCGCGTCGACCTAACCTGACTCGACGATGAAAATTCGTTGGAGAGAAGTGGTAGCGGCGCTCGTGTGTCGCGCGACCGACGATTCTAGAAAATTGCGTCGTTGGCGGTATACTTCGTTTGTCAGCAAAATTTAGGATCGTTTGAAGCTGTTCCGTTTGTTTCGAATTTTCTGATTTTCGTGGCATCGTACGTTGACGCATCGCGGGGCTGCTTTACCGACAATGTTTCGAAAACAACCGTATATGTCCGTGAACGCGGATATACGAACAGTCGCGCTCTTTCCAGAACGTATATTGTACGCGCAGGCGCGCGACCTTTCCTAAGTCATTTTCTTCCTTTCGCCGTCGTATATGCATTTTTTTTTTTCTTTTCGCGTTCGTTCTCGCTATTCGTCATTATAAAAGAGTACCGGCGTGTGTTAACGCTATGAAGACCGCTGTCGCGTATTTCGCAATTGTATTGATCAATTTTTCGCGCCATTTGCTTCCTCTATTGCCGGGCCATGAAGAGAGTTTGCGATTGAAATTGTATTTTAAATCATTTTTCCTTCTCGTTTTTGCAATTTAAAAACAGTCCCTTATCCCTTCGTCTGATATACGAAAACTTTCGAAAATAATTATCAATGATCTGCTATTAAGGTATGGCGGGAAATATAAAATAGAAAAACAGTAATATTTATAATTGAGAAGAATCTAAAAATTAGAAATGTTTTTTTTTGTTAATATTCTAATTTTTAACTTTTATTTGTCTGATTTGTCAATTTTCCTCTGTTGAATCGTTAATGGACATCCATTGATTGGAAAATTGTTTTCCCTTGGGGACGAAATTGCCTCTCGAGCGACACCAGCGATGATTCCTGTGGTTACAGTTTTGCGTTCCGGGAATTTTCAAGTTTATCAGGATCAATAGCTCGCTAGTATTCCTGGAATCGAATCCGTAGGTGTAGTTCGAGATGATGGTCGGCCGGTTCGTCTATGAAACCCAATCGCAAGCGGAATCCTGCGAGACGCGACGCGATTAGAATCTTCGTCGCGACAGCAGGATCGATCGTTATCCTGTCGTCGTGTTTTATCGCATCCTGTTCATCGTGGTTATTTGTTCGCCTCGCCTACGCGAATGTTTCTCTCTTTTTTTTTTATTTTTCTTTATTTTGTTACAATGTTTACGTGACTCCGTTTCAAGCGAAAATTATATCGCTGAAGTTTCAATTTTGTTTCAAGCGTGTATAGTTTATCGGCGTTGAACATTAATAATCGAGACTCACAATTATTTTAATTACGATTGACTTAATCGTAATTGAAAGAAATTAATTGTGAACGATCATTCGTAAATTGTTAATTATAAATATCAATGGTTAATTTCTTTATCGAAGTTTAATTGAAATTCTATTCTTAAATTACGCAGATTAATGTTATTTGGATCGGTCTTTACTTTGTTATAAAGAAAAGACGAGAATACATTTGAAGATGATATGTTTAATAATTAGGTATTTAAAAATGTTACTTTTATGGTGGAAAGAATTATAATAATCAATTATTGATTTAATCGATTAAGTACCGATTCTGATTACATCAAGCGTTGCCCAACATCGATATAATTCATTCAAAACAAAACATAAAAAGTTATATTAATTTGTTAATAACATAGCGTGGTCTTGATTATCTGAATTGATGATCAACTGCGCGTTACATTAAAAATTGTAATTCATAGCACATTACGTGTATACCTATTTTTTAGTAATTTTCGTTACCTTTCAATATACTTTTTTTCAATCTTTCCGGGTTGTTGACTTGCATATTGTTTTTTAACTTTATTAATGGATTTTATAATATCTATAGTTGCCCTTGGTAACGAAAGTGTTAATCCACGGTTACTATCGAGGCAAAAAATTACATAAAAATAGCATCGTAGGTTTCAAACAATTTTAATGAATTTCAGCGATCGATCCATCGGTATGGAATATAAACCTCTCTGTATATTAATAAGGTTAAAAATAGCATGGTAATCATCTTTTCATCTTGTTCCCTCCCATCTGGTAAGTTAATTTACGAGAAACAAGGCGTAGGAATTTGTCTCGATTGCGTAACCATTCTCATCAAATTTTATGAACCAGCTTTTCAACTTGTTACATATTCGTGGACGGTGACGTTTAATCATCTCGATTTCATCGTCGAAATGTGTTAAGAGAAGGATTAAACGGTTTGGAAAAACTGTGTCGAGGCAGGAAACCAACAGCACAATATTTTTTAAGCTGTTTTTCATTCGAGTCGCAGTTTTTCTTTCCTTTTCATTCTTCCCTCTCGTAAATTCCAAGCAATAAGCTCTGTATTCCGGATAATGTGAAAGTGTATCTTCGTCCTTGGTGCAATAAACACCACTTTCAGTTGGAACAAAGAATATCCGTGTAATAAAACGTCGAGTTTCTTGCACACAGTCTCTTTTGTAAATTGCAAGTTCAACCATTATGCGCCTCGACCCGTTTTCTAACGATCTCCTAATGTATCTTTTCAAATTTAGCACAGAATTATACGCTACATTGTTAATTAAGTCATTTTGGATGTAACGATAAGGAATTAATCTCTCAGATTAATCCTCGAGATTAGATTCTTTCACTTCAACAGTGAGTTAATTAGTTTTCAACTTTACTCGTTTAAGTACACATTTTTACTTAATTAAGGTTGCCAAAATTTCGTAACAAAATAAATGTTTAAAAATCACTTGCAAAGTTAAAGTCAATCAGGAGATAATTAACAAATTAATTTTGTTAGATTTTCATAAAAAAAAACTATCCAAAGTCATATAAATCTTGATTGCTAGATTGTTTAATTAATTACCCAGCTCAGGACGGCTAAAAAATGTAGGCCAGACCACGCGTGCTTTTAAATCGCGGAACAGAACGCGTCGAGTCGCCATAAAGACGAACGTCATCGACATCCCTCGCTTTTTAATCGCGACCACGTGTCTCGTTGCAAAGATAAGATTATTTAATTTGTGTCGTTCGTTCGATCGGGATGCAACCGGGGAATGTCAAACGGATTCCCGTTTAAGTACGACACGCATATCGCGCGATGCCAGCCTGCTTTTGGCACGGTGACTCGATTAATTACGCAGTCAACAGGTTGTTTTCGATCACGAGCGTGGCAAGATCGTGGTTAAACGATCTACGCGCCCGGGGAATTCATTCTCGTGGTTGTTGGTTCTGTAACGCCTCTTCAAAATACGCTCGTGATTCGTTTTTTACACGAGGATGAGCAAAAATCGAATATGATACAGCTTGCTACAAAATTCCTTTGAAATGATTCTATGTTCAAAAGTGTCCAAGAACACTTTTACGAAGAGATTATAGTACTTGTTGTCGTATCGAAAGAGTTAACGGTGAAACGATTAAAATTGTTTCGAAAATTGGCTAGAAACGGAAGTCTTAGACCGCGATTGGATTAAAGTAAAGCGTCACGAGTTTGTTGCAACCTTCAACGGAGCCAGAACGAGGAAAATTAAATACCGAAACAAGAGTAATGGGATTTCACGACGATGACACGCCATAGGAAGGCGTAAAAGTGCATCGTGCGAGAGATTATGCTAACGTAGAAAAACAGCCTGTTGCATCTCGGCGACGTTTGTTGTCCTAGGTCGCGTCTCTCCTCGAACGTGTTACATACCATCCAAACGGGATTTCGTAATCATTCTAATGATACAACACGATCAACCGTGTCGTCGCAACACTGATTCTTCTAACGAGACTAGCAACACGAAAACATCTTGCATTTAAAATTCGACTTTCACTTTCCATAATTACAACAACAGTGAATTATTAAAAACAAAGAAGAAAACAGAATTGATGTTAATTTTATCGTAAATGTTTTCACAATTAATGCACCAATTATTTCTTTTGATTTTTTATACTTTATCAAAAATAAAATTATTATCAAATGAAGTTTTTAGTAGCTACTTAGTGTGGCAAAGTGTCAAATTGAAATTAGAGTTCCAATCAAACTCCTGTTTATGATACAGATTACTTTGTAAGACGTATACGGAACGTCGTCCATTATATCAAATACCTAGATAGCGCAAGACGTATATGGGTGCTTTATTGATTATATTGGATTGAATAGGACGCATACGGTCCGCTATATCAGATATTTAGATGGGTACAGGACGTACGGGGTGCGTCATCGATCGCGGAACCCGATACGTTTCCTCGACGATTTTTAACCCTTTACATTCGAGTGGCGCTTCTGGAAAGTGTTGATTTGATATAGAATTTTTCTTAAATCGAGCAATATTGTTGGCGAATAGTCGAAATCGGAGAGAATAGCGACGTTACGTGACGCGATATGACGCGCACGTGCATCGTTGTACCACTGGTAATCTCTGACCGCTGAATTTTCCAATCACGCCTTTCACTCGTCTCGACACTTCCTCCTTTCTTCGTCCCTCATTTTTCATACAGATAACTCGCTCTGTATCATATTGTTGTTCCACTCTCATCGCCTTTTATCGTGTTCGATTTCTTTTTGCCTTTCCTCGCGCTCTCGCGAGAAACGTTAATGACCGGCTACGATCCTCCAGGAAACGGGAGCTGAATTTTCTTGAAATCTTGATAGCCTCGCTGATGCTTTTATCCTTGCATAATTAATCATTTCCCCTCGGTTAACCCCTCTGAGGGGACATGAAAAGTAATTTATTTTTTCTTTGTCTATATTTCCTTCCAAATATAATTTAAAAAGAATAATCGGCGATTATTAAATGTCTAGGACCATCCAGCGACCAAGAACCCCTCAAACTCTTTCACTTTCTCGTAGTCTCGGACCTTTCTCTTTCAGACAATAAATTGTCCAAGATTCGACGAAAAATAAATGACATTTCTCATAAACCCGGTACAAATTTTAATTGAACACACAATCTCCTGTTAATGTCAACCTTTCACTCGATGATCGCTTCCTTCTTTCTCTATCATCGGTGAATGCCTCTCGTTGTTACGCCACAATGTGTTATCAGAATCTAGCCGATTGTATTCGCTTTTGGATCGTTGAAATCGGTGCTCGGGATGATGTGTTTAGCAGAGCGAAATTCGCTTCGCCCTTTCACTCCCGTTTCCTCCTTTCTTCAATTTTGTTGCACGCGACTCGACGAGTTGCAGGTGCACGTTGATCCGCGAGCAGAATCTTTCTCGCCTCGAAGCGCGGCTCGACGAGATTGGAATTCGTTAGGCTCGTTTCCGTGACGAATATCGATCCTTGCCATCGCTTTAAAGGTGAATCGTGGAAGATTCCTGACGAATATGGATTCCAACCGGTGCAAGGTGTTGCTGTAACGACACATTGTTTGCTGAGGTACGAACTTTCAGCCATTTTACACTGGGCACGAGTTCAATTTAAATTTCACTATTTAAAATTGTTTAATTTAAAATATAATTTTAATTAGATGCAAGGTAAAACTAATTTAGATAGTTATTTTGAAATTTATGTAATTTTTTAATCGTCCCTTTAAATTTTGTAACATTGTCCTGCCAATTCGAGTTGTTTCTCGTCGCCTACGAAGGGGTCAAGGTGTATCACTTTAATGGAAATCGGTCTCGATTTTAATTTACTCACCGTTATAAATTGTAATTACCGGGCTCATTGTAGCAACAAAGAGCCGATGATGTTCGTCGCCTTTTAAACGCGATACGCGTGTCCCTGTCTTTCGTTCTGAATCATTCATGCGTGGTGCACGTGATGCGTTGTTTGCGTTGCTTAAACACAGAACGGATGATAACCGTGTCAAAGAAACACCGTTGGGGTCAGTTGAAATTTAACGAACGCACGAAAAATCGAGGTGGATATCAACCGAGTCTTCGCGCACCGATCAACTGTAATTTTTTTCCTTTTCTCGTTTTCGTTACACGTCGAGTTCATAATTCTACTAGAAAGAAATGAAATTGCCTGTGGTTACCTCGTGGGATATTACTTTGTGAAATAGGCCATGAAATTTAAAAGGTGCTTCAATTTTCGTGAAAATTATAATGGAATTGAAACGAAATTCGCGAGTTTTTGAATAATTTTCACCGAAACGTGGAAGATCGTTGATTCGCCTCTCGAGGTGGTATGTTTCAGAAAATTCGTGAAATTTTAATTAATAATTTACCAGGGAAGTAGAAATAATTTTTGCAAAGTATATAGAATATTATGAAATCGATTGCATCAAAGGATTAAACGAACGTTCGCGCAACAGGTTTTAATTTATATCCTTTACAGTTTCAAAACACGTCCTTAAACGTGATTACCGTGTTGCTTTCGTGTCGCAAATTTCTGCGCTATTTGCAACTTTCGTTTTCACTCGAACGCGTCAAACGAAACGAGCGTATTGATTTCTTGACGAGGAAAGCGTGGTTTTTTCACCAAATACCACAGGTCGCCTGTGGGCAAAATCTATTCAACGAGCGTAGCCGACGACGACGGAGAATTTCGTTGCAATTAAATGGTTCTATTTAACCGGAATCGTTCGTTGTGTTACGCAAACGGAATTTGCAACTTGACATTGCATCGTCGTTCAACGGGGCATAAATATATTTCACGCGAAACGATCGAGGCGGACGTTTTACACGCTCGCCTTTCACCATGGATTGATAATACGATTTAATTAAATTGCACGATGCCGGGCAAAGATTCGGTTGGAAATCGAAGACATATGTTCGGTCGTTGACACGGGGCTCGATGATGAAATCAGCCGTCGAGAGCTTCTTCGTATCACGTAACGAACAACCGAGAGCGGGTCCTCGATTGTTATTCGTTTCGTGAATATTTTATTTTTCCTGGTTATTTTTAGTCTCGATTAGATATACCGTACTCTCGTTGGTGCAGGGCCAAGATCATCAAATATCTGTGTGTGTTTGTGATTGGGGTAATCCTGAACTTATCTCTGGTAAATATAAGTCAGGCTTATTAATTTTGTAAGAGGACATCTAATAATACTTAACACTTTGCTTACCCACATATGGGTGACACTTGAATTACCATTAAAAAAACAATGAAGAATTCTTTGGTTTATTTGCTTGAAAATATTCCTATTACATAGTTTAAATTATGAATAATAGAAATAGCAAAATATTGTGGAAACAGAATATAAAGTTTGTGAAAAATGATTACCAAATGAAATTTTTAGTAGCTGTAACGTGGCAGTCAAAGTATTAATCCTTTCGTTTTCACGTACGTGTAACATAGAAATATAAAGTATTTCCAAGTTGTTAAAAATATACTTCCTTTCTTAATTAATTTAATTAATTTAATTAATTAGAAATATTCGTGCTCGTTGAATTTATGGGTAATCGAAGTATCGAAAGATCGTGGAAACAATATCGGAAAGTTTAATGAAACTTTCAACAGATAACCGTGGTGAAAGGATTAAAAATTGGTAAATCCTTTCTAGATACGATATCATAAATAATCTGACTTTATCTGACAGAGCAAATTCGCGTGAAACTAAAAATCCCTACGAAGAAAGAGAACGTTGAACGTTTCAGATTCTTTCGTTCTCATCCGCCTTTCTTACAGAAGCCTCTCTCCCGAAGTACATTACTATGTATACAAACTTTCTCGTTGAAAAGAGACTGGTTAACCAAAGAAAGTGCATAGAACGCGTTTGCGACCGTTCAGTCTCGAATTACGACTACCGTCGACGCCACCGTGGCGTCAATCGTTTCTAACATTAGTCACAATCCGTCCATACTATTTCCTGTCAAAATCATACAAATTCTGTTACAAAGAAATGAAAAAAAAAATTGTCATTGAGAAATAAATAATGGAGAATCGAAGAAAAAACTCATTAAGTCGTTGACGAACGGGGAGCAGAAAAAGGTGCGGTGTTTCAGTTTTACGAGAGATATTGTATACAATCGTAACCGCGAGTAGGCAACGTTAACGATTCCTTCACCTTCTCTGTTGCATATTCAGATTAATAAATTCCAACCGTGTAACAGAGACAGATGATTCGATGATGCAGGAGGAAGAGAAACGGAGATACGGTCGGTTCTAATCGAGCTCTCGGACGCAACGTTGAACAATAGAGGCTGAAATGCAACGAAACGGGTCACTTGTCGGTACGTGGGTGTAATGGATTCTATGCCCGTTCGAATAATATTGGAAACATCACAGGCGGTTCGATACTTTCGTTTTGCAAAATTCACGAGGATTAATTCGCGACCAAACGAGCAAATGGACGTTTCATATTTCATGGATTCACCGCTGGTTGCACAGAGAGAGAAATTTTATTGAATTTTAAATCACCTTTAATGATCGTCGGAGGTGATATTTATTATTCCGGACCATTCAAGGGGAACGTTGATTACGGGGTGTCCCACCTACTTTGATTCAATCTTAAATTCAATTTTTTTCTCCCTGTAATTAGTGGACGAATAAAAATTTTTTATTATGAACGGTGTGACGTAGAAGGATGATCCAATTATTCAAAATTTGACCATCATGGCAGTCAGTGTATTAAGATAATAGTCGATTGTCAGAATAATAAGCAAATATGGGTGGCGTGGGTGTCAAAGCGTTAAAAAGCAAAATTTCCTTCCAAATTGAGCATTTTATCGAAATTATCGTTATTTGTGAACGATATTTCGGTTAATTGTCACGGAGACACAATCGAAAGTCGAGGAAGTTCTATTAACCGTGTTCTCGAATTCCGGTTGCCGGATTTCGATGATAAACACATTATCTGAGCCAACCGGATGTCCGGGGACGGGTTACGCTCCGGGTGGCTCCGAACCGGGTAGATTATTATTCGCCAACAGAAAATAGACGATATTGCTATTTATACACGAGCTTTATTTATACATTCCGTTTGCAATGGAATCACGCTAATCGGCTTTGATAAAAACGAGCAAATATTTAACTAGTTTGTTGCCCCATTAAAGACGGTAACGATAACTTAATCGGAGAAACGTTACCCCGAAGAAAGTTCATCTTTCGGAATACAAATTCCACGTTTAAGCCTTTCGGTAAAACTTTTCTTTTATGATTTACGATGCTGGCAGATAGGGAAATAATAATGATTTTTAATCCCTTAATCAAAGTTTTTTATAATCCTTTAAAAATTCGTGACTTCCTATAACGCGGTGAACTTTGACTTACGAGATTGCCTCGAAACTTGGTGCATGAAATTTAAGCGTTGAGATATAAAAAATGGTTATTATAATAATTAATTGGAAAAACCACGCGTCAACATTGCGACTACCTTCGGAATTATAATATTTGACAAAATTTCAATTAATCAGAAGAGAATTTTTCACCGAAATGTCATGAAGATAAAACAATTTAAAGTTGGCACACGACAAATACAATTTTTGTGCGAACGAACGGTAAGGTGGTTTCAATTTGAAATCGTAAACACCTGATAGCTCGCAATTACGGTTCGTCGATAGATCGGTTATTCTTGGAAATTGTTGCTGTTGTTACCAGCCGCGTTACAGACACGTAACGGTTCGGAATAATAATTATCCGGAAGATTAAGATTCCATGGGAGTTAATTTATCCCCCCTGTAGACGCCTGTTTACATCCAATTCGTTCAAGGTATATATCTCTCTCTCTCCTCGGTTAATGAAAAGAATTTTATACACAACAATTCGTCGGTTGAGATCCAACGGAACGGGTCGGGTTTTGAATCATCGAATTAAATATACAACGCCGTGTGTCACTCGTGTTATTAATATCCGAAGTTGGGGACAATTATGCTCGAAACCATTGAGCAACTTAAACTTTCGTCTTAACGTGTCATATTATTCGTGTAAATTAATGGTGCTTGGAATTGTGCCTTTACTTTTATCGATTTCTTTCACAAAAAATGAATTTTGATGCGTTTCTTAGAACCACGGACAAGTTCCTGATCCCCATAATATTCGTAGGGATTTAATATTTACAGATTCAGAAATTAATTATTTATGAGGATTATAATGATTCACCGAAAGAGAATCGAGAATTTTCAAGCCCGTATTTTAGAGAGAACACTGGGCCTATTCTTCGGGTATTAACACGGTGGACATCGAATAATCCTGGTCATTAGTGACCACCATGGTAATTAGCAAAGGGCATAAACGTGGTAATTATACAGTGCCCCCAAACTAAATTCAACGTGTGATAGGTCATTCTGTAGCTCGTAAAAGACTCAAATTGTGCCAAGTTTCAGCTTTGGGCAAAGAGGAAAAACAAAAAATCACATTTTTGCTTAATTATTAAATATTAACAAATGTATACAAAATTTAATATTAGGTTGGAATTATAACAAAAATTTTGGCAATTATTTACAGAAGGTGTTAATCTAATCAAATTAATTTTATTCAGAGGGTTGTAAAAATTGAGAAAACCTCCCTGTTTGTTATATTTCTGAGTCGAGATAGTTAAGGGGGTTGATTTACGATCGAGAAGGATCTTATCGTCGGTGGCAGGGGGTTAATCCGTCGGAGGCGGTGCAATTAATCGCAGCAATGATAACCGTTCGAGCTGATCATTCCCTCTAACCCACGTTCTCATTGTTGCAAAACGCGTTTGCACGCCTTCCTTGACATTAAAACGTGCGCTTACGAGTCGCGTTCCATCGCAAAAGCGTAATGCTCGCGCCTACCTTTTGCCTCTTCCCCTCTCTTGTTCGCGTTCCACCTTTTCCTACGCGTTCCTTCTCCTTTTCGTGTTTCTTTTCTGCTTCTATCCGCACTTGTGTCACACCACGTGCCACGTCCTGGGTCAAGTGCGTCGCTTGCGTGTGTATGCATACTTTTCCTTTTCGCTTATCTCTTTCCCTGCTATATCAAGACGAAATTCTAATTCGCCTTCAGTATATGGTACCAACAAATTCTTAATTAGGTGTCGGAATTTTAATTAATTGGAATTTTATTTGTGAAATAATTTTGAAGGGATGAACTTCATATTATTTTCGATATTAAATTAACTAATAAGTAATTTTTGGAAAAATTATTCTCGCAGCTAAAGTTAGTTTTATAAAATACAATGATTGTTAGGCGCTGTCCTTCGACGAGGGGAAAAAATAACGCGAACCACGTAAACTCGTTTATCAATGTGTTACATATTTGTCCCTCGTAGTTTGTTATTTTTCATTGCTTTCCTCCGATTATCATTATCAGCGAATTATCACCGGTAATGTAATAACGGTTCGAACGGTTCCAATAGTCGTATCAATGATACTCTTATTTCATTTATCAACGTGCTAACGCATTCCTTTCATCTTTCCCGAGCTTTTCTTTCTTATCAGCCCCGTATCAGCGGCGTTACTATTGTGTAAGGTCAAGTACGCGATGCATTCTTTTCACTTTAGTTTCATTGCTCTCTGCGATCGTTTTACTTTGTCTCCTTCGAATAAAAGTCTACGGATATTTCAATAAAAAATTATGAAATTTTTAAGGGTTTTATAAACGATACATTTCAAGAGACATTTTTATACAATTTCTGTTTAAAATTAAAATTGAACAAATTAAACTCGGAATAACAAGAATTAATTTTTATGAAAAATACTAATACCAATGGTTTGAATTTTCTTTCCAAAAGCAAATCGAAAATTAAGGAATTAATTAATAATATCTTTGATAGTCCCTAGTAATCTGTACTACGAATATTATACGTGTGTCGTACCAAACATAGTTATTTCTACTGTACCAATCCACGAATTTCATTACACAATGTTTCAATAAATATTTTTCTTTCTGATTCTTTTATTTATCAAAGCACGATAAAAAATTTTCACAAAATTCGTGATAGAATGGTCAAAGTTATTCGCGATTTCTTCGTACGCGTACGAACAGTAGAATAACACCGTTTATGGTCAGACGCGGATTTACGAGGCTAGACGGGAGACGATTTGTCGTTGAAATTTCACGGTGTCCTATGACATTTGCGTATCGTGGCTTGTGCAGTAATTAACAGACAAATAAGCAACATTATTTGACAAGAGATTCGTGGTTTCGAAAGTTTCGTCAAGTGAGAGCATAAAAACGGATTGTTACGTGAGTTGCAAATTGGTGAACGACTGGCGGAGGACTTTCTAAAAAATTCATAGGGAATATTAAGAAGCAATAATGCGTGTCAGTTGTGTTGTACACTAAATGGGTACTTATTTGTTTTCTGCTTGCGAAAACAGCCGTTCGCGTTAAGCTGAAATTTATGTCATGAGTTTGCATTCTAATGCCCGGGCAAATAAGTGTAATTAAGCGACTTGTGCAAGCGACATTGTTCGACGAAATGACTACCTTTTCGTTTGTTACCGTTGTTTACACGATTCGTAAATATTACATGAAGGCTCAATTATGTATTTTATATTAAGTTTAACATTTTTAGTCATTTTTCAAACACTGCATAAAAGAATGTCTTATGTTTTTGACACAAGGAATAATTATAACACATGCTTCAGAGAAGGAAATTAGTATTTATTTTATTTAAACTAAATATTAAAAGTCCTCTATTCTCGAAGGATTAAGGGGGTGACTATAATGTTTATCATTCAGCATCTAATTACAAAATTTGATATAATTTCGTCAATTTTAAAGATACAGTCGCATAAATATCGGGCACACGTGTCAATTAGGTAACGTCCCTTTCTAAAGCAGGTATTTAGGATTCGTCGAAGTGGTGACGGATGGTCAAGGATACCGTTAACCTTCAAAATCCTAGAAAGTTGCTTGCAGATTTTTCGAATGGTGTCTCCTGGCACGGTGTCAAGTATAGGCTGTAGGTACGGTGGTGCGCGCGCGTGTACGCAAGCGGATTTAGAGCGTTCGAGCCGAAGTAAGACGTAAAGAGCCGCGTGTACGGGCGGCTCGAAAACAGGTGACCGACCGTTTACGGTCCGAGCGCATAATTAATCGGTCGTCTAAATACGGTACACGAGGCGAAAGACTTACCTTTTCCACCGCTTCGGCTCGGCCTGGCCAATTAAAGAGCGACGAATATCGGCCAACCGTCGGAAAAATCACGAGGGAGGAGCTCCCTACGTTTGCACGAGTTCAAACCACTTTCTTTTTCTTTGTCTTCTACCGACTCGTGTGTTAACGCTGTTGTCTGTCGATTGCAAAATCAAAATTGACTTTAACGATTTAGACAAATGATAAAACCGGGACAAACATTACCAAAGGGTTAAATAGTTATTTTTGAAGTTACTTTTGGTTGTATCAGCGATTCTATATTTTTATTGGGAAGGCTTTAATATTCGTGACAGGAAGTTGGGTGTTCGTATAAAATCGTTTTATTAGCACGGATAACCAACACCCTAAAACGAGTATTTTCACCGATCGCTCGAGTACTCTCGTTTTCAGCGTCGGCTCGACGCGTTTTATGCGAGAACGCTCCAGTTCTGCCCTGTAAAAGGAATGTCGCTGGTTCTTTCAAGGTTCGCGAGCACGTACCAGGGCGTGGTATGCACCTGGAAATTCAACTGACCAACGCGACCAACTAATCGAACCCATGGTAACAAAAATCTGATTATTTTAAATCTAACTACCTTTTAAGATAATATCCAAAACAAAAGAATTTTAATAAATTTTATATAATTTAAAATAAAAAATCTGAAGCAAGTCATTTTGACCCGTTCGACAACCTCCATATGTCGTAGGGACCTAGAGTTCATGTATCCTAGAGATCCAGGGATTTTTATATGTCAGCGTTAACACTAGAACACATACGGTAACTCGGTACTTAAATAACTACCTCCATCCACGTAAATGGAATTCAGAATACAATGATTGTCGTCGAAGGGTTAATTGATCCTCCGTTTCATGGAATTTCTTAATTAAACCGAAAGCGTGTATCCCCGAGGCCGATCCACAAAATCAAAGGATACCGCAACCTTCTGACGAGCGCATCGAATTAGATCGAACGATCATCGACGGATAATCTTCTTTTTGTTGCCCGGTTTACGATCATTTCGCAAAAGACGAATTGCGCCACGACAGAGGCACGGTTGCGGCACGATTCAATCGATCGGGTCGTGTGTCGAAACTCCGCTAAGGATCGCCGGAGCATCTGGGAAATCCATTTGAATCGGATTAGCCGGGGTCGTAGAAGTGAAAATGAAGCGTCGTATGCGACGCACGAGGCGAGGGCACCTCGTCTTGGCCATTCGTGGGAGGAGTTGTCGCCTCTGTCAAGGTCCGGCTCGTATATATTCCTATCGACAAGGCGATGCGAGTCGCGAGCCGTGTCCTAGATCGCGGACTGCTTCGAGGTCGGATAACTTCTTGCGATCGAAGGAAGTTTTCTTGAAGGTTTATACAAAGAAGAAAACCACTGAATTAACACGTTGACTGCCACGGTGGTCATTGTGTTAATTTGAATGATTACACTTGAAAATGAATCGACAGTGTCCTTAATAATTAGAATTTAAGTGTGTCTGACCACACACTGTCTGTATCCACTGTGGCAGTCAATGTGTTACGAGTTTTCCATTTAATCCTTGTATATCATTTCTATTTTTATTATATTCTTTCGTAAAAGTGGGTGGTTTTGTATAAAAAGAAAAAAATTCAGATAAAATTCAATAAAATTTCAAGAAGTATTTGTCGGTCGTCTGCGTATGAACGTTTTTGGCGCGAAATTTTTTGCTTTGTTGGACGTCTTCGAAATTATTCTATCTTCATGGTTAGCCGTTGTTCGCGATGTCAGGCTGACGATAGCGGGAACGAAGCGAGTGCTGGTCTCGATAACGAAGAATAAAGTGGGCCAGCAACCGATAAAACGACGATCTTGCGGCATCGTTTCCAGCGAATTCGTGGGCGGAGGCCAGTTGGTCGCGTGCTCCTGAATAAGTCAGTGTTCCGTGTCCTATTATATGGACGTATACAGATATATTTCAACGTTTACGATGCCTTTTTAATCGTTAAACGAGACTTTTCATTCCGATTTCGTTACGTAATCAATCCGCTCGTAAAATACGGCTACGTAAATTGCAGCTGCCTTTGACGATTTAATTAACAGAGCATTTAATGAGAAACCGGGAAAGATGGTGTTTCTTTTTCTTTTCGATATATTCGATGATTGAATTAGAAGCCTAATAACGTGTCGAATTAATAAACCTTGGTATTAGAGCGAAATACCTTTGAAGTACCTATTTGAAATAAATAATATTCCATGTGTTCACTGTCCCAGATCAAAAGTGACCCGTCCTCAAAGGGTTAAGGATATTTTGTTACTTGTAAATATAAACTAATATTTTTCATGAAAGAAATAAAGAAGCATAAAGAAGCATTACTGTATTCTGCGTGTTGTACGTTTTAATTCTAGGGCATGAAAGTTAGGTTGGTTGGAATCATTCATTTGTGTATGAATGTGAATAGCGAGAGTGATTTTGATCAGTCCAAGTTAGTAAAGAACGAATCACTCGATGACCTGGATAACTCGATTAGATTAAGTATCTGGCGTGCGAAGAGAGTCAAGTAAGACAATGGAGCTGAGAGAAATCAAACGAAACTATCTCAGATATTCCCTCGGATGAAAGCGATGCGATGTGGTATCTAGGAGATCTTCGATCTACGTCAACCGGCGTGTTTTCTGAATAATTACAAGTTTGAATACTCACGAGCCGAGAAATTTGAAATTTGAACATATTCAGACCTTTAAAATATCTAAAATATTCAAACTTCTACCCTGTAGCATTTGAAATTGAACAATTTCCTAATTTTCTTGAAAACAAAAGGAATTTTTGTAATTTAATTAGTGTGACGTCTCTAAGGTAGAGATACTCAGTCTATAGAGAGTTCTCGTTAGAAATTGACGAGTACATGTATCATGCAAGAACAAGGTTGGATGAACCTTAAAAACCTAATCCCACGCGGACTGAAAGGTATGTTAAAGCTTTCAAGTTCGTTGGCCAGTTTGTTCCATAATTTCCCCGAGGACACGGTCGACGTGGTTTCACATAAGAAAATGGAAAAAAATCTTTCTGTGAAAAAGCAAGAAAAAAGTTGTGGCGTTTCGCGAGCCTAGTCTTTATAATATTAATTACAGCCAATAAAAATGGTACTTATTTCTTCAATCAACAGTACCATTCTTCTTTTTCCCCTGTGTCATCTATTCTAATTTTTATTTAAAAAAAAAAAGAGTGATTATCCTGGTCGTTCGTTTGAAAAATTAAAGCAGGGATTAAATTTTCCACATACAAAAGGCGAGGGAAAGATCATGCGTTCCGTGTCGATATTACAAACTGTTCTGAATAAAGTCGCGTCGAAAAGGGAAACACAAAGAAAGAAAAACGAGGCAAAAGGAGCACTGCCGAGAGTCGCAATTTCAACGAGCGTTATTCCATAAGCAGCCAGGCTAGGAGAGACATCGCGTTGCATAAAGAGGCCACTTCCCGGTTGCGTTGGAACGTTCACTTTCTTTGTATTCGAGTAAAACAGAGAAACACCGAGCATTCTCAGGGCAGATGAAACGGGAGAGAGAGAAAAACTACACGGCCTCGTTGTGTCTCTCTGTTCGTCCCGTGAAAGTATCAGCGGAGGATGTATCCGCGGAAAAACAGCGTGTGTCATCTTGTCTCTCTTCCATAAACTGATTTTAAAATATTATATTTTTGGCAATTTGGAAGCTTGGAAGTATGTTTTTTATGTTCTTCAGGGTGAAAGGGTTAATTAACACTTTGAATTTGTAATTTCATTTCTCACGGATACAGTATATAACTATGAAATATTTGGAAATTACAATTTACTTCCATCGGGGGTTAATTTTTTAATCACCATCAAAGATTTGTCATTGCTTTAATAAAATAAAAAGAAATTTTGAAACTTAGGTGGTTTACGTTTCGACTCATCGGATCGAAAGGGTTAATGACGATCAAGCTGCATCCCATCTATTACAATCAACCTCCTTAGCTCGATTTGTGCACAGCTAATCACCGTTTTCCGTCGTTATCTTTCGCGCCAAAACAGCCAGTCAATTACAATATCAGCGAGAATATATATTTATACGATTTTTTGTTCCCGGGTCAACGTACTTTGCGAACCAATCTATTATAATTTATCTCGCGCTTAATTGCTCTTCTATCTATTATTACTTCACCAGTTTCATCGAATTCCAACGAGCCTCATCTGTTTAACCTTTCACCTTCTCTCTCTGTCGAATCGTGTCGATTTAACAGGTTTATGAAACTTTTTTTTTTAATTAATTTGTTTTTTTTTTTTTTTGTACGAGGCAATTTCTGTCGCGATTGAGCAACGGTAACTTTGATCGCTGATGATAAAACATTTTAATCCTTAAATATGTTCTTTTTTTTATCGACAGATAAGAATGAACTTTAATCATTTAATTGGGATCGTTGGTGGAAACATTATTCGTGCTACTGATTTGGAATAATTATCATAAATGAACGAAGCAATCCATTAATTAGTACTCATGGCCGAAATCTGTTGCTGAGAAATTCATTTCCGGATAATTTGATTGCCACGGTGAAATATGATCGTACGCGATACAGCGCGTTATAATATTAATTATTAATAATATAATTATTTTATTTCGTATTAGTGGGAGGAACATCACCAGAATAATTGATGGTGGAATCGTGTTTGCTTTTGTATTAAAAATAAATTTCAAAATGTATTTATTACTAATTGCAGGAGATAGTAGGTGAAATAATTATATTTCTACAAATACATCTGACACAACCTATTGATTTACATTAAATCAATAGGGTACCTGTTAATTTCACTAATAACAGAATCAGAATCTAATTTCCCAAAAAGGGCAGAAGCAAATGATTAGAAACCGTCGAACGTTTCACGATAGAGTGTCAAAGAGAAGCACGCGCGTAGAATGCAAAAAATGTCGCAAGTATTTCCATAACAAGCACGTATGCAGGTTGGATAAATCAACGATGACTGGAAAGCATGCTAATAAATAAAATGGTCGTCATGCGTGAGATTCCGAGCGGCACATTGTGAACCCGACCTGTGTTCCGCGGTCTCTTTGTGCAACCTACACGTAACTGACTCGGGGCTCGCGCCTAATTACACCTGAATTTCTCGAGTGTTTCGGCTTCATTTAATCCGTCATGCGCGGACAAGATGCTTAGCCTGGCTGCGTTTCGTTTCTCCACCTGACCGATCCCCCGGTGCCTTTACTCGGGTTCCCAGCTCGATAATTAAGCCGTAAAGAATCCGAACCCCAGGCTCTCGACGCGGTCGAACAAACTTTCCCTCGTGTCTTTTTTACGATCGTTCGTAAAAATTTTGATGATAATGAACAAATGAAATATACCACGGATAATTAACCTTTCACCCTAGAGTCGATACTTATCATATGTGCAGGGTTTACAAAATTTCACCAGTCTTACGGTCACCTTTTTAACCCTAAACGTTACCTCCGCGTTTTTCTGTTAAATTGCTTAATAGGTAATCGCAAATAAATTAAATTTTATGCAGTCTGACGATTTCGTGGCTGAAAGGTTAAGGAGGTTGTTAATTTTAACGATTTTAAAGCATTATTGGCGCTTCGAATTTTTTTGATGAAATTACATGACATTATCGATAATTTCTGACTTTTTAAGAAATTTGTAATAAAATTAGGTGGCATTAAAATTAAATGACACTCAGCCATTTACCATATTCCTTAGAAATATTAATAGTTTTCCTAGATATTAAACAATATTATTGCTGTTTGTAAATGAAATTGAATACCGATTTCATTCGATTGACAGACTGCTATGCGCCGCGCGTTGTTTGAACACCTTAGTATCTGTCGCACCTGGTCGCAACGAAGTCCAATAATCGCGTCAGTGACGTACGCCAATAATTTACGCGATTATTCCCATACAGTACATATGCCTGCTCGGTTACGTAACATTCGTGCTTGCTAAAAGCCCGCTGTCGATAGCTACGAGGCTTCTACTAAATCGATTATCAAACAGGTAAACACACAGGTGCACCTGCACGCACCTGTTCCAGTCGAGAGAATCTCTGTCTATCGCAACTAATTACCGCGTCGAACTCGAACCCCTCGAGTGATCCTATACTAAAAAATCATTGATATTATGTTTATTATAAAATTTATTTATTGTAAAGTGAAGGGAATCGTAATTGAAACGACTATAATTGTGATGTATCAAATTTAAATAATAATAATAATTTAATTCTAATTACATTAGACTTGAGAAAAGTTTAAGCCTTGACTGCGTTATCTTCCGGCACAACCAATACTTTTTTCTCTACTTTCTTTTAATTGTTTGTTCCTATAATATCCATGTTAAGCGCGCACAAGGAAAATCCACGTGTGCTAATATCCCCTCATTAAATTAAGTGGAATAGTTTCCGATTGTAGTTTCTTCAAAGAGAAAACAGTTGCACAAAACACAGGCGCATTCAACTTAAGATTGATTCAACAATCAAAACACAAAAGAAAGACAAGAAAAAGAAAACTAGAGTTTCACCGTTGTATACATATATATATAGAATGAGCAAAATACTTGAATTACACGCTATTCACGCACGAGAATCGCGTAGTAGAGACGTCGAATGAATGAGGAATCGATTAGTAGGCGGCTTGAATCGTCGTGTTAACGCTGCCTCGATCGTACATAATACGATCTATCGTTTTGTGTACATAGAAGTGCGCTGGCGTACACCGTCGGTGTGCGGTGACGAGGAGAGAGCTCTTTTTACATTTATCAAGTCCGGTCGCATTCACCAGATAAACGATCGATTACGTACACATACCGGAAATAAAAAGATAAATAACACGTTGGTGCGCTAACGTCACGATCCTGGTCTATTAATGAATAACCACCTTCATTCGAGTTCAATTCTTACTTGTCTTCTCCTTGAACTATATCTTCGCTTCTGAATTCTTTTTATCTCATTTTGTCACTTAAAATAACAGTGATATAAAGTTATACTAAAATTATATTACGATAGAAATTTAATGTGTTATACAGAGATAATAGTATTTAATTAACGTTTCTTGAATTTCGACTGCAATTATTTGACTCCATCCTCGTTCATTTCGCCAAAGGGATAATGCGGGCGTTTATTACACAGCGGGTAGAAATTCGTATCGATTGATAGACATCGCGCCGCCACTTGATCGAAAATTCCGTCTTCCACGAGGTTGTATCGGGCCCTGTGTTCCTCTCAAATTCACCGTGGAGCTTTCAATCACGGTTTCTACGAGGGTGAAACGCTTTCACGTTCTAAAGTGAACCCAATCTTCCGACGACATCGTTAACACGAGAAGCTTTGTTAATTGGCCGCTTATTACATCACGTTGTGTACAAGCCGTCGCGTAGTTGCTTTCTGACACGGTTAACCCATTTTCAAACGTTGTTTCCACGTTGCGGTGATTTTCGTTGGAGATTTCGCTGAAACGTGCAACCGCGGAGATAAAAGCTCGCGGAATCAGGTTACGGAAAATTAGAAATTAATTGGCTTAAGTTATTCAAAGTGCGAAACACCTTCGTTTAAAATTCTGAAACGTATGCTTTATTTATCTTGAATTAACAAATGTAATTGTAGGAATACTGGAATAATAGGAATACTGATTTAATTTATTTAGTATTTAATTCTGTTAGATTTTTTAATATTTCTTTGATAAATGTTCTTACGGTAAAGAGTGACTGAATTTAGATTAGAACAAGATAGGAAAAATTTGAAATTGCCAACAAGTGTTAAGAATCTCTATTTTTACCGCGAGAAAATCAAATAAGCGTTCGATAAAACGCTTCCAATATAAATACTCTTTCGATAACTGTATCTGTGTTCTGTTTGCTCGTTGTTTAAATAGGTGGAAGTCTCGACGCTCGTGAAATCCTTGCGCGCTTTAATAAGCAACGTTCAATCAACGCGTTAACGTTTCACGTCTCGATGACAATGTCGTACGGCATTACGTTTATCGCACAACTTAATTACTATGGTAATGTGCGCGTGAAGTTGTTATTTTTAAAGTCAATCAACCGAGAGCCGATGATCCGTCTATAACGCATTGGCTACCATATGGACATCGATGGTCGGAGCTTCAGATTTAATTTAATCGAATAATTGATCAAACAGATGAGAACAGAATTTTTTTCAAGCATGCTCAAATATTAGTAAAATTAAATTTCATCTCACCTTAAAAAAAAAAAAAAAAGAAATTAATATTATTGGTGTCAAGTCTAATTAAGTAAAGAAGGTGGTTTTGTCACACTAAAATTTGGAAAAATTCAAAAAGTGAAGATAATTATTTTAGTCTACGAATAACTCGATTGATAACGTATAGTTTTAATAATTAGTCTCGGTTTCTTCCTTGGTAATTGGAATTTCAACGCTTCCGATTACACATGGCCATTTTTACTGTAACCAAAGTGGTTCCAGTAGAATGTGTCGTTGTGTATCGGACAGTTGAGCACAAAGCGAATATTCACAGGAAGATTAACACGATATCATCGTGACAAAGGAAAAAGCGGTCGATCAACAGTCGTTTGATTGATTTTGTTATCGGATGGCGTTTTTTTAATGCGATAAATCGATATTGTAGTACATCGAGTAACGTGCATGTATGGGTACACTGTTTATCGATGGACACTTCAAACAAGAACTTTTACTTAACATTCTCGATCTCTTTAATCTTTTAACCGATAGTAAATTAAAGAGGATAGATGAGGATAATTTTCTGACGTTAGTTTTAATCTTTTCGTTAAGAACCTTCTGGCTTAATTAATTTTCTGATATTAGCTTCAGTACGTTAACTTAGAATACTAATTAGTAAATACTTATTAATCTGCTATAAAATACTTATTTATTTATTATACAAATAATATTCGAAAGCAGTGTCTTAACACGTGTGCTGTCAACGATATCCGTATCTGGTACAACATTTGATAATACCGATTGTTGAACGTTCCTTAAGCTGTCGTTAAATAAAAATGCGCTGAAAAGCGATTACGCAAAATATCACGTGAGAACAATCATTAGATCAGTGTTGCATACGCCCTGATACGGGACTGCAGAATGAAATCGAACGAACCGTCGAACAGATTGAATCGATCGATTCGGTGAACGAAAATAACGCAAGGTATCGTAAAATCGATCGAATGAGTATTACTTTCTTTTCGTGCGTCAGTATCACGTGATTAGCTCATTCGCGCGATCGATAGATCGTTTGTACGTATGTGTGTGCGGACAGGGGGGCAGGAGGAGGGGAGGGGGGGATCGAAAGCGAACGTCTTGGCACAGGCTTCGCGATTATGTAATATGAAAATGCTTAGGATCGAAAATGACTAATCTGGCCCGTGCGAATTGACGAATTAAAATAGCGAACGATATAAGTGCCAGAAAGTATACAAAATAATTTTTGTTTAATTTATTTTAGCTACTGAGATTAAAATAATAGAAAACAAGTTGTCACTTAATATACAAATTACAATACCTTTTCTAAAGTTTCTTTCTATATTTATGAAGATGATGGATATTAAAGATTCATAAAATGTGCAAAGATGCGGTTTTCTTCTTTTCATTTTATAATTTACATTGTTTGTACATCGTTTGGATTTCCCGATTACTTCACCTATTTATGCATAATATTCCGAAGGAGACGAAGAACGATGAATTCATCGGATTCTGAAGAACTAGAGGGATCGTGGGCGGCGCCAACCACTTGTAGATTTTGACCCAAATACGTCGACGGGGATTTTCGGGGTTGAAAACGAGCGTCGAGACAGCTTATTTGCATGTCCAGTCGCGAAATTCAGCCACGAAGAGGTTGCCTTTAACCTCCATCAGGTCGCGATGTTTCCTCCATAACATCCCCCTTTATGGTTTCACCCTCGAACGCTCCAGTTTCTCAAACCCCATTCATTTCTTAGAAAATATTTGAAATAATCCATTAACGCGCCCAGTCATTTCATAATTCAATCAGCAATCCACAATATTGAAAAGTTAATTAACAGTTTCATTTCTTTGAAATAGAATTACATACTTTTTAGATTTATTCTTTGATATGCTCTGCATAAAAATGTGAAAATCTCGTGAAATATCTCGATCTTCAATTTCTGAACTTTCAGAGTTTCCGAAACTTCGAAATTCAGGATTTTTAATATCTACGAAATGGTAAAAATTTAAGATCTGCAGAAAATGGAGTTCAATATTTTTCTCACGTACATCGTACAGGCTGGAAAGTGGAAAAGTAGATTTAAATTATGGAATAAATGATGCTCTATTTCGTTCGCGAGAAAAATAAATTTGCAATTTATAATGGTGGCTCATCACTGCCTACGAGTAAATTGTGCATGATCGACGCTACTCGCGTTTCGGCGCGACGAGAAACGAGCCAAGCGTCGCGATGCCGGTGACACCGTGGAGCCTCGACGCCATATAATTGCCAATTTAACGATCAGCTGATCGTGCGGCGCCTGTTGGACAGAACCACCGTTCGTGGACTACTTTTGTAATACCTTCCACCATTTTCAACGCTTCTATTAATATTACAATTTTTACTTTCTCCAATATTTTTTCAATTTACTAATATACTTCAAAATTGATGAGCCCTGCTGTAGAATCTTGAATATTTAATGAAAAAAAAATGTTGGTGAAAAAATGATGGATCAGTGGTACTAAAAATAGTTTAAACTTGTTGAGGATGATATTTGCATTCGAATGGTTGCACGGAAGATCAATGGCCAGTAAACGTTCGGATCATTTATCACGTTGGATCATGAATGCAAATCTTGTGCATTTAACAGCTAGGATTGTTCTTGTACAATTTGCATACACTGGTTGATAGTAGAAGTTGAAGGATAGGCTGAGATCTGAGATTAATCCTTTCGCTTCGACAGGAAATACTATATTTTTTATAACAAAAAATTATGTCTTTGGAGTTTGAAAATTTCGTAACATTATTATTAAAAATTTTGGAACTTGAAAATATATTTCAAATATACTAAAATATTTCAAAGAATGACTCAGAATTCAAAATAAATTGTAAAATTTAAATTAAACTGGTATGTTTGCAATTATCCATTTTTGCAATGACTGTAAATCAATTTTAAAATACCGAGAGAAATCTTTCGACAGCTTTTTATTATCATTCATTAAAATTGACACATAGTTATCAGATTCTGTCTGTTATCTCGACTTTTATCGCTTATCAATCGAGAAATTCATTTGATACCTTTCATTCTTGCCAATTGTTACTTGCTATAAAGTTATGTTTTTTTTTTTACTTGGAACTTTTTTTAATTGTTAAAAATTAACACTTCATATAGCCATGCTTTAGGATATATGTAGGAATTTATTACTTTTTTGTGATTTTTCGTTAATTTCAATTTTTCTCAAGACACAATCATTTCACTAACACGATTTCGTGTCGAATTACCCTTCTTTCTCGTCATCAAAGTTTCTTTTTCCATTGTCTTGCTTCGTTCTTACGTCAGCGATACGAACCACGCGATAGCGACCCAGATATCCGATAAACTATTTCTGATTAACTCCAGGAATTAATTTTCCAATTTCATCGCTCCATTTTTCTACATTTAATCATCAAGCAAAATTAAACTTCACCATTAGATTCGCAATTTGTCCACGCCCCTTTAAAAATTTTCCAAATCCGTAGATACAGTGAAACTTATCAACAGATCGTTAGTTCCAATCGCATTGATTATGATACATACTGAAATTACAATGTTGTAAGCAAACAGGCTCGAAAGTTGCGAATTCGATCGCGAATCTAATAAATTAATCATCACTCGTGACTCCTATGATAATAAAACGTCTTAATGATATCACGAAATTTCTTCCCTGAAGAGTGAAACCGATTGATCGAGTGATCTAATCTCGGAATAAGCGGTGGGTTTCTCAAATTGCCATTAAATCGACAGGTAGGAGAAAACGTGTCGTTATTATTTCGTTATTGGCTTCATGGAAAAGCTCTTTACGCCGATTTCACCTGGGGGGGTTGACTCCTGAAAGTGTAATAACCTGGTGAGCTGGTTACATCGAATCACACTCGGCGTACGCTTTCACGGAATTCCTGAAAGGGTGGATTTAAGGCCACGAGGGTGTTGAAACGATTCCATGGAAACCAGACGGCGTATAATTTTCAACCACCTCCGAAAACTACGTGCTACGTTGCCTAGAACGAAATTAATATTCTGTTAAGAAGCTGGAGGAGAAATGTAATAAAAATACGATAAAATAACAAATGTAAACTGGATTAAATATTCGAGTATTGTTTTAAAATTCAAATTTATTTTTGAATGTTCATAATTCTTTATTGAAGTGTATGTATTATTTGTTTCGTCACAACATGCCTAATGTTCTGTTACATTAGGTAACAGTCCACAAATGTGATTGTTCAGGTATACAGGGTGAAAGATCTGAATTGTTATTAACTTTGATCAAGATATATAATGCAAAAACTTGGAGGAAAAAAAAAAAAGAACGAATCTTGGATTCTTGAATGCTTTCCGCATTTCAAATCCATCCATCTTTATTTGTAGCTGCAAAGGATCATTCATAAAGGAACGATAGTTACGTAACACAAACGATTTATCGCAATTTCAAAGAAGCTGTGGAAACGATTTCCTTGAATCGCTTTTACGTCACTCGATATGATATTAGAAAAAAAAAAAAAATATATGAATCGTTATCTTACTTATATTGGAAATCGCTAAATAAAGAATAACTCTTCCGCAATTATTCGCTTCCTGTTTGTCAGACATCTAGAAAAATGACACCAGTAGCTTGACAAAGTGTTAATATATTAAGAAATCTGCCATATGAAAACAAAGCTCTGATTTATTGTGTTTTCTATTTCAATTTCAGTCGATCTTTTGTCAGATATTTCATTCTTCTACATTGTCATTTTTCTTCTCCTGATAAATTCTTTAACACCCACGTATGGGTGACACTTGATTATTAATCAAATTTATCAGTAATATTGTATTACTAATTTTTAACTGATTCAAATACAATTCATAAAAATTTGCACCCAATTCCAGACGCACATAATACGTCATCCGTTCACACCGCGACCCCCAACATTGACACTAATCTACAAATCGTGCAGTTCTTTCCCGCGAATGCTTTCTCCTAATTACGCAAATGAAATTACCAGCCGGGTAGAGCGGCTAATTTAACGTGGCTCCAGGGACGAAGCGATAAAGGAGGGGGGTACCAGGTAATCGCGTGTTTTCGGATTCCAAAATTCCGCCCCCTGCGTACGCGATTCCGTTTCCTACACGCGCCACGGGAGTTACGTATCCCGGATGCGCGCGCGATCGCGAAATCGAAACTCTTCGTTGATCGGGTACGTGTGTTCGCGCTCGCGCGATGACTCTCGGGTACAATGACCCCTGTGCCACGAAACTGGGACATCCTCGGTTGTTCAACGTCGTCTTTGCTCGCGTACACACGATGACCCCGTTTCCCAGTCGTCGGGCCACGCGACGACCGCTCTTCGTTTCGATTTTTACCCTCCTCCTCTCCCCTGCCCCGCCTTCGCGATCACGCTCGCCCCCCGGCGCCTGTTGCATTTCGAATTTGCAACCAAACCTGCACCGATCAGATTCTGATCGAAGGTCGTTAACCTTGCTCAGAACCTTGAAACTGGTCTCCACCTTTTCGACGATGACGCGAACTTGAGTAAGAGTCTTGCTGAAAATATACACGCACGATAAAAATGATATAAAATTCGAACCTCGCGCAACACGAACAGGTTAGTTAATCCCTTGACCTATGATTTTTCTAACGGGTGCATCAGAGCTAAATAGTTATCAGTCATATGTTAAAAACGAAGAAAATTGAAATATTATATAAACTTTACATTTTACAAGTCTTGATTGAGTCGTAATTGAGCTGTAATCAAAATAGACATAAGACTGGCAGAAATCGAAATGTTTTCACGATAAGTTTCGTGACAATAATTGTTTAATTAATGCATACGATGAATTCTTTGAGAAAATAATTGCTAACACATTCACACGTTCGCCATCCAATTTTGCAAAAAGAATCTTGTTAAATCAGTCTAATAATCCACGAAATTCCGGATCATCGAATACTGGGTTAAAATATTTAAAAGTTCATCTTTTTGTTTGAACATTGCGCAACAGCGATCAATTAACTGTTGCAGAAGCAACATGAGGCAAGGGGGTTAATGATCCAAATCACGTGCAGCAGAACCATTTCGAAGTAGCTGAATGGAAAATAGAAAAAGGAAGAATCGGCATTCGAATCACGATTCGATATCGATTCCCACAGTGATCGAACAGAGAAACTACGGGGGTACAATTTTAGCCCGTTTTATGGTCGTGGTTTTAATGCCGTTCGCTTTTTCTCGCTCGGTTTATTCATTTCGACGCTGATGTAATCCGTTGCAACGTATAAAGGATCTCGTGTTTCGTACGAGCCAGGTAACGATAGTTCGCAAGGTAATTAGTGTGAATCTGCTTCCTTCTTACGTTACCCGTGATAACTTCGAATTTAATTAATGTAATTAAGATCGCCGGCCTCTGTCGGCTTCCATCTTCGTTGTTTCTCCCGTACTTTTTTTTCCCTTCTACTTCTTCTTCTTCTTTCTGGTCTCGTTAATCGTGCTCGGTTCATGGAATCGTCGTTCGAGCAGAATCTCTCATCGCCGTGGCCAGGAATCGAATCGAAACGATCGCAATTATTTTCGCACGATGTGTGTTACTGCAACTGGAATTACTGTTACGGATCGTGTGAAAAACGGGCAAATTGGTGGATGGATATTTTCGTTTTTAATTGTATAGAATTTCGACGCCTGTACCAATCGCTTCGAGTGGCCAGGGGATTGTTCTATAATAATTCAATCGATGTTCACTTTTATTAATTGAACGTTTGGACTTTTATTTTTAGAAAAATTAATGACTATATTTATTTTAATTAATCCCTTGTTGATATACTTTTACATATTACACACATGATCTAAAAAATTGTTAGTTCTTCGAGAAAATAAGGTATAATAAATAAGTGAAATTAATTAATGTCTACGTGGAGTAATTTGAACTAGAATAATATTACAGGGTCTGGTGGTCTCAGGGCACCAACCGAGGGGTTAATTTACAATTAATTGAATTGCGTTAAAAGAATTACTGGGCAGTAAATTCTAACGATACTCAATTACCAATTGCTGAATTAAATATAGTTGTTTTAATCAAAATTGATAGCTCGAAGAGGAACCTTTCGCTGCCATTTTTTATACCCTATTGTAATTCACTACGTACGTGTATACGTGGATCGCTTTCATTTTCAGTGCACCGTCGTGAGACATTATAGGACAGGTCGCTAAAGTATTCCTCGCCTTTTCCCTTTTGATCGGAAAGGTCCCGTTTTCTCTTTACGCTTTCGTTTCGCGTCGATCAGTAAAAGTGTTCGCAAACAGGAAGCGTTTCATGATGATTTCACTAGTTTCGTGATTTTATTTCTTCGGCTTTAATGATTTCGCTACTTTGTCTCTCAATTAGAACTATCTTAAATTAAACGAGGAATCTCGTTGGTTCAGAAAGGGTTAAAATAATTTTGAGAAGGGATTATTAAAGGGAACTAATATTCACAAGATAAACTGCTTTTTAATATTAATAAGATTGCATAAGATAATTACAATTTCCATGGGAATCGAATTGCGTTTCGATTTCCGGCTACAAGGACAGGGAAATCGATGGGGATGAATAGTAGATGAGTTGTAGAATACCAGGATAGGATGTTGAGATTGTAAGAAGCAAATATAAGAAAATTCAATGTTCTAATTGCTGGCTCTAAAATCTGGAACTTTAATTATTAAGGATGTTAATTTGTCAAAAAAATCGAAAAGCGTTTTCTTGTCCACGATTGCGCAATAATCGAAGCTGAGAAAAGACGAGCTTGCGATCGAGCGTCCATCGCGGAAACCCCGGCAATTTTCCATAGAGCACGGAATCGACGGAATGATGATATTCGTTCGCCAGCCGACGAATGTAGGCCAACAAATGACGCTTTTATGCAACCGCTTCGTGAACGAACGTTTTAAATTCTTTAGCGCGTCGATGCACGATCAATTATTTATCAATTTTCTGCCGGTTGGTCAGCTTTGAATCTATAGTACTGGAACACACACGGTGACTGGCGCTCGTCCGTCCTCTTCGTCATTCGTGCTCTAGGCTGATCGATTTTACTGACAAATTATGGGTAATCAGGTGTATGATTTACCTTTTCTTTTTCTTTCCCTCAATTATTCGATTATGGACGTCGATTTCATAAATATTTGTTTAAAATAGAACTTATATGTAATACAAAAATGTATGCTGAGGGTTAAGAAGTATCTGATCGAATTGATTTCAACTTGGACGCAATATTTCGGGAAAAATGCAGCCGGTAATCGAGCAAAGGCTGAACGATAGGACCGCAAACGATTGAACGCGGTTTCTTTGAGGATCACCGAGTGCAACAGGAACAAGCGGACAGAAGCGGACAGCACGCTGTTAAACCGGAATTATGACCGCAATAAACCGTTGGCTGGTGCCTTTGGCTTCTCTGTCGGTGTTCCTGGTGATATCCTCGTCCGTCGTGCCTCGTTGCATCGAGGTTTAATAAGCGTTTCGAGGATAAATAAATCTCGTGTCAGCGATTGATTAAAGGCGTGCACCCACGAACGTGACTTATTGCACCTATCCGATGAACTTGTAATTTATCAACTGGATTTCTAATCTGTACAGGATTTTCGTTCTTTGATAGCGTGGAGTTTTCAAAAGTATTCATCGAGGAATTTGATTAGGTCCTTGAGGTATAATTAATTACTTTTCAAATTTCAAGGTTTCGGTATTTTACATTATTAATATTGCTATATTATTTTACTTACAACGTTCGATTATCTGGAAATTTTTATTTTAAATGATAAAACACTTTTTTATAAAACTGATTTGACCAATGGGTGCTGACTTCACGAGCTCTGGGCGCTATCGACGACGAACGTTTTCGAATCCTTCATGAAACCCTCTCGATTCTCTATTGATACCAACAGATACTATCTTGACACTCTCATTTCTCTCAATTTACTCTAATAAAAAAGTTGATTACACATACGTATCGTCTAGATGTGTAGGTATTCTCAGAATCCATTCGTTCAATAAAAGTCTATTTCACGCCTTGCGTTCGTAAGAACGGCTATCAGATAAACGTTCAGAAATACAAAGAATTGTTCTTGAAATATTAACCATTTGTGCTCAGAGATTTTTTTTCACATCATCGACTAATTGTTTCTCAAAATAGTGAATAGCATATTTCAAGTAAAATAATATTTAGAATGAAACTTAGTTTTAAATCTGTCAAATTAACTAAAAAATTTAAAAAATTCTGTTATTTTATGTAAATAATTTATAACAAAAGGATGTTAATATATTCTCAAAAGAGTTTTGCAATATTCTTATTTTAACGAGCACCGAAAGGATTAATTTACAATAATGATTAACGTACGAATTGATCTCGGGAAAGGAACGATCGAATCGTGAAAAAGGATAGCGAAATTGGACACGGAACGAGACGAAGTTGAAATTTAAAAAGTAACAGGGTGTTAAAGCTGTTTCTCTATCGTGTCGGCGAGCAAATGCATTCGTTCGCGAGCGCAAACAGACGAGCGTAATTGAATTTGATCAAGTGTAGATAATGCCCGGAGAAGTCTGCCGTAATTTGCAATTCAACGAACAGTATTTTCCCCGGTTTGTCGTCACGTTTCGCGTAAATTCACCGTTGCCTTCTGATTTCGCGATTACGATCTAATAAAAGTGATCGACGAAAAATTCGTGTTTCGTTCTGTTTTCCAGCCGTTTCTCCCGGAATTGTTAAATACTTTTTAAGTTTAAACAAATATCGCGACGTAATCATAAAAGAAATTGGATCTCTGTCAACAGAAGAAGATTCTGTGGAAAAATCAATTTTGCAACTTAATCTGCGCAATAAATGTTACAAAAAATGTAGTCAAAATCGAAAAACAAAGAGAACGAGTTGAAATTTGTTGGACAGTGTTATCGCTCGTATCGCGTCTGATAACTGTGCCGTTTGATAAATTGACAAATATAATTCATCATAAAAAACGCAACTAAAGCACAAATATATGAGGTGAATGTCGCAGAAGTGAAAAATATTGATAATCAGTCGAAGCTTGAAATTTCATTTCTCGATTATTAAATGTTCACTTTAAGTTAAATTATTATTAAAGGAAAGTAAAATATGTCATGAAATTCTATCTGACGAGTCCTGTCCCGACAAAGTTTCCGGATCGATCATTGTTCGATATAATTATCGATCGTTGATCTCGTATTAAAACTATCGACGATGCCTTTGCATAGTAATTTTGTCGAAACTATAAGGTTTAGATCGATGCACGATAAGTGGTATTTTGCGATACTTTTATGCCACGACCCGACTTATGAAGAACGACCGGGTGATTTGGTTAAGTAACGTCGCGTTCCCATTAAAGTTCACACGTTTGCCCAGATACGGATGACACGGCACGGCAGCCAAAATGTTAAATATAATGCCGGAGACGGTGAAACTCCTTGATGACCGTAGGAAAGCGAAACATTACGATTTCACATAGCCTGGGTGAACCCATGCCGATCGACACGATCCTCATCTGGCCAAGTTACATTCCCCTCCCGCCTGCCATCCTGGCTCTCCGCAAGCCATTCGTTGACCCTTGCTAGTTTACCTGCATTCGAACACGCTTCCGGATGCGCGGCGACGAGGCTGCCGGTTTTTTCCGCGTGCCCCATCTCGTCGAGATTTCACTGAAATTAATTCGCATGAATTTCCTCGCATGGCAGACGAACGTTTTAACTCGCCAGCCTTTTGCGTAATCCGCTCGTTCCTGGAAATCTTTCACAGCTACTGATCTCTTTCAACGACTCGTCAACTCCGTCCCACGGTAAATGTGTCGTTTGGTTTTCTACTCGACCGAACAAGGATGAGCGTTTCTATCGCGGTTACGAGAGTCCCGATTGGTCATTATCAGTTAGTCACCTGACCCTAAACCAAATTATTTTTTTTTGGGGGGGTTCCTTTAAAACTGTAAAAATAAAGTTTGTATCATTTGAGAACACTCGAATAATTTGGATAGTATAGTGTTAATTAACAATGATCTAGACTGGTCATCTTGTGAATTCTTCCTGCACCTGAATTCTTGTTACGATTCTTTCGAAATCGATCCATATCGAATCTTCACGATTTCGAAGCCGGTAAGAATCTCTCCTCGTGCGGAAAGGTCGATCGGGTTCATTGGAAAGCAGATTCCGACGCAACGTTGAAGACCTCCAACGTAGAGCATAATAACGCTCGCCAGATTTTTGCTCTCGTTAGCATATTTACCGTGTTAAGCAAACGGTGCTGGTTTAATGCTGCTCGTTCATACTCGTTCTACGACTATCCGCTAACTTAATTGTCAAACAAATGCTATGTACCGTTAACGCAAATCAGGACCTTTCTTTGTCTTTGTTTTGCAATTAATGTCTTGACTAATTCGATAATTTTATTACCGTGCTAGTCAGTGGACTCATCAAGATTTACATTTGGGTACCGAAAGTGGGAACTTTGTTTTTTTATTGTTAGATGTTCGAAAAAGGTGTCTTTAATAATTCAAGGTTCTCGTCGTAAGGAATCCTTAATATCTGACATAGGTCAGGGTGAACTTGAAGTAATAGCAGGTTTCAGTTAAATAACAGGAGTTCCCTCGTAGATCATATTTGACCCTTTAGCCATGGTATGAATAATCCTCTATTAAAATTGAAGCAACAAAAAGTTAAATAAAGAGATTGTTTATTTTCCACCACATAAAAAAGAATTGTGTTAGTCAAAATAGATGAAACGTCCTGTACATAATATGAATTTCAGATTAAATTCTTATCGTATTGCATAAGAGACAAGGTGAGTCGAGATACGACTTTACTGTATTAATAATTTACATTACGTGAGATAATACTGAGATCCTTGAAGCATTGACAGTATATCTTTGATTGATAGGTAAAACAGCCTACATTAGTGAAATAGACAAATTCTTATGCAAAAAAGATTCATACAATAACGGAGATACATTATAGTAATTGTCTGGTCACTTCGTAATTCCTGTTGATTCACCGTTCAAAATTAGCCCTTATTTCAGGGGGACAAGAAACACGTGGCGTTCAAGAACATTCATGAGGAAATTAAAAAAAAAAACTCAGCTCAATTTCGAGAATAGCATCTGCTTTTGACTGTGTTCCGTAACAAAGGGGGAATTATCGGATAAATATAGTTAGTGCTCGACTAGGTGGGAATAATTTCGGAGGGTGACAGCTGAAGCGATCTAAACAACTTGTTCCTTTCACCAAGTTTCACTAAAGCGTAGCTCTTGAATAATTAATAAAAACAACACCGAGGGCTCAATCCGAGGAGTATTAGTCATACATCGATTTTTTCCTTATTTCGATTCATAGATTTTTTAAATTTGTGCTTATTCACGAGAATTTTATAATTACTTTCTATATTTGGTCTTTTCTTTTGGTATTTCATGTATTTTTCAAACAACATCATTGGCAAAAATACAACGCGACTAATCTTGTGATATTTCGATATTGAGGTCGATTTTTATTCACTTCATTAAGGATTGAAATTGTAGTTAAACATATTCGAATACAAAAGAATCTTCAAATTAAAAAATTGCTGGAACAGTCCCAACTTAATTTCAGTTTAAATATATTTTTCTTGAATTTCACAAACATGAATCTTTATCAGTAAGTTAGAGTAACAAGAATCCCAACATCCAACCCCTATGTGCCTACGCGCGTATTTTGTACGTGTACAGTCAGAAAAGCAACCCCCGTCAGTAAAAATAAGGGCCGCCTGTGTGGTTTACGTGGGTTGACGAGTGGTATGGGAGAGATCGATAATTCTTTGTCGACCCTTCTCGTTGGTCCAGCCTCCTCATCCTTCACCTCCTCTTCTCTCCATTTCCCGGTACGTTGCGTGGGCGTCGAGGAAATACAGTACTCTGGTTCCCCACCAGCATGCGAATTTCGCACACGAAAACAACCCTGTACGTGAACTTACGACAGAATATGGCCTTACTCTGGCTGGTTCATTCAGTGACACCCACGCGTTCTTCCAGTGACGTCATTGAGGTTGCTGATGGAACACGAGGGAGACTTGAAGAGGGGGTGGGATCTGGGCCACTGTTCCTCTACTCTTTGCCTGATCAGAATTTAACGTCACGATAGATCGTTTTTCCACTTGATTTGAGCAGAACCGTTTCGTTTCTTGATAGATCGAAGCAAAACGGCTGGAAAACAATGGGGTTTTTATAAATGGTTTTATTTATTTATGGCTTTATGATCTTTCCTTTTTTTGTCGCCAATCGATCAGACGGTTTATACATTATCAGAGGATAAGTCTTTGGAAATCTGATCGAATAAAATTCTGTTTGATCCTGTCGTGGAACCGTAAAACTAAAAGTACGAATTTTGAGCTGGGAGATAATTTTAATCGAGACTTTACGTACACCTCGTTCGTTAATCTCCTCGTTTTGAAAGAAATGAGCGAAGATAAGGGAAATCATTATCGGACGATTCGATAATTTTCGAAATATTTCTGGACACTTTCAATGTTGTTAACGTCGAACAAGAGAATGGAAGTTTTGCTTTCGCGGTGAAAAAATAAATGAATGAAAGATAATAGAAGAATCAGGGTCATCTGTAAAATTGAACTTTCGAATGGCACAGCTTGAGATAACGCCGTTCTCTTATCGGAAACCGTACAACTTTGTTCGACATCTCGAAAGAAATATTGTATCACCCTCGGCGACTAATTTCCCGCCGCGATGTCTTATTTTGAATCTACGAAAATGTGTTAAGGGTGCGGATCCTTCGATTTTCATTGTCTGGAAACACGTTTCTCGCAAAACAGTGGAACAAAGCGCGGTAAATGATAAGAGTTCTCAACCTTGAAACTGATTAAGCGTTTTGTGCTCAACTTGGCGAACTTTTGATTACGTAATTTCCGCAGGAAGAGCAAAAAGTATCGGTGCGACGAGTGGAAGTGTCGGAACAGGGTAACCGTGTTCAGAGATAATCATGTCCATCAATTTTGTTTATATCAGAATACAGTAGAGATATAAATAAATAAATTTGAAAGCTCTTCTTTTATAAAACTCGATTTTAAAATTTTTAAATGTTTCTGTTTTAATTTTTAATGTTTTACCACTTGTTGAATACTTTTTATTTACGTAACTGTACAAGTATTGACATTTTAACAACGATCACATCGAATGAATCATGGCGTTATTTTCCCCTTTTGTTAAACATCGTCTTATCGTATGTGTCATCGACGAAATTGGATAATTATCGATCGATTTTCGAAACATTAAGAAAGTCGTTCTGTTATAAAAGCAAACAGTACAAATCGTGTGAAAAAAAAAGGAAAAACTTGTGGAGTGAATTGGTGGACCTCAAAAATAAACCTTCCAAATGGTAATATCTCTTTAAGACTCGCAAATCAATCAAACTCCCACGCGTATTAAAGCACTACATATTAAGCATCCGGTTAGCATAATGTTGATGTTATTCAGAATTTATTTTCCTTCCATTTTCATGTTTTAATTATTCGCCATTTGAGGCGTGTTATTTTCAAATAAAAAGTGCAAATGTGCAATTCTATACAAAATAATTTGTTTAGCGTCAAAGGAGGTGACAATAGCGTGACGATAGAACTTCTGCACCCATAACTTTAAAATGCACCCAGAGCACAGCACCCAGGCGTCTCGATCGTGGACCCAAACGCGTTTCAGGATGCATAAAGACAGCGTTGCTTATCGATAGCCAGTGGTTGCTACCGCCCCACCTGGTTCACTGGCGACGCCGATGGTGCCGTCGCCTCCACCGGCGTCGTCGGTCCTCCTCGTTCGCCTTTCACTACGCTTGCCTCAGTACGCTGGTGCCTCTCATCAGCTTCGGATCACTCGGGTCGGGAAACGGAGCCTCCGGATCGTTTTCGATCGCTTCGATTACGCTCGATCGAACTAGCTTCGTTTGAGTTTCGATCGTGTGGATCAGCTGTTTCCTCGTCGACGAAGATTCTGGAATAATATATACCGTGGATCAGCGAATCGTGGACCACTCGACCGGGTCGAGTGCCTCTTCATGGTAAGCCAAAACGAAGGCTTCCGACGCTGTTCCGCAGGTGTTCCAAGTGGGATTAGGTGCATCTTGGTGGACGAGTGAAAGTTTCCTCGGACTTTGATGATCGTCCAGGTGAATCTTGGCCGATCGTCCACGAGGAAGTAACCTCATTAACGTAATTACGGAAACACGTTTGCCGATCCCTGTGATTTCTTGTGACGGTGTCTCGTGAATTTTGTACACAACCAGGATTAAGTGGATAGGATTCGTTACCAAATTATTTTATAATTATTTAAGAAGCATTAAAGTTCTAATTTTAAACTATTCATACACAGTAATAATCTAGTTAAAATTGGTGAAATCCCTACCTTACTTTTGAAGTACATCATAGAAAAATGTGTAAAAACAATGAAATCCAGGTTGCCTATAGAAGGCAAAAGATGACTATAGTATACTGTATATTGTGAACGTCTATAGTTTAATACAATTTCCGTAACCGCACATTTATTTTCCCATTTAAAAATCTATAAATTCTGTACTATGAAATAACCGTCTTCCAAAGTGCACAATTCTGATAAAATTGATATAAAAATCCGATCGAAGTGTTAAGTGTGGAACGTAAGAAAACAGAAGGTAGCAAAGTGGATCGAAAAGTGTGACGCAACAACTTGTAATCGACTGTTCGCGTATGTATAGCTATTAGCTAACGAAGTTAACCGCGATTAGGTGTTGTCATTTCCGAGTGCACGAATATTGCATCCCAGCAACCGATGTGCCCCTCTGGAATTTATCTAATGACCAATCCGATTGACGCATCGAGTTATCGTGTCGATAAGCTTTAACGATGCCTTTCTACCTCGTAATCGACTTATCGTTCATTAATTAAACAACGGTAATTAAGCGGTATCGTGGTACCGAGCGAGCTCGAAATGATTTCTGATAATTGTGGCTCTTCGATGGATGATAGATCATGATCCCGAGGGTTGATTTTTCACACTCTGTTTATTTTGAACGGCTGATTGTCAAGACTGATCTATAAATAAACTGTTGGACTTGAAATTTTATGTTCATTATTCTTTTTTTATTATTTAGTGTGAGTATTATCGTGAACATTAATGAGTATATGACAGAGTTAATACGACTGCTTGTAATTTAATTGCGATTGATAGTTAATAGTAATTCCGATGACGTAAAACATAATAATACTTGAATATTCATAAGTTGCACACACCATTGAATGTTTGGTCTGATTTGCTCGTTCTTACTCTACTATGAATTGTTCAGCGAAACACAGTAACGTCTGTACAAACCATTGATGATTGATTTCATTGACTGTCTACCAATCAGCGGTGTCAGTGATTGGATTTAGAGAACCGTTCAGACAATAGTTTAATTCTCGTTCGTAATACTCTCTTTGTTGCCCAATTTAATTTTCGTTCGCTCGTGAATGGTAATGAAGATCCTGAAACGATAACGATTCGAATTGTTTGATCGTTATCAAACATTGAACGCATTAATTATAGAGGAACAATGTTTTATCATAGAAATCGGGATCTCTAACAGTGAACTTTGAACTTCGACTAAACGTGTTGCATAATTAAACCCCTCGTACGCTATGCTACATCCGCTTATAAATTTAATTCTAAACCTGTTAGAGGAATCTTAAATATTTTAGATATAAATAAGTAGCTATTTCAATTATTGGTAATTAGAACAACGATATTTGAATGATTGAAATTCCATGAATTTGGAATCGAAGTATTCATCAAATTTCATCAATTTTAGATTTAAATCTCCCCATCATTTGATTTACTAATCTTTACTATATTTATAGTAATTTTAGCGATTCAGAAGCAAAATACAAAAAGACCACAACTTTAATCGCCACTATAAATATACCTAACGAAAGTGTCGTGTATTATTCATGAAAGATTATTTATCGAGCATAAAAGTGACACTTTTAATAACCAAGCTGTTTTATTTGAATTACAGTGTGGCTCCCTGGAGATCGGCGAGGAACGCCAACGTCGGGTCGCTATGATGGAGTCCCTGTGCCAGGTGAACGGCACCAAGAGCAATGGCGGCAACGGAGGCAACGAGAACTCCACGAACAATAGCAACAATAATCCAGACTGTCCCGATCCCCAACAGAGGTTGGCGGTGCTCAGTTTCGAGCAGGTGCGTCGATTGAACGACGTGATGAACGAGGTGGTGTCCATCCACGGCCGAGGAAACTTCCCCACGTTGGAGGTCCGTTTGAGGGACCTGGTGAACGTGGTCCGTAGCAAACTGGAGACTGATCCGAGCAACGGCGGCGCCGGCATGAGGGTACGAGACATCCGGTTGAACGGCGGCGCCGCGTCCCACGTTTTAGCGACCGAATCGCAACCGTACAACGACCTGGACCTGATCTTCGCCGTCGAGCTGTCCAGCGGGCGAAATTACGACAAGGTGAAGGCCGCGGTGCTCGGCTCGTTGTTCGACCTGTTACCGGAAGGTGTGAGCCGTAAACGCATCACCACGTGCAGCCTGAAGGAGGCGTACGTCAGCAAGATGGTGAAAGTGAACAACGACGGTGACCGATGGTCCCTGATCTCCTTGGGGAATTCACGGGGGCACAGAAACGTCGAGCTGAAGTTCGTCGACTCGATGAGGCGGCAGTTCGAGTTCTCCGTCGATTCCTTTCAGATCGTACTGGATTCCCTGCTGTTGTTCTACGAATGCAGCAAGCTGCCGATCGGCGAGAATTTCTATCCGACCGTGGTCGGCGAGTCCGTATACGGTGACTTCCAAGAGGCGTTGTATCATCTTCACAAGAAGCTGATCTCGACGAGGCATCCGGAGGAGATCCGCGGCGGCGGTTTGCTCAAGTACTGCAATCTACTCGTGAAGATGTACAAACCCTCTCAGCCGGACTACATAAAGACCCTCGAGCGATACATGTGCTCAAGATTCTTCATCGACTTCCCCGACATCAGCCAGCAACGCGCGAAACTCGAGAACTACCTGTGGAACCATTTCGTCGGGCCCGAGGAGGAGGCTCTCAAGTACCAGTACCTGATGCTGCTTCACAGCGTGGTGGAGGAGTCCACCGTGTGCCTGATGGGCCACGAGAGACGACAGACCCTGGCTCTGATCGAGAACCTCGCCTATCAGGTGTTCTGCCAAGAGCAACAGCAACGATTGACGAATCATCAGCAGGCACCGCCCGGTCCGCCGGCCACCTACGTTTACGCGAACGGCTATTATTACGCTCCAGTGATACCCACCGCGTGCTACACGTGCACCTGCAACTCGTGGATGGCTTGCTCGTCGTGATGCGATATCGACGCCATCGTCGCAACCAGCACCGCCATCGCCGCCGCTACGACCACCATAGGAACCATCGCCGACGTCCGTCGCGGCGCTGCGACCACGATCGTCCCATACAACACCAGGACCATCGAGACCGCCACGTTCGTTGGTCCTCGGCATCCTCGTACGGGTTACCATCGTTGCGACCCGGACGGATCCTGTCCACTGACGGATCTCGAGGACAACGCGCATCGTCCATCGATACTTCATGATCGTCGCCAGCCAAACGAAGAACAGTGCTTGGTCGTCAGTTGACGGTTGGACACCAGGTCGAGCATCGAACGCAAGCCTGTCCAGAGCGTGACGTAGACGAGTGTGAACTCTCGTCGGAATCGAAGTTGAAGAAGAAGAAGAAGAAGAAGCTCGTGCCCCGGAGAGCCTTAGCTTTTGACGAGATCGTGGTACATCGGGGATGTCCAAGGCGGGTCGGTGACGGTGACACACACACAATTTACACACACAGGTTAAGGAAGACTGAAGAGACGAGGGAAAGAGAAGATCAGCTGACAAAACAGACGGGATTTTGGTCTTTTTCTGATTTTACTCGATGCCTGACCCGTCTGGCGTCTTTTCGTTTCTCTTGGACGCGTTCTCTGCGGTGGCCGTTCAGTTGTCACGGGGGGAGGGTAGGGGAAGGACCAATACCGATGGCACTTTGGCTGCAAAACACGGTCGTAGGGGATCAACCGAGAGACTACAAGACTCCAAACAAAATAAAATAAAAAAAAAAACAAAAAAATGAAAAAAAAAATTAAACATACACGAAATATGAATAATACTACAATGTAACAAAAAAAATGTGTTGTGCCTAACAAAATTCGAACGGATGGTAAATGAAGCAAAAAAAAAGAAAATGAAAATGAAAAAAAAAAATTAAACGGAACGCATGCATACGCGCGAAAAAATATTGATACATACATACGTTTATAAGTTTTCGAGAGGAGACAGACCTCGGTGGTAGAAAAGACGCTGTTCTCGGGTGCGGGTCGAGGACGGACGCCATTAATTCTGATTAAAAAATTTGCATAAAAGTGTACACGGGTCATACACGGTTCTCAGAGTCAGGGGGGCAACAGAGGGCGCCGCCGCCAAAGGTAGCGCCCCCTCCGTTCCCTCCGAGTCCATTCCGTGCGGAAGCGGAAGAAGCGGAGCGACGAATCAGAGCGAGCGTAAAGAGAGAAAAAAATTACAAAAAAAAAAAATAAAAAACACAGATTGTCGAGAAATAGAAACGCGACGAGGGAGGGGGAAACAAATAGAAAATCAAAGAGGGCGACTCGGAAACACGACTGACAATTAACGTAGCGCGAAACGGTTCCGTGTTCGTCCCTCTTTTCTTCTTTTTCCAGAAATACAAAACAGAAAAAAACTAAAAAAAAAAAAATAAAATTAAATAATATTTCGAAGATATGTAACTGAGAAAAAACAAGGTAGTGGTAACACAGATTCAACGATAAAAAAGAAAAAAAAAGAAATTTAAGCGAACGAGAAAAAAAACATTAACGAGCGTGGCGTTTGCAAAATGAATTAATTATGAATATATATAAATATATATATTTAAATATATAAATACATGTATAAAATCTATGTATAAATATTAATGTGTGGCTGTGAACACATTTCATTTAGATACTACTTGTTACGTGATATAGAGAGATTGAGATCGAGGATGAGCGGCGCGGCAACGAGAGTATGAGAAATTGTACGCAGAAAGAGAGAAAATAAGAGCGGAAAGAAAGAAAAACGGAAGGGTGTGAAGGTGAAAGAAAAGAGTTTGGGGGTGAGAGACATTTTGAATTTGATTTTCCTTTTTTTTTTCCCCGCGGGAAATGTATTTCGTTTGAAAACAAAATCGTACGCGCGATGTAAAAGAATCAAACATATACTCAAAATATATTGTAAAGCGGAAAGTGGTCCGGGTACAAATGACTCTTTTTTGATTTCGAATTTGTACGTGTAATAAGCCTTTTGAGTGTCTCTTCATGATTTTAACCCTCGAACGAATCGCTTTTATTTTCCAAATTTTATTATATCTCTTCGAATATTATTCTTCAACACTTTTACAAATTTTTAACCGGTGTCTCGCAGGTCTGGGTCGTGATCAACCCTGTCACATCGTTCGAGGGTTGATGGGCTTTTGTATATCGATAGATTATGTTTATTATGAATCTCCGTGTATAAATTTTAAGCATAGACGATCAATAATTTAACAGATATTTAATATTAAATTTACAATAGGGTTTATGTATTTCTACTGTAATAGTTGATTTTAAATAAAAAAAAATCATGAAGCAGTCGACTAATCCTTAAATTTCTGCAAGAAATCTTTACACATGCACATTCAAATTTCCTAAGAAAAATTTCCAAAATGTAACAACCTGACATCCAGTCGATTGCTCCACCCTTTTTTACTGAAAAATGTTGCAATAAATCTGATTGAAATAAACGAATCTTCCAAATTATTGATCATCTGCGTCTAAAATTATATACAAAAGAGATTCTGAACACTTCGACGGCACCATTGCTAAATAAAAATATTTTTAATACAAATTCAATCAATATCAAAGTCGTATTTCCACTTCATTAAACAATCATTACACTTGGTAAAATAGTAAGAATCATAAATCCTACAAATTATACCGTCGAAGTGTTAATAACGAAGCTCATTAAAATCTAAGGGTACGCGTTCGCTTGCCATGAAAGCTCTCGATAGCTTCTCCCGCGAGTTTCGCTCTCAAGTCGTCGCGTACCCTGAGAGGAGGCTCTCCTCGCCTGATTCTTCAATCAAATAAGAGTCCTTTGTCCAGGAAAAAGAACAAAACAAAAAAGAAATACAAATCGAGCGATCATTGCGACCCTAGTCTCTCGTAGCGGCGGCTTGCATAACTTTCTTTATTAGATAGCGTAATTATTTGATACCGCGAGCGAGAATGTCGGCGTGAAGCTCGCGCGAGTACACGCGTGTTCCGTTTGCGCGTGTGTGCATTTACAGGCGTCGACGAGTGTGCCCTCCCCAATGGAGCCTCACAAATCACGTATCATCGGATCGTTTGTGCACGCGTTCATCTTTACACGTACACGTGTGCGCGCGCGTGAACACAATCGTAAAGAAAGAGAGAGTAAAGGATATATATATATGTTTGCGTTTAATACGAGGGGTTCTTGTGTCTATTACACGTGCGTGTCCGTATCGACTGGTGACCCCGTTAGTTAGCTCAGTCAGTCACTTTAGTAGCTCGCTCGCTTAGCTAGGCCCCCGCTCGCTCGCTCGCTCGCTCGCTCACTCTTCCTTTCAGTTTGCAAGCGAAAGTAAAGACCTAATAAAAAGCCCCGCAAACTGGTTTTTCTGGTATATCGCGTGTTAATGCTAAGCAGAGCCAGCCAAGCTAACGTGTTGTGCACCCGGTGGAACCACCTCCACCGCCGGCCCTGGTGGTGCCTGGTTCACCTCGTGACCACCACCCCTTATCCTTCGTGTGGGCTATCTGGTACCCATTTCTGCCTGTGTCACCTTGTAACGAGTCTTTTCCGTGGTTTCTTGCGGGTTCAGTTTTTGTTTTTGGAAACTTGCGAATTAAAAATTCATTCAGGATATTTTGAATACAAAGATTGTGTCACTGTCACCATCATCCATATTACTGGTGACGTTTAAAATGATAAATAGTTGAACAAATTATAAATTACTACCTAATCAAATTTTCAGTAGCTTTATCGTAGCAATCAGAGTGATAATTCTTATCTAAAGTGGTTAAGTGATACCTGGATAACAATTTCTATATTTTTTAAATAATCTCTTTTAGGTTCACTGATCAATTATTATTTTCCAAGCGAAGGTTTTAAATATCAAAGCCAATTTCTTTATTTTCTTTTAATAATACTTCGGACGAACTTTGGGTTCAAATATTTTGAAAATCGATTTATTATTTTATGGTACAAAGTTTTAAATGGGTACCTGGGTCGCCCACACGAGGGTCGTATGGTCCCCCTTTTGGTACTTTCGATTTTCGAGAAGCTTACAACCTTGAACTGAAGAAGTTCGCGACAGAGGAGGAAGGATACGCGATTTCGTTTTTGGGATATTGTCTTTTATGAATCGTCGATCTTAAGGGTTGCGTTTTAAGCGAAAAATATCGAGACGAGTTTCAGAGCGTGTGGACTTTGAAAATCCTTAGACAAAAGAAGCTCAAACTTTCAAAAATCATAAATTTCGACCTCTGAACTTGGCGAGCCAGAGTTCCCTAGAAATAACTCCCGGGTTAAAAGCCTCGAAATTCCAAAGTTGCTCGTGAAAAGAAAGTTCGAGGGTTGAGGGTTTGAAAGTTCGAAGGTCGTGCCTCGGTTAATTAGCAAATTCTAACCAGTTTTTCATTCCTGTCCCCGATCAAAGGACACACTTTATTGAATTTCTACAGTCAGGAATAATTCTCGAAGCTTATCTCTCTGGAATCAAAAGGAAAGCAAACAACATCGAGTGAAAATACTTCTTCGTCCGACATTTTAATTCCTAAAACCTTTAATCGCACGCGTCTTTGGTCATCGATCATCCTCTTTATTGATCACTACCACAATTATTCATTCTTTTCTCCTTTTTTTTTTTAATATAGCTGACAGGATTACCAATGGATATAGTGTAACCCTTTAACTTGGCAGATTTATACAAGCTCGTATTTTTTTTATCAATATCATAATCTTTTATCAGGTTAGTATCGTTGAATCTGTATAGGATTTTTTAAAATACTTTTATTCGACGAATTTCTTGTACACGTGTATCATACTTTTTCTTTAACCCTTAATTACCGTAGCCTGGAATGAAATGTATAATAGGACCGGTATTGACCCTTGACTTTTTAACCCTTCGTGAACAGAATCGAAAGCAGTCGTTCAGTTCACTAAATAATTATAACTTCTGGTTTTTAAATTTATACATAGATATCATGTTTATAAAGTATATTCTAATTTTTTAATTTTTAAAAAATTTCAATTCTGTAGAATTTGCCTATGGTACTTAGGGGTTGAAAAATGAATTTAAAGGTTAAAGGGTTGAACTGGACGCCTTTGAAACAAACAGGTTTCGCGCTTTATCCAAAATTCGTCTTTTTTATCGAATTCCTTTTTCTACGGACGAAGAATTGAATTTTTAGATAATGAAAAACAATCGTGAATTTTTAAAAAAATAGTAATAAAAGAATATATATATACAAATCCCTCCATAACACAGTTAATTCGTTCCGTGTTCTACCAAAAGTTACAAATAATGCAAAAAGAGAGTAAGACAAATAATCGTGTTACAGGAGGGATGTCACTTTTTTGCGCCCTGTTAATAAGAGAATCGTGTGTATATAAAATATTTTATACGAAAGATATCGATATCAGTGCTGTCAAAAAAAGGTCTTTCGTTAATGATCCTCCAAGACTTTTCTTTTTTTTTTTTTTTTAATCGATCGCCTATCTGGACGATCAATCATTTCACAAAGATGACAATATCAGATCAGTCGCGAGTTTATTCGCTATTAATTTCCTCATCGAAGATCGATAGATCGTCCTCAAACCGATCAAGATGCTTCTTCGATTAAATCGATCGTTCTCCCCTCGAATTATCGTTGTGCTCGAACCGAACGGAACGTTAGGTTCCTTTTAATCGGTGGATTCCTCAGGAACGGGTCAATTGCGTCAGAAATTATTTCCCATGAATTTTTATTGTAACAGGTGTCGATTAACCCTTAACTGAAACATTCAACGAATTAAAATTTTTCCTAATTTTCTAATTTTGTATTAGTTTGGCAGCTAAATTTGCAATCTTCGATTTGCTCATAGAATTATTTATTACAAACCAACGAATAATAATTGTTAATCGAAGTAAACGCTGCTTGATCTCTTCCCATATTGTTAATTATTTATTTTATTTCTTTGCAATAAATTTTGGAGAAAAATCATGGGAATGTCTTGAGTTTAGTTGTTAGTTTGATAATTCTTCAACGAAAATTGTAATTGGTGAATCGTAAAGCTCAATCTCAGCTCAATGTTACAATTAAGGGTTAAGAAATAGGAAAAATTGTTGAAATTGGTATTTTTCCTGTCTCTTTAGGAATTATTTCGTTTCTTCGAATTAATCTGTCTGATAATTTAGGGGATGAATGTAGAATCGCAGTATGGATCGCGGATGCCAGGTCAATCGTGACCCAGAAATCTACAAAATATATATATATATATATACCAGAATGCTTCGATTAAAATTAAGGGCTGAAATTTTTGTTCATAACAGGCTCTCATGCTTTGAAAGGATCTCAAATGAAATTGTCGCCTATCTCAGTGATCCCTCGTCCAAAAATTAACACGTGTTCAATAATTGCAAACGTGACATTGAATGTGTTAATTCGTTAATTTACAAACAGCTACACAATTATATTTTAAACATCTTTGTAAATTGCAGTTGGAAAATCACAGCCAAGATTGAAAGAGGATTTCGCCAGCTGCGTTCCGTCGCGTGTGTACAAATTTATTATTGTAATTTTCCTCGTCGTTTAATTGTAATTGTCGTACGAGAGCGTGTTGTCCGATCGATGACCGTGATCATCGATCAATTTAGCCGCAAGTGAATGAGAATCACGTATAATAATTTTCGAGAAACAATATCGTGGAAGGATGTTCCCGTTGCTATCGATAAAAGTGACAAGAATGATGAGACGATTGATTAAATTGGCAATTAAATTCGGTTCTCCTTGTAAAATATCGTTTATTGGCTCTCGTGCACTGTTTTTGGGTCGAATGAAAGTGTTTTAATATTTTATCATGTCTAAACTAAAATATTAAAATTCGAACGGTGCACGAGGGGTTAACACATTGGCAGCTGTTTAATTAATTAATATTTTTAATTTAAAGAATTTAATTAAAAATATACCGTATTTAGAAATTAATTAAATCTAGAATCCACCGTACTAAATTACGGATTAAACACAGTATATACTATAATTAGCTCCAACAACACTAATTATCCTTTAATTCAGTGCAGGTGTTAAAAAATGGGTTCTTCTTATGGGTTTGATTCGATTATCTTTTTGAAATTGTGTCGATTTCCAAATAAAATTTAAGAAACAGTCGAATTTAATCGCTAATCTAATTAGAATCGATCGATCTGCAACGAGAACATCACGTTTTTTCCTATATTATCTTTTCTGTTCTGTTCCTCGAGCAATCGTTTCGAGGCTCGAACGTGAATAATAACCATAAAAAAAAAGAAGAAAAAAACATGCTCGCCACAGGGATTTTCTTTTTTTTTTCTGTATGATGATTCCACGCGACACTGTACTCGCTCCGATGATAAATGATGATTATATATTGATTCTTTTTTATATTTGAAAGAGAAGAGAAAATAAAATGCATTTACACCCGACGCTATGGTTATTATTCAGGGGTTGAATAATAAAAAAAATAATCGGCCACGAGGTTCTCCTATCAGAGGTTCGATTTTATTTTTCATTTATCCTGCTTTTTCTTTTCTTTTCACACGAATGTTTGACGAGGATGATCGATGGTAAAAATAAACGACAAACCGAAGGGATGAGTAATAGGAGACATGGAGACTGTGGAAGATAAGTTTTATAAAAAAAAATTCTCTTTTTTTTTTCTCTCTTTTATTTTCTTTGATATTTTTATTCGAATACGTATATATATAAATTATTATTGTCACGTTTGTTGCGTATGTGTATATAGTTTTTAGTTGAAGTTTCTTTAATACGTTGACTACTTGCAGTAGAAATACGATATATAATTAATATGGATTATTAAAAATATTCAACTTTTGACGGTGTTACGTATTGATTTTTTATTTTATTATTCTCCATTTTATTTCAAAGTATATTATTATACAAATTTTCGAATATAATTTTACGAATAATTTTGCAAATTTCTAAAAATTTGAGGCAAGAATTTTGTTTCTTTTTCTTCGTATTTTGATTTAAAAGGAATAATTAATTTCTGTTTCGTTTTGAACGTAATACGAATGATTATAATATATATAGTAATTCAAAAGACGACTGATCGACCATTTTGGTGGGAAAATTTCATTTTTGATGGACAAATATATACACACATATATTCTTTGAGATGAAACTTTAAGGAGTTTAGCGTAGACATTAAAGTATCCTAAATTTTCGATCTAGCTTTAAGGAAGTTCAGCATCTTTCAACAAGACTAAGATTCGTCTACAATTGCATCAATAAAAATAAGTGAACGTAAAATATAAGTTTAAACAAAAGAATTAACATAAAGGACACGAAGATATCGAGTTACACGAAAACAAAAAGAAGATACAATCGATTAGTGTTAAGATCACTGCGAGACAAGTTTCCCGCTCCTCCTCGCTGATTCTTTAACCCCCGAGTGGTGTCACCAGGTCGACCATGATCTAGATTTATTAAACGTTTACAACAATATATAAAATTAAATTTGAGATCAAATATTCAGATTGAAAATCGACCTTGAATTTAAAGTTAAATTCGAAGACCTGGTCGCATCGTTCGAAGGTTAAACAGATTCTTCGATTTTCCATCAGAAGGTCGTCTAACGTCGTTTCCGCTTCAGCATCGAACGAAATCAATAAAGAATCATCCCTGTACACTTCCATTCTATTCTGATTCGTAACTGGTGTGGTAGGGTCCACGGGACCCCACAAAAATATTCAGAAAATTTGAAAAAGGTAGAAGTATTTAAGTTCTGCATAACAATTTATAAATAGACAATTTTGTGCGTCAGAATTAATTTATATTTCAATTAATCATAAATATTAAAATAATATGTAACATTAATCTTTTTGTTATAATTTGAAATATGTTATCATGTTACTATAATACAAAGAGAAAATTTATACTAATCCACGAAATTCAATATTATACAAAAATAGTAATTCACATTAACAAAAGGGTTGAAAAGATACAAATGGCAAGGGATTGACAGACCCCACCTTACCAGTTAAGGGATGACAACCAACGAGACTGTCTTCTTCGTGAATTAATGAACAGAACAATTAACCCTTTGACCGTGAAAATCAAATCTTTTCTAAAACAAAATCAATCAAATAACTGAATATCAAGAGTCACTTTTTACCGTCCCTAAAAACATTCTTTTATTTCAGTACCGTGGTCAAAGGGTTAAGTATCATGATACGAGTCTGCATCCCTCGAAGATCCACTCGTTGGATCCTTCGTATAAGGAAAGTGATCTTGAAGTCGTGTGTATTCGCTCGATTTCAACGAGAAAAGAAAACAAAATTTGACAAATCATTGTCCAAATATCGAACAATCCCGAGCAGCAGACTGATCGCAGATATTCGGATAAGCTGTACAAACGCAACGTTCTATTCTGATTAGGCTAAGCTTAACGATAACGAACAATGGCATAGAAGGAATCCAAGTACGGAATATTAGTGGTAGTCGTTTCAAAAGGTCGAGGATCAAAAATACGATTAAATCAAATCGAGGATATGAATCGCGAATTTCTGTCCAAACTCGGTGTACATAAAAGAACGTTTGGACGCAACTCGTTCACAGAAACGACCATCTTCCTGGCAGAATTTTTTAAGGAAAAACCTTTTCGAAAACCTGGAAGCTGAGATAAGGTCGAAGTTCGATTCGAATCACGCAGGCCAACAATTGGATTAACATCAAATATTAGAATTCTTGCAAATACAGATTTTGTTTGATGAAATTTTTGGCGTGGCACGCAGAGTGTTGTAAATACGACAGATTTTTCGCGATAAAAAAAGAAACGGAAGTGTCCTCGATTGCAACCAGGAACTCGCGAGATCCTGGACTCTCGCGCCGCAATCCTCGTCTGTTTTAAATAATCGCGCTGATTTTATCGATTAAGATTAATCAAGGAGTCTCGCAGTCTCCTCGTGTCCGAAACAATCTATTCCTTTGTTCTTTTTTTAAAGAGGCGAGTCATCAAATGTATTAAGAAATAGAAATTTCCACATTGAAAGTAACAGAAAATTGAATAGATCTCAAAATTCGTGACACCAGGGGCTCGCGATCCCAGTGTTTTTACCATTTACGAATTAGAATGTTACTAGAATCATTTAGTTATCATTCCTTCGCGGATCCTCGGTGATGCCAGATTACCTCATCATTCTTTTTGTACCAAATAATCAGCCTCGATTGGCTGATCGATTGTTAAGAAAAAAAAAATAGAAATGAAAAAATAAAAAAAAAGGAAAAGAGGAAAGAATAGAATTTTTCTCGGATGTTTACAAGAACGTGTAGAAGCATTTCCAATCTGGCATCACGCGAAGAGGAAGTACCCAGGTACACAAAGGTGTTCGAATTCGAGTATATTCGGAACTGAATGGATATAAATTAACCCTTATGTCTTACGATAACGATGTTTGCATCGAAATGAAATTATGAAGTTACAATGAAATTGTAAAATTAAAATATTAAGGTACAAGGGTTGAAGGTTATAAAAATATTAGAAAAATATATCTATTTTGGATAGGAATATATTGCGGTTTGAATGGTTTCGTGTACCTGTGTAGATCGATCGAACGCGACGGAAGTTCCGTCCGTTTCCGGTCGCTGCTCCACTGTACAACACAACCGTCGTGTAACTTCTTCGAACGAGCATCGTTGAGCAGGTTTTTCCTCGATTTTCTAGCGAAATTGTGTCGGAATCATCGTATCATTTCTCCAGCCATATGTTAACCCTTTGCCTTAGGATTTTTTAAACAATCAATCACTTTGAAATTAATTATTCCGCGTTTAATTGTAAAATTAATTTATTTTATAACTTAGGAGCCATAATTTGTAACATGAATTAAATTTTAATTATTTACAGAGTACAAACAGAATACTTTCTTATAACTTTTGTTTTAACTTCATCAACTTTCTTAATTATCAGAATTTGAATTAATAATTGACTGTCATCGAAATACAATTAATTTTGCAATATTAAAACCATAAATTTGTAATGTAAATATTACAAGGCAAGGGGTTAGAGAAGAAAGACCGATCAACACGCAACAGGTTCAAATATTCTTTTTTTTTTTTTTAAAACGATATTGGTATTTTTGATAATTGTGATAAACGACGAACTCATGAATCATGATCGATAAGGGAATTAAAATTGACTCCGTTTAAATTGAACATATCTGGATTGCGTTTAATTAATTTCAGTATCACCTATCGAAAACGAAAGATTAATTAGACTGTGAATTTTTATACAGATACAAATTTTTGTAAGTCACTTTCTATTCCAATCAACTAAACGTGTTAATATCACCTTTTGTTAAATAAACAAATTAAATTAGGAACTACTTCTTCTCGAACTTGTAACATGTAATAAATATTTAAACACCATCAGTCTAATTATAACAAAAGCGTCGATCGTTTCGTTTGTGTAAAAGAACAATTTTTTTAAACATTTAATCGCACGTACGATCTCGTTTGAATATTGTAATATTTTATCGTACAATACAGTTGTAACAATTGGTGAACGTGGATCAGTGTTCCAGAAATAATTCGGTTATTTGTTGATAAATGACAAAGAATTATCAACGTTCGTTATATTGTTGATAAAATAAAAGATGGATGAAGACGGTGAGAGATTGAGCAGTCACTGGCGCGAATTCGATAAAAAAAAGAAATGCATTTAACCGAGGCTGTTTGAGGAACAACGAATTATTAAATGGAGGTAACGTTAAAAGGAACGAGAGCTAGGTCGAATGGCCATCGAAATGAATGGCTAAAACGCGTTTGGCTAACGATTTGAAATGAAAAAAAAAAAAAGGAAAACTGTTTAATTAAAAAGAATGCGTTCGAGGTAAATGTTCAACCTCTCACGGTTCGTTTCACTGCTTTTACGTAATGGAAACTCGATTTAATAAATTCGTGCGTGATCGAGATAACGGGGCAACGGAAAAGCAAACGAAATCGTCCAGTTGCAAATTCAGCCTATTATCTGGAACACGAATCTTTACTTTTGAACCCACTTAGTTACGAAAACAATTACGTCAAACCTATGAGTACGATTTTCATTTTTATGATTTACCGATAAATCGTTTCTATTTGCACTAGAATTACCGACGTTTCGAGCGAACTTGATTCTTCAAATTGAAAATGAAGTGGAAAAATAAATGAACACAAAATACCACTCATACATTAAATATTATTTCTTGCAATTAATTAATACCTCTGTACTGGGGTCATTTGGTAAATTTAATATAAATTTGGAACATATGATCACACTAGGTGTTAAAGGGTTAATATTTCTTCATGATGAACTTTCGAAATATTAATATAATTTGAATAATAGACATTGTTAAAATGCAGAACAGAGATTCTCCAGGAAAGATCGATTTTCATTTAAATCACGAGCTTAACGGAAAGGATCGAAAAGAATCGTAGCGCTCGGTCGAGGGAAACCGGAAGCGTTCGCGATCTTCCGACGAAAGAGATTGTCAATGGACTTCCGGTCATGAAAATATTATTTTTTTTCTTCTTCGTCGATGCTCGTATTCCCTCGAGAACCACCTTCGTCCCTCGCCACCGTTTGATTCTAAAACCGTAGCATAAAAGTTTAGAATAAATTTCGAGGAGGAATTGCATGCACAAAAAACAAAATGGAGAATAGAAAGATTAAGAGAAATAGAAGCAAGACAACGACTGACGCACATAAAGCGGTGTATGAAAAATTAATTAATTGTTAAATGGTGATCAACGATTCACTGGAAACAATGAGAAACCAACGGCGATAAATACTAAAATTTAACGTTACACGTTTGTATAATTAAGCAGAAAAATTGAAAAAAAAAAAGATGAAGAAGGCGCGAAAGAGCGATATATATATATATATGTATAGTGATATATACAATGTAAGTGATACGACACGTGTGTAAGAAAGAAAGAGAGAGAGTTATTTTGAGGGATGTTCGAAGAGTACGTAAAAGTGGGCGGCGATTAATTTCTCTTCTCTTATTTTTTCGTTCACTTTTTATTTCTCTGACTTGCCCGATGAGTATATATTCCCATATTGTAAGAAAATGTTATAAGGATTACCTATAAAACATGAGAAATAAATATCATGTAAACGCCGAGAATATCTGCCGTTTCTTTCTTCTTATCATCAAATCGATCCATAAATAATTGTAGGTAATTAAAACGAAATTATAATTAAAATTTCCTAAAATTAATGAAAACTGGATTGCGGTTCATAAAATCTTCTTTATCGTACGTTCCGAAAAAAAATTCCAATTTCTTGCGGCGGTACTTCTTTTGTTTAGCGATAAATTGTAATAAATGGACCAAGCGGTAGCAGTAATGTCGGATCCCTGTGCTTTATTCACGATGATACGGGCTAGATAACGCGAGTGCACGGCCACGTACGATGCAAACTGGATGGGATTCCACTTTTCTCGGAATGCAATCGGTCTTTCCGTTTCTGCGCGGTAACTCTATCGCTCGATTCCGCTCGAGGATGCGCCGGGTCGCTTTTACTTTTGCTTCCTTCGCCAGAGAGGCCCGCCTCTCTTTGCCCGCGACATTTTTCTCACGGCAACTCCGTTCGTTATCCTCGATAAATGTGACTAGAAGTTTTATTGAATCCTGCGACATCTTTTTTGGACACTCTTTGGGCACTTTCAGGTCAATTTAGATTTTCGAAATAAAAATTTGTAGAAAAGGTGGAAAATATTAAGCTTTGATGGGTTTTGGAGTTCTTAATCCCACGTCAGACTTCAGAGTCCTGTGCTTAGGTAAAGGACATATCCTTTAAGCCTCTTGGGACCTTCTAACTTTGTAGGTTGATCAAGGTAACTAAACAGAAGGAATCACAATACTGGAGGATTAAGGTATAGTTTTATGGTTCAGAAGTGAAATCCAATTTTCGTGATGTGGGAACCGATATAATAAAGTTCCATCGTTTAAAAATAATTGCAACTTAGTCTTATGATTAGCAGTTAAATATAATCATAGAATTTTATACTCAAACTTTAAAAATGATTATGCTTCGATTATATCGTTAAAAGTTCGATACAGAATTGTGACATAAAAACTTTTGCGATCGAGTTGCACGATTTAAAATTTATTTTAATTATGTTTTGCAGTTAGAAATTGGATACGATCGAGTTTCACGATATAAAGTTCGTAGTTTACATACGCGGAGCTCGACGATATGACGAAATCTGTAGAATTTCGATTGAATTTCAAATCAGCCTCGTTGCCTCACAATTTGAAAATGTGTATCGAGTGTCATCGTATCATCACGAGCACGTTCTAAATTAAGAAATTGAGACAATCGTTGTTCTATGACTTCAGGAAGAACTTTCACTATTGTTACCATTCGAGTTCCACGACTTCGATGCTGACATCATTGAAGTTCTTACGATTCAGCTGACCGTACCCAAATAAACTTTAAACAAATCGGCGACATTTAAATTCACCGATTGAATTTGAAAGTCACGGCTGTCGATATTGTTTCAAAATACTTCGATTCAAGGATATGCTCGCGAACGAGCCCCATGGCAGGACTTCAAGGACCTTCTTGACCCGAATTTCATGATTTCAGGGCCGTGCCTATCCGGTGATCTCCTAACAAGGCGGCGAAAAGTCATTCGCGTGATAAGTTAAGGATCATTAATTCTCAACCTTCTACCGGCTTCGATGATCCTGTACCGTTGTTTATTGAATCCATTGCATTTTCCAAGGATGGCTGGTCCTTGATTTTCTTCGGTCTCGTTCTCGCTCGAACGAGGATACAGATCCTGAAACTTGAAACTGTTACAATTTTGTATTGTTAGGAATTTGTTATAATCCAATAATTGAGATTTAAATATGACTTTTGTCACGCACGATGGTTACTAAACGTGTTAAGAAGACTTTCGTTACGTTCGAATAGGAACTTCGAAACTCTTGAAGCAACGCATCAACGAATTGAGAAGTCAATGAACGCAATGAATTAAATTGATCGGCTGCGTAATGGAGATAAATTGAAGGAACACCGTCGAATTAGAAGATGCGCGTCTCGTTTGCAGGACATCACGTACGTATCGTATGAAATTCGAGTACAAGAAACATCCTGTTCGATTTCGAACAGAATTACATTATTTTACATTGTTCGACAAAAAAAGGAGCTGAAAAACAATTCGTATAAATCTGAATATTGTTATTGGAAGGGTCAGAACAACTCTTATAATTAGTTCCAAACTGAATCTTACATTTAATGCCTATAATTAATGCTGTAATTAATTCCATCAATTCTTTTTTCTCTTAATAATTTATTTTTATATACAGACATGTACCATACGTGGTTCATAAAATTTGAATTAAAAATTAAATCCTTCCTTTCCCTTCGTGTAAAAAATACAGTAAATATGACACTTTAAAAAAAAGTAAAAGGAAGTAACTTACGAGTGTTACGAATAAAGGGAAAAAATAATTAATGTTTGTACGAGTTTTTTATCAAAACCTTTTCTATAAAAAATGCGTTTGTTAATAGAAAAAGTGGGAAAGGATATGTATGGAACAAAAAAGAGTTTATTAATATTCAGTATGGAATATTTCAATGGTTCGTAATCGAGAAACACATGAATGTTTCCCCGGCGCGAGATTATTGAAACGGATACACCGATGAGGATACATAAATGCAGGCAAGGACATTCGATATTACAACTCCCATGCGTGTACGTATTATTCAGATTTCTTGGCTCGATCGGCCGTTTACGGGACCACGGTGACCCATGAATTTCGATCCGTGTAAATACGATTATTTATAAAGGCACCGTGTCAATTTGCCCGTGAAATTAGACCGCGGATCGGAAAGGACCAAAGTTGGCGCGAGAAAGTTAAAGCGGAATGAAAAAAAAAAAGGACAATCTTGTCCTCGATAACCGTGGCCAGTTTTTATTTACGACCATCAAGAATCTCTTTGACAAATAAACCTTGAATTTTTCTTGTTAAAAAGCAGTATTGCATTCCTTATTACTTCTTAAATTAATTGAGAAAATAATTGATTTATTCAAAATCATAAAATATGTAGATTTATTAGTATTTATCAAAACTTCGTATTTACTAAACGAATATTTACATTAATAAATATTAATCGATGAATATAATTGAACAAATATTCAAGACATTTACGTCCACCTATAATCACCAAAGGATCAAAAAAATATGAAGAAGAGATGGATTAAAGTAACGACAGAAATAGAAAGAAGGAGGTGGAACGAATGAGATAAAAATAGAAGAATGAAAAGGAAAGGAGACCCTTTGGATAGAAGAGGAATGGAGATCTCTTAATCCTTAAAACGAGGACGTTGATGGTGCAAGTAAAATGGAATCGAAGCCAGGGGTGTGGAGGACAAGGCGGATACAATGCCGTTCCCATCGCAATTATTGTTGCACCAGAGTGCATGCAATGTTGCTTTTGAGAATCGTCGGTGTGTCAAATGTATCATTAGCATTGGGAAAGATCATTTGTCGTAGACCATGCACCAGAATTGCTTACGAGCTGAAGTCATCGGGATTAAAATAATTCTTGTACGAACCAACACACGTTCATTTATTAGAATCAATACCTGTAAATATCAATTCTGAATACAGACACTAGTTCATTTTTTTTGTATAAAAATTTTACAAATAATTATTTCAAAGTTTAGAGAAATCGAGACGTCTACGTCTATTTATAAATGTCTAACTTCCAAGTATAAAACTAGTGATGGGGCTGACATTCCCCACATTGCTGTTCTCCCTAGCAAAACCTGTGGTGAATAATACCACTATTCGCACCAAGTCTTTGCGTAGACGTAAAGGAATACCGAGGATGCCACCGCGCAGTCTACAGCCTTGTGTAGACGTAGAACAAACTTCAAAAATGTCAGTATTTACTCTACTCTACACCTTCGAGTAAGCATCAATGCTTACGAGTAAGCGTCAATACTCGCCCTGCAGGTCCGAGTGCATTTTTAGAAGGAATACCGAAATCGTGGTTACTTATTCTACGCACTGAAGCAGAGATCAAACGATCTTCTTCAAACAGGAACTCGAAAGAACAACAGAGATGCTATTACTTAACTTCAAATAACATTATTTGTTTCTACATTTTCCTTCGTAGTTTGCTCAACTGAGCATCCATTTCGTGCCTCTAACTAAACATCGAAGTGCCATTACACTGCACGCTTTACCTTGCACCTCAGGACACGAACCTGCGGTCAGTGAATCCTGAAGATGTGCTATTACGCGAGCTGAAGACGCAAAAAGCGTTCCTGGATCGTCCTTGGATTAACTTTGGATCTTTCTAGAAGCATCCTTGGATTTCCTTTTGCTTTCTCCAGCAAATATTAAGAGAATCCTTTGGATCGCCCTTAGATCTTGAATTTCTCTAATATTTTCCTTGCATTACCGTCCTCGAATCGCTCTTGGATCTCTCTTGGATCTCCCTGGCTCTCCCTAGTAAATACTCAGAAAATCGTTTGTATCAGCCTTGAATCCTCGACCTCCCTAATATTCCTGCAATATATCTCTAGTATCTCCTGCAAATCATTCATAAATCGTTCACGGATCGTCCTTGGATCTCCGTCGTGTCTCCGCGTTCGTTCGACAGGATATCCCACGTGTGAGGCGAGACAAAAGGTAACAAGTGCAGCTTGAAACTAGTTCCTACGAGGCGTTGCGTAAACTGGACCGATCAACAATAAGCGTTAAGTCGAACGGAAAAGCAGACAGCACCCTGGCGTAGCGGAACGAGCGAGTAGCGCGGAGAGTCGGAGAACAGGACTCGATCGTGTCGATGGCAGTGCGTGGCAGGTTAGTTGCTCGACCGGGTACCGGATCCGACGATATTTTTCTCCGCTGCCAACACACACGTCCCGCCAGCCACGAAGGTGAAGGCAATGGAAGCAGTCCGGGCGCGTGTTTACGAGCCTGGAAACGAGGCACGCATCCGCGAGGAAAGCTCGGACGAGGCCGCGCTCTTAGATCCGGGATTCCTGGAAATTAACCGCCTCCGGCCTGTCCCTGCGGATTGCTCGTAACACGCCAGGTGACTTATGCCAACACTATCACACGCACACACACATACAAGGACTGGTTTGGCGACGTTCGATGCACGGAGCCTGAATTTCGGCGACCTTGACTCGCTTATGGGCCTACCCTCGCGGAACTCGACTGCCTCCATTAACGATTCAGTCGGACGTAAGAGGATACCTTGAAGAATTCCAGACGTCTTACAGACGCTCTGTTTCGAGACACTCTGTTTAATCGGGGTGTCGTTAACGCGCATTGAATGTCTTGTAGGGACGATGCCACGTCTTTAACACGTTTATTGCCCTCAGCATCACCTGCGATACACGTGCTTCGCTTATAAAACGTTTCATCATATGTGACACATACTGTTCGGTATATCGATCTTCAGGACGTACGGAGAGAAATTACTTTCTAAAAATAAACAGTGAATGCATTAATTAAACACGAGAACGATGTCCTGTGGTTAACTTTGAAATGAACCAGACGAAACTGAAGAATAAGATTACTACAGTATTAGAATTGAATTTAAAAATGGGGTTCTCTGCAAAAAAGACAGAAAAAGAGATCCTTTGAAAGGATGAAAATGATCACGGTCCTATTCTTTCCGTTCCAAGGACATCAATACACTTTTGTCCATTCTGAATCGACCCGAAAAGAATCATGGACGAAGTTTGTCTCGAAAACAAGCATCGAACAATATCGACGAACGTATAAATGTCAATTTGGACCCGTATTTATGAACAAAAGTGTTTGGCGCAGACAGTCATTGAACAAATGAAACAAGATAACAGAGCTTTTCAATTAAACGCGAACGCTTAATTGGAAATAAGCGTCAACACCTCTCGTTGGATCGTTCCAAAGGAATAATTCTTAATTCCTCCTCGAATTACTTTATTTTCATCTTCTTCCAAGGCGAAACGTTGAGTCTCCCGACGCAATCTCGAGGATGTTCCACCGGACAGGCGAAATTAATCAAATTTAATAGGTTGAAGTTCCATTCATTGTCCACCGTTCGTTTCGCGATAAAACTGGGCAATGTTCGAACGATAACTCAAAGCTTGTGAGTGTGATTTCGTGTCGTGAAAAAAAAAGGGAAAGAAAGAGAAATTGATTTCTTGAATTTAATTGAACAACCATGAGAAACGCCCATCATTCGTTTCTGTTTCGTTCGATTGTAATTTTTCTTCAAATTGTTCCATTTCTTCGGTGTTGATTAAAAAATAATTGGTAGCATCGATGCAGCGTTTACTTTCTTATTAATGTTTATTTGAATTAATTTTTCAACTATTTTCCTTTATTTTTGAATCGTCTACTATTACTTACTTCATAGATGCTTCGTTAAATATGTCTCTTTAAAAAATTTACTGAATTTTCATTGAAAATATCATAAAGAAAGATTCGCTTTCTGAAATCAACGTTGCAAACTTACGACTATTGACTTAGTAATATTTTACAGCACCTTAATAATTAATTTCCATAACGGTCAAAAGGTTACTTGCATAAAATGCACGTCGTTGATGAATAACGACAGGCATACCCGAGCTCAGACTATCCTCTGCTTCTTCGAGTTCTTTTTCTCTCGCATCATCGTTTTATTAATAACTTCGACGATGCTCTTTAAGCAACACGAAACGCACAAATTCGGTCCCCGGGGGCATTAATGAACGTACAGTTACACGGCGATTTATTCGATGTCCTCGATTACGTCGAAACATCGATAAATCATGCAAGATCGTTGCATCTTCGTAATATTTCACTGAAATTTCGGCTCCTCGCCCTCCTATCACGGTCTATTAATTAAACGTCGTCCGAATCGCGAGACACGTTGACGTTTCTTCGACGCACGGCCATCGTTCACGACACGTGTGCGCACACGTTTCGTTTCATACGCGCGTGCGATTGTCTCCGAGACGATCATTAATTACATAAATTACGCTTTAATTAACCGGTTCCCTGGCGCGTGTCAACGATGCAAACTTTGTAATAGCGGATGCTTGTTACGCAGAGTACGTACAGCACCTCGGATAATTCGACTATTTGTTATAAACTGGACCGAGCAAAACGTAAACGTAAAAGGAAAATCGTAAATAATAGTAGCAACAATTAATACTGTTGATTGATAATTAACTAAGAATTGTGGAGGACTGTAGATTGAATTTTTACGAGATCAAATCTGACTCTGGAATATGGGTTAAGTTACGGATTAAGGGAAGTTCCACACAAAATGGTAACTATTGAGAGCAAACAATACGATTGAGAAGGGTGAAGCAACACCTGTCAGAAGATATTTTTTCCGGGATTTCAAAGAGCAAAAAAAAACGTCGCAAAGAATTCCCTCGTGGCTATGCAACAGGTTTGTGTTCACAAGGCTGGCCGATCGATCTTGCGTATTACGCTCGTTTTGACAGCTCGACACTGATCAGCTGCGATTGCAGTAGTACATTCAACGAATTCGCTGACAATTCAATCCTATATCGACTACTAGAGACAATTTCTGAGAATCTCGATACCGGAGACCATGGATCTTCAGGTAACTCGAAGAAGTTCGGAAACCAACAAGGTTAAAGCCAGCGAAACACATGAATCCTCAGACAGATTATTAAACAATACAATTTTAAAACGTTTATAAGATTGCTTTGGAACTTTAAAAACGAAAAGGAACGATACTTGAAAATTGAATCTAATTTCCTCATGGTCCGTCGTCCAAGGGTGAATCAATCTAAGGTCTGTCGATCGAAGGCACAAAACCGATACGACGAGCATCGACGCTTGAATAATTTCTCGTATCGCAGCGTGAAGAGGAGCAAGATAATCGGTACGTTGAACCAGATCGTGTTCCTCTTAGGAAACTTGTAAATCCTGTATCGAACGTGAGCTCGTTGCGAGAAACGGGATCGAGAAATATCACGAGGCTAGGATCGATCCTCTTATTCGTTTAATCACAGGAAATAATATATACCCTGCGATAAGCGGTTGCAATAACTGTTTCAAGATACTTGTCCAACTGGTACAGATACAAAGATCATGAAAAATATTGAAATTACCCATATACCAATTCGATAATCAGGTTGAGTATGTTCCAAAGACTTCGATATAATTATTTTAAGTTTCTCGCATTTTTCGAAAGACAAAGGTAAAAAAAATAGTTTGAACTCAGAATGCATAAATTCTTTTTCGCGAGGTTATCTTGGCACGATTTCTCGTTCCGTACTCGTTCGAACAGATTTCATAAATCGTAAGAACACGTGAGATCGAAAAAGAAGAAAAAGTGTGCATTAATGAATAGCGTTAATTACGGTTAATGACGTAACGATTGTCTGAATGCTATCGATAGCACCGTTTCCAGCAGGAATTTTTACGTATTACTCAGATCTTAGTTTCGCAACTGGTCTTCCAATCTCCTCTTGCTCTGCACGAAAGTAGCAATTATCCATTATTCTTGCGATATCGTTTAGAAGTTTTTTGCCAGCTCGTTAATGGCCACCCGGATTAAGCAACGGGGATGACGAGGAACAAGCGTGCATTCTACCGACGATATTGACGAAAAAGTGAAACTGCAGAAAAAGGCGAAGGAATCAGACGATATATACCTATACGGTGAACGGATAACGCTGTGTAGCTCAGTTTAAACCCTTTTGCCTTACAAAAACCAAATATCTATGGCGTTGGCTTTCGATTTCCCATAAACGACGCTTTGAAATTGGCAAAAATCGAATCTTGAGTAATCTAAATACTAATTTGAAAATTGATATTTTGTCAGCTCTCTTGATTAAATATAAAAAGGAATTTAAAGTTATAAGTACAGTTAATCTTATAAAGGATATTTTCTTACCTTTTATTCTGCTAATTGTAAAATTAAATGACAGTTCCCACGATAACGAATAGAAATTCATTTCGAAAAAGAATAGATTAAAATCGTGATAAATAAGAATGTAATGGAACCTCGTCAGGAATCACCTTGCGTCGTTCACACGCGATAAGTTTTATCTATGATTAATCATCGAACTGGACTACGAGGGGACTGATCTAAAGAGCAGGTTGTTATCATTGCAAAATGCAAACTTGTATTTCACGATGTAGAGCCGCGATACGGGGCATTCTTTCCTTGTCGTTATCGTTGACCTTTGGAACCCTGAATACACCCACGTGTCCACCTTTACGGTCGTCGAAGAACAAACGCGTAGGTGAAAAGCGTCGTGTCCAAATGTGGGGGTATAAGCAACCTCTCCTTTTATTTGTATTTTCTTTTTTGTGTAGGTAATTTTCCATTGGAATTTTCAAATAAGTCGAACACTATCTTAGAGAAATTTTACATTTAAAAATAATTCCAATAATACCCAGTTAATATTCAAATTAAAAATAAATTATATCTTTTGTGGAAAAATTCTGAAACGATAATTCACTCAGTTACAATTGCAACCTCCATTTCACTGTTTTTCCAGCTGATAAAGGAACGATCGATCTGCCAGGAGACAGAACGTTCCTCCAGCTGTTACGAGTTGATTTTCTAATTCGTCCAAAATGTCCAGGCCACAGAGAGATGCCTCGAGCCACGTAACAGCCTACATTTTATTTCCCTGCACTTTTACTCTGCGACTGTACACGCGGTTCGGCCTTGCTGCGACCTGAATACCTCGGTTCACTATCGTCGGAATTCTGCGCTCGATTTCGATAGATTCGCGATTATCCGCGCCTCTTCCGCGGCCAACGATCGTAATCGACCCTTTGAATCTCAAAAAAGAACGATATTAAATTATACCGAGGAAACTTTAAAATATTATTACTTCTAAGACATATTTTTAAACATTTAACAACTTTAAAAAATCGTACTTTCAACATAACTTTCTGTATACGCAGACATTTATGTAAGCTTTTTTGACACTTAAAGAAGGATTATCCTTGTCAGAGACGAATCGTTCATCTTTTTACATTTTCTGAGCACAGAGCAAAGAGCAGATAATCGAAGACTGGACACATCCAGCTGGTCGGTAATACACATAAACAGTATACGCGCGACTTGCATTCTATTCCGGAAAAGCGAGGTCCTTGAACTCGATTCCTCGCTGCATCTCCGAGCTACCTGCTCGCGGAGTCGTCCTTTATTCGCTCGAGCACATCTTTCACGCAGAACTCGAGTACCACGTATGCACTTGTGTGTAGCCACTCGATAACATGAACAGGGAGTGGCTTCAGGATGAACTCAGAGTTCCTGAGCCAGATTTCGCTCATTTACACTAAACTACGATTAATATCATAAAGTTTTTGCTATTTCGTTGGTAATAAACAAGAAAAGAAAATAGCTTACTGGCTTAGATATTAGGCTCGAGGACCTAGGAGGACCTAAATAGTAAGCTTGATGGCCTGATGACAACATATTTTGAAACTAAACCCAGATCCTCCTTCGTGAAGTTATATCTTTCCAATCACGAATTTGTTAACATCGCCATACCAGCCTCCCATATCGCGGAGGACCATTCCACCCTCTGTCTCCTCGCTGCCAATAACCATTTCTTTTCTCCGCCTCGACTAGACAAAAGCCACTCGCGGACCTTTCGTTATCGAACCTGAAACGAAAACACCACGTAACTTCTCGGACACGTCAGGGTTTTAGCGGTCATAGAGCCGCGGTAAATTTCACGTACACGCCAGGATAGGTCGAGGAAGATATTCTTCGCTCGGTGGAAGCGGGATAACCGTGTAACCTGTTGCTGGACGAGCGGGGACGACGAAGCACTTTATGTCCATCCACCTCGTAAAACGTAATGGTTAAGTGGCGTGCAGATACGATCGGTGGCCTAGCGAATGGGCCCAGGCACACGGTACACAAAGGACCCGTGCAGTAAACCGGCGTGGACCACGGTTCCCTATGGTTTGCATGAAAATTGCACGAGGCCTGCGTTCGTTTTCCCGACAGGATCGCGGAGTCGTTCGCTCGACGACCCGCCAGGAAAGTGGTTTGGGACAGGCTGTTTAAGTTTCGTCATTTTATTGAATCGCGAACATCCTCGCTGAATGAGATTCCACGGATTCCGGTTATTTATCTAACGATATCTTCGATGTTGTTCAACGATGATCCGACGGAGATATCTTAAGGACTATCTCGAATCCGACTGGTCGGTACCGGCAATGTAATCGGGTAGATTGTTTCTAAATACAGTCTCACAGTATCGAGTACCTGTAACGGTGTAAAATCGTGTTATCGCGAGGTAATTTATGCGGATGTTTAAAAAGACTGAAGTGGCTAATTGGAAGGAAGCGGAGACTTTAAATGAAGTACGAATCACTGATCCAGAGAACCTTATCGAAACCGATTTAGATATATAGAATTTCACCAAGGGGTAATTTTTACCATGGCTCCAGAAATATGAAAATAAAATTTGATTTTAACGATTTCGAGATCCTTCGAGGATCCTTATTATTTCGAAGTTATGAAATACAGGAGGTACCGTCGATAATTTCGCGAGTGGACGAGAGACACTTTGATTTCTTGGAAAGAATGCATCCACCTCGCCTCTCCCATCGAAGGTAATTTTTCTTTCGCGAGTTTGCCCGCAACAATAATACGATGCAGGATCGAATGGTGATTCGTGAAAGGCTCTGGCATCATCCTCTCAAATGCCACGTACACGGCGGGGCTAATCGGAAAGAAGATCCTGAGAACCGCCCTTTTATCTTTAATATCCTACTTTTCCTTCTTCTCGCTCCGTTATTACTGTTGCTCTTAAATGTGCATTACGAAATTCTACCTTTCTTCTTCTTCTTTTTTTACCTGAAATGTTTTACTTCGAAGCAATAACCACAGGTTATCGAATTGATTACACTTCGAGCGGCAAATTATATCTGAACCCTAATATCAAGATAAACGTATTACTTCTTCTAAGCATTGGTCTAACATCAAAGCTCGAAATTTGATTTAAAACTGTCGATTTTTCATTTCTCGTAAATCAGACGAGAACGCCCTTAGGGCTGTTCACGGAGAGGGTAAAGGGTAAAAGAAAGAATGAATAAAATCCTTGAAAAGAACGAAACATAAGGAAGCAAAACGGAGAAAGAAAGAGCAGCGTCGGAGGTGCGGATTTGCGGGCTCAACATTCACCAGGTCGAGCAGGGAGGAAGGCACCTGGTGGGGAGGCACCTTCTGGTTACCAAGGGGACTCTCGTCCTGACTCCTGGTTACATGCTGAAGGAGGAAGAGGAGGGATATAAACGATTACGCAACAATGCACCGCCACCTGCACTCGTTTCGTCACCGCAGCTTTAACCAACTCGATGGTAGTTGGTCGGTTCGCATTACTTTCGCCAATTAAGACCGTGGACGGTCGTTGTTGTTCAACTTGAATATGAAATTCCATAGATCTGCCAGTCTATAAATGACCTCGGGTAACAGAGGGGGGCCCAAATGCATCGTGTCCAGTAGCAGCCATCACGGCTAATAAAATCATAATACTGCTTTAGTTATTTATAAGCTTATTCCATGTAAATTGATGAAGATAAAACAAATCGTGGTTCAACTTTAAACTTGACCAAATTCAAGCCATACAAGATAGCCTTTATTACATTGATTAACAAATACTTTAACTTAACTATGACCTCAATTATTCGAATTAAATATACTAGTAAGAATACTTCAATTATCCGATATTTTGTATAATTTATATTATGTATATTTTACAGTACCGGTTAACAATAACGAGAAAAGTATGCAGTCAGAAGATACAGAACAAGAACTTTTGATAAATATCAATTGTTCACTTCAATTAATAATGAATTATATTCGAAGTGTGGTACAACTAGATGATACAAGTAAGCAGACGATAATAGAATAAAATAGTAAGTTAAGATCTATTGGTGTGTTCACAGCTGAGTTTGATTTATGCGACGAAATTAATTGTCAGTTAAAGAAAGTTACTTCCTTTGAGCCTTATACACCTGGTTTCAATGTGTTCCAAGCAGATTTGGTGTATTTTATAGTTACATTTGAACGTAAGTACCTATATGTATGGTACATACATTATACAATGTAAAATGTTGCTTGAAAATTATTTATACAGGAGATATAAACGGTCAAATGATAAATATTGTGCCGCTACTTACCGGAAAGACGGCAAAGAGATGTTCTGACATAATAGTAAAGTCTCTTGTTTCAGTTAAAAAGAACTCGTCTAAATCTTCTCTAAAAAAAGGCAATAATATAATAAAATAACAAAGTTGTAAATATATAAAATTAACATAAATTAATTTTATTACATTTCAAAGTTTTAATTAAAAATAACACTACATTCGTCATAAAAGTTACTGTACAGATATCTTCTCCCTTGAGAGAAAGCACATATTATCATGCAATATTTATAACAAATCTTTATCCAGTTCTTTAAACTCCATACTTTGTTTTGTTATATTTTTAAATTTTCCATGTTTTCCTATCTTTTCTACAATAAATTTGTTTGCTCCTGTAACACCTTCTTCAAATAATAAATGAGATGCACTGTCCTTCTCAAACTGTAAAGCTTCTTCGAACTGTTTAGCAGAAAATGTGGCAAAATGTGCTGAGGCACGATCTGCGAGCAGAGTACCTTGAGGAAACTTACATAGTGATTTTGCCAAAGTTACTGCATCACCTAACACTATAAATCAAATTATATTTTGACTTGTATTTATAAAATTCATTTATTATAGAATAGACTTTACCTGTACCCTGACAGGTGTATCTGTTAACTAGACCCCATGAAAATGCTTCTTTTGCATCAATAGCTCGACCGGTTAAAATGAGATCCATTGCTCTTGAGTAACCAATTAAGGCTGGTAATCTAACAGTACCACCGCATAATATCGGTATACCAAAACGTCTGTTAAAAAATCCTAGTATTGCACTTTCCTCCATTACTCTTAAGTCACACATTAAAGCAAGTTCAAATCCTACGCCAACAGCATACCCATTTATAGCAGCAACTAAGGGTTTTTTACTTAATTCAGGTCTGTTACTCTGTAAATATTTCACAGTATAACAGTTAATATAAAAGAATTTTATACAAAATATAAGCTATGAAATTATTTTGTTTACCAATGAACCAAATTGTGGTAAAACTTCTTCATTCTTTCCATCATACCTTGCAATTTCTGCAAGATCATAGCCGCTACAGAAATTTCCTCCAACACCATGAAGTACACCTACCAAAGAATTTTTATCATTTTCAAATTTTTCTAATTCATCTGATAGTTCTTGTGCCACTGCAGCATTTAAACAATTCTTTTTCTCTGGTCGATTTATACCAATTGTAGTAATTTCTTTATAATGATGTACCACAATGTTCTTCTCTGAAACAATTTTTGATTACATGCATTACAATTCTTAACATGTTAAGATATAACTATCTTACACTTGTTGAACAAATTTGCTACTTATATTTAAAGAATTATAATTTATTTACCCTTCTGAACTTCAGCCTTTACATTTTCAGATGATATAGAGGTTAAATATTTATTTAAATAACGTTTGCGATATGGATTAGTTATTTCTAATAATCTTTTTACGGATTTATGATTCATTTTTAATTCTAAAATATATTAAAATATAAAAAATATATATACAGTTTCAGGAATTTTATTATAAATTTTCTATTCGTACAACATACATCCTTTTAAATTACTTTTCTTGTGTACAGTTGAATGTTTGAATATTCGTTTACATACTCAACAATGTGCATTCGCATAGCGCAAGTAGAAACACAGAACATTCAATTGTAAACGTGTCTTAAGAGTACACACCTAACCAAAATTGTACAAATGTTAAAACAATCTTATCATGTTTCATTTTTAAACAATTGTAATAGGATAGAAGTTGTTTTATCTTTTTCTTTTTATAAACGTAAGTGTTACAATAGATTACAATCTAATTAAACGATTTTTAAAATGGAAGATCTGCAAAAATTAGAAGAGGAGGCTAAAGCCAGAGCAACAAAATATGTCTCAAATTTGTTGCAACGCCCAGGTCAACTGGAAAAGATTGACATGTACAAACGCAGAATAAGTAGAAAGAAAGCTTCTGTAGAAACTATGCTCAAAACTGCGATGCAAAGTCAATTAGATGGAGTTCGTGTTGGCTTTGAACAACTTCAGAGCTCTTTAGAGAGTATCAGTTCCATAAAACAGGATCTGGATGACATTGGCAAATTGTTCAGCCAAGTTCCAGAACTCAGCACAAAATTACAAGCTGTCCAAGAAGAAAACATGCGTCATTCACAGTATGTTACAGCCAAGGAAAATTTAAAGCATACATTCACTTTACCTGAGAGCGTAGAAATGACTAAACAATGGATAAATCAAGGCAATCTTTTGTATGCTCATCAAATCATCATGGATCTTGAAAATTCAAGGGATGATTTACTTTATGAACTTCATAAACTTCCAAATCAGTCACCAGCTGATACGGTCATGTTGAAGGCTTATTTAGAAGATGTTGAAATGCTTTCACAATTAATGGAAAAACAAATCAGATTAGTATTGAGCAGAACATTAAACACGGTGAGAAAAGAGCCTACTGTTATTGTAACAGCTTTAAGAATAATAGAAAGAGAGGAAAAGGCAGACCATTTTGCTATCCAGAGGCACAAACAAAGTGGATTTATGCCACCAGGAAGACCAAAGAAGTGGAAAGATATGGCAATGAAAGTTTTAGAAAAGTCTGTAGCTAACAGAATTGAAGGAACCCATGTTGAAGAAAGAGTAGATAACAAAATGTGGCTGGTCAGATACCTTGAACTTACAAGGCTTTTGATTTTGGAAGACCTAAGGGTTGTTAAGACTCTTTGTGAACCTTGCTTTCCACCCTGGTATAACATTGTTAGAACTTTTGTTAAAATGTATCATACAAGTTTGTCCTTACATTTGAAGGATATAATTGCTAATGGCTTAGAAGGAAATGAGTATGTCTCTCTGTTATCATGGATTATGAATACTTACACTGGACCAGAATTAATGCAACATCCTGAATTAAATATTGATACAAGCGATATTGGTCCTTTGTTGAGTCCTGAAATCATAAATGATCTTCAAGAAAAATATTTGAAAAACATGTGTCAAAATTATGAAGATTGGATGAAGAAAACTTTGGAAACTGAAAAGGTTGATTGGTGGTGTGGAATATTGCCAGAAGGAAGTACTCAGGAGGCATACTATCATACAGCAGCACCAGTGATTATATTTCAAATGATTGATCAGAATCTTCAAGTTACTAAAACAATTAGTACCGAATTAACAGCTCAAGCTATAGTACTGTGCATTGAACAAGTTATTAAATACGGTTACATGTACAGACAAGCCATATTAGAATTTAAAAACAAACATTTTGAGGACAGAAGTCAAGTACCTTACTTTACGCATCATATGATTACAATTGTTAACAACTGTTTACAGTTTACAGAGCTTGCACAACAAATGAAACAGCTTTATTGGGTTCCTAATGCCAGTGGAGATGCCACAGTTAAATTTGAAAATTTATTATCAAATTATCAACAGTTAAGAAACGAAGCGGTAGCCATATTACTGGAAGAATCCTTCTTAGATTTAGAGCTACAGTTTCAGGATTTAATTACTCCTAAATGGTTATCATCTCCTATTCCAGTAGAGACCATTTGTGTAACTTTAGAAGATTATTTTCAAGACTACAATCATTTGTGTCCAAAGAATTTTGAGTATGTAATTACAGAAGCACAAAATCTTATCGCAAAACGTTATATTTCTGCTATGTTGCAAAGAAAGATATCCTTGAAAACGTATGATGAATGCTTAACGTGCACATCAAAGATAATGACAGAAGCTGATAAGCTTAAGAACTTTTTTGATAGAATAGCTCCTAAAATAGGAAATTTCAATTCCCCTTTCGAAATAATCAAACGTCTTGCTGAAGTATTACGTTGTGAGGATTCTGAAATTCTTTCTCTTGATTTGCATTCGTTAGTTGAAAAATATCCCGACATGACTGAAGATCATTTAGTCAGATTACTGGGTCTCAGAGGTGACATTTCTCGTAGCGAAGCAAGAGAAAAAGTTTCATATATATTAGAAGCACAACGTAATCGCAAAACTTCACAGTCTATTACACATAGTATATTTAAACAAATAGTTATACAAGACAGTTTTCTTAGTTGGAAACCCTAGAACTTGAAAACAGGTTTTAAATAAATTAAATCACAAGTTATTTTTCTTAATATTACAGGTAAAAATGATGGAGGTAGCAGAAATAAAGTTAACATAAATTTATACATGGTAGTTAGAAACTAATAATGTTGCAAGCAAACACTAGATAAAATATTAACAAATAAAACAACATTTGATGTAAGAAAAAGAATCTTGTATTATAGTTAAACGTTTTATTTAATTAATTTACAAAAAAGATATGCAAACTAAAATGTGTAAATATTTATAATGTATTAATTTATATTACGATTACAATTTTGTATACAAACTTTATATTCAAATTAATATTTGAACACTTTGTAATTGTTATTTATGCACTAAAAGAACTGTACATAAGATGGAAAAATAAATATTAGTAAACGTGGTTTATGTTTTACATATTTAATCAATAATCCAATTGTTTTTGTTGCGCAAATTGTTATAATACAGGGTGTCCCAGAACTCCTGTAGGAGCCGGAAATGGGGGGTAACTGAGACTATTCTGAACAACAATTTCCTTTGCAAAAATATCGGATGGGGCATCGTTTTTGAATTATTTAGCAAATCAGAGCGCGTCTCGGGCGCGCGCTCAGTACCGTCAGTGTAGCGTCGAGCCTAGTCGCCCCGGGACAAGCGCCTCGGTAGAACAAGAAGCGTTAAGTCCTGGGATCATCTAATTTGAATAGTAGAAAGATAAAACATTGTATTATTATAAAATAATGAATTTAATATCGTTCAAGCTTTATTTTTCAATTGTTTTAAAGAGCAACTGAGGACGGTACATGGGGTGTTACCGACGAAATTAGCGAAACAGAAAATTGTGTTTTTTCAAAAACCAGGCCACTTTTCGGATAAACTAAAGTTATAGAGACATTTATAACAACAAAATATTTTATGTAATGGTGTTAAAAAGCCGATTTTTAATAAATTAATTTTTACCGACTTTTTATTTTACCCCTGGCGCCACCTTCGAACAAAGTGCTGAAACTGATCAACAATTACCGACTGAGAATTCCGAAACATCGTTAAAAATGGCGGGCTTTTTAAATGAGAAATGTGTCATTTTGAAATTTTCTTAATTAAATTCCTTATAAAGGTTTATTAATTAAACTTCTGCTTTAATTATTAAACTAGAAGAAGTGGTGTATAATTTCTGATTGTTTCAATAAGAGAGAAACCTACATTTATGTCTTTTTTTCATTAATATAACTTTTAAAGTTGTATAATAAATGATTCAAAGCTATTAACATGGATATCGTTCTAATTTTATCATTTTCAATGCTTTCAGTACGATTGTGTACAGCATTTTATTAATTTAAGATGTTTTTTAAGCTGTAAAAAATTAATAACTTTGGGGAATACTCTGCTACTATTATAAGTGCTCAAAAATCACTTCATGCTCAAATCACAGAAATAATTTAAGAAAATAATGAAAATTAACAATAGCAAATCGAAGACTATAAAATTTAAATTTACAGAATTTCGGATCCCGAAATTGTATCAGGAGAACATGATGTGCCAGGAGGTATTCTTCGTGCCACTTCTCGGAATTTTAATGACGTCGAATTCCAGGAATTTCCGGGAACTTGGACTCAGAAACCAAGGATTTAATTAATAATCGGAACTTAGATACCTGTTGTATCAATTCTATAACAAATCCGATTATAAATTAAAGTTGTATAGATAGTGCGCAAAATTACAATTATAAACGTTAGTTGTAAATAATTTAATAACTATTCTAAAGCTCAATGTATAATAAATCATTTAGTTTATTGAATAAATGCAGATTTTCAAAAATAACCCAGAACTCGTTTATTTATTTAAATAAACCTCTCTTGATATCCTTATCCCATAAATAATTTCAGAAAATAATGAAAATTAACAATAGCAAATCGAAGACTATAAAATTTAAATTCACAGAATTTCGGATCCCGAAATTGTATCAGGAGAACATGATGTGCCAGGAGGTATTCTTCGTGTCACTTCTCAGAATTTTAGTGACGTCGAATTCCAGGAATTTCCGGGAACTTGGACTCAGAAACCAAGGATTTAATTAATAATCGGAACTTAGATACCTGTTGTATCAATTCTATAACAAATCCGATTATAAATTAAAGTTGTATAGATAGTGCGCAAAATTACAATTATAAACGTTAGTTGTAAATAATTTAATAACTATTCTAAAGCTCAATGTATAATAAATCATTTAGTTTATTGAATAAATGCAGATTTTCAAAAATAACCCAGAACTCGTTTATTTATTTAAATAAACCTCTCTTGATATCCTTATCCCATAAATAATTTCAGAAAATAATGAAAATTAACAATAGCAAATCGAAGACTATAAAATTTAAATTCACAGAATTTCGGATCCCGAAATTGTATCAGGAGAACATGATGTGCCAGGAGGTATTCTTCGTGTCACTTCTCGGAATTTTAGTGACGTCGAATTCCAGGAATTTCCGGGAACTTGGACTCAGAAACCAAGGATTTAATTAATAATCGGAACTTAGATACCTGTTGTATCAATTCTATAACAAATCCGATTATAAATTAAAGTTGTATAGATAGTGCGCAAAATTACAATTGTAAACGTTAGTTGTAAATAATTTAATAACTATTCTAAAGCTCAATGTATAGTAAATCATTTAGTTTATTGAATAAATGCAGATTTTCAAAAATAACCCAGAACTCGTTTATTTATTTAAATAAACCTCTCTTGATATCCTTATCCCATAAATAATTTCAGAAAATAATGAAAATTAACAATAGCAAATCGAAGACTATAAAATTTAAATTCACAGAATTTCGGATCCCGAAATTGTATCAGGAGAACATGATGTGCCAGGAGGTATTCTTCGTGTCACTTCTCGGAATTTTAGTGACGTCGAATTCCAGGAATTTCCGGGAACTTGGACTCAGAAACCAAGGATTTAATTAATAATCGGAACTTAGATACCTGTTGTATCAATTCTATAACAAATCCGATTATAAATTAAAGTTGTATAGATAGTGCGCAAAATTACAATTGTAAACGATAGTTGTAAATAATTTAATAACTATTCTAAAGCTCAATGTATAATAAATCATTTAGTTTATTGAATAAATGCAGATTTTCAAAAATAACCCAGAACTCGTTTATTTATTTAAATAAACCTCTCTTGATATCCTTATCCCATAAATAATTTCAGAAAATAATGAAAATTAACAATAGCAAATCGAAGACTATAAAATTTAAATTCACAGAATTTCGGATCCCGAAATTGTATCAGGAGAACATGATGTGCCAGGAGGTATTCTTCGTGTCACTTCTCGAATTCCAGGAATTTCCGGGAACTTGGACTCAGAAACCAAGGATTTAATTAATAATCGGAACTTAGATACCTGTTGTATCAATTCTATAACAAATCCGATTATAAATTAAAGTTGTATAGATAGTGCGCAAAATTACAATTGTAAACGTTAGTTGTAAATAATTTAATAACTATTCTAAAGCTCAATGTATAATAAATCATTTAGTTTATTGAATAAATGCAGATTTTCAAAAATAACCCAGAACTCGTTTATTTATTTAAATAAACCTCTCTTGATATCCTTATCCCATAAATAATTTCAGAAAATAATGAAAATTAACAATAGCAAATCGAAGACTATAAAATTTAAATTCACAGAATTTCGGATCCCGAAATTGTATCAGGAGAACATGATGTGCCAGGAGGTATTCTTCGTGTCACTTCTCGGAATTTTAATGACGTCGAATTCCAGGAATTTCCGGGAACTTGGACTCAGAAACCAAGGATTTAATTAATAATCGGAACTTAGATACCTGTTGTATCAATTCTATAACAAATCCGATTATAAATTAAAGTTGTATAGATAGTGCGCAAAATTACAATTGTAAACGTTAGTTGTAAATAATTTAATAACTATTCTAAAGCTCAATGTATAATAAATCATTTAGTTTATTGAATAAATGCAGATTTTCAAAAATAACCCAGAACTCGTTTATTTATTTAAATAAACCTCTCTTGATATCCTTATCCCATAAATAATTTCAGAAAATAATGAAAATTAACAATAGCAAATCGAAGACTATAAAATTTAAATTCACAGAATTTCGGATCCCGAAATTGTATCAGGAGAACATGATGTGCCAGGAGGTATTCTTCGTGCCACTTCCCAGAATTTTAGTGACGTCGAATTCCAGGAATTCCCGGGAACTTGGACTCAGAAACCAAGGATTTAATTAATAATCGGAACTTACATACCTGTTGTATCAATTCTATAACAAATCCGATTATAAATTAAAGTTGTATAGATAGTGCGCAAAATTACAATTGTAAACGTTAGTTGTAAATAATTTAATAAGTATTCTAAAGCTCAATGTATAGTAAATCATTTAGTTTATTGAATAAATGCAGATTTTCAAAAATAACCCAGAACTCGTTTAGTTATTTAAATAAACCTCTCTTGATATCCTTATCCCATAAATAATTTCAGAAAATAATGAAAATTAACAATAGCAAATCGAAGACTATAAAATTTAAATTCACAGAATTTCGGATCCCGAAATTGTATCAGGAAAACATGATGTGCCAGGAGGTATTCTTCGTGTCACTTCTCGGAATTTTAATGACGTCGAATTCCAGGAATTTCCGGGAACTTGGACTCAGAAACCAAGGATTTAATTAATAATCGGAACTTACATACCTGTTGTATCAATTCTATAACAAATCCGATTATAAATTAAAATTGTATACATAGTGCGCAAAATTACAATTGTAAACGTTAGTTGTAAATAATTTAATAACTATTCTAAAGCTCAATGTATAATAAATCATATAGTTTATTGAATAAATGCAGATTTTCAAAAATAACCCAGAACTCGTTTATTTATTTAAATAAACCTCTCTTGATATCCTTATCCCATAAATAATTTCAGAAAATAATGAAAATTAACAATAGCAAATCGAAGACTATAAAATTTAAATTCACAGAATTTCGGATCCCGAAATTGTATCAGGAGAACATGATGTGCCAGGAGGTATTCTTCGTGTCACTTCTCGGAATTTTAATGACGTCGAATTCCAGGAATTTCCGGGAACTTGGACTCAGAAACCAAGGATTTAATTAATAATCGGAACTTACATACCTGTTGTATCAATTCTATAACAAATCCGATTATAAATTAAAGTTGTATAGATAGTGCGCAAAATTACAATTGTAAACGTTAGTTGTAAATAATTTAATAACTATTCTAAAGCTCAATGTATAATAAATCATTTAGTTTATTGAATAAATGCAGATTTTCAAAAATAACCCAGAACTCGTTTATTTATTTAAATAAACCTCTCTTGATATCCTTATCCCATAAATAATTTCAGAAAATAATGAAAATTAACAATAGCAAATCGAAGACTATAAAATTTAAATTCACAGAATTTCGGATCCCGAAATTGTATCAGGAGAACATGATGTGCCAGGAGGTATTCTTCGTGTCACTTCTCGGAATTTTAATGACGTCGAATTCCAGGAATTTCCGGGAACTTGGACTCAGAAACCAAGGATTTAATTAATAATCGGAACTTACATACCTGTTGTATCAATTCTATAACAAATCCGATTATAAATTAAAGTTGTATAGATAGTGCGCAAAATTACAATTGTAAACGTTAGTTGTAAATAATTTAATAACTATTCTAAAGCTCAATGTATAATAAATCATTTAGTTTATTGAATAAATGCAGATTTTCAAAAATAACCCAGAACTCGTTTATTTATTTAAATAAACCTCTCTTGATATCCTTATCCCATAAATAATTTCAGAAAATAATGAAAATTAACAATAGCAAATCGAAGACTATAAAATTTAAATTCACAGAATTTCGGATCCCGAAATTGTATCAGGAGAACATGATGTGCCAGGAGGTATTCTTCGTGTCACTTCTCGGAATTTTAATGACGTCGAATTCCAGGAATTTCCGGGAACTTGGACTCAGAAACCAAGGATTTAATTAATAATCGGAACTTACATACCTGTTGTATCAATTCTATAACAAATCCGATTATAAATTAAAGTTGTATAGATAGTGCGCAAAATTACAATTGTAAACGTTAGTTGTAAATAATTTAATAACTATTCTAAAGCTCAATGTATAATAAATCATTTAGTTTATTGAATAAATGCAGATTTTCAAAAATAACCCAGAACTCGTTTATTTATTTAAATAAACCTCTCTTGATATCCTTATCCCATAAATAATTTCAGAAAATAATGAAAATTAACAATAGCAAATCGAAGACTATAAAATTTAAATTCACAGAATTTCGGATCCCGAAATTGTATCAGGAGAACATGATGTGCCAGGAGGTATTCTTCGTGTCACTTCTCGGAATTTTAGTGACGTCGAATTCCAGGAATTTCCGGGAACTTGGACTCAGAAACCAAGGATTTAATTAATAATCGGAACTTACATACCTGTTGTATCAATTCTATAACAAATCCGATTATAAATTAAAGTTGTATAGATAGTGCGCAAAATTACAATTGTAAACGTTAGTTGTAAATAATTTAATAACTATTCTAAAGCTCAATGTATAATAAATCATTTAGTTTATTGAATAAATGCAGATTTTCAAAAATAACCCAGAACTCGTTTATTTATTTAAATAAACCTCTCTTGATATCCTTATCCCATAAATAATTTCAGAAAATAATGAAAATTAACAATAGCAAATCGAAGACTATAAAATTTAAATTCACAGAATTTCGGATCCCGAAATTGTATCAGGAGAACATGATGTGCCAGGAGGTATTCTTCGTGTCACTTCTCGGAATTTTAGTGACGTCGAATTCCAGGAATTTCCGGGAACTTGGACTCAGAAACCAAGGATTTAATTAATAATCGGAACTTAGATACCTGTTGTATCAATTCTATAACAAATCCGATTATAAATTAAAGTTGTATAGATAGTGCGCAAAATTACAATTGTAAACGTTAGTTGTAAATAATTTAATAACTATTCTAAAGCTCAATGTATAATAAATCATTTAGTTTATTGAATAAATGCAGATTTTCAAAAATAACCCAGAACTCGTTTATTTATTTAAATAAACCTCTCTTGATATCCTTATCCCATAAATAATTTCAGAAAATAATGAAAATTAACAATAGCAAATCGAAGACTATAAAATTTAAATTCACAGAATTTCGGATCCCGAAATTGTATCAGGAGAACATGATGTGCCAGGAGGTATTCTTCGTGTCACTTCCCAGAATTTTAGTGACGTCGAATTCCAGGAATTTCCGGGAACTTGGACTCAGAAACCAAGGATTTAATTAATAATCGGAACTTAGATACCTGTTGTATCAATTCTATAACAAATCCGATTATAAATTAAAGTTGTATAGATAGTGCGCAAAATTACAATTGTAAACGATAGTTGTAAATAATTTAATAACTATTCTAAAGCTCAATGTATAATAAATCATTTAGTTTATTGAATAAATGCAGATTTTCAAAAATAACCCAGAACTCGTTTATTTATTTAAATAAACCTCTCTTGATATCCTTATCCCATAAATAATTTCAGAAAATAATGAAAATTAACAATAGCAAATCGAAGACTATAAAATTTAAATTCACAGAATTTCGGATCCCGAAATTGTATCAGGAGAACATGATGTGCCAGGAGGTATTCTTCGTGTCACTTCTCGGAATTTTAATGACGTCGAATTCCAGGAATTTCCGGGAACTTGGACTCAGAAACCAAGGATTTAATTAATAATCGGAACTTACATACCTGTTGTATCAATTCTATAACAAATCCGATTATAAATTAAAGTTGTATAGATAGTGCGCAAAATTACAATTGTAAACGTTAGTTGTAAATAATTTAATAAGTATTCTAAAGCTCAATGTATAGTAAATCATTTAGTTTATTGAATAAATGCAGATTTTCAAAAATAACCCAGAACTCGTTTAGTTATTTAAATAAACCTCTCTTGATATCCTTATCCCATAAATAATTTCAGAAAATAATGAAAATTAACAATAGCAAATCGAAGACTATAAAATTTAAATTCACAGAATTTCGGATCCCGAAATTGTATCAGGAGAACATGATGTGCCAGGAGGTATTCTTCGTGTCACTTCTCGGAATTTTAGTGACGTCGAATTCCAGGAATTTCCGGGAACTTGGACTCAGAAACCAAGGATTTAATTAATAATCGGAACTTACATACCTGTTGTATCAATTCTATAACAAATCCGATTATAAATTAAAGTTGTATAGATAGTGCGCAAAATTACAATTGTAAACGTTAGTTGTAAATAATTTAATAACTATTCTAAAGCTCAATGTATAGTAAATCATTTAGTTTATTGAATAAATGCAGATTTTCAAAAATAACCCAGAACTCGTTTATTTATTTAAATAAACCTCTCTTGATATCCTTATCCCATAAATAATTTAAGAAAATAATGAAAATTAACAATAGCAAATCGAAGACTATAAAATTTAAATTCACAGAATTTCGGATCCCGAAATTGTATCAGGAGAACATGATGTGCCAGGAGGTATTCTTCGTGTCACTTCGCAGAATTTTAGTGACGTCGAATTCCAGGAATTCCTGGAAACCGAATTTTGTTCTTCTCTGTATCAAACCGATATTTTTCGTTTCTTTTTCTACTTTTGTATTTCGAAACTTCTGGGCAATGTTTTTCTACATTATTTCTTGCTTTTTAAGTGAAATTTTGTAAGGGCTGGATAAGGGAGTTAGGTTTATAAATGAATAAACAATTGCTTTAGTTTAACTCTATGTTTATTGAAAATTCTTTCAATTATACATGTTACATAAATGTTACATTGTTAATTCTAACGCACTTATAACTACTAACTGTAGAACTTACTTAAATATTAGATTCTCAACTTTAACGCACTTATAATTACAAATTGTAAAATTTACTTAAATATTACATTCACAATTCTAACGCACTTATAACTACTAACTGTAGAACTTACTTAAATATTAGATTCTCAACTTTAACGCACTTATAATTACAAATTGTAAAACTTACATATCAGTATTTTTACATACAACGTATTTTTATAATTATTTAAGATATAGCTTAAGCGCAGTACAATATTCTTATGAAAGAAAGACATTCTACAATTACATATGTACAATGAAATTAGACTCAGAAACCAAGGATCTCAAGTTTGCAGATTTGTATTAGGAGAACATGATGTGACAGGAAGTATTCTTTGTGCCATTTCTTGAAATTTTAGTAGTGTCCAATTTCAAACATTACCGAATACTGATAACTGAGAAACTGCCAGAAAGTTTCCCGTTGATTTGATGATGTTAATGTGCAGGTTATGTGGCATAGAAATGTATAACAAATACATCTTCTAATCTGCAACACAGCAAAATACGTTATTATTAACTACTTGAATAAAATTATAATACTTTATACTTACATACGATATAACAAAATTGATCATTTTCAATCAGGTTTGAATTTGATGGATTATGTTTACTCTCAGTAGATAAATCCTTCCCATTGTTTACTGGTAACATGAAACTAGACTCAGAAACCAAGGATCTCGAGTTTGCAAAATTGTATTTATCTAGTTATGTATCATTAAACTAAGGCAGCTTGTACATAAAATTACAGGGACTTAGTCATAACCTCACACAAAAGGGATGAACGTAACTACCCGACCATTAATAAATAATAGAAAACGTAGAAGCACTGGCTAATTTGGTATCGAATTTCACATTTTCGAACACGAAAAACCGATCTACAATAGTCTGAACCTCGAATAACTGATACTATTAATTATTGTAACGGAACGATTAAAAGACTCCGCGAGAGCGTCACCCCTCTCACTCGCACTAAGCCAACGCAGTATGCTAATGCGTAAGAGGGAGAGAACACTAGTCCGCGTGTCGGACTTCTCACTCCCTCAATGTGCGAGGGAGAGAACACTAGTCCGCGTATCGGACCTCTCACTCCCTCAATGTGCGAGGGAGAGAACACTAGTCCGCGTGTCGGACCTCTCACTCCCTCAATGTGCGAGGGAGAGAACACTAGTCCGCGTGTCGGACCTCTCACTCCTTCCGCGACAATAATTCTACGAGCTGATGGAACGCGGAACTATTGTCATTTCCAATATGGCGGCTCTGTTTTCGGCAATAGTTCTGCGAGCTAATGGACCGCGGAACTATTGTCATTTTCAACATGACGCAGCTGTTGTCCATCTCGTATCAAAATGAGAAAAATGTTATTTTCACAATTATTGAGAAATTATTGATACATAAAGATAAAAGTCATGTCTAAAAACACCGTCTACAATCTGGTATCGAATTTTACATTTTCGAACACGAAAAACCGATCTACAATAGTCTGTACCTCGAATAACTCATACTATTAATTATTGTAACGCAACGATTAAAAATTATACATCACAGCCCGCGCCAGGTACGCCGATGAACCAGCGAGAGGAAAGACTCCGCGAAAGCGTCACCCCTCTCACTCGCACCAAGCCAACGCAGTATGCTAATGCGTAAGAGGGAGAGAACACTAGTCCGCGTGTCGGACCTCTCACTCCCTCAATGTGCGAGGGAGAGAACACTAGTCCGCGTATCGGACCTCTCACTCCCTCAATGTGCGAGTGAGAGCACCGAGCATCTAGTCTCTCACTCCCTCTACGCCAAACTCGCGCCTGCGCACAACACCAATGTGCGAGAGAGTGAACACTAGTCCGCCATTCGGACCTCTCACTCCCAGAATGTGCGAGAGAGTGAACACTAGTCCGTCAATCTCACCTCTCACTCCCTCAATGTGCGAGTGAGAGCACCGAGCATCTAGTCTCTCACTCACTCTACGCCAAACTCGCGCCTGCGCACAACACCAATGTGCGAGAGAGTGAACACTAGTCCGCCATTCGGACCTCTCACTCCCAGAATGTGCGAGAGAGTGAACACTAGTCCGTCAATCTCACCTCTCACTCCCTCAATGTGCGAGTGAGAGCACCGAGCATCTAGTCTCTCACTCACTCTACGCCAAACTCGCGCCTGCGCACAACACCAATGTGCGAAAGAGTGAACACTAGTCCGCCATTCGGACCTCTCACTCTCTCAATGTGCGATTTAATCTTTAATATTTCAATATTTCGGGCTTCTAGGATTAATCGGACAATTGGAATCGATAATTAGTGTAAAATAGAAGCGATTAGATGCTTCAAACACGCGAAAACAGCAAAAAATTATTTTCTTAAAAAATAATCATTGTAGGTACGGCAGATTCCTGTCAATTTTTGAGCAGTTTCAGCACTTTTCGAAGAGATGGCGCTAGAGGTAAAAATTTAAAAATATTTTTTAATTTTTAATTATTTATGCAAAATACAACGATTTTAATGAAAAAAATCATTAAATATAAACAATTTAAGTATTTTTTATCATTTAGTTCTTGCAAAATGAAGAAAATACAACGGAGAGTATATATTTCTCTTAATATAACAGTGCTATAAAAATGGTATATTTAACATTTGTTTCAGTACCATATTTTAATCTCAACAAATTTCAATTAATTATGGTCAATTATAATTCCTAATGGTAATTACAAGTTATATCCTTCCATTTCTTATTCTGTTAATGCTTGACGTGTTCGAGGGTTTGTGCCATTTTGATAATAATTTCACTGCAATTTCGATGCAGTCTCCTGTAATACATAAATTTTCTTAAAATTAGCATTAAAAACCCTAATCATTTAGGTGTTCTAACTGATGAATACCTCTACACTATGATTACAAAATTTTTATTTCAAAATTCGTACCTATCTCTTCTATTGGATAAAGTTTCCTCGACAATGTACCGTCCTCGGAATTTTAGTGACGTCAAATTAATTGCTCGAATTTAAGGAATATTTTGTGTACTTTTATGATTGTATTACAAAATACAAGGTTTGTACAAGTTTCTAATTTCGATTTTATACAAGTTTTCGTCCTTAATAATGTATAAAATTTCACTATTCCAACCTAAATTTTTCCGTATTTTGTAAAAGGTAATTTATTGGGTGCCTCTATTTTATTTAATTAAATATTTACCTTTTTTGAACACTAAGCCACCAATGTGTGAACAGCGATTCTAAACAGGGTATTAGAAAAGAGAAAAGGATTCGTTATATTTGAAAAATAAAAAGAAAAGACGCTTCTTAAAATATATTTAATTGTATTTAATGTAAAACATTCATTACTTAAAGTGCAATTTTTCAAACATTTACGCACAGCGATTATCGAAACTGGGCTTGGCGTGAATCCAAATAACAAATTGTACATGTATTTAATACAATGAATAAATACGTCTGTCGTGACAAAGAGAAAAGAATATTCGATAAGGTAAACATAATTTTAACACGAGCACGTTATACATATTGTAGATAGAATTAATAAAGGAAACAATTAACATTAGCGTTCGAATTAACTTAGTAAAAAGTTTTGATAAAAATTTTTGTAACAGTTTATTAATGGAAAACAATGGATTAATATTTTTAAGTATCATATGATATGTACTTTAGGGTTTGAATTTCAAACAGAAATGTTTCAGAAATATTTGTTCGTTTTATTTTATAAACAGATGTATATTGATTAATGAATCGTGAGACTATTTACAATCAGGCATTTCAAGTATATATCGTACTAGTCGACTTCTTTTTTTTTTCCTTTTTATGTCACACCTTTAGACAAGTCATGCGTGCATTATGATACTTTATATCGTTTACTATGTATGTATATTTACAATGTAATATGATTGCTCTTGAAATATTTCTGACACGTTAATTTGATAAAATATAGTACTTTTTTTTTAAATATGATGTAACAGCTGTACCCCCATAAAGCAGGTATACATATATAACAATAAATTATTGAACATTTCCCATTGCTGGATTAATATAATTACCAACCATAACACTATTTTCCTTGAAAAATAGCGACTAACTATGGTTAAACAATTTTTTTTTTTTTTTTACATAATTTAAACTTTTTCTTCCCAAAGTACAATAATGAAATTTAATAAAGAAAAAGAAATAGAACAAAAAAATGAAATCACAAAAGTGCGACTATTAAATCAAAGCTCTTTGGAATGTTGGTTCACGACGTATATATAACTTATGATGGATCATAAATTCCCAATGATTCATATAGAAAAATAGCTGTACAAAAATGATATTAAAGTGTACACACAAAAAAATATATGTATATCGAGAAAATAACTTAATTATGCAACCGTTCCTAAAGTATGACTGTAATACATAAAAGTATTATATCCATAAAATATTTCCTTGATTCTTCCATTAATAATTGTTTACAATAGCAGATAACCTGTAAGTACGCTAAAAAAAAAATAATACGTTTTCAATTTTTAATAGAAAATAAAAACCAGAAATATAATATATAGATTTAAATCACACATAATCTTATCCTTTCTGAACCTCTCAACAAAATGTTTTTCGTACCAAACTTCATAAATTATTTCGTAAGACTATTACTAATTTTGGGCCGTCCTGCAGTAGACTCAAGAAGTTGCTTGTAAATAGTAAGATATAAAATATTTTTGCTATTTATTAATATATACAAACCCTACCCTGTTCGGATTGATAATAAATTTAATGAAGATGATTCTCTTTTTTTTTCTCTTCTTCAGAAGTAAAAAATTATACATTTTTAATGATAAATTTCATTACCTTTTAATGAATTTTTTTTTTCTTTTTATCACATTAAACATGCAGAACGTCCAAAATAATCTGTTCTGGTTTATACAAACCGTATACATTCCTGAATCAGAAATTTAAAACATGATTTATAAAATTCTTTTGCCTTAATATAGATATTTCAAGTTTATAGTAGCTTTATATATTATTTTACAATTTATCCTTCAAAAAATTGTTTAGATAAATCGCTTATTTCCTGCAAGATTAAAAATAGTTACAATCTTCTTCTTTCCTTCATGATCTTTTCAACAATATATTTTAAGGTAAGAAATACCTAATACTTTTACAGTGCAGGATTTTCGAATTTTGGTCCTTTGTTGACTACAATCTCTGCGTATGGGTATTCTTGACTTAGTTCTAATACTTGGAACTTTTTAAGAACTAACAAGGTGTAGAATTTTTGTGCAACCTGTAAAATAAAAAAGTACAACAAACTTATACATCAGAAATACATTCAATTACATATCTTCTATAAATTTATATACAAACCTGTTTGCGATTATTTTTGTATGCCATTTCCGATAGCGTCAACCTATCTTTGGTTTCTAGTTTATTTTTAATAACTTGGTACATGTGTGCTGCTCGTTTGTTAAGAACTCGTTCTTCAAATTGTTCGTAGGTTTCGTCTATTTGTTGTTCTTCCTGCTGTAAAGAACGAAACTTAAGTTACATGTCCATTTCAGTAAATATATTTTACGTTTTAACTAAAAATACATACAGGTCCTACAGATGGTGGGAATTCGTAGTCTTCGTGATTCCATGGGGTTGCTGGTCCTCTTTCTGATATAGCAGGCGTATGGGGTGGTGGAGGATGTTCGTCGTATCCTACATAGGGTACTTGAGGTTGAGCCTATTACACACAACACAATTAGCAACCAACATCTCACAATGGCGTTAAACATTCGTAAGAAACAATATACACAACCTGATCGTATCCCATATTCTCCATTTGAGGCATCTCGGCGGCTGGTGCAGCTGTGACTTCTGGTTCTGCCGGAGCAGCTGGCGCAACTGGTTCTTCAGGTGCGGCGACAGCTTCGGTTGGAGGAACTTCAGGTATCTCTGAAGGGAGTAAAGGTGCTTCGGGTGCTGCTGGAGCCATTTCCGCTTCTTCTACGGGAGGCACTGGACCACTGATTTCGGCTATCGATGGTTCCGCGGGTAGGGATATCTCGGGTACTGGTACTGGCGATTCCGCGGCAGGAAGACTCGGTTGGGGAGCTATGCTCGGAACTTCTATCGCTTCAGGGGCGAGTTCCATTGGAGGAGGTGCTGGTGCGGGAGGTGGTGGCCTTACCTAAAACAAACACACCACATAAATAAAGTAATGAGAATTTTATAACTGATGTTCTTCACATTATAAAAGCTCAAAAGAAACGTTTAACACACCTCCTCTTCGAATGGTGCTTTTCGTTTACGAGCCATTCGTTTACTTAGGACAGATTGTTCAAACGATTCCGCTTCCGCGGGTTCTCTCATTTGTTCTAAGGGCATACCTTCTTCTTCACCTACTAAACGTCCAAAGTCTTCATGGTCGTAGGATTTGCTCGTTAAATGTCGTTGATAATTCTGTTAATAATAACGATAGTAAAGATTTAATAATTTAAGAAAACGAATAACCGATATTGAAATTACCTTGAACAACACGCGTGCTGGGATTGGTCTTCCCGGTAAGGCGAACAATTTTTCAACTCCGCCAGTTTCTTTCCAGTGCATCAATCTTTTCGTGGGTGGCGCCAGATCCAGTGTCGTGATAATATCACTCGTGTCTGATAATTGTGCTTTCATTTCTTCACCGGAAATATTCTTTACTTCGTCGACAATAAGCTTACGCTTACGTTTGGCTTTTGTAAATCCTGTTAAAGTCATTGATATTAACAATGTTCAAATTATAATTTAAGAATAATATTATTTAATTTAATATGACAAACCTTTCAATGCGGACGCATCAACTGGCGCGAGAGCGAAGCTTTCTTCTTCATCGTGCAACAATGTGGTTTGATCTTGTAGCGGTGGAGCTTCTTCAATTGCTTCCATTGGACGCTCTTCGGGGATAGTAGGTGGAGCAGGTGTGAAACGGCGACTTGCAACACTTATTCTTCCTTCTATTTCTTCTCCGGCTACGGCTGGAGATACGGGTCTGGATTCGTCGCTACTACATAAAGAACATAATATGTAATATACACAACTAGTATTTAATTAATATCTAGGTACCTCATTCCTCCCATGGGCGATGGTGGTCCCCCAAAACGGTCTCCCATTTCCTCCTCAGATTCATCATGCACAGAGGGTGGAGCTCCAGGAACTGCACCTGGTTCTTGCGCTTCTGTTACCGCGCTAACCTCAGGTACGGGTACTTCACCCATAGGCGCCTCATCAAATAAACCACCCTCAAACAGACCTCCAGCTGAAAGAAAATACAATAACATGTTCCAACTTGATAAAAAATAAAATTATTTTAAAGTTGTTTCAATGGTTGTGATAACACTGCTTACAAATAATATCTTGTCCAAGATGTCCACCGAAACCATCATCCCTAATAGGCATATCTATATCCATAGCTTGTGCTGTTACCGATGGACCTGGAACTGGTTCTTTTTCTTTTTGTTCCAAAGCTGCTTCAATTCCTGGTCCATCAGTGAATAACATATGAGTCTAAAAAAGTTAATATTGAATGTATTCTTGATAAATGGTACTCCTTTGTAAAAGGTAAACGACATACTTGATCCAATGATGGTTCCACAGCACCAGCATGTCTCAATAATTCTGGTGGTTCTGCATCAAAGCTTATATCACCAAATCCCTGATCGTGAGTAACTAAAGCCAAACTACCATAATCCTCTCTCATAGTTATTTCTTCTGCTCGAGACTGGTTTAAACTAAATTGTGCTTCAATATCAACATCTCTGCAATAAAATATTTAAATTGAACAAATGTCACTTGCAAGCTGAGTGAGCATATTTATACCATTGTAGATTGCAATTTTATTGCTTATTTCATTTTATATTTTGGTATTTACTTTAATTCTGGCATTGCTGTATCAAAATCATGAAAAACTTCTGGTAATGTTATTGCTGTTACAGCAGCTTCTCTATGTTCCTCTGGTAAATCAACCATACCTGGCCTAAAGGCCATTTTTATTTTAACAAAGGCTTCATTACAATCGGCTAAAAGATATTTAGCCTTCCTTGAATATATGCGTACAACGCCCAATAACAAATGGCCAGAGGTTCTTAAAGCCATTTTCACCTGCAATGGAAATAATGTAATAAAGAGAAATAATGTGAAGGAAAAAGATTTTGAATAGCTCCTAAATACCTTTGGTTGTAATATACCATCCACGGACTTTTCGATGTTCGTTTCGAATACATGAGCTTTCGTTAATTTTTTGTCCCAGTGAGCGGCTAACCAAATACGAGCTAGCGGCCCCTTTTTGGCCAACACAAAATGTGCGTAAAACATGATGACTTTATATTATGTGAATTTCTGCAAAAAAACGGGTATTATTAATAAAATCCTTAAAACACACTGTGTAATGTTTGTAAACACGAAGCTAAACACAAGAGTTAATTCATTAATGTGATCTCCTGTTAGCGACATAATTATCACCTTGTAATAAAAAAATTTGTTGCTGTGTCAATTAGTAGATTAAGTTACATTTTTTAACGTGTATAAATACTCAAATCGAGTCACCAGACTCGAATAAACAGCAATCATAAAATCTTTCCCAATTTAGTAAGATGTCAACATTTTTACACAAGATGGCGTTTCTGTTCGTAATTTTGGCGGTTACGCGTAAGCTGATCGGAAGTGTAGTACGTTCTACTTATTTTCACATAAAAGCTGCCACGATACTCTTCTATCATTGAATCTTAAATTACTGTTATCATATTTCATTAAAGAAATCACATTTAACTGTAATATTATCGAATTTGATAACACATACGGTATGTTTCTTTCCACCGCGTCTTCGCAAGCATCTGCAACTAATTTCACTGAACGTTCTGAAACTCCCTCCATTAATGGCGGACGAATTGTATTCGTAAACCCACAAAATTGTACTCATCATGTTTTTTGCTCGTGTAAAATATTCCCCAAATATTTACAATAAAATTTCTTAATTCTCTTTTTAAACTTTTTTTTTAGAACAATAAATGAGAAGCCACTAAAAGACGGACAACAAATGGTTCAAAGTTGCATATAGCGAAAAATAGTTACAATAAATTACGCTCTTATGTTGACCAATAACGTTCAAATACCCATATACTTTTTAAGGAACAACCAGGAACAACTGAGAACAACCTTTATCTTTAGATATTTGTAATTTTGTATTGAAATAGAAAATGTAATTTGGTATTAGAAACCAAACTTAATAAATAAAACTTAAATATCAATAATATGATCTTACTGTTACATTAATAATATTTATTGTAATGGTTATGTGTTAATGAACAAATACTTCGAATCCGATACAATTTTAATAATTGTTGAATTAAAAATTCAGTTTTTTCTATTGAAATACCGGCAGCAGCAGTGAAAAGCATATTTTAATTACATTAATTCATATTATTTATATTAAAGTTGAATCGAATAAACTGCGGTATTAATTTTGAGCATAACCTAACACTCATTGGAATATGATTGAAACTTTGTAATTTTGATAGATTATTCCTAGTTATATCCAATATTTTGACACATTTTATTAAGATCTAATTTTATGTAACTATTTCATTTAAAAATATTGTTAAATGCTATGTATTTTAAGTTATGATTTTTAACATTTCTTTCTTATGAAACAGAAAGAAGAATGGGAAAGATATATTCTCGCCTTACAAGACCACTTCGTACATTTAATATTGAAAGCCGCACGGAGCGTATTCTCGCAAAGGAGAAACCTACTCCTGCACCTCAATATTCATATGTTAAACAACAAAAAGAAATGGTAGATAAATGTAAGTAGTGATTAGACATTACTTAAGTTCTTGAAATAAAAATGTTTTGTATTCTACTTTATATGAAAACTATTAATTATTATCTTATCTTTCAGTATACCCAAATTTTATAGAGGAACAATCAAAGAAGAACATACAGTTGGATGAACACTTAAAGAGAGTGTTTGTTACTTCTGAGAGTTCTCTGGTACGTTTGCTTTAAAGGAATGTTTTATAGATTTAATGTTATATAATTGAATGTTAAGAAATTTTTTTACCATCAGGTTAAAGAATTAAGTAACATATCTTCAACTAAACCATTACCACAAGAAAGGTTTCAGCCAACTCCATTTAAGTATGGTGTTTATGAGCCACAAGTAATTCCTGCAGGTAAATTTTCCTTAAGGCAAGCAGTTGAGTTTATTGCTAAGCATGATCGCGATCCTACTACATATTCCATAGAAAAACTAGCAGAAGAATATAAATTAGAGCAAAAAGTACTAGGTGAGTGTGTATAATTACATTATAATATTATTCAAGTAAATTATGTTTTCTGTTTAAATTAAGAAGCTGATTATTTTATCAATTCGTTTCAGCAAATATTTTGAAGTATATTAAAATCTTTCATGTTTTGGATACGTCAAAGAACAAGCAGGTAGCGAAAAAATCGGAAGCAAATAAAAAATAATTAGTTTTTGTATGTAAGAAACTAATTTATGTAGATAATTTGTAAATAACATTGTATTAAAGAAATTATTTACTTCAATACAGTCAATTTTGAGTCAGTTCAATTTTGATTTTAAGTCGTTATAAGCTCTTATATTAAAACGTTTATAAATCACTAAATAGAAATAAAATTATTTAATTTATTGAAACGAAATACTTTTTAAAGTTAAATTTCTGTTAATGAATTATGACAATTAAAGGAGGTTTTTATTTGGAAATGGTGTTAGATAAATCCTTTGTTTATTTTTTGAAGTATCATATACTTCTTTACACGTGTAATAAATTACGTATATTTACAAAATACAATACATTTATTTGTTTTCTTGAATTTTTGATACAAGCTAAATACTCCAATTCGTCTACCATTTCTTTTTCTGTTCTACTTTTCGTTCAAATAAACGATTATAAAACAGGTATTCTGATTTGGCAGAAGCTCTAAAAAAATATAGCTTTAATATACAATTACTAATTTAAATACAAATAAAGCAACTCCTTTTTTCCCTAAACAATTTTTAAATATCACTATAGTTGCGATCGCTCACTAAATTTTTACAAATTCTATCCCTTCCGTCTTTAATTAACTCCGTATACCTGAAAGTTTAACGAAATAAGAAAACAATGGTCGGATTATTTTCTTCTATATTACTTCTATACTTACTAAATAAAGTGTGAAAAATGAGAACAATAAAGACTAATGCATGAGGCTGCTTGGAAATGGAAGGTGTCGAGCGAGAATGGCCGAAATATAATCCTTCGTCGACCGGACTCAACTCTGGAATGGTTGCAGTTTTCTTCAACATCCAGTCGAATGCATTCATTTTTAATCTTCTTTTTAATTCTGGGCCCACCTCGTCTCTGATTCGACGATTGTAATTATTTAACCATCGCCTCTGTACATAAAATGAACCTCATGCTCTTCAACTTCCTTTGTTATTGAATAATATTTTTAAATAAAAAGAGACTCACGTGGGCTGGATTTAGCATACTGATGTCGATTAATTTTGGCTCGTACGGGACCAGAGTGATGTCCCTGAATTTTAAAAAAGTTTCTGAGTTTTTCTGCAAGAACACGTGGTTTTCTTTACAAACTCTCCAAACCAGATTGAAAGAAGAAGATAATATTAAATGAGCAACTTACTGATTGGTATGCTTCCACAGTTTCGAGGATGTTCTCTAAACGCACGCCAAACTCTCTTTCTTTGTAATACCCTGGTTCATTGGATAAAAAATAGCCAGGTTTCAATTCGACAGGTCCGCACACCTTGTCTGATGACGGAGCTTGTTGGTACGACACACCTATGGGTGCTGCAAAACGTACATAAGTTAATAAAATATATATTTACAGAGTACATTTCATATAAAAATTAATAACAACGGAACTCTATGATTAGCGTTTGCAATAATAGCAATAAAAGGGCTAATGAAAAAATTGTCAGAACTCAGGTTGATACATTATAGGCAAAGGAGGGTATAATATTTTTCATTTTTTCCAAAATGACGAGACAAACATTCGTGGACGGACAGGAAGTGACCGATCCCATGACCAGTTCCGTGCATGTAGTCGTAACCGATGTTCCACAACGGTGCTTTAGCGGCGACGTCCAATTGGTTTGATTTTAAACCGCTCGGAAAAATTAGCGATGACAATTGTATCGCGCCGATTAGCACCCTCGTGTAGGCTTTCCTTTGTTCTTCCGTCGGTGTGCCAAAGTGTAAAGTCCTCGTGATGTCAGTGGTTCCATCTAAAAAGAACAATTACTTAAAGAAAAATTAAAGAACAGTTTTAGAAAGGTAAAGTAACTGTATCTTGTAATGATATCTTACATTATTTTGGACAATACAACATTGTCCAAGGTATCAATATCTATTTTCAATTAAAGGATTTTCTTACCTAGATACTGTCCTCCAGAATCCACCACCAAGGTGGATGTTGTTCCGATTTTGATATTAGTGAGATTGTTGGGTTCGTAATGGGGGATGGCAGCATGGGGTCCGTATCCAGCGATGGTTGGAAAGGAGATCCCTTTATTCTTGTCCTGTTCGTAACGGAACTCGTTCGCCAGTCTGGCTACCTGCATCTCGTCCCAACCATCCGAATTCAATTCGTATTGTTCCTCCATGTACGCAAGGAAATCGCACATCGCCACGGCATCCCTCAAATGAGATCTCCTCATACCTTCAGCCTCGATTTTGTTCTTCTGAGCTCGAAAACTTAATATTGGCGACGGTTGTGGCAATTGTTTCTCTTCTGGTATCTGCGAGATTGACCCATTAACTTAAAAAATTGTGTATTCGAAGGATCTTGTTGTTAGAAATTTTATTATTTATTTATACAAAATCTATTTATATTTCCCAATTATCTAAGTTATAATTGTAGTATTTTAAGCAAATACATAATTTCTGCTAATCAGTCATATTTATTGAATGTAGGCAAAAGCTGAAGAATTGCTCCCTGATTTCTGATGCCGCGGGCGTTCAGGCGTCCCGAAGCTCCGGCTACCATGTTGACGAGTAGGTTGAGTCTATTTCACCACCATGAACATCGCCTAGCATCATATGTGCTTCTTTACTAGTCGTTATTTTTACATGGCAACAATCGAGTTCTCAGCGATTCGATAATGAGAACTTTGGTACGAACAGGAAGAGACCTGTCCGTGTTTGGTCTACACGTCTATGAAGGTGTGTCAGCTCGTCACATGGGGATCAAGCTAAGCTCAACAAGCTCTATGGTGACAGGGGAACATGTTGAAGAAGGTGTGCTTTCGCCTAGGATTATCCGCTCTAACCCGCGTATAGTTCGAACCCCTATGTGTTTAGGCGGGAAACTCTTTTACAGATGGTTTAACTTAGAAATTTTGTGGAATGAAAATAGGGAAATTTTTATTGTTTTAATTTTAATTATATGGAATATTGAATCAACACATAAATCTTTGCACAGAACTTAAAGATTGAAATATAATAAACGATTAAAACGTCACAGTGAATAAATATTAATATTTATTAATGAATATGTATATTATCTGATTTTATACTTACTGAGTTAAAGATTTCCATGGAAGCACCTGGACTATAGGCACATCGTGTTGGCAGCCATACTGTGTTCCAAACCTGAGACATGGTTCGTAAATCGTACCAAATTGACGAGTAATTATGCCATCTGAAACAATAAATTTTATTCATATATTAAAACTCGAATCTATGAATTTAATAAAGTTTCATTACCTATAACAAAGTTTTTATTTCAAAATTTTAAGAATTAAATGTTATTAATTTAATTTTTTCACTTACTGTACGCAATTTGCATCGGTACAGAGGTCCATCTTCAAATGTTTAACAACAGATCGTGTAATCTTCTGTTGTGGCGTGAACAAATGTATCGATCCCATTGTAATGATCGCATAAGCTCTAAGAACGGGCGTATTCGGCAGATCTTGTCCTCGAATATTGAAGAGCCAAGCAATTTCGTCGAGAGCGGTAAGGACGAGTGCATCGGCTTGAAAGACTTCCATTTCCTCCCGGATCGATGCAACCTTGTCCTCCCAGGCTCTTCCGGAATACTTGTCTTGTAACGGATACGCCGGATATGAATTGTATTCCGGCTGACTGTTCTGCCAGATCAAGTCTACCAGGTTGTTATGGACGGGAATCAATCTCACAGACGAATTTGCTGGATACGAACGCTATCGTTAATTAGGTACATTATAATTTAACTTGTTTGTTATGTAAGGAATAGCAAATGATTTAAAATGATATGAAATAATCTTTTAACGTGTTCGTTAAAAATGTTAAATTAAAATAAGGAACTTTTCTTAGAAATGCTTAGAAAATTTTTAAAACAAATTTTATTACCTAATTCATTTTCCCATATTTTCCAGTCAATAGCGGAAACTAGCTTTGGATCAGCGCCGATAAGCGCCACTTTCTGATCTTGAAATTGGTGCTTCAACCATTCTGTTATACTAGGGACCTGTAAGATCAGTAATATTTATTGTACTGTAGGTATATGGTAGTTAATGTGATAAGAATTATGTATAAAAATACTAGCTTTAATCACAGATTTCTCTCTTACAGTAAAACTTGACTGCTCTTATTATAATAGAGTAATAAGATTAATTTATTATTAGTCTATTTTTTGGGGTATTTATGGAAATTTTTGTTTTTAATATAATAAAAGCAGGCCACTCAGAAAGCCCCACTTCCCATCTCCCCTGCACTGAGTACAAGGGATGAACGATCATCGATGACTGAGAAACTGAACAAAGTCAGCTTCTCGAGTCGTTCTCACGCTCAGGGAATGGAGCTATCTCTCTTCATCGTGGTTGCATCAAACCCTGTTTTTTAGACAGAGGGTGACTTAATGTACTACAGAAATGATCCTGTGAAGCACAGTCCTAACTATCCCGTCTCACTGCAGCTCTTATATAGCGCTTACGCGAAATCTTAGAAGCGAGAGAGCGCTCAAGTTCAACAGCCATCTAGCGCTAAAAAACGTAAGTAAAAAATCAGTCATATATATAGCTCTACACTATAAGATACGTATCTTTGCGCAATAATGATGTATCATGCAAGATTAAAAATGGTATTAAAATTAAACTCCTAATAAATTTTTATTCTTTGATTCTTTGAAATATTATTTTATAAACTCTATTATTGATACATCAGCAAGTTGGTAATTATTATTATAATTTTTACAATTACAATTTATTATTTTTAAATTATTTTGTACAGAAATAAAATTTGATATGTTACACATAATTAAATACAAATCAACTTTGAAAAATTAAAAAGGTTTCTTTATGTTTCTTCTTTTTTGCAGCAGGTGTTAATCACCTTTGATGCCAGATATAAAAATATTGACAGAAGATACAATTTTCACTTACATCATTTCTACCACGTTTCATAAGTATCCAATTGCAGTCGAGCTGATGATCTGCCTGGATATGATACCTTCCATCGGTCCAAAGTGCAGCCTTGTCCAAAGTAATGACAGCCTCTCCGGCACTGCCATAAAATCCAGTGATGAATTCTCGCCTCATGTCGTGAGGATCCAATGATGCACTCTGATAATAACAAACATCGAACGATTTAATAAGCACATGGTGCAATTCGATTTGCAGTTGAAGTTACGGGGCTTTGTATCGTTATTGGATGGCAGCAGCATTCGTGATTAAAAAGCATTCTTTCAGTATGTGGGACAGATCAAAAGGCACGCTTTGGGATAAGTTTTATTAAATTGGTAGGTGTAAAAAGAAATCAGGGGAAGCTTTAGAAATCTGCAAACGCGAAATCTCACTCGAATGGTACCTCCAACGGGCCCTCTCGGCCATGATTAATGAAGTTCTTTGTCTGAAAATTCAAGTACATCAAAGAACAGTATAATTGAAGTAACAACATCAAAATTATCTGGCAATTATTTAAAAAATAAATTTAATCTACAAAGTAATGTACCTACATATCATTTTTACATACAGGTAACCCCTGTATAACACCATATTCCACTTATTTAATTTAATTATACTAATTATATACTTTAATCATTAAGAAATGTTATCTGTTAGAGTATTTTTTGTAATTACCTGATGTGCATCATCGGAAGTGACTATGTAGCCATCGAGGGGTGGCCCTTGGACGGAAGTGGAACGATACAAATTCGATCTTAGTAATTCTAATCTTAACGAAGTGTCCTGTCTGTTGGCAGGTTGTTTGTTGTGTGCCGTTGGTGGGCAGTGGGATCGTTTTGCTCCATTGTAATTAAGTGATGGATCCGTGATTTCGTTTTGAAGGTAATATGCATCCGTCAGACCTGTGCAATATTAAAATTTATCATTTAATACACTATTAAATAAAACTTATTGATAATTTTTTCTGTACCATTTTGTCATCATTTGTTACATTAAAAATGTGTCATTTAGATAAAAAAATTACGTTTTACACCTTTTGGAGGCGCCGGGTATCGATCCCGGTACCTCTCGCATGCTAAGCGAGCGCTCTACCATCTGAGCTACGCCCCCAGTTGAGAGCAATTTGTTTAAATAAATTTATAAACCAACACCATAATTTTATTTAAATATTTATAAATGATTTTAATGTTATTACATTCATAACAAAAATGTGCTGTTTAAAATAATAGAAAATGATCAAGAATTTATATCCTAATCACAGAAAAATTTGTTATATACTTTACTATTATTGTACAGTTAATGTTATTAATATTTAAAATTATTTTAAACTATTTTTATATTATATACTTATAATATATTTCAGAAATATTATATTTTTCTTATTTTTATTTAAAAAATTGATGAATTTTGAAATTTGATAATTATACTTATATTTACTATTGAAAATTAAACATTTATTTATTAAAATAAATTAATTATTTACACATACTTCAAGAGTTACATATTATATAAATATTTAATATTCTTAAAGATGTTTTAATACCTTATTTATTCTATTACTTATGACATTTTTTTCGATTTTTAAATTTAAACAAATCAGTCAATGTTCACCAATACTTTGAACAGGGGCAAGGATTTCCATTAAATATCGTACAGGATGTACATCCTGTGGGAATCCAGAGGGTGTGCTGAGTGGTGTTCAAACAGTAGGAAAGCAGATTATTCGAAGAGGTGAATTATTCCTAAATGCAGTTTCGATCGGTTTCCATACGAACTTGTTAACATTTTATTCCCTTTCAATTTGTTACTACAACCTATTCCATTGCAATCATAAGCAATCTCTTGTTATCTACCACTTTAATCATTTTCATAAATTAAATATTTAATTTTCATTACAAATAAAATAGTTACAATGGTTCCGTTCGATGCAGAGAAAATCGATACAAAACAGGAAGTAAGAGACGCACAAGAACATACTTTCTATCGGGTCTGTACTGGGCTTCAGGTGTAACCAGGTCACCAAATTGTTTAATTTAATAATTTAACGTAAATATCAAGTAATATTAAATATATTACTAGGAAAGTAGAACGGTTGGAGAGGTGAGTTTTACTCCGTTGTAACTTTACAATTTTCACCCCTGCAAGTTTTCCGTGCTGCGCTTCAATAAACGTCGCAACTTTTCGCGCTATTCTATTTTTCTTTTCTTTTATCAAACAATACAAGGTCCTTGACTTTTCTTTATCCACCCACGATGAGATTACACAGATATTTCTTAATTTTATTTTAGGAACTTATAAAATTGTGATACAAGAATTCCATATCATTTATTTGTATAATTATAATAATTTTTTTAAAAATCATATTGTAACTTTCAATTCTAATTTATCTTAGGTTACAGCATTGATCTTCGTTCCGGCAAAAGGTGAACATAAAAAAAATATTTGAAGGAAGTCTATGATTTTTAACGTCTAAGTAATTCCAGCAGATTCCATCGTCCCAAGACATGATTACGCACGCGTGTCTAATTACGTCTCAGATTAATGTCCGCCAATTTGTCTCGCGTTTAAAAAACAATCTTTAGCGAACGTTTCAGCCAGTCCTTTATTTTCCCGGATAATTCCGGAAGTGGAGCCGACAATAACGTCGATTTACCGTCGATGAGAATAGATTCAGGATATCCTACGCTTTTGGTCGCTCGAAACAATGATTGTCGTTCGTTACCATGATCAACGAATAGAAAAAAAAAAAAATACGAATCATCGAACGGATTATCTGTCCTCGTACGAACCCGTTTTCCGGCGCGCGCTGTTTATGTAATCTATTTTTCCGCAGCTTGTCATTTTAGAGCTCTGATGACGGATCGTCCGCAGGATGTTCGCCTCTATAAAAGCAATGCCATAACTAAAGGTCGAGTTACAATCTCGACATGTGGCTGGCTGTTTTGTTGTACGGATTTTTCTTTGTTTCGGTGCGTGGCGAACAGGACGTGCAATTGGAGATCCCTCAGGGTATCCTTAAAGGACTGAAGATCGAGACCATCCTTCAAAACAAACCCTATTACAGTTTCAAGGGCATCCCTTACGCGAAACCGAATGTTGGGCCCAACAAGTTCCGAGTAAGTTAGTATTAGACGTTATTTTTAATTACCTTTTATAAACAAACACTTACATTAAAAAAAAAGAAAAGCAGAGATTTAAATAATTTTCTATTATAATAAATTTGATAAAAAGATACTTGGGAATTTTGTAAATTTTAAAAAATCACAGCAAAATTACTATTTTATTAGATATCAGAACCGGCTGATCCTTGGGAAGGTGTGTACGATGCAACCCAACATCGTCCCACGTGTCCCTTTTATTGTATGATCAAAAAGGGTCTGCTTGGAGACGAGGATTGCCTGTATTTGAACGTTTATACACCAGTTTTGGATAAAGAAGCTCGTAAGGCCGTGATGGTATGGTTCCATCCTGGTGGATGGAATTCTGGAATGGCGGATGACATTTTATTCGCACCGGATTTCTTGGTTGAAAACGACGTAGTTGTTGTGACCGTGAATTATAGACTTGGTGCTCTTGGTAAATATTTTTCAAAGTACAAAAAAGAATTGTAAATTATTTTTATAATTCATATAATTTTCCTACCAAAATCTGACTCATCAAGTATCAAAGTTCATTAATTTTATTATTAATTAAGTTAATTTTTTCATGTTATTATCAAGGTTCATTAATTTTTATTTATTCTTTTAGGATTTTTGAACACGGGCGATAAAAGTGCTCCAGGAAACGCTGGAATGAAAGATCAAATAATGGCTTTGAAATGGGTCAAGGATAACATACATTTCTTTGGTGGTTGTCCAAACAGGGTTACCATTTTTGGTGCCAGTTCGGGGGGCGCTTCTGTTCAGTACCATATGTTATCTCCCATGTCTGAAGGTGATGGTTACTTCATTAAATTCATCAAAAATATATGATTCAAGGACTTCATCTTAAATTCTGATTATTTTTTTGCACTTTAGGCTTGTTCAGTGCAGTTATCGAACAAAGTGGAAGCATAATTAATCCATGGGCGGTCACTTACAATCCGAGGGATTACGCTTTCATGTTAGGGGAGGCTCTTGGTATACACACGACAGATTCGACGGAATTGGTTCAAAAATTGACAGAATTTCATGTGAAAGACATCATTGCTGCCACCAATGAGATAATGAAGGATCAGGTAAACTATTTCGACACGATCTTAAATTTAAGAATATTATTAACAATTTTAATTTGTCCATCACAGAATACCTTGTCTGGGCATATGTTCGCATTTGTTCCATCTATCGAAGCGGATATGGGTCAAGATGTATTTCTACCAACTGACCCTTGGACGCTTTTAAAATCGGGCAGAATAGCAAACGTGCCTTTGATGGCTGGAGTCGTGGCTGAGGAAGCTACATTTAATGCACAACGTAGGTAACACAAAGTTAACAATAATTCTTCATCTCGACAAAAGTCAACATATATTTCGACAGGAATGTCTCAATAAATTTTACAATTTAAAATAATAAATCTGAAGTCAGTTACCCTAATATTAATATTGCTTTTCTGATTAAAAAATAAGTAAAACAAGAATTGAAATTTTGCAGTGATGATAGATGCCATCGAGGTATTGAACACGGAACCAGAAAAGTTCCTGCCAGACGATTTGAACATCACCGATTCGGAATCGAAAAGAAAAAGTGGCGAGTGTTTGAGGAAATTCTACTTCGGTGACAAACAAGTGTCGAAAGACAACTTGAAGGAATACACCACTGTAATTATATTTGTATGCTTATATTCATGAAATTAATAATTTTATACAATTGATTTATGTATTCCAGATGTTGAGCGACATTATGTACAACGCAGGAGAATTATTGTCTCTTGATATCATAAAAGATCGAAATTCAGCTCCGATTTATCAATATCTATTTTCTTACGAAGCTCCATTCGGTTTTATGAAGAATCTGTTTGGCGTTAGCGATGGTAAATTATTGATTGTTAATAATTAAATATTTATAAGAATTATAACTGTATTTTATTTGTTTACAGGTGTTGCACACGGTGATGAATTGGGGTACCTGTTCTATTCTCACGCTTTCAAAAATTTACCAGAACCGGGTTCCCCCACGGAAAAAATGACAAATATTTTAACTAAATTGTGGACAAATTTTGCCAAAGACGGGTTCGTGATTGCAATCTTTATTTTATAATTTGTCTCTCTATTATTAATTGACAATTGATTTCAGAAACCCAACATCGAAACTGGACGACGACGTGACCGTAAATTGGGAACCAATGGGAAGCGACAAAAATTACATGAACATTAATCAGGAATTAAAAATGGAGAAGAATCTCTTTGAAGATAAATTTGACTATTGGAAGGAGAAGTATAAAAATGCCATGCCATAAACTGTATCATGGAGATACTATTCGTAGAACTAATTAAATATAATTAGAAGTTAAATATCGATATAAGATGTATATTATTCAAGATCCTTTAAATATTTCACAGATCTGGGTCACGATTGATCCAGATACTCAAAGATAATTTAATGTACGTTTAAATCGTTGCGGTACCATCGCATCCAACTCCCTGTAAAGGCGGCACGAACACATTCAAAGGTCTCCGGTTACGTTATCAAGGTGTTTCCTACTTTCCATTCACTGGACACCATTTTACGTTCTTCTCGTTTCGCCTCGTTCTTGCCTATTGGTTCACCACTCGCATTCTTGTTCTCTGAGAAGCAGGATCGCATGAATCGACAGAAGCAGCGTGGTTTCCTCGTCAATTCGTCCGATCGAATGTTGAACGACGTTACGAGAAACGTTGGAACAGATGCGAACCCCGAAGACACGAAAGAAGAGAAAACGAGTTCGCCATCTTAAACGATACCACAAAGTGACCACCGTTCGTTCGTTTTCTTAGTCGTTACCACGTTGCCGTCGTTCGTCTACCATTTGTTCACCACTCACTTTTGTGCTTCTCAATTAACAGGATCGCAGAATAACGAGAAAGCCAACGTATCGTGTTACTGGCGCCACGTGGTCGAGTACGAGTGCGTAACGTAAGCGTAAACTCAGTTTCATTCAGCGTCGCGGATCAATGAATCGTGTACTTTTATTATTCCTGGATTGTAATAATGGATCAACTTTACTTTTCTCAATTTTACTTACATTGTCACAACGTGAACTGAATTAATTATTACATCACTCACATATGGGCAATATTTGAATTTTTATAAAAATGATCTATATTATTATATTAGAAACTCTTTCACCTTAATAACAAATACACATACGAGATACTGCAAATTATGAGAGTAATAAAAATTATAGATAAATTTTGTTAAAGATACAAAGTAATGGATTTTTAATAAGCAACGTTTGTTCCATTACTCTATTATTTATTTATTAAAAAATGATTCATCTCTTATATAGAATTGTAAGATTTAAATTCATCCGCCAAGATATCACGCGGAAGCGATTTGATCCTATCGGGGCAAGCGGAATAATCGAATGACCTCGAACCTACGACAGAATAGATGATCCAGATGCTGCGATAATAATGGACCGTTTCTCGAGATGATCTTCAACATCTTGCGAGCAGGGTATCATGTAAGGGCAGTTAGCGTTTATTTTATCTTACACCAATACTCTGGACCAGTTTGATCATTGATACCTTGCCGCTTTCTTGGTCATTACCGCCAAGATCTGATCGAGCATGATTAACATTACATAATGGTTGCATATGTAATCCGATCAAGTGCACAGACTCGAGTTATACAAGTGAATAAATAAGTCCACTACTTATAACAAAAATATATGTCCTAATTATTTATAAATTTGCAACCAGTGGATATAAATATATCATTTATATTTTTTACTTTAGAAAAATGTTAAAATAAAATTCGAACATGAAATGATAAAATACAGGAAACAGTATTGGAAGATGTTCCTTCGTAGTTTGTTTAAAAATGTTCTGAAAGTGATGCAAATTAAAAGATTCATTTAAAGCAGAGAGCTAATTAAAGTAAATACACTTGCACACAACCGGACCTGGCGTTTAGATGATCTTCAGCTTCTTTAGACCAGGATTTCAGGAACTACGCTCGATGTTCCATACCATCTGACGCGTTTTTGCTCTTTCTTTTACATACTTCAGTCAAACCTGTATCTAGTAGGATTTGAAGATAGGGGCACCCAGGGTAGTTGCCAATTGTCCCCAAATAAAAAAAAATTAGATATTAAAATTATACATTCATTATTGAAATAGTTGAAGATGTAGATTCTTTTACGAATTGTAATTACAATGCTATCAAAACGATTGAATAAATATTAATAGCTTATTAATGTATGTCTTGTTTTTTATCAAGGGATGATCTTTCACCCCCCTTTCACTCGAATTGATGGACGAAAGAAAGAATGTTGGATCAACGATGTATGCGATCGAGAAAGTATGAAGTATGCTATAAAAAAAAATATTTGGTGTACCCTCGGCTCGACTGATAGGGCTGTGTGTCTTCACAGGTCAAAAGGGCTTCGATTTGGAATGGCTGGAGGCTTTTTACAACAGGAGAGCAGAAACAGATCGGGGTGTAACTGGAGGGTTGTTTTTCAACCACGATATTATCACCTTTTAATTCCTTCGATTCTCGAATTATACTCATTCGCTATTTTTCTAGATAAATATAAATTTGATAAATAATCAGCATTTATAAATCGTTCTTAATCCTTCTAAATAGAATATTGTTAAATTATCAGCATAATAGTAATCTTGTAATGAGTCCAAGAAAATTGTAACCTTTCAAGAATCTAATGAAATTACTATGATATTATATAGAATTTAAATCGACTTTAAATAACTCGAATAATTCTGAACATAAATAATTCTAATATCCAAATCTCTTTGGACGTTAAATTTATGTATGATAACTAATATTATCATAGGCAATGATAAACTTAAATCTCAATGATAGCATAGATTAAACGCATCTGAAACATCGAGGTCTGACTCAGCTCAAGCTATCAGTGTTATCAGCTTAAGTGTTAAATCATATTAATTAACAGATCAACCGATATGAAATTACCGAGCACATTACGGATCAAGGTACCCAATCATATCCCCGCTATATCCCACGTATTGAAACGTATCGTGATACGATCGTAAACCCCTAACGCTCCGGAGTGGAGCGGATATGTATGCGGAAATATGCGCGCGACGAGGGTGGCGGGCGCGCTGGCGCTGTCAGCCATCATCGGCGGAGATCGATAACCCTGAATTGGTGTGCGTGTACACGTTCGTGGTGTCGAAGGGAACAAGAGAATAAACGAATAAAAAAAGAGGAAGAAGGGTTCAAGGAAAAACGAAGAATAAGGCCGTTCGCGTAAAAAGACATCATAAATCGTGAGGGCCGATCGACGGGTGATGTACAACCCGCGTCAAACCCCCTCGTTCACCATACGATCCTGGCTGCAGTGAGATGGCCGGTTGCTTAAGTGGTCAATCGTTTCGATTGAGCGACCCGACCGACCTGTCTCCAGGTGTTCGTCCCTCGAAAGTCGCGTCGAGAAAAAGATGCTACCGGAGGTTTTTATCGGTTCCTTTCGAGGGGCGAAGCGTCGCCGTTGCCCGCCACCATGCCAGGCGAACATACGATCGCGAAAGTCTGGCACTCTCTCCTGCGAAACGTTGGGAAGGGGACCCCATTCACTTGTGTCCTTCGACCGGGTGGTAAACCACCCTGCGGTCGGAGGGAGGGTTGTAACTTCGTTGGCCATCGCGGCGGCGCCATGGCTTCGGTTGGCCGTAAACATGGACGGTGGGTATCGCGAGTCTGTCGCTTTCCTCCTACGTGTTTCCTTCTTTGTCTGGGAATTTTTATACTTTTATGTGAAATGTTTTAACGAATACCTATTAGGTACAGGTTTCTTCGTATAAGTAATAAAAAATTATTAATACTTTGAATATCGGGTTTAGAGTATCATCAGTATAATTAGACACAAATGATTAAAGAAGTTTTAATTATTAAGTATTAATTTTATAATTTGCAAAAGTAGAAAATATATTATTTTATATTATAAATAAATGTACATGTAAACAGGTAGTTATAGTATTTATTACTTTAGAGGTAATAAACCAAAGTAGAAATTTATTAGTAGATTATTATATAAATTTTGTAAGGTTCGAAGAAGAAAGTTTAAGATGAAAAATTATTAAATTGTAATTTTAGAATTTAGAATAAATTGTCTGTGTTCTTATAATATTTTTAGATTTATTTTAGAAAATTTGTTCACCCAATTTTATTATTTATCAGATATAAATTAGGGACATTGTTGTATTTTCTTTTGATAATACTACCCTTCAAAAGGATTTGAAGCTGCAATACAGGAAGGGGAGACCTACCGGAAACTAATGTGACAAGGAGGTTTGTCAACGGCGTTGTCTCTTGAGCAGGGTCACAGAATCATTAATAGGAACGATAACATTCATAAAAAAGTGTATCGATATTATTTAAAATAATCACACAGAGAATAATTAACATTCACTCCATCTCTAATTACGCTTCTTGAAGATTACATCTATCATACACCAAATACACAGAAACATATCCAAAAATTATTCCATGAGTCAATGTTATATTCATCAATAAACAAAATATAAATCTAATAAATTTCTTATTCTTAGGTCTGAATAAATTAAACACTAATTACCTGAAGAAATGAAAAGAAAATTTTACGCGAGCCACCCAAGGTTCATATCACGATTTATTCTTATAATTTTAACCTTTTCTTCTTTTATCCTTAAAAATCAATAATAATACAACAAATTTAATCAATCATTTATTGTTTTGCTTATATTTCACGCTCAAGGCGTTGCAGTAAGATAAACGACGTCGTGGCAAATCTTGAGAGAACTTGAGGTATCGAGAGTTCATCAACGGCGACGGGGTTGCGTATCGAAGTTCGATAGCCAATAAATACAGGGTGCTCGACGATCGGGAATAGGAATTCCCGATTGGTTCGGGGAACGGGGTTGTATACGGGACCTAGAGGTCTCGTTCCACCCGATACGAGCGACGGGGGTTAGGGGAATCGATAAATCGAACGCGGACCATTTGCACCCTCGGTGGAAACTCAACCGGAAATCGAGCAGGCTCTCATCATCCCCAGTTGGTGGAGTCAATAATTCCGATAGCATCTTATCGGTTTCCGATGCGTCTTCGCCAGTCAGCTGAGCTCACCCCCCTGAAGGGTGAGAAAGGATTCTCAGTTTTGTTGGTCGAGTATGCTATGAATCGCACACTTTGTATTTATTGGAAAACAAGGGCGGTTCGGTAGCAGGATAACACGAGGTCGCAGGGGGTAATTTTCAACCCCTGCGAGGGGTGCTGTCCCCGTTATTCATTAAACCGGGTCACGATACACCAGTCATCGAGGATATGGATCCTGTTTCGTTACGGGGGGTTTCGCACAGCTGGCTTTCGAACAAGGGAGCCACAAGTGGTCTGACCATATGGTTGCCGTAATAATGAACTGGAGGATATCCAGGTCATAGTCGACAGAAAGAAACACAGTAAGATTTACTCGTAGTGGTAGTATTGATCGCTGTTTTCATTGCCACAGTAGAAAAGACTATACGTAACGAGACACGTTATACATTATTCAGTTTACTGAATAACATTGTATTGATTAGCAATACATTTGCATTAGTTCTTTATTAGATCTGTAATCTAAGAATCGACTGATTTAGATTAGCATAGAATTACATGGAAATTTGTATCTTGACTTTCAACCAGCCATTGCGTAACTTTGATTTATTACTGTAATTATGATTTCATTTTACAGACTAAATTTTTCACTAGTTTCTTCATGTAAATAGAATAGTATTAATATTACAAATAATTTTTTTAACTTTCCCTTTTTTAATTATTTAATAATATTAAATTCGTAGCGTTGGTTTATGCCACAAAAGAATAATGTGAAGACCAACTCGTTAATCTTTCGCTTTCAAGTATATTTAAATAAATCTAGTGAGGTATTCAGATTTTAGGAAATTATTAAAATTATTAATTATTAAGAAAGTCATTCTATTACCAAAAATTCCAATACCTAATCACTAATGTCTCCCTATTGATCTGATCAAAATTAATTCCAGAAATTACACTTACAATGCATTAAAGAAGATTTAGCCCACTGATCATCGATCCTTTTTTTAAATAAAAATAACTCCGCACGAATTTCACATATCACTTGTCAAAACATACCCAGTTGACTTTGAAATCGATCCAAGAGAAACAATATTCTGTTCCCGTTTGGCAGAATCGATAGTAATTCCTGAAACGCTTCTTTGATCTTTAGAAGAAGAAAAAAAACGAGTGAATCAGACTTGTCAAAGAGATTAAACGACAGCAAGGAGGTGGTCTGCGTTGGTTGCCATGATATTAGAGAAGTATCAACATTGCAGGAGTTTATTCTGGTTCGCTTCAATGAATTAATGTTCGATCATGACGCGGTAAACGGTGCACGAAAGAGGGGGATGAACACCTCCGCGTGTCGCGAAGGAGGTGGGTGGATGAAAGCGGAAACCATTCATGGAAAGAAATGGGTTAGAACAGAAGAGACACGCGGTTATTAGGAATCTAGGAACCTGCAGCAACGATGCTCGCCGTGCCTTCTATTGTTAATGGTTACAAGAATCGTGGAGGTGTTAATTATTCGATCGAAGAATGAATATGCACGTTGCACGCGATGGAAAGGTCCAAGAAACGACTATTTTATTGACACTCTCCTTCCAATCGTTAAACTTTGATGTTTAATAAATATTTGTAAATTTCTTAAAAAATGATGTTAATTTAAACAATTTTATAATACAATTACAGAACGAATGCGCGTGTGTGTTGTAACAAAATATTAAACAAAATTTCTCGACCAGAGACTGGGTCGATCGTTGCAAAAGTTTCCACGTGTTTATAATTTTGTACGCTTGGCAATGGGATGCAACAAATCGTTGCAAACAAAGTAAAGTTTGCAATTACACAGGAAAACAGAAGGTACAGCGATGTATTACCGATAAGCTGGCCGCGTTACATTTGTAAAGTTCACCAACTCGCTTCGTGTTAACCTGATACGCGATGCGACGTTTTGTATTTAAAAAAAAAAAAAAGATAAAATTGTTGCTTTACCGGCGTGTATCGAACAGACCTTGCTCGACGTGTCCTCGTTATTTTCCAGTCGATAATGCGAGCTTATCAGTGTGCATTCGTAAACGAGGACACTTTTTATGCACAGAATGAAACACGTTAAACAAATTTCCAAGTAAAAATACTGTACAACATCTACGAGAAATTAAGTGTTAAATAACTGTACAAGTTCTGATCGAACTGTGTCAAGAATGTATATTTCTTAGGATCAAAGTTTCGTCAAGGAACGTTGATTCAATCTTAGAAGGAAATTTCTAATTAATATTAAATTCTAATTAAAATTGTTAAGTAACTTATTTCGAAATGTTTAATAAATTAATTTAAAATTAATCATGTTATGATAAGACGATTTTAATTAGAAATTGTTTCCATAGTTAAATCAATATTCTTACCTGACTCTTCTAATTAAGAAACATTAATCTCCTAATTGAAATTATTTACATATTCCCACTGACAGAGACTAGAAATAAATTCTAAAGTAACCTTATCACCTAACACCAGTATTTCAATAATTCACTTTGATATATATACACGAATAAAAAAAAATAAATAGCTACACCTTGCTGAACCATAAATAAGACCATTAACCTGAACATGTAATTAATTGCATAAATAGTAGCGTATACAAGAGCCTCGTTCAAAGCATGTCACGATCCGGTAATAATTTATTTTCATTGGCGTGCACGTATGACGAAGCGTACACACGTGTGTACTATGAAGGAACCCATTCATCTTGCTCAGTTCGTGGTCAATGAGCATTTTTTGCTTGCAGATATTGGATAAGTGACAGCGCGGGTTATCCGGGTCCCATGAGGTGTAGGCACACGTCTATTCCGATGGTAAGGGCCGTAGATCGTTGTTGCGGACATTAATTAGGGTGGAACAATAGAGAACGAGAATTTTTACCAGGAAAGTATCAAATGAAGGAGATCGAGGCGTGGGAGTAACGTGGCACGACGCGGGTAAAATCGAATAGCAATGGTTCGAAAGCAAGAATGACCATAACACGTCTTTTTTAATAATTATTCAATCTTTTTCTATTTTCAAAATTGTACTTTGAATTTATTTATATTATTAAACTAATAACAGTGCAGTTCGTAAATATTTTTCTCCTTTCTTTAAATAATTATTTATTACATTTGAGGCCAACGACGACCTTTAAGTAGCTAATCGATTAATTATTTTTAATCAAGGTTTATAAATTATTGGATAATTTTTGCTCTTTGTAAGTATAATGTTTAAAAAGTATAAGGCACTATTATATTTTAATGTAAATTTTTTTTTAAATTTAAAGAGGATTCAAGATTATTAAATATTAAAATTCTATAATATGTGATGTTACATCAGTGTCGTAAGGACAAAGGGCCTGAGGGGCAATGCGTGGCTTTACCAAGGAATCAGCCCCCATAGGGAGTGTTCAAAGGGCCCGACTGTTTCCCATGTGTTTCACGTATAAACACATACAACAAGAAGACGCATGTACGCATACTTTATTATATACGGTACAGTATCAATGAAAAGTTTACTACGATGTAGGAAAATATATTTCAATGTTATAATCATTGACAGACAGAATCATTATCAAAGTAAATAATTTTGTATTGCGTACGATATTAATTAATTTGTCTAAATTTTATAAAGAGACAAATAAACATTGTGTGGATTGAAATGTGATTTGACTGGTTAATATTTCAAATATAATTATATTTATATTTATAATTATTAATTATTAAATATGATAATTATTTAGGATACGATTATTTCATTTTCTATTTTAAAAAGGACTTTTTTTAATTTCTGTAGATTACTGGATTACAACTTAACTTCAGTAATTTTAAAGTTATCCTGACTGACACATGGAGTGTGACACCTAAAAGAAGTTACGTGACATTTTTATATTCATTTCTAAATTAAATATATTTTTGTTATCAAATATATACAAGAATATTTTAACTAAAATTAAGTATGTCAATTTTTTAACACAATATTTCTACACTTTGGAAACCTAATGTAAGTAGTTTGAATTGTAGAAAATGAAAATCAGGAAGGGTGTAAAATTGAATGTAAAATTGCTGTTTCAAAGATTAATTAGCTTTTCAGTGACACTGTACGCTCGTACATGGTTTCACCATAACTTAACAGACTGGTTTAGGCTCACGCATTGCTACACGAACGTGAGTTATCGGGAAAGCATGATCTTTCCGCTTTGCTCCTGTGGGTTCCTCCTTTCCTCCTTTTTGGTGGCGAGGCCAAAGCCTGACTGCGGTCCAACTGTGCAAGGGACGCATAAACGAGTATCCTCGAGGTGCATTAAACCAGTTCTTGGAAATATTTTGTTGCTTGTGTCCCAGACACCGTATCCTTCGATCTTCATAACATTTCTTGGAATTTTCTTTTTATGATAATTTAAGATTGTAAAGGGACCGGGTACTCTTTACCCTTTTACGTACATGGCCAGAAACTTACAATTTTCGTGAACCAAATGTTCATTACTTTATAAAACTGATTTAGTCATTAAAGGAAAAATATATTCAAGAATATTAAAAAAAAATTTTTAATATTAATTGTGAAGAATATGATTAATGTGCTTTTCTTCTTTTATTATTTATTCAATTATACGAAATTTTAGGTATTGATCATAGGATTGTTAATTCTGTGATAATAAGTAAGATAGTAAGAAGAAGGTTACAACTGAAGAATGGAGATATAATTTGCATAATTAATTGTGGCGTTGATAATTCTTATTCAAGTGTACCGTACAATATGTGATAGTATCCACTTTGGCGCCAACCTGTTGACTATCACAGTAGATACGAACATGTGTAGTAAGACACACTTAACTCTAATAATATCAAAGATGCAAACAACTAATTCTCAATTTACTCTTAGAATTAAAATATTAGAATATTAATTAAAAAAATTACTGCTTCGAATATTACTGCCTCGAATTAAAATTATTATTTCGTGAATTTTCATAAATAATTTAATCACCAACCTAGTAAAAATTGTATCCTTCCTTTTATTAATTAATAACCATGTTAATCGTCGAACTAATTCAGAAATATCTTAAAATTGTTACTGAAATTCCGAATGAAACAAAACTATTTACTTAGTTTAAATAATCTTAGTAACTTGTAAACGTAATCTGCTCCAAATGAATTTTTATTCATGACAAGTAGTGCACGTGGCACGCACATTGCGTCACCTTATCAACACACGCATTATTAGGGTTGCAGGACGTGTTTGCTTGTCGCTTTTGTGTATCTCTGTACACGTAATCGTACGGGTTATGCGTGGCCTCACGAAGAAACTCTCGACCAAGTCAGCGTACGAGCCGTGCATACGAATGCCCGTAATAAAGGGTGGTAAATTTTGAAAGGTTGAACAAAGAAAAAACATGCGGAGCAACAGGAGAACACGAACGATAGGGTTTGCACGATGTGCCTCTATATAACGGCGTACCTTTTATTCTGAGCGCGTGCAACCCTAACTGAATCGAAGGGGATGAAAAATCCTTTCGTTAACTAGATCGAACTTAATTTGCGTGTTATCGAATCGTCCCTCTTTAACTAACTCTGAAATAATTGTTGTATTCATTTATTTTAACATACCTGCTTCAAACAATTTTTTACTGATCGTCCACTTAAAATAATTAACTAAAAACACCTGGATATGTATTTTCATGTAATCATTAAAGTGAAATAATTATTTTTACGAGAGAATGAAAATGTACTTAATGGGTGGTTATGTATTCAGTTTGTTTTACAAAGATATATTAGAAAGATGGTAAGAACTGTACTTCCTGTGAGGTTTCAGATTATATCCTTGATACCTGTGTAGTGGTCACACAGGATGCTTCGGAAAAGACGCTTGACCGCGTCCAAACAATAGGTCTGAGAACGTGGATCAGGGTAAGAATCAGGATCACAGAATTCACTAAGGGTGTGTGATCCACCACCGTATGGAATTCTTATATATTTGCTGGAATTTCACTTTAATTATCACGCCAATCCAAGTTTAAATCAGGCAGGTAAACATACATGTACCATACCATACAGTACATAATTAAGATAAAATTCAATATTTCTCTTTTTATAAATGAAACAATTTTATTTTTAAATAAATATTACGTGTCATAAATTGCATAGAATTTTAAAATTAACAGTCATAATATTAATGTTCATTTTAATGAATCATGATAGGAGTGGCGAGTATAAACGCGTCAGAAAGTTACAAGGAGGAATTGAGAATGAGATTAGGAACGGGATTAGGATGCGTGGACGACAGACTTAGCACTAGTTTCTCTGCCAGTTGTTGGTAAATCATGGTTTAGAATCAACCGGGGAACAGATTCGACGAAGAGGTTGGTCAGAGGAGCTAAACGAGCTTAGGACAGCTCCATGAAGAACGTCTAAACTCTATACCTGGCTGTGTATTCCACGTGCGTGCACACATGCCACGCCACTTTACTACGAATCACCGTCACGTGACTGGTCACTTCCCATTCATAAGCGCATCGATCCATTCATTCGTAATTTCCAATTAGCTACGATTCTTGTACAACAAAGTGGTACTAAATTTTTGTTTACTGACAATTACAATTCTGATTACTAAAGAACTTGATCAATTTTTTCAAAATAATAAAAATATTAGCAATTATAATATTAATAAATTTGATAAATATTTAGATAATGATTTAACAAGGATGACCAGATTTGAGAACATATGTTTTTAAATATTATTTACTATAAAAATAATGTAATATAATTTTATTATACGTATGTAATAATGATGAATAGTTTTTTTTAAAAGGAAATATAAATATATCTGTTTGTATTGTATGTTGTTATGTATAATTATGATTAAGTGTGATACTGTTGTTTGTTAAAAATAAAAAAAATATATTTAATTAAAATAAAAAAGAAGATTCGTTTTGGAGGCGCCGGGTATCGATCCCGGTACCTCTCGCATGCTAAGCGAGCGCTCTACCATCTGAGCTACGCCCCCAGTTATTTAAACTTCTCTTTTCACGCTTCACAAGGCGGTATATTTAAATTAATGAAACAACTTCATTAATTTCCAATAATAAAATAAAAAACCTTATAATCATGGTACATTTTTATTACCATCTAATTTTCAACTCAAAGACTTTGTTATTAATATAATAGAATATGTTCTTTTGATATTATTAAATGTAAATATAAATTTAACAAAAGAAAAAAGAATAAATGTATTAAAAATTATTTGTTTTTGTAATAAAATGAGAGTAAGGAAGAGTAAAAGATGGTTGTATCTTTATATTGCACAGAAAGTGGTGATAAAAGTTGTTTTTCTTTTTACGATTCCGGGCGAGCGACTTAGATGGATGTAAAATTGAATTGCTTGCCCTTCAAGGTGTGTTTCATCCCCCACTTGTTTCATTTGCTTTCTCATTTGACCACATGGCGCCACTCTGGTCGCAGGATCGCAGAAACATGAAGGAGGATGACTTACACGAATACAAGTGTGGTATACCATACTGATTCGTATGTAACATACTTTATCATCACTTTCTATAAATAGTTTGCCAGCACGACGTTCTTAACAATTTCCAATAATTAAAAATAATAACGCAAGGTATTGAATTTTTATGTTTGTTGTTTCAGCTGTTGTTCAAGTGTTGAATGATTAAAAAATCGTTGAAAAGTGAAATCACGATCCAGATTTTCATACCAACGCTGTAACACGTGGAGGAGAGTTGACCGACCAGGTGGTAAGGGACGAGACCGTAAGGAAGGGGTGAATAATCGATCAGGGCCGCACACCCCGATATTCCAATCAGCTGGTGTTCGATTCCCATCAAATCACCAGCCGTTCAAACGGTAAAACGATATCGTTTCGCGATGACGATAAACACAGTCAGTCAAGATTATCGGATTTCGAGGTGGTGTAAGGGTAAGAGAAAGTCGATAGTCGGCGAAAGTGGTCCTGCGAACCTCCGCTACTTTATATGACAGCCTGTTACCCGGCCAGACCTCTTTTCCGATAATTTGCCTTTCATTAACATAAAAGTGAACGTTTCGCGGCGAGGGTAAGAAGTTTTGGATTTTATGACTTCGAAGGGTGGTTTGTTCTGGCTCCTTGATACGGCTGCGGCCCTGCTCACCATTTGCTCTTGTTTTCCGATACCACCGTCCACCCTCTGCTTTTTATTCTCTATTTATCGATCTGCTTCGCCGTTGGCCGAGCGAATTTTCCCTCCGAGATTTTGCTTATTTTTCCTCCGCATTCTCACGATTTTGTTATCGCAGCTGACGATCGATGTTGTCTTTTCGGATTTTTGTAATCCGATCAGCTGGTACATTTTTCTTGTAAATTTACAGTTCTATATTTCCTTTCAACAATTTTTGATGTTCTTTAGGAAACGCCAGTTATCAGTTTTTAAGGTTTCAGCCCAGTTTTATTTAAAAACCCGAATGTGTTACAAAGAATTAGAGCACTGTCTTCGCAAAGCCTTTAAGACTGTAAAAATAAAGAATTCGAACAATATCTTGCGATATTGACCCAGTTCTCAAGGTATTCGAATTATTCCCTGATTTTTACAGACGCCTTCGTCTGACCTCATGACATCTTGTCTAAAAGATTCACGTATAAAAATAGACAGCTCTATTTCTGACGGATAATTGTTACGTATAGTCTGCCTGCTGTTCTAAATCTCAAGTTCTGTTCAATTTCTCTCGATGATTTACGATCTATTTCTTTGCAATGCCGCGTATTTTCAAAAATATTATTTTTTTACAAGGTATCAAATACTGCAATAAAGAAAGGGTGAACTTTTTCAAGACAATTAATTTTTTATCAATTTTCTCCTTGAAAGTTCTCCTAACGTATTAAAGTCTTGTGATAAAAGATCGTGTGTGCCTGCGCGCTTAAGAGATTCACGTTTTCAAAGGAATTTCTGGTATGTTTACTATACATAGTTGGCCCCGCGTTCTACTCTTCGGCTTTGCAGTTGAACCAACACCGTTTCTCTAGCGTCAAAGTCTGCGTCGCTGAGTGAACTATCTGCACGTAAACAGTTGTTAAACAAACACATTTGTTTGTTATTTCATAGCCGACGGCGCGTATCGAGTGAACGACCCGATGCCTGAGCGTATTTCAAACGGTTCTAGGTGTTAATCCGGTTCGAATGGAAAGTGGATTTCAACGGGAAAAAATAAGAGCCATTTATTAAAAATTGTTGAAATTTCAAGAGAAATCGAAGAGAAACGAGATTAGAATTTCGTACATCTCTTAAGCACCACTTAACAACAATTATACTTGTTTCATGACTCGTTTCAACCTCAAAGAAGCAAATGAACGCACTGTAATCGAGCAAGATGAAGATCAGCGATTACGGTGGACAGAAGGTCGCTTTGTGCGGGGCATCTCGAGCATAAAACGCATCCAAGGTTTCTCATAGACTGACCTTTGTCGGTTTCGAGTGTTTATCGGTTCCGTTTGCACCGCGAAGGCAGCAATAGGCGGGTGAACGCGTGCGAACGCCGCGAAGCTCATTACTCGCTCGAGACAGCTTCAATTTTAGAACGGTGATGGCTGCCAGCGACTATGACACGGCTTTATCGAAAGCAAATATTTACCGAAATGTAGCCATACGGTATTGGAAAATACCGTATCCATCACTTTGGTAATAACGAAGTTAATTAATCGTACCGTGCTCGAAACGAGCCGATAGTTTCACCACCGGTTTTTTTTTTGTCTTTCGACAGCTTGTATCGGTGTTCGAAACGGCGCGACAAGATCGTAAGGGGAAAGGGGCTTTTAAATGATCACCGAACGACAGTCAAAGGTTAAATTTATCGAACACGTGGCCAGAGTTATGTCACGAAATGCATTGTCGAGTCAAGTGCATGTCTGGCCGAAGGCGCCGCAGGAATAACTTTCATGCGCCAACGTGCTCGCTAACTTCCGTTATTTATAGTACAACCTGGCCAACTATCTGTTCTCTGGGTGCATTCACCGGGCAATCGAACCCAGTTTCTGCGTTCAAAATAATGAATATTGCAACTCATCGCCCACTGAGATCTTTATTATTCGCATTTGCATTTCGAACGTTCGTTAAATTTCAGTAGACAGTTCTTTCTGAAATAAAATTCGTCAATTCTTGCGTTTCGATATTTCTTGTTCTTTTCTTCGAGACGTTGATTACGCAAACATTTCGTAACAGACGTCTGTCAGGGGGGTTGAATCTAAGCAAAATTTTTAGCATAACGTCACTGGAGAGAGGTCAGTTATATTTAGAAGATGCTCAGTCATTTAAATTCCAAACGTCGAGAACGTTATTCACAAATCTGAGCGATAAAGATTCGTGCAACAAATAGCGGACGTGAGAAATAAATTTCTTGTTGATTGTGCGCCGGCAACCGTATGGACAAGTCGATGAAATGTTTAACTTTGAAACTAGTTTAATTTTTCATACTTTCCAAAATGACAGAATAAAAGGGCAAACATTACGTGTCTTACAAGACTTCGTTTTCCCTTAGAATTTCTTTAGCACGTAAATATTTCTATGACGTCAACCCTTCTAATATTTTCTTACTGTAAGAAACGCGAGTTATACGGTGTGAATAGGTAATGGAGCAGGAATTTCGCCGCTGATACGATACATCGCGGCATGCATTAGGAGTCTTGCATGAATTATTGCATCTCGTTTCGTTGGCTTATCTTACACAGTCAAGTGAAACGAAATAGATGCATTCTCGAGATTTCAATATCGCATTTCGAATTCATTTGGTGTACGACGAAGGACCGAAGCTTTTTTGCTCGAACGAGTACACCGGTTTTGTTAATTACAGGTCAGCCGGCTTTCCATTCACGTTTTGCGTTTAATATCGCGTGTAATGTCGAATGATGGTTCGCTTTTTACGCTAGTTACCCGGGCAAATGAGAAAATTATAGTGGTGAGATGATTTATTCGAGATTAAAATGCGATTTGCATTATTCACATGGATTAATGCCTTTTAAAGGGTAATTCGTGTAAAGTGTGACCAATTAGGCTTTAATTATCAAGGTTTAGAAACTGATGGTTCTATACAAAGGATTTCTTTTATTTGGTTCTTTAAAAATATAATACCAGATTAACAACCATATTTATCTTCTTTTGAAATTTTATGAATAACATGACGTTTTCTTAAAATAAACACAATGCTAAGAATAGATCTGGAAAATATAAAGGAATCATGAAAGGAACGTTCAGCGGCGGTTTTGATATTCCAATGAAAATTCTACGGATTTATAAATAAAATTCAATCTTCGAGCGATACAATTTTTATGATGCAGTTCATAAAAAGCTTTTGTACGACGATACTCAACCGGGATACCCTGGACATGATTAAATATGTTTATTGTTCCTGTTCACGTTGAGATTAAATATGCCTCTCCCCGAAGTTTCTTTTCAGCATCTGTTCGACGATATATTTAAAGGTACAGTTTTTAAACTTTTCCCGAGAACACGCATGACGACGCGTGTAAATATAAATCCACGTCTTAATAGTGTTCCACGGAATTTTGGAAAATCGACCATTGCGAAATTCTTCTTAACCACCGATCGGCTTAAATTAGAACTGACCTAATCTTTCTGATAAATCCCCTACCATGAATTGACAGTTCTTAGAGGATGATAGTTTGTCTAAATTTGGAAAATTACGGAGAAATATATTTTTCTATATTTATACAGAAATAGAACCACCATATGAAGGTTTTTACACTGGATCATTCATAGTTAATAATTGATCTTGATTTAATTTTACTATCTAAATAAACTTAGTTTCATTTTAATTGCAAGCTGTGCTTCTACTATTCGCAGTAAAGAAATTATAATGTTTCTAGCGTTCCAGCAATATTTCACTGACACGAGCAATTATGCTTGCAACTTTGTAGCAATAAACCGGAATATATTACGTCGATAACGTGTGCCATGTGTTTCGCGCAGATGGTCAATTATTAAATAGACGACGAGTTACGTTTAAATAATAATAATTTTCAGTTCTATCAAGTTTATCGATAATCCACATTATTAACGAAATTAGAAGTTTAATTGAATTGACAATGATTTATTAAATTTGGAAAATACAACTACCCCGAAGACACTTGACATTTTGGACAGAAATAACAGCAAACAAACAGGACAGGTATGATGAGTGAAAAAAACGATAACAGGCATCTGTCCTTTATAACATTCATCGGTTGTACGACAGACCAGGATGTGATAAAACAACAATATCGACCGAATTAACAAGTGACGTGATCATAACAGATTATCTGAGCAGCGTCAAAAGGTGACCGGGGAGTGCTGGAACCTTCTATGACACTCAAACAGGATGTAACATTGAACTTAACTGGCTAATAACCTCCGGCCATATGCAATCTATAGACAAACTTTTGATGTATTCGCTAGAAAACGTGATATCGAGTGATTATAAATCACGAGTCGTACGATTTTCAATCATCCATTCTTCTAAATCGTCAAAAGCTACTTTTCCAATCTATGGTGTTATTTTTCTTCGATTGCAATTTATTGAACATTCAAATGTAAAGAATTTGTCAAATAATAGGATGTGGATTAATTTCAGATCGATAGAATTGATGTTTGTAACGACTTTGATTCTTATCGTCACGTGTACACGTATCGTCAGGTACGTCTCGTTCACGTTAGTTGAACACTTGTCGCATTTTTCTCGTTATTAAAAAATGACGTGCGAGTGGGTAGGTTAAACATGATAAATGACGAGGGGTTTCGTAAGTGATTTTCGCGATACGTTTGCAGAAGAGAGCAACGGTGCAAAAAGCGATCCGATCGGATCAGAAATGATTACCTTTCTGATAACGTTTTTATGGAATATTTGTATTCGTTACATTTTAATTAATGCAAGTCAACTTCAAAAAAGAATATTAAATTTCTACATTAATCTTATCACTAAAATTGATTTTTTAATTTACTACTTTATTATTATTTCTATTCAAATAAAATTTAATTTTATTACATTATTACTTTAAATTTCTACATTTTAATTTATTAATTAATTACTATTGTTATTTTAAATTTTTGCAACAAATTAAAAAAGAGTTAACACATAAGATAATTGCGAGTGTAACGACCTCCCCTGTTTATCTTCACTCGCGTGTTCAATCTTCCGTTTTCCATCGTCTGTTAGACAGAAATTGTAATATGCTGACCCTCCAGTTCCGGTCTCGTGTTACAACGATTCTATTTAACGTTAAATATTTGACGGGGAGAATTACATTTGTCCAATCGACGGATCTTAGGCCCGGGTTTGCCGACGTTTATCATCCAAGACGATAGTATTGTGTGACAACGTGCACGTGCTCCAGCTTCCTCTCCGTTTGCTCTTGCGATTAGTCGACAAAATTTACTCGACCTTGTAGTCAGATCGCAGAACAGTTAATTTAGACGTGCAAAAGATACCTGTCTGTACTTTAACATCCGAGCAATCCCTCAAAATGACAACCTTTTTATTCCAGGTAGCAGTAATTATTATCAATATTTCATTTACGTATATTGGATGTATACTGATTTAATAATCAACACATTCTGTACCCTCATAACCGTCCTTATAATATTTATAAAATGTTCCTACGAGGACTAATTAATTTTTCTAATTTTTTATAAAGTTGCAAACACATTAAATGTGCATTTCTTGCATTTGGAATTTCAGTTCATTTCGAATATTTGATCAAAAGTAACTACCATATTTATCCAAAACTTTGATATATTTGTTAGCAGTATTTACACCTCGCCCTTTAGCTAAGTTATTTATCACACCCTGCCCTGATTAATTTACAGAGTTTATGAAAAGCGTGTAACTTTAATCGCGAAACACGAGATATCGTGCGAAAGTTGCAAATGAAACATTACGCGCGTTTATTAAAGCAGCCCCTGAAATGTATAAATAAACGTAAAAACGGGTTTCATTAATCTTTTGATTTTTCACGGCACACGAAATGCACCGGTCAATTGGTGGAAAATGTTTGAAAAGCGTCCGCCTTTTAAACCCGATTTCACGTATGAATTAAAGTGTATTTAATTAATCACGGGGCTCGCAGACACCGCGTTTACCAAAACGCGGTTCTTTTCATTCTTTTCATTGAGTTTCTTAACGTTTCTTCTTTGTTTCCTTAGATTCCGTAAAAATCTTTTGCGGACAGAGCTAACAACTTGAATTAAAAACTTCCCAATTATTTTTCGTTTTCATTTTTGACATTTCTAAACATTCCTTTGAACGTTCTTTTATCCAACATATGGGAGTATTGATTTAAGCAATTATATTAATTTGCAATCGAAATACAGTGGTGTGGTAGGTCTGGGTCATGACTGATTCGACTTCGAGGGTTAAAAATATAATTCCACTTCCTTAGATTTGTAAGTTAGATATTGTATTACGGATTCTAAAGAACCTTATATCGATTGAAACTCATCAGTTTGTAATCGATAAATCCTTTAACGATCAAATGCTACAGTAAATGCATCGTTTACGCAATGTAACTGAAGTATTTCCGCGGTATCATTAAAGTTGTCATTAGGAGTACAATAATGTTACTACATTGTGATGAATAATGGTTACATAATTTGTAATCACTTGATTGGAGAAGAATTGCTTCGAGATAATAATTAATGTTATTCTAAGAAACTAATGTGTTGCAGGTATTTTAATACACTTTGTTTAATGTCTGATGGTTCTTAACTATAGTTTTTCAAATAATTTCAAAATTATATGATGGATATTTTAAACTATTTTTTTCCATGATTTTTAAGTAAAAAACATTGTAGCATTTTTGAAAAACTGTAGCAGTTTTTGATATCGCGTGCTTAGCAGTGATAGTTTACCCCAAGGAATAACATTTTTCTCTGAATTAAAAACGGTGAACACCCTGACACAACAGTACACATGGCACTTAACATATTAAATTAAAAAATTAACCTTAATTGTGCTCTTAATGATTAGAATATGAACAAGTCTTATTACACGTGCCCATTTCCATTACACTAGGAAATGTGTCACTAATCAAGTTTATTCACTATAAATTCTATTTTAAATAACTATAGTAATAATATCAAACATGAACTCACCTAGAGCGCAGATCGAGACCAGGAACCACCGTATCGATCCTTTCATCGCGTCGATCGTCCGTGGTGCACTGACAGGAAACACAGAGCCGCGTATCGTCGCGGGGCCGTTCAAAATCCAGACGAAGAAAAAAAGAAACGAAATAAAACAGAGCAACGGTACGTTCACAGGTTCTGTTTTCGATTTGCGTCAAGCGTACGCTCTCACCTATATTTAGTCAGCACCGCAATAATAGCATCGGCCACGTTCAGGAAGGGAGACGACTGGAGAACGCGAAAACGCGACTTTCCGGTACCACAAGATTCGATCCACTGACGAACTTATCCTCACAATTATTTCAATGCCCTCCAAATCGATCCACGAGAAACAGTTTACGAATACTGGACGAAATCGACGATCACGTTCGAAGGAATCGTCGCACATAAATAAAGCCGGATCCTTCGGAGAAATAAAAACACTGCACGCGACGGAGGTCGAGGTACGACTAGTCCAGACCTCCTACTCCGAAATGACTGAAAGGATACGGGGGAGTTTCGAAGCCGACCTTCAGGAGAAGACGCTGGTACCGCGAGGAAACAATGTTTACGGTTGGGGGACAAGTGGAAATGTCGCACGGTCGTACATATCCGCGGTTACTCTGGAGCGCTGTTTGAACGACGATGAAACGAAAGGCAGGAGGGCGACTGGTTCACTCTTCGATTCTCTCCCTGTTTCTCTCTCTCAATGGTCGTCCGCCTCCGCCTCTTGCTCTCTTCCTCCTACTCCGCTGACGATGTCGTCGTCGACGATCTCTTCCCCTTCTACGAACGCTAAGTCGCCACGTGTTGACGAGGATTCACGGTATTTTTATATCCGCGTTCGCGGAGGTGTGAGCGGTGACTATCAACCCCCTACAAGGGTTGAGGGTACTAGAGTGATTTATGCTACGTTTGTGGGGGTCTTTGAATGATTTCTGTATTTTGAGACTTGGTAGGAATAGAGATTATTTATTTTGTATGGACCCAGGTAATTATTTACAGGACAGGTAACAAGGGGTTGAAGGGTTCTCGATGGTTTTGTTGTTAATACCTAAAATTTACAGCACTTTTTAACATTTTTACAATTATCTAGAATTTATAAAATATGTTTTTTTCTATAGTTTGTTGGAATAATTAGAAAATCAAGATAAAACATTTCAAATTCCAGATCAGTGCAGATTACTAAGCGTATTCATTCAGGAAAAATGTGAACAAAGCAAATACAATTTTTTTATCATTGAGCTATCTATCTCTTCGGTCTAGAATTAAAGACGGTAATTATAGTGGAGTTCACAGAAAGCATGAATAATAGATCATCAGTTACAGCGCGCGATACACAAGGAATTTAAACGTTATCTTACCTGCAATAAATAACACTCCAGATTACGAAAACAATGATAAATTAAGAAACTAAATAAAACAACTAATGAACAACAGTTTCCAGCATTGCAACTTTAAACATTGAATCGAACTCCGCGGGTAGCATTAAATTTAAAATTTAATGAGATTCGATTTTTAAAATAATCCTTTCTTAACAGAAAAATTTGCTGTGCTATTTTACGATAGAATCAATTAACAACTAAATTTCGAATCGATTGATAATTAACCGAACAACTCGTTTCGTGTACGGCTTGTTTCTGATTGGTTATTAACTGCAGTGGCCGGCACAACCATTAAGAGGATTCAATCGACCATCAAAGGGATTTGTTACTTCGAAGTCAATAGACATTCTCCATTCTACGTGGCACTAATTAGCGCGCGAAGCAGCTGTGTCCGATTTGCATTATTAAACCATAATTCTAACAACCACTGGTGTTGCCAATGTGCAATAAACCGCGCCAAGATTAGTTTCAATTTACGTGGTATTCATTGTTAATTTAGTTAAAAATATTTAATGCAACCATATTCGAATTACTTTATTCCAAACGTATAATTAAGAACTTTATTTTTTTTTATAATTTAGAAATTTAAAATAATTAAAATTAGATTATTAGCTTTGATAATTGTAATTATTCAGAAGTATATATAAATTTTTAATTTAAATATTCTATTCATTCTAATAATTATTTGATTACCTTAAATTAATTAACCCATGCGTCAATCATAATCGTATCAAAATTATAAAAATGTTATAAAAGGGAAGATAATTGGTTCGAGGAGGGGATACGACAATACAATTTCGAACTGATCAAAGTATTATCATCATTTATTTATTTAACTGATCATGACAAAGTAATAATCACATAAAGCTGTTAAAAGTAAAACCCCCGTTATCACTAAATCGTGTACTGTATTTACAATGTATATAATTAATAATTCACGTCCGATTGATCGAACACGATGCGTCTCGTCGTTTCATTTTGTTTACCGTTCATCTTTTCCATTCATTGACCAACGATAAATATATAATATATATGTATATATATATATATATATGATTTTTCATCTTTTCCCTCTTCTCTTTTTTTTGTATTATTATTTATCCATCATTCTACCGGGTTGTCTGTATCGTTCTGCTTACAAAAATTAGGTAAGTAAAGCTAAAAACTTGTTTTCTCTATCAATTTCTCTATTAATCTTGTTAATCTCGGTTCTTTGACAAAAGCGCACGTAGAAATTATCCCTCTGTATTTTTTTTTTTGTTGATTTTTTTTCCATTCACACACACTCTCTCTCTCTCTCTCTCTTTCTCATCTGATAGATTCGCTCTCTCTCTTTCTTCCGTCCTGGAGTAAGAAACAATATTATTGGTACCCGAAACCCCGTTTTAATGAAATCCATCAAACAAAATACTCTAGTTAACAATAAATTATTAAATATCTATTCACAAATATATGCATAGGCTAATTATTATGCTATTAATATCATCACCGTCGATTTACTCCCCTAACCCGTTGCCATTGACCTCTTATATCTTCTTTACACAGACAACGGTTCTATTACTCCCTGTTGTTTCTTCTCCTTTTTAATAAACCATCAGCAAAATAGAATTGTTCGTTCGTTCGTTCGGTTTTCTTCGCGAAAAATAAGGAAGGATAAAATGAAGATTTACGTTTAACCTTTTCGTCCCTTATTTTCTGCGATTAATAGAAATTTTATTAATTATTGACTGCTAGAGTGGGGTCTGATGGTACCCTTCTGCACTAGGTGTTTTGGTTTACCCCTTTCACGATTGCTACAAATATTTGTTAAAGATATAAATTGCCAATCCAATCTCAAACAACAAATTTAAAGATATTAGATAATTACGTTTAAGAAACGATTTTAGAATAATTTTTGGGTGGGGTAAAAAGGACATTAGCCGACAGCGAATCATCGCGAATAAAAATGAATCACGAACGTGTGTCACGATCATTCTATTTTCTGGTAACTCGACAGACTCCCTCGTCATGGAATCAAGAAACCTTCGAGAGGATAATCAAAGGAATCAACGGGTCAATAACAGTGAACGTTCACGAACGAAGGACAGTTGTTACAGTCGTGTAAAAAGATGGGAACGAATCGCTTGAAAGCGTTGACGATAAGAAAAATGTTGAACATCGAAAAGCAACGGGACGAGCTTCCACGCGTTTCGTTTCCGTTGAATAATAAAATGAAACGTACGGAAATTGTCTGTTTCCTTGTGTACGATATAGTCTATGGGTTGTACCGCTTCCGTTCCAAGGATGAACGCTCGAAAGAGCGAACTTTCGAGGGCGCATCCGTCATCGAGGAACGAAAGCCCAAGAGGCGAAGTGTATATTTGTTGTTTTATGTATAATATATTAAGTAACTTTCTGGCCGTCTTAGTCGTCGACGAGTCTCGCTGATTGTTTGGAAAACGGACACGGGAAGTGGTTGTTTATTCTTTTGAGATATTGGTCTCTTCCACGAAGAACACCGTAGTCCATTTAACATTTCCCGCGTCTTGCGCTGCGTCGAACTGCAAGAAACGATCGTGTCAGCTCGTTAAACGTGATCGATCGTCTTAATGATTCGTTAAAATGATGTTCCTTTTCTTTTTTAACACTTTGATGGCAATTCAAATTTAATATTTTATTTTAAATACTATTCAGTAATATATCAAACCTTTAATTTTTCAAATTTGTGTGTCTAACTTTAATTGGAATATTATTGTCCCAGGTCTGGGGCATGATTGATTCTGGATCCTTTGATCAAAGGTTAATAACCCTCTAATTCTATTTCGAATTATTAATTACTAAGCTTTTAAAACTCAAATTATTGCAATCAGAAATAATTGCAATTAAATTTGTGTCAATCAAAGTGTTCACTTTCAGTTGACAAATGATAATTATTATATTTTACAAAGATAAAAGCATACACGATAACAACCACCAAAGTGTTAATATAGTATCAGAAAATTGGAGGACTTTGGTTCACGGTCAGGCAGTGATTGGAATTTCAATTGCTTGTTACAAATTGAACAAATTCGACGAGACCCTGAGAAGGTTAAAAACAATCTGAAGAATGTTTTTCGAACCTTGTTGAAGTCTAATCGATGCTGTCGATGTTAAATCACTGATTTATGTCCACGATTTATAAAATCACCTAATGGCAGCGATTAAACTTTCTTTCATAAATTGTCACCGATATAGAGGATGGCTTACAACTGGAGCCAATCGTACCTTTTTCCTAATTTAGCTTTAATTATCCTGATGATTCTACAATTAAATGCACCCTCTTTGAACCATTCACCCCCGTTTGCAATCGCAATCAGAAAAAAGGTACCGTTTGTTCCAGCTACTCGGGCCATCTTAATAGGTCAGACATCATCGATCGATTTGAATCAACGTCGAGTGCGACACTTTTCTAAAACCAGGAATCGATCGGACCTCGTGCCACGTGATTGAAGAAAATATTTCTAAAGGCCGCAGTCACCACGATCCCGTGTTCAGTGCCGTCGCGTTTCCGGCAATCGAACGCAGCCTCTGCTCGCTAAAACGCATCCATCAAGAATTTACAGTATCACACATGCACGCACACATGTACACACTTCTAACGCTCGCATCGTTCGTTGCAAAGCCTATACAATTACAACCGGCGATCGCTATAATAACTCTTGCTTCTACGCCTGGATACCTCGTATAGAATATGACTTTCTTTTTTTTCCTCTCGTCTTACACTTTTCTTGTTTTTTTTCTTTCGTTTTTCCACCATTTTTAAATCTCTTTTTTTATATACACGCTATAGTTTTTATCGGCTGCTACGTTCGCTCTCTAACTACGACTCGCTGCTTTTGCTTTCCCCTTCTTGTTAAACGATCGTCTTTGTCGTTCAACAGACAAGCTCGTTGTCTCTCTCGTCGCTCCTCCCCGCTAGAGGCTCCTCTGATTAGAATCAAAAAATAATTGAATCGATTTTTTATCAGCGACACCATTTTTCAGCAAAAGCGATAGTCCATTTACAACCACTGCAAGTGATTTCGAATGAAATAGATTTGTGTAAGGAAGTTGATAAAAAAAATGTATTAATCTATGCAATTTCTCTCAATTTGATTTTGCTGAAAAATAGCGTCAGCTAATTTTTGTTGATTATACAGTGACTCTGATTAGAGGACTCCTATTCTCGGCACACAAAGGAAAGAAAGAAGAAAAATAGACTCATACGCGGACACTCGCACCGGAAACTCTTGATCAGAGATGTTGTTACACCGCTGGCATCGCGAGAGATGCTCGATAGACGAGAAGAATCGTCATCGGCAATGAACACCCGATAGAGAAGAGACCATTGATCGCGAGAATTGACTTTCAAGGGTAACCCTCTGCTGTTTCTTTTTTGTGTCCTTAATCCTTGAACGACCGAATTAGATTGCAAAAATTGGACAAGAATCTCCAAGTTCTGTTATTGCACTTACGATGAGTGATTATCATGCTCGATAACGTATCACGATTAAAAATATTGCTTCTATAAAAATAAAACCGTGGTAACACGGGATATGGGGGATTTGATGAAAAATTAAAATCCTATTAACACGGATCGATGATACCTTTGTGTCTAAATCGGTAATATTGCAACTGTTTGTAATCAGATGTCTGGAATGGTATCGTTGAAATATTTCATGCAGCGATTTTACACATTTGTCATCCAGATTCGATTCCACTAGAACGTTGCAAACTTATCTCGAGATCAAGTTTATTGTCTCGTAGAGTATAAAATTCCACCCTCTTATGAAACTCCGTGGGTCCATTCTTTTCCAATATAACCCTCATAAGAATTCAATGGTGCTGACTTCACGGAATCGCGTTACAAGCCAAAGAATTCTCCGCGAAAGTTTGTCTTTAGGCTAAAAGTTTCGCGAAGTTTATCCCGTGGGTTACATCGAGGCATGCACGGTTCGCTCGAAAATTCAAGAAACAAAGAAACTTTTCAAAACCCTGACCCCGTTCATGCCGAAGCGTTTTATCCTTTTTGCAAACTCCGCGGGTTGTATCGCGAAATTACCTTCCGGACTTTGTGTCAGATTATTGAGGGAAAAAAGAAAATAATATTAATCCTCGAGAACGAAGAACGGATACCAGAACACCAACACCGGATAAGATTGCCCCAGAGAGTCACCCTTTGCGTTTCAAACGAAGGATTTCGATTGCTTTCGATTCGATCGCTAAAAGAACAAAGCCGTCGTTTCGAATGAATTTCCATGGGCGCTTTTCGCCACCGAGACGATCGAATTGCACGTCTTATCAGTTATTAAAAAGTAGAAAAAGATAGAAAAAGCCGCGAAGAATAGATTCATCTCGGTTGCAGATACATACCGGAGTACAAAATCGATAGTGAGCAACGATGCTTCGATCGAGAAACAAATCTGTTTCTTGGGATCGATTATGGAGTATTCTTAATATTTCGTATTTTGATACGTTAAATTGTTAAGGTGCTTGGTGATTTGTTCGATTAATAGATTTATTACTATCCTTATTCGATTCTCGAAACTTGAATATGGATGATTTAATAAAACGAATTATTACAGTTCGTAGGATGATACAGATAAATAAATTTCAATAATCCTCAATTCTTTTTTTGGAAAATTAAAAAAATTGTGAGTTTGAAGGAAAATATTTCAAAAGGTTAAAAATTCATTTTCCAAACTGATGTATTAAAATCTGAAAGGTGCTTGAATAAAAATATTAAAACTATATCCACGATCAAGTTCAATTTTATCAACGCTCTAAAATTATCCCCTATCAAAAGACGAATTCTCAAAGCCAATTAATAATATAACTCTTTATTAACCTACATAAAATAAAAACGTACCATTTTTCGATAAAAAAATTCGTTTACCTCGAAAATCAGCGTGTCACGTGTCTCGAAAAAAGCTTGGATAGAAGAAGGATGGAATAAAAAGAGGTGTTAGTTGAATATCGACGATCATCGCATCCGAGCGAAACATTTGGCGATGATTCTTCCAGGAAATTAAACGAAAGAAGAAAGAAAAAACGGATGATCGAAGCATTCAGGCAAAAAGGGTTTAATTTTCATTCCGTTTCTTCCTCTCTCTCTCTATCGAAGTCCTCTCTCACATTCATACTTCATTTTTTATTATTAATATTCTCACACATTCGCTCCCTCTTTTTTTTTCTTTCTTTTTGTTTCGCTATTTACAAACGTACTCTGTATATAGTTGTGTCTATGTATGTATGTATATATGTATATTTATGTGTGTTTTTTCATTTTTTGTTTGTTGCTTAAATAACGTTCGTTTAACATTTTTTCCACGCTCCCCGTTTCCCTATTATTCATCGATTTCTTTTACCTAAAATAATTATTTAATTGTTATTTAACCGCGGGCGACGCGTGGCTCAAAAGGCTAGTCTTCCACGTAGTCGTTTACCGCACTTCTTTTCCCTTTTTTTTTCTGTATTTTTTCTCTCTTTTCTTAACTATTTCATTGTTCTTTGATCATTTTTGTGTGTTCACGGCCTCCCCATGACTCTTCGAGCCTTCGCTCTTTTCCTCCTTGCTCCTTTCACGTACACCGCCGAATTTTCAGTATCTTTTCTCGCCGCTGGATCGGATTGTTTCGATCCGACGGAGGATATCCGGTGTCTCCCGAACGCGGCGCGTGATTTCTTCGAGGTGAAAAGGTTTCGTTTGAATTATAAAGAGGGAGCCGGTCGATACAGAGGATTGCCCCTGATGGGAAGCACGTGAGCCTCGGAGTTGAACACCCATTCGTCCAGATTTATGAGATCGTCGTCGCTGAACAGCAGATACAGATACTGGAACAGATAAGAAAAGAAATTGATTCGTTGCATATCCCGTAAGGCTTAAATTTGTTAAAATTTCATTCGTTAAGACGTTGAATGACATTTGGGCCGTCGATAACTAAGCCATTTATTATAAAATTGGGGCAACTCCATTCTTAACGAAAATTTGATTCATAACCGTCCATATTCCTTCGATTTTATAAATATCTATCCATTGAAGGGTAAAAATTTAATACGCGAACGTAGTACTGAAAGCTTAAATTGTAAAATGAAATTGAGGGGAAAATTTGAATTGCAAAACGAAGCAATCGTGATCTGAATAATTGTAATTTTAGAGAGTCATCCTACAAATGGCGATTTTCATTATTACCCAACGTGATAATGAGGAAAATGGATTTGTCCCATTTTCATAATAAGTGGTTCAATTGCTAAATAATTTTGAACAACGATTTCTAGTGCAAAATTAAATAACTATGATAGTCAATGTGCCAATATTTCAATTTTTGTTAATTACATTAATAATTTTTATAGTTACAAACGATCACTTTTTTTTTGTTACCAATTCGTGTGAAGTAAATATACTTTCAATTACCATATCCTAAATAAATATTCACTTTGACTTCTGTTTATGATATGAATTACTGCACTGAAAATAATATCAGCTCAACTTTTGGAAATTAATTGGTTAAATTCGAGCGATCGTGGTGCCCTTAACGGTATTACGTTCTACTGCAGTAGTATAAAGCCGTATTGGTCAGACATCGATACTTTCCATGCAAACATCGAACGCTATACATCCTCCATACGATTTATTTAATACGCACAGTCCTGTTTCAATGTCATTTCAAAATTTTCATAAACATGCAATTGAAGAAGCAATAAAAAATAAATCAATATTCAAGAACTCGGTTTACTATAAAATTTGAGATGTTAAATTACATATTTTTCGTTTGAAAATTATTATATAGATACACAGCGTTATTGAAATTTATTTTCTTGAATACAAAAAGGGTTGGAAGAAAGTTGCACCGAAAGTTGTCTAGTTTCCAAGGAATCGACAACGAAGCAATTCCGTGGCGGTCTTGGAAGCTTTAAAGTATCCCGATTGCAAGCTGAAAGGGCGATGGTTAATGAGATTCCTCGAAGATCCAACGGGATTAGGCCAAGCAATCAACCGCGCGTTAATAAGACGATTAACTGTTTAACGGAGCCGCTGTTACGGCCGATAATGGCCGCCTACGTTCCGCCTTTATAAACGCGTTTCACCCGTTTAATCGTTTCCCAGTTTGCCGCGTTACAAAAAGCTCCGGGGCTTGTTCTTTGCCGGAAGTTGAGCACCGGGTTACGCGCAAACTTGCACGATAATGTAACTTTAAACGATACCGGTGAACGTTGTTCGACGACCGTTCCAATGAAAATTTGTTGCGAACGAAAAAGGCTTGCTCGAAAGCTTACAGCAAAAATTAACACATTGACTATCGTGAGGGTTATCGATCGTCGACATCGCTGATTTAATCTCAGATTAACCCCTTAACCCCCAAACAAATTTACAAAGTCAGTGAGGTGAGGGTGTAGAAAGAGGGCTCGCCGCAAAGCCCTATTGTTACACTATTTTTACATTGATAAGTTTAATACTTCTAAACTCGATACAGTATTATTTCAAATAAAATGTATAATATTTCCCTTGTCTAATTGCTTTTTGATTCAATATTCGTCGAGTGTACGAATTTACAAGTTACCGAATGGGTTAAATAAATAAATAGTCTCAATTATCTATTTCTTTATTGAAGCACTACTTTCCATAAACCCTCAGTATCTCATAATGGTTTCTATCGTGTTATAGCTCCCTCTTGTACCGGATCTTCGGAATGATAGAGAATATCGAGCACAAGGTACGTACCTTGAGAGTTTCGGCGAAGAAGTAACTCTGTTGGACATCGTCCTGCGGAGGATCAATCATGTAAACATTGTGAAGTCCGGTGAAGCCTCCAGGAACACGACAGTATTTCTCCAGCGCCTGGACAGCCTCCCAGCCCCATTCACGGTATTTCGGGTCCTTTGTCAACCGCCACATCACGAAGTACGACTCGAAGGTCTGAAAGAAAAATATTTTACCTTGGAATTTGGCCGTTGGCCCGTGTTTGTTCGTCGGGAGCGACACTGAAAAGGATGGATTGAATATTCTAGCTTTCATTACCAGCCACGGGGAAAACAGCCGAAAAATAAATGCTGAAACATTTTCCTGTTTGCTTGCTTTTGCTTGTTTGGGTTCCGCTATTTACCAGACGTTTCTGCCCCTTTAATCTGTTAGCCGTACGCCTTATTTCAAAAGTGTATACATAAATTGTGCCGCAAAAATGGACCGACAACTAGTCATACACGGTTAACAGGCTGAAATACTCGATCGAAAACCCTGATGCATAATAAATGAATTGTTTATATATTTAAAATTGATTTACGCTTTGACATTTAATAATTGAACATTTCTTCATTACAGGAAATAATTCTGGTACAAATAATTATCAGATAGCAGAATAAAGAACGTTTTGTATGGTTCTTTTTCAACGTGCAACTCGGAAAATTCCGATAATTAATATCGTACAATTACATTATGGTAATTAATGAATTATAAATATTTCATATGGTAATGGACGGATCGGTATCGACTTTTATTCCCGTTAAAGCTGAAAGCTCACTATAATTAAATGAAATTAATTTACTGAAACTCGTACGAGACGATTTAATCGATCACTGCGACAGGAAATTATAATAATTTCGATTTTAATTAATTAAGCAAATGAAAATTTATTTTGAAAAGCACTCTAAGAAAATATCCAAAGGTCCTTTTTATTATAATTCCATAAAGGGTGATGAAAACTATTAGGTTCTTTAACATTTTATCATAGTTTGGGTATTTCAAATGAAAATAATAAATATTTACAAGGTACTTCGATTGATCAATGAACTCACCTCTGGTCTCAGGATATAGTATTTCTCGCCGTTCTTCAAGCTCTTCGCCTCGTTGCCCTCGATAAAGTGGAAAGCTTCGGGGCCGAGTTTCGTGACACTTCGATCGTAGGACTCGTGACACGTGTTTGTCAGACCAGCGGCTATCGTCATGTATCTTTCAGACAATTCGTTTTGCAGAGTTTTCGCGCCCAGTGCGAACATACCGCCTGCAAGTACACAAAAAATTCTTAAAATTACGATCCTGCCAAATAAACTTCAATTCTTTCATATTCACGCTTCAATTTTCAAAGTTAAGCTGTTTCTTTCTCAACTCACCGGCGAAACACGCCAGATGGCCCATCTTGTGCTCGGGCCTGTCGTACTTCAGATCGGAAACGTAGAGCAGCTTTCCGGGTGACGTCTTGATCATGTGTTGATCTATCGCGACGATCGCTTCGTCGTACATTTGTCGCGCCTCGACGTCTTCTTTGCCCGATTGGATCCAGGCCTTCAGCAGGTACTCGTAGAAACTGTCGCCAAGACCTCCCAACGACATGTGATCTGTGCTCGACAAAAAAGAAACATGATTATCAATCAATCCGTCTTTTGAGAAACACTAAAACAAAAATGGAATAAATATGTATAAGAAAAGCAAAAATTTTCTTAAAATTGAAATATTGTGGCGAAAGGGTTGAAGGTCGACTCTTCTCAAATCGACGGCACTTATGCATTTCGTTTCGAAAAGGACAGCAATTCGCAAAGATGCTTAATATTCCAATGAGATAATTCCTCATTAAACTCGAGACAAAGCCTAAGAAGGAGCTGGCAGACAAATTCCTCGACACTCTCGGCCAGGACAACGGCCATTCATCGTAATTCGCGGGTTCGTCCGTTCGTGAAATTCATTCGACGCCGACAGCCTCCATATCCTCGTTCGTTAACGCGGCCGGGGCTATTCGAGCTTTTCAAAAGCGGATCGCGATTAATAACGCGAGAGGGGGAGGATGGAGGGGACGATGGCCCATCCATCTTCGCGGTAACTCGGCTGGAAGACACGGGAGGACGACTCATTGTGACAACGAGCAGCGAAACGGTCGAACACTTGGGAAACGAGCGGACTCCTTCAGAAGAGCAGCAGACAGACGGTGGTTAACGGATATCGGCGAGGTTTTTGCACGAAGAAGTGGCGTATATATACGCTCGACGACTCGTCCAAAGAGGAGACGGAGGGGGACAAAGAGGAAGTATCCGGAGCAGTTTTACCGCTCGCGACTCCTCTTCGTTGCGGCGAGCCTCGAGTACTTTCATTTTCCTCCCTTTTCCTGTTGCCTGGGCTCGAACCAGAAACGAAATCCGGCGCACGGAAAAGAGACAATTACGATCGAAGCCCGGAGAGAGAGAGAAAATAAATTAGATTCGGCGAAGCGGAACAACGACGACTGTCAGACCGGTAAAGTGGATACAACGGGCTATGGAAGTGCTCCGTTTAACCGGGATTCGGTTAGAATTGTCAAAAATGTCTACGAGAATCGAGGAATATGATGGTTAGCCCGATAACCGGGTCGTTCCTTGACCCGGAAACAATTACTCCCCTTTTGGGATAATATTTCGAAAGGATTACAAATATTTATGATTTATTAGTTATAATATAAATAATTCTCAATTTTTTTAGAAGTATTGCGCATTAATTTTTTAAATTTCTTTGAAAAATAATAATAAAAAATCCAGCTTGATCTCGCAGCTGTTTCGTTTCGTATCATGCGAATGACCAGGTAATTAGCCTGGTCGAGGTCGTTGTCCAAGGAGCCTCGCGATACCCGAGATTCAATAGAATCATAAATTTCAGACTCGAAGCTCGACGAGCAACAAAAGCTCCGGTACGCGAGGAGGATGGACGGTCAGCTTCGAGACGATGATAAATATTCGTCTGGGATCGTCATACGTGCAACGGGAAAATACAAGAGGAACACCGAGTTGACGGAACAACAATGATAGAGGAAGAAGAAGAAGAAGAAGAAAGACGAAGAAGGGGATTTAGCACCTGAGGGGATGCAAGGCATGATAAATGCGATATTCGGGATCGCGAGGAGGAGAGCTTGGGAACGAAGTCTCTCCTCGTGAAGACGACGGAAGCGTAAAAAGGAAAACAGAATAACAAAGAAGAAAAAGAATACAGAGGGGGAGGGAGAAAAGTGGAACGGGAGCAACAACGCTCGCCCCGTGTGTCGCGAGGATACTATTCCGGTCGATATAACTGATAGCCGTCAGATTAAAAATCTATTTGGCTCGAAAAGCATCGAGCCGCGCGAAGATTTATTAAATGAAATTACAGTAATAAAGGATCGGTTGCGTTTATCTCCGACCGTAATTCTTTCTTTTCTCAGCCGACGTTTCTCATTTGTAACGAGAACGTCAAACGGTGTATACGTCATTTTTTATCTTCCCGATCGAGGAATACAGGGAGGAATAATTTCGTCCAAAATGGCACGGGGTTGCTCTTATTTTATTAAAAGGCGAGAGACAAAATGACATCCCTCACAGGGGATAGCTCGATGCCACGTTACTTCTTGCTGCTTCAGCGAAGGATTAAACGTCGATTTTATTATGGAAATATTTTATTCGATCGAAGAAAGATAAGCAGTGTTCGATTTGGTAATTTCCAGGAGAAACCCGCGAGCTCGACGGCCGTTTCGAAAAATAATTTTCATTAAGTGGGCAAAGAATTTACGGAGGTGTTATACGGCGGCGGGAGAATAATTAGTTTCATGGTTTTTCGCGGGAAGATTGATCGTCGGGCGCGGAACGAGCCTGGACAATGATTCGCGCAACGAGGGACAGAGGATTACTCAAGAATGCCGCGCAACATGCTATGCATTCCAAGATTTATTACCGTTGCTGTAATTTATTTAGCATTTATGTAGGTGGACGGGACGCGCGGCGGAACAGAAACGTGGAAACTTTATGAAACTGGAACGGTATTAAACGAAACAAGAAGAATCAACGAAGCGAGATAACGCAGAATTTAAAATTAATCCTAATTCTGCGAATTCACGACACGTTCGAGGATTCAATGGCGCGTAATTCGGAATTAATTCGAATAAATTTCTCTCCATCAGTTACATAAAATCACCTTTTCCCCGCTAATTTAGTATCCTTAACTTAACGTTACCGGTAAGCGTTCGCGAAACGACGACGTTAATTAATCACACGAATATGAATTTGCTGTTATTATTTCAAGAATATATTTTTATTTAAAAATCAAAATATTTGTGAATTAAAACATTTAGATAAAGTAAAAATGAAAATTATTAAACAGTGCTATTTATGGATCAAGGATTAAATAAATCAAAATTATTTGTACAATCGTAGTTGGAATCGATAAAAAATTCAAGCATAGGAGAAATTATGTAAGATCGACTTACGTTGTCCCCATTTCCCGGTCCTGGGATGAATGTAATTCGGATACAGGCCCTTTGGTTTCTCCAGATTCTTCAGCACCTTCCTCACGTTCTCGACCTTGCTCTTGAACACCGGATTACCGGTGATATCGCTGAGATACGTGAATTCCAGATGCATCGTGCCGATCTCCGAAAGTATACTGCACCCGCTGCTCGCCCAGCCGTAATTCTTGCTCGCCTGAAAATTGTTCGACGAATTTAGCTGCGTCCGATTAGAGGAAATTTCGTCGGTGATAAATTTTGCACGATGATCGAACGGATTCAATTAAACGAAATAACCGAGCGTGATAACGAGATATCCCGTCGCAAAATCGGTCACGCTTCTTCGCCGTTCGTCTTCGTCCCTCTCGAAAGATAAATATTAACCCCCTGTCGTGAAATTATCGATCACGCTTCGGATAATAACGGAAACTGAACGCTTTCGTTAATCGAATTTCTGGGGAAATCGACAGATCTTTAATTATCCTGTTCGACTTTCTTTATTTTTAAGAATTTTCAAGAATTCGTAGCAGGACCATTTAGAGCATTTCCAAAAGTTTGGACATTTCCAAAGTGCTTGGTCAACAAAACGAACAATTTATGCACGAATACGCATGCAGGTTGGGTTATCTCGAATCTGAAAATATTTCGCGAGGCGAAAGTTTCGATTCGAAATAATTAACACTAGAGCAGGCCGGGTGTCGGCAGTACGGTCGAAACGAAACCACGGAATCCCAGACTTACCCCGGTATGGAGATTGATGAGGGAATGAGGAATTCCGGTTTCCGTCTGGAAAGCGGGCAACATCCGTTCGCCAAGCTGAGCCGCCTTATCCCGGAACATCACGTCCCCGGTGAGAGCGTAACAGGCCAGCAAGCTTCCCATGAAACGAATGTTCGTCTCGAACAGGGATATCTCGGAGTTCTGTAAAAGAAGGATAAAAAAAAGATACGCTTTCATTAATGCACGTCCATCTTTGCGGGAGAGCTGAAGGATCAAATTCGACTGGCCGGGTTCCAACAACCAGAACGCGTAACGACCGCCGCACGAGGATGGGACTTTAATTCATTTTTCTGGATTATTATAATTTGAGAATCTTGAAACCTTTTTCTTCGGTTCAAATATAACAGATATTTTAAAAAAATATTTAATATTCGAATCGAAAACTTAATTCGAAACCTTGATTTTAAAATGCTGATATATGATACCAAAATGAAGGTATCAATATATTAAATTAGTAATTTTTATTTCACATTTTCATATTTTTCTCTTCTGTTGAATTATTTGTGAACATTAAAGAAAAAACACACGGAAATATCACGAATATATTATTTTTTCTGAAATATAAATCATACGAAATAAACAATCATTTTATAAGGAACAACTATTATTCAACAAATGTAAAAGGAGGACACCTGTGCTTTATCGTTATGCTAATAATATTTCTCAACTTCGCGCGAACGTATAAAAATATTCCTGAAAAACACTAAAAAAGGAGTAAAATGCGAGTTGCATTGCACACCTGTGTCCAGGTGATGGAGACCGGTTTCATATGCGATACACCATAGATTTGTGAAGCCAGCTTGCTTTTTTGTCGTACTAACTCACGTTGCTTGTATTCCTTGAAACGCGCAGTCGTTTTTAGTATTAACAAATGCATTGTATATTCCGCAAGCTCCTCCTCGTCTAACTTTATATTTATTCATGCATTTTCTACCTTTTCTTTTCTATTTTCATAGCTTTGAAATAACACATTTTTCAACTAAATAAATACGGAGAGATCCATAGTAATTTTATAGACAATTTTCAAACCGATTTGTAATGAACTTTTAGGAGTCCAAAGTTAATTTTATGGTACCTAATAATGGCCAATATCCCCTATTGAAAGTTGTTCAGTGGAATGGCGAGTTAATTCGTCGTGCCAGGTGAGAAGGTAAATGAATATATTTGGAAGTTGAAAGTGCAGAAAATGGAAAAAGTGTCGAATCGTCTGAATTAACAAAGCTTATGTCGCCTACAGTTTTGTACAAATCACGATCATTTCTCCACGAGAATGCAACGATACACACACACACACACACACACATACACTGTTCAGAAACGCAATTCCGACGGCTGGTGAATAAAGCGACAGAGGGGGTAGAACGAGGGGGTGGAGGAGGAGGCTTTACTGCGATAAACTCGCGAGATTTAAAGTTGGCCCGAAACTTGTATCCGGCTTTGCAACCAGGCGTCTGCGAAGTGGCGGAAATTCGATGATTAAGTTTCCCAGCCGCTGTTTAATGAGCTAAGATTATTATTAGTTTAGCGCGAGTTATGAAGTTGTTTCCCAACGACAAACTGTCTGCAGCTCGTCTGCTTTGCTTTTCTACCCTTCGTAAATTCTCTTTTGCATCGAGCTTAATCGTGTTGCCAGCCTTTGCTCGACGTTACCGTTGTCATTCCGTCCCGTAGACACTTGCATACATATGCCGACGTGAACGCTCGTTTATCTTTACTTTGTTCCTCTCCGTTTTGACTTCTTTTTTTTTTTTTGCTTTCCTTTTTTCGTACGTCGTGGACGCTGGCCCAGTTATTTTCAGCGACAGCCTTTGATAATAACGTATCTTTGTCGCCGCACGAAGAAATAATTCGATAACAGAACGGGGCTCGATATTGTGACAGAGTAAGGCGAGAAACATTTGTGTAAAATTATTGTTATACATTGGTTGTTTTTGATAACGTATTTTTATTGCCGACGTTATCAAAAGAAATAATTCGATAACACTGGAAAAATATTATGTATCGTGTTATTGTTAATCTATGGTATAATAATAAATTTCACTCAAGGGTGGAATTACTATTATTATACAATTCTAAAATTCTCCGTTATTCCCACGTTTATTTTTCGCCGATACCATTTAAATTCGTTTCATTAGGAAAAGCTGGTGAATTAAATACAGAAGAATTGCAAAGCAAATTAACACGCCACGGTGGAAATCGTTTCGTTTTTCAATTAAAACTTTCCATCGCTTACCTTACGGAATTAATTAAAAATTTTTCAGTTATTCGATCATATTAAATTTGTGGTGCCCGTCGTTGGTGTCCCCCCCCCCCCCCAACATTTTTCATATAATAGCGGTTCAAATATTAAAAATTAACGCCTGGAAGTGTGCAATGTATTTTCGTGCGTTAACGTAACAGAAAGTTGAAAGTAAAATGGTACAAATGAATTTCCATCGATCATGCTGTTGCCTGAAAAAGCGACGTATCTTTTAAGATTACTGACAGAGGCAGCAATCAGCACACAGCATAGGTAATAATTAGGAGGAATATGAAGATAGCGTCGGTAACGGATGAAGGGATATTAACGGATCTCACCTGTAACAGGTAAATTGCTGTTATCTGATTCAGAGACAAAAGAAACGACTGTTAATTAACATTTATGTCCCGACGCTGTGATAACAGCTGGGCAAACCATTTATCTAAATAAGTGTGATATATTTAACTCGTGTTCCGACTATCGACCAATCCATTTATCTGTTTTTTTTTCTGCCGTTCATTTTCAAGCTCACGGTCAATCACTCCGCTTTATTTTCATTAACCAGTAAAACAAACGTTATTCCTGAAATTTAAACGTGAATTACAGTTTGAAAATTATTATTGCATTGGATAAATAACGAAGGGTTATGAAAAAAAATGGCAGGGTTTTGGAGTCCAATGGAGGCCATTGGATTCTGCAGGTCCAACGATGCAAGTTCGAGGTGTCTTGCACGGCGTGATGCAACAAAATGTGGGTACGTCGGTCATAAATAGCACGCTGCAATTTGCCACATTTCGCACGGCCGTGCAGCCGACAGGAAAATTGCAAAATACGATCGGCTCCACCTGTCGTAATCGAGACAATTTATCCTGATCCAAGAGGATGCTGTAGACAGAGGTGTGGCATTCACCGAAGAAAGACGTAATCGCTTTCGCAACAAATACAACGAAATTCCGACGGTTATCCCTGTAATTGATAAGACTTTACGTCTTTCTGATTAGAAGAATTAATATACGTACTCGATTAACATACAAGTTACTGCTTCAATAAAAAGATCACCTGGAACACCTGAAAGAACGTGTAAACGAATAAATCTGAAAGATTGCCGTTTAAGCGAGCAACGGCAAACGATGTGCCATTAAATTACAAAAAGAACCTCAGCGAATTATTGAAGAAAATCTCGGCGGAATAAAACGCGTATCGGCCGATTAAGAAGAGCGAGAAACGAGTTCGAAAATGATAGTCCAGCGGGATGATCGTCGATCGGTAGCCAGACGCGGCATGCGATCACGAAACGCGAATTATGCCTCTTCAAGGTGGATAAGGTGTTCGATTAAACGGCGCACGGAACGGGGCGAGTGTAACAGCGTTAAAGCCGGCGCGGCCGTGCCGCTAGGATGATGGTCTCGAAGTATATTTATAAATCGATCGAGAAACGGGGAGAAAAACGATCGAAGGGGGTAACGTATACATTAAACCGAACACCTGGTTTACGAGGTCGTTAAGTTAAAAGGATTCGACGTCGGCCCCCGAAGTCTATCGCGTTGCTACGCTTTCCGCCTCGACAGGTGTGTCGGATTAACTCGTTTACTTAGGGCCTAATAGCAAGACCTTCTTATTAAACCCTGGTGCTCCGTTAAAAGGAAGCTGCCTCCACTCTCGCACGGCGGCCTTTAACCCGATTTCCGCCCTCCAAAAACCTCCGTACCCTCTTTCAATTTCGTTTGCTGTCGAATTTCTTTTTTCTCTTCTTTTCTCTCCTCGTGGTTGTTTCAGTTCGAGCATCCGTCGGAAGACACGATCGAGAGATCGTTTTTTTTCTTACTCGACCGTGTCCGTCGCACGATCGCGTCCGTGAAATTTAATTTACAACCCGTTTCAGGACGGTGTTAATGAATCGAAGCGGGAAATGAATTTCTTCGCCGTTCTTTTTTTTTTTTATCGCGGATGACTTCGAGCCGCTTCTTGTTCTTTTCTTTCCTTTCGTAAAACGATCGAAGGAAGGATTTTTAATGTACAGTTCCGATCGGAAGCTCGTTCGATTTGCTCGTCTTGTTTGTTTCCCCGTTATTGGTTCACGAGGGAAATATTACGTCCCGTGTCTCCGGCGGATTTTAATTAAAACGTCAGATTTTCTGACCATCTGATAACAATTGCAATTTTTCTCGTGCTTTTTGCATTGTGTCAGAGCAATTTCTTGATGAATTTTCCTGAGAATTGTATGTACAAGTTTATGGGAAAGCTAATAAAATATTTATGTATCGAGTTGTATGGAATTTTGAGCGCTGTTTTGCGTTACTTTTATATCACGATTTTCTATATTTCGAAATGTTTCATCTGATATACAACAACGCGGTATTTTATATTGCAATGCATCCACGCACACCGTAACCGATTAGAAACCTTGTATCCGTTCGCGATACACGATTTCGCAATTAAAACGCAATAACACACGGTGGTTGTAAACTTTTCAATTATTTCGATTACCGCCCGTTCGAAACCTTTGACTAACGAGCGGCGTGAATGAAATTAAAAAATGCCGGCTTCGTATTGGCCCGGCACATTTGATTCTCTCCCCTTTACCCCACTTCGAATTAATACATTCCGTACGTGCTGTGTTGTTCGTGTCCGTGCTCTGATCAAACAGTTTCCCCCTATTTATACGTCCGTTTTTTCTTTTTCACCTTGATCAGAACACAATTCGAGTTCAAATTTGGAACCCACTGAAACCATAATTATTAAAGATACAAAACTGGATTAATACTTATTTTAATACTAATTTTATTTAGTGGTGCATAAATATCGTTACCAGTACTACGGCTTATAAGAAGTTTTTTGATTTCTATATACTAGAAATACTTAGTACGATAATTTCGTGCAAGTCGATTACAGTTTCCTGGGGGGGGGGGGGAGAAGAAAGAGAGGGTAGTTCTCTTAATCAGCATCTACGAACCGGGTTCGCTGCGACGAAAGTGCAACGTGTAATGTAAACTGTATTAACTTCGTATGTTATTAACAGTTGTTTCTAGTGTACAACTTTGAATTTCTGCTTTCGATACAACCTCCCCGTACAATCGAGTCCTTCCTTTAGTTACACATAGTTCGCATCAGTTTCATGCTTTTTCCCATCTCGAACGCACTCAGCTCTGATATTTCGGCAGAACGGCTCCTTGTATCGTGTAATCAGAAGACCATCATTGCAAAGATAATATCACCATAAAATAAGATACTACGGTTTTTAGAAGCTGAAATACGAAAACGCAACGTGAAATACATGGTTACACAGAAACGATGATTTTGTAATATATTGTATCAATAATAATGTACCGACGAGAAACCTTCCATCGATACGGTGTACATGAGTATCAACGAAAAAGTAACCTTTTTGTTGGTTTTTAACATAATCAGTAGCAACAATTTCTGGGTAGCTATTGATGTTTCGTACCAGTTGGTGTTGTAACTGTAAATACCAACTCAGATGTAAATTAGACGCTAATGTGGTCGATTTAAAATACATCCTAGTTTAAGACATTTACATCACTGAAGGGAGCTTGCTGGCGCTGTCCACGATGTAATCAATCACGATGTGCACCAAAAATCCATATCCAAATAAACAAAAGAATAACACCGTGGACAGTATTACTTCTTTCAGGTCTTTCACATACGTCGCGGCTTGAAATACCTTGAACAGACAACAGCAAGTTCCGTATACGTGAAAGAAACGCTGATGGCAGGGGCGACAGCTATTACTCACCCAGAACATATTGGTACTCATACTGAATAGACCTGTGAAGGCGACAATACTGTACGATACCGCAGAATAGGAACGCAAGTCGTAGGAAAACCTTGAGAAACAATCAGGATAAATGATAAATTCAGATACACACATTCTAGGATATATTAACACGAACCGTCAAAGTTTAGCAATTTTGTATACTAATTTTTAAAAAATTCTGATCTTAATGTGTGAAATCTTATCAATACTGATACAAAAGTATACCGACCGAAGAGCTTTCCTGTGTGCAATCACACCAGCCACTAAATAATTTTTGCACCTATTATCGATACACTTTTGTGGCAGATTCAATCGAGTCGATCCCACTGCAATAGCTTTCTCGAAATAGTAACTGAAAATGACATTATCTATATTACCTGTTTTATTAAGTCTTAATATCGTGAAATCTGCTATGTGAGATAAAAGCGTGATAGTTATCTACAGGGAATCCAGTTCAAATCAATCTACTTTATAGATTAAAGTGATATTATCATTTGTCGTTCGAAACATATTTCTTTATAATTTTACAGAACCTCCTTGGGTCGATTTAAAGTGAACACCCTGTACACGGATTGCAATTGCGAATTACTTCAATCACACAGTTTTACCTAGCGATGTATAATAAACTGGAGGCATGGAAACAGTACATAATCAGTATCGATTCCGTTGCAACAATTATAGTTGCACCCAGTACATTTACATTATACATGAAAATATTACAAATAATGGAATGTTTTTCCGTTTCAATCGGATACCTTATTCGTGCTGGAATCGGTATAAAGCTAGATTCGTTCATAGTGAATATGTTATCCCAAATAATAGGTGGAATGTGCCATATTACCATTAAAGAAAGTGGCAAGTAAACAAACACTGAAAAATATAACAACACACCTCAATATTTTCATTCACTTACACATTCATTAATTTCTCGGAAAAAAAATTTCCATTAATCCAAAACAGAATGTCGTTAGTAAATAATACAAAAACGAAAAAAAGCTACAACATTACGAATTAAATACCTTTTTTCTTTACCTGTAAGAACTACTGCGTAACGTTTTCCCGAAGATGCAAAGTGGCGCAAAATTGTTAGTATCTCTTTGTCGTTCGTCTTCCAGTCACGTTTAACTCGTTCAAACAAATCTCTGTACTAAATTATACAGTAGTATATATATTAAAGCTCGATGAATTTGAATCCAATCTTTAAAACTTACATCGTCGATTTTATACCAAAATAGGAAGTACTTTACGAAAACGGTCAGAATTATGGATAAAAACAACGCATCTCTTAGCCGTAGATATAGCGTTACATCTACGGTGATGAAAAATATAAACTAAAAATTTTGTTTGTACGGTGTTAAACGTCGCTTCAACCATTGTACTAATATCTATACGCTGGGAATATTCAAGCAGAAACACAATACATTTCACGACACTATTGTAAGAATTGGTATCTGGTTAGTAGCGAAAGGGTTAAAAATGAAATCTTAACATTTTTTGAGATTATAAAATCACGTATGAAACAGTTTAAAAAATTGAAAGAAAAGCTTCACGTAAAAGGGATTGATCCATGTACGTTGTTTATTAATTAAGCAAACTTGGAAATCGGTACCTCATCCGTTAGGAACACGTATATAAAGAAGCTGAAGATGCAGTTCCAGGCAAATCGAACATTCTTGTTCATGTACGGCCAAAGTCCTACCACCGACAAAGCGAACATAGGTAATCGGTAGAAACTCATCAATTCATTCATCGTGTACAAGAACTCAAGCCCTACTGAACTCTGAGTCGTACACCCTCTGCTTGTCTTCGCCCTTTTCAAAGAGTATCACCCCGTAGATCGATCTTATCACATAACGTGTCCAAACTTCTTTAATTGCAGAAAAATAATTGTTAATATACACAATTGAAGAATTACTAATTTAAACTTAGGGACCAGGTAGATCAACCGATTGATTGATAGTTTGTCCGCGTTCAGTGCACTCGTAAGGAAGTGTTTCCTGATGCCGTGTAACCGATTCGAGAGTTTCGAACTGTCTGACACTGAATTTCTTCTTCTACCCACCCTTACCCCCACTTTCTTCGGAAATAGCTCGATATTATAAAACTTGGTTCCGGCAAAAATACGATACACACAATGTTGCAGGGGAAGAATGATCGACGTGGACTGTAATTTAATTTAATCGATACAGACACGCGACTAAAGTTCGTCGAGAAAAATATACTGACCGAAGGGAGAATCTTCAGGTGTTTATATTTTGTTTCTCTGTACACTTTGTCGAGGCGTGAATAAATTATGTGTCGATACAATTTTACTCCGTTCACCCCTTTTGAATTATGTACGACTGTGTCTGCTTCCTGTGTTCCCCGGAAAAAAATACACATGCGTTGACTTCAGTCTGCGAAGAACACTCGAAGGGGGAACATCGTTGTCATAGAAGAGATTGGAATGTGATGGGTGGACAGAAGAAAGTGTTGCTTCTTTGGTGCTGTTACGCCAAGTTGCAGTTCTCAAGTAAGATATCAACACTATTTGTTTTTTTTCACATTGTGTCTTTTTTATGTATGGTTATCTTCTAATTGCGAATTGATTTTATATTAATGAGGAAGTAAGGGGTGCAATCACGGAGACAGAAATAGAAGTACTAAGGGATTACTGTAATGAATTTCTGTGTCGTTTATTTTACATTCATTTCTGCGGTTTGTTTCGGCGTATTCCACATCTCCTTGCATTTTGTGATCAGAACGCGATCATTTCAAAGATAACATCATCGTAAAATAAGATACTGAGACTTGTAGAAGCTAAAAAACGAAAACGTAATATAAAATATGCTTACAGAGAACCGACGATTTTGTAATATATTGTATTAATAATAATCTACCTTTGAGAAACCTTCGATTGATACGCTATACATGGGTGTGAACGTTATAGTAATCTGCCTGTTGCATTTTAACATAATAAATAGCAACAATTTTTGGGTAGCTAACGACGTTTCGTACCAGTTGGTGCTGTAACTGTTAATGTGGTCGATTCAGAAAGGTTTGCTTTATTGAAATTTTGAAAACTTCACAAGAGGTTCTATTTTCTCGGTACTGAATATCTCAAAAGTTATTTATCTGTAATGAAACTGAAGTATTATATTAAGACATTTACATTACTGTAGGGAGCCTATCGATGGTGTTTAAGAAGTACTGAACCACGAGATGTAAACAAAACATATATGTTGATACAGTAATGACGTACACCACAGAAAATATCATTTCTTTCGGGTTTGTCATATTCGTCACCAACTGAGACATCTTGAACAGTCAGAAGAAAGTTGCGTATGTCTGAAACAAAGGCTAATGATTTTTAAGGGCAGAGGCGACAGAAATTGCTTACCCAGAACAAATTGGTACTCATAGTAATTACACCCGCTACGATGATAATAGAGTAGGATAATACACAACAAGAATTCACGTCATAGCAGTACCTTGAGAAACAAACAGGATAAGTGATAAATATTGAGAAATATTGCGATACAGAAAAGTACCAACCGAAGAGCTTTCCTGTGTGTTATCACACCAGCCGCTAAATAGCTTTTACACCTATTATCGATACATTTTTGTGATAGATAAAATCGAGCTGATCCTGTAGCAATAGCTTTCTTGAAATAGTAACTGAAAATGATAACAGACAATTTGATTAAAAACCCCTCGTCGTTACATTAAATGGTCGAATCTGATATGAAATGAGTATATAAATGCTTCGTAAATATTTTATTCGTAACCATAAATATCTGATTCTTAATTTGGACAATATCTATATTACCTGTTTTATTAAGTTTTAATGAGTGGTGTGCGGTAAGTGGTATTTCATCCTACTTCTCAAATTGTACGATTTTTTTTTTGATATCGTGATATAAAAAAAATGCTGTGTGAGACAAAAGTGTGACAGTTATCTACAGGGAATCCATTTCAAATCAATCTACTTTGAACAAATTATTTAACACGTAGAACTATACATAATTTAAAGTGATATTATCATTTATCGTACGAAACATATTTCTTTATAATTTTACAGAATATCCTTTGGTCGTTTTAAAGTGAACACCCTGTTCACGGATTACAATTACGAATTATTTTAATCACTCAGCTTTACCTAGCGATGTATAATAGACTGATGAAATGGAAAACGAACATAATTAGTATCGATTCCGTTGCAACAAACACAGTTCCTCCCAGTATGATTACAATAGTAGTGACAATTTTAGAGATAATGAGGAATTTTTCTTTGTCATTCAAAAGTTTAGTTGGTATTAAGACGTTCTGCCACAACATAGGTGGAATGTGCCATAATATTATGAACAAAACTGGCAAATACACAAACACTGAAAAACATGCAATGTATCTCCATACTCATATTTACCTATACATCTAGTTTGTCGGAATGAAATTATTATTAAACCAAGGCAGAATGTCGTATGTAAATACTACCAAAGCTAAAAGGAAGGTACAAAATTATGAATGAAATAATTTTTTCTTCACCTGCGAAAATTGCTGCAAAACGTATTCCCAAAGAGGAGTACTCGCGTATAATTGAAAGTGCCTCCTGGTCGTTGATCTCCCAGTCGCGTTTAATTCGATTAATGAAATTTCTATACTAAATTTTACAATATTACATTTATTGGTGTTTGATCAGCTCGAATTCAATCTTTACAACTTACTTCGTCGATTTTGTACCAAAATAGGTGATATTTCGTGAACATGCCCATACTTGACGCCAAAAACAATATATTTCTTAACCGTTGATAAAGTGTTGCAGGTATGGTGGCAAGAAATATAAACTAAAAATTTTGATTGTACACTGTTAAACGTTGTTAAACGTTGCATCAACCTTTGTATTAGTACCTATCTGTTTCTAGCAGATATACAATAAACTCGACACTGTTGTAAGAATGGTATCTGATTATTAGCATAAGGGTTAACAATTTTAGGGGACTTTAAATATTTTTTCAGACTATAGAATCAAGTATAAAACATTTTAAAAAACTGTAAACAATTGTGTAAAAAACTGTAAAATTCCCAAAAAAGAGGTTCGAGTGAAAAAGATGATTACATGTATGTTGTTTGTTAACAAAAGAAACTTGGAAACTGATACCTCGTTCATTAGTAGCAGCCAAAGAAGAAAGCTGTTGATACTGTAACAAACCAATCGACTTTTCCTGTTCATATAGGGCCAAAGTCCTAACACCGACAAAGTGAACATAGGTAATCTGTAGAAGCTCTTGAATTCACTCATCGTGTACAAGAAGTCAAACCCTATTGAACTCTGAGTCGTACACCCTCTGCTTGCCTTCGCCTTTTCCAAAAAGTATCACCCAGTAGATCGATTTTATCACATAACGTTTCCAAACTTCTTTATTTGCTGATAAATAATTGATTATATACACTATTGAGGAATTATTTAATTAAAATTAAGGATCGGGTAAATCAACCAACTGTTGGATATAGTTTGTCCACGTTCAGTGCACTCGTAAGGAAATGTTTCCTGATGCCGTGTAACCGATTCGAGAGTTTCGAACTGTCTGACACTGAATTTCTTCTCCTACCCACCCTTACCCCCACTTTCTTCGGAAATAGCTCGATATCATAGAACTTGGTTCCGGCAAAAATACGACACATACAATGTTGCAGGGGAAGAATGATCGACGTGGACTGTAATTTAATTTAATCGATACAGACACGCGACTAAAGTTCGTCGAGAAAAATGTACCGGCCGAAGGGAGAATCTTCAGGAGTTTATATTTTGTTTCTCTGTACACTTTATCGAGGCGTGAATAAATTATGTGTCGATACAATTTCACGCCGTTCACCCCTTTTCAATTATGAACGACTGTGTCTGCTTCCTGTGTCCCCCGGGGAAAAAAATAGAAACGCGTTGACTTCAGTCTGCGAAGAACACTCGAAGGGGGAACATCGTTGCGATACAAGAAGTTGGAATGTAATGGTTAGACAGAAGGAATTGTTCCTTCTTTGGTGCTGTTACGCTAAGTTGCAGTTCTCAAGTAAGACATTGAACTATTAGTTTACTTTTTGCATTGTGTGTTGCTTTATGCGTGGTTTTCTTCCAACTGTGAATTGATTTCATATTAATGAGGAATTAATTGGTGCAGTTACAGTGAGAGAAATAGAAGTACTAAGGGATTACTGTAAGGAATTTTTATGTCGTTTAGTTTAATTATTAATACTCACGCATTGCATATAAAATAGAATACCTGATCTGTGTTATTTAAACAGTATCTATTTAAACTATTTAGTTACACACAGTTCGCATTAGCTTTATACATTTCTTCTGTTCTTAACGAATTCGGCCCTAATATTTCGAAGGAACATCCTAAAGTTTCCTACGGTTTGTTTCGCCGCATTCCCCACTTCCTTGCATCTTGTAATCGGAACGTGATCATTTCAAAGATAACATCACCATAAAATAAGATACTGAGACTTGTAGAAGCTAAAAAACGAAAACGTAATATGAAATATGCTTACAGAGAACCGACGATTTTGTAATATATTGTATTAATAATAATCTACCTTTGAGAAACCTTCGATTGATACGCTATACATGGGTGTGAACGTTATAGTAAACTGCCTGTTGCACTTTAACATAATAAATAGCAACAATTTTTGGGTAGCTAACGACGTTTCGTACCAGTTGGTGCTGTAACTGTTAATGTGGTCGATTCAGAAAGGTTTGCTTTATTGAAATTTTGAAAACTTTACAAGAGGTTCTATTTTCTCGGTACTGAATATCTCAAAAGTTATTTATCTGTAATGAAACTGAAGTATTATATTAAGACATTTACATTACGGTAGGGAGCCTATCGATGGTGTTTAAGAAGTACTGAACCACGAGATGTAAACAAAACATATATGTTGATACAGTAATGACGTACATCACAGAAAATATCATTTCTTTCGGGTTTGTCATATTCGTCACCAACTGAGACATCTTGAACAGTCAGAAGAAAGTTGCGTATGTCTGAAACAAAGGCTAATGATTTTTAAGGGCAGAGGCGACAGAAATTGCTTACCCAGAACAAATTGGTACTCATAGCAATTACACCTACTACGATGTTAATAGAGTAGGATAATTCACAACAAGAATTCACGTCATAGCAGAACCTTGAGAAACAAACAGGATAAGTGATAAATATTGAGAAATATTGCGATACAGAAAAGTACCAACCGAAGAGCTTTCCTGTGTGTTATCACACCAGCCGCTAAATAGCTTTTACACCTATTATCGATACATTTTTGTGATAGATAAAATCGAGCTGATCCTGTAGCAATAGCTTTCTTGAAATAGTAACTGAAAATGATAACAGACAATTTGATTAAAAACCCCTCGTCGTTACATTAAATGGTCGAATCTGATATGAAATGAGTATATAAATGCTTCGTAAATATTTTATTCGTAACCATAAATATCTGATTCTTAATTTGGACAATATCTATATTATCTGTTTTATTAAGTTTTAATGAGTGGTGTGCGGTAAGTGGTATTTCATCCTACTTCTCAAATTGTACGATTTTTTTTTTGATATCGTGATATAAAAAAAAAGCTGTGTGAGACAAAAGTGTGACAGTTATCTACAGGGAATCCATTTCAAATCAATCTACTTTGAACAAATTATTTAACACGTAGAACAATACATAAATTAAAGTGATATTATCATTTATCGTACGAAACATATTTCTTTATAATTTTACAGAATCTTCTTTGGTCGTTTTAAAGTGAACACCCTGTGCACGGATTACAATTACGAATTATTTTAATCACTCAGCTTTACCTAGCGATGTATAATAGACTGGTGAAATGGAAAAAGAGCATAATTAGTAACGATTCCGTTGCAACAAACACAGTTCCTCCCAGTATGATTACAATACTAGTGACAATTTTAGAGACAATGAGGAATTTTTCTTCGTCATTCAAAAGTTTAGTTGGTATTAAGACGTTCTGCCATACCATAAGTGGAATGTGCCATAATATTATGAACAAAACTGGCAAATACACAAACACTGAAAAACATGCAATGTATCTCCATACTCATATTTACCTACACATCTAGTTTGTCGGAATGAAATTATCATTAAACCAAGGCAGAATGTCGTATGTAAATACTACCAAAGCTAAAAGGAAGGTACAAAATTATGAATGAAATAATTTTTTCTTCACCTGCAAAAATTGTTGCAAAACGTATTCCCAAAGAGGAGTACTCGCGTATAATTGAAAGTGCCTCCTGGTCGTTCATCTCCCAGTCGCGTTTAATTCGATTAATGAAATTTCTATACTAAATTTTACAATATTACATTTATTGATGTTTGATCAGCTCGAATTCAATCTTTACAACTTACTTCGTCGATTTTGTACCAAAATAGGTGATATTTCGTGAATATGCCCATACTTGTCGCCAAAAACAATACATCTCTTAACCGTTGATAAAATGTTGCAGGTATGGTGGCAAGAAATATAAACTAAAAATTTTGATTGTACACTGTTAAACGTTGTTAAACGTTACATCAACCTTTGTATTAGTACCTATCTGGTTTGAGCAAATATACAATAAACTCGACACTGTTGTAAGAATGGTATCTGGTTATTAGCATAAGGGTTAACAATTTTAGGGGACTTTAAATATTTGTTCAAACTATAGATTCAAGTATAAAACATTTTAAAAAACTGTAAAATTCCCAAAAAAGAGCTTCGAGTGAAAAAGATGATTACATGTATGTTGTTTGTTAACAAAAGAAACTTGGAAACTGATACCTCGTTCATTAATACCAGGCTGAACAGGAAGCTGTTGATACTGTAACAAATCAATCGACTTTTCCAGTTCATATACGGCCAAAGTCCTAACACCGACAAAGTGAACATAGGTAATCTGTAGAAGCTCTTGAATTCACTCATCGTGTACAAGAAGTCAAACCCTATTGAACTCTGAGTCGTACACCCTCTGCTTGCCTTCGCCTTTTCCAAAGAGTATCACCCCGTAGATCGATTTTATCACATAACGTTTCCAAACTTCTTTATTTGCTGATAAATAATTGATTTTATACTCTATTGAGGAATTATTTAATTAAAATTAAGGACCGGGTAAATCAACCAACTGTTGGATATAGTTTGTCCACGTTCAGTGCACTCGTAAGGAAATGTTTCCTGATGCCGTGTAACCGATTCGAGAGTTTCGAACTGTCTGACACTGAATTTCTTCTCCTACCCACCCTTACCCCCACTTTCTTCGGAAATAGCTCGATATCATAGAACTTGGTTCCGGCAAAAATACGATACATACAATGTTGCAGGGGAAGAATGATCGACGTGGACTGTAATTTAATTTAATCGATACAGACACGCGACTAAAGTTCGTCGAGAAAAATGTACTGGCCGAAGGGGGAATCTTCAGGTGTTTATATTTTGTTTCTCTGTACACTCTATCGAGGCGTGAATAAATTATGTGTCGATACAATTTTACTCCGTTCACCCCTTTTCAATTATGTACGACTGTGTCTGCTTCCTGTGTTCCTCGGAAAAAAATACACATGCGTTGACTTCAGTCTGCGAAGAACACTCGAAGGGGGAACATCGTTGTCATAGAAGAGATTGGAATGTGATGGGTGGACAGAAGAAAGTGTTGCTTCTTTGGTGCTGTTACGCCAAGTTGCAGTTTTCAAGTAAGACATTAACATTATTTGTGCACCACTATGATGGAAGTAGAGGTACTAAGGGTTTACTGCAATGAATTTCTGCGTTGTTTGGTTTAATTATTAATCAATATTTTCCTTTTTCAATACTTCGGCGGTAATAGAGATTTAATTTCAGACTCTTTAATAATTTAATTTATATAACTGATGTACATTTATTTAAAAAATTGAATCAACATTGAATGTAACCTTTTTTCTGGTATATTTGTGGGATGAATGGTTTGCGATGTGTGTGTGCGGACGGCAGGGTCAGGTTGCGAGGAACCGGCGCCAGTATGTTTGAAAAATTCGAGTGACTGAGAAAGTGTGAACAAAAAGTGTTTGGAACCGAGTGATAGGAAAGTGGTGCAAGATGGTGAAAGGATATATACAGTGAATGTTTGTGCGTGTAGACAAATTTTGTGAGAGTGCGTAAGAGAGCGAATAGTCAGCGAGCGTTTAGTATTTCAAATATGTATCCTATTATTATTAACCAGCGTAGCGTGTTTAATAATTAATTTCCCCATTCCCCCCGAATCCTACACATTTAAAAAACCAAGAAAGTATCTGAGTAACACTCTGGATATGTTCGTACGTGACTGTAAATGGTATTCTCTTTCCCTTTTATTAATTACTCGATTATATTAAACCAAAGCAAGTTCGCGATATTCTTCTCTAAGCAATTCCATCTAACCCATGGATTTTCATGCTTTCGTCCACAAGCGCGTAGAGACACGTATCTCGAACGAACATTTCCAGCTATGCATTCTATATTCAAACCAAGCGGCAATGCCAAACCAGGGGTCGATAAAAAAGCAACCGTGTTTCAACAAACAATCCACGTAACGACGTACCACGAACGCGTCCACCTAATTCTCAATGAGGAGGTTACCGTAGAATAGTCGGGCAAAGATTTCCACCCGTTCTTCCGCCTCCATTCCCGTTTATTTGACGCGTTCCTCCCAGATCCAGCCTTGGTCCACGGTTCACGGACAGTAAAATGGAATTGTGATGATTATTATGGTGTCGTTGGTACGGACGTGAATGGAGCGGAAAAAGAAAGAAAGGAGAAGGTAGCAAAGGGAGAGAGGAGAGAATCGCACGGAACGTGGAGGACTGCTTAAGGAGAATCACGACGAGAGGGGTGGATCAGGTGGCGAGTCGAGTTGAAATTGGTCCTTGGCCAATATTGCTCGCCCCAACGCCGGCACCGATGGCACCTTAACTATGAGATACGTGACGAGCCACCTTAATGATTCATGGACATCCAACAAGAAGAACAGCGAGCTCGAAGAATCGAATAAATCAGGAAACTACTGAAACTATAATTAGGGGTATGTACTACACAACGAAACATAACTTCTATTTTCTTCAATATCTCGTGTAATAAATGTATGTGTGCTTTTTTAAATATATTCTCGAACGAGACACTTGTAGGAATAATTCAGATTTGGGAATTTATTAGGAAATTTAAAATAATATTTCTGTTTTAACTATAACCACATAGACAGTCCACTCTGAGATGGGTTATAAATTACTAAAATAATAACTAATGTACTGTGCGTACAAATTAATATTCTGTAAAATATTTTTAAGAATTTCTTGTAAACCATGTAATTTTTTACGAGTCTAAGGATTCTGAGGAATTTTAGATTTCACAAAAGTGCTTCAAATAAGTTCTTACCATTGCTATTGTCGTTTATATGTACGAAGGTCCATTGAAACGTTTTCTGTAAGTTGCATATAAGACGGATATAAATAATTTTTACGGAATGAAAGTTTAACCAGGGCACAAAATTAAATTTGTATCACGAAAGTGGTTCAGAGTAGTGGCGCTATATGAGCAGCATGATATTGCATCGCGTAGCAATAACGAGCAGGCAATAATAGTGTATTAAAACAAAAAAAAAAAAAAAAAAATGGGGCCAAGCATCCTTGAAAAGCAGCTCTCATAGAGATATATTTAGGTGTAATAACCGGGAATTCGTTCCTTCGCGAAGAATTTCAACCTTCTTAATAAAGTTCTGAGATGAACCACTCGACATAAAAATGTTCTTCCCAAGATCGATCATTCGCAACAAGCGTTCATACACTGACTTATTGTTTCCTATTTCTTTTCAATAAAATAGCTACAGTTTTTTAACATTTTTGAAGAACTAGGTAAATTGATAAACTATTCATTACAGAATGGTTGAATACATTAATAGTTAACAATTCGGTTGAAGCACATTTTTCATTCACCACCATAGATCCATAGAAAACCCTTGCCACTTTTGGGCCTACTTTTCTTTTTTGCCCTTAGAAATAAACTTTCAACTACGATACTATATAATTATAAAAAAAAAGAAAATATGAGTGCACCCATAGCTCTAGAATTACTTTAGTCATAATTGGGTAGCTAGTTTATCCTTTAGCTCCTCTATACAAGGCATATCGCTACTGTTACGTATTTGGGTCAATATCCATTCCAAAGAAAGTTATAATCCCTAGTAACTTCGAAGTATAAAACAACTAGCGAGGCCCCCTTCCCTTTTTATCCAATTTTCCCTAGGAAAGTATAACATCCTCGCCACGATGGCCAGAGGCCTGTCAGCGAAAGGGATAATATCCGGACAATATAGGAAACGATGATCGCGTGCGGTGTTTCCGGCGGTAGCCACTACACCAGGAGACGGATTACGCGAATATGATTACCCGCTGGAGATTGTTCGCGAAACAGCCAGACGATTCGGGGCCCGGGTGGAAAGCGCTCGCGTGCTTTCCAGCCACTTGTAAGGGTGTACGGTACAAGCCCGTCTGTACAGCCTGGAGATAGTCACGGAAGCACTTTCGTGAGTAACAAGTTTCGACGCACGTTTCGCATGCTCCACTTTTGCTCCGTTCACGACGACCACCGATGCTTACTCGCCTTTCGGGGTCGTGGTGGAAAGTGGTTTTCAGGAAAATGAGCTTTGCCTCGTATCTCGGCGCGGCGTGGTGGCTGCTTTTTACGCCGAACAAGCGGAGAGTATCGTGACCGGGAACATAACCGGGGGATCCGTTTCTGCAAGCATTGTTTCTTACGATCCTGCGAGATTAGCTCGAATTAATGGGAACAGAACGATACTCACCGCGGAACGATGATTCCCCGGTACGACGGAGGCGGTGAAATTGGATATTCTTTTTTAGAACCGATTCAGAGCGTTGATATCTTCCAATATCATCAACGCGTTAAGCCTGACACGATTTCACGACAGGAGAACAACGCAAATCGGCGCTTGCGATACGTCGATTCGATGCTCGAGATTTGCGAATGGTTAAATAAAAAATCCATTGATATCAGAATCGCCCGCCAGCTTTAACGCGTCGCGATGAAAAAACCAGCTTCGGATAAACATCGAATCTCCATTCGCTCGTAATCACCCGTTCGTACGAATTTGATTGCGCAAGTCGAGCGGAGCAAATTGCGCGAGTGTGAACCGAGCTCGACGGAACGGTAATAACACATCGGCATACAATGCAAGCGACGAACGCGCACGGGAAAGAAAAGCGACACTGTAATTTCCTACGGGTCGACTACTAACCGGCAACGCCGACGATGCCTAAAATAATTCCCTTTCACGGATTTCAGCCGTTGATCCGTGTAACTTTGCGCCCCGGGCGCGACGACGTTCCCATGGATGGCGGATAGAGACATTACGCGTGCACTTTAGATAAGAGAACCGTCTCGGTAGCGTTGCGAAAGTAACCGAAGGAGTATCATTCTTGCGATTCTTGCTATTTCCTTTGGAAGCCTTTCCACGGTACAAATGCACCCCCTCGATCGCGAACGTCGATTCGCAGCTCGCTCACTGATTATCGAGCAGACGCTTCACGCTTCGTTTCGAACGAATCGTTTCCCCCATTTCGTCGAAGATAGTCAGAGTTTGACCGAGACGAGACGCTTGTAATTTCACGCCGCTCGCTTCGCCCTTCCTCCGTTCTCGAAGGCTCTTAAGCGATTTCGATTTTTTGTTAACAGGCCTTTCTAACCCCCGATGGGAGAGACCGAACAACTCCGATCCCTTATCGAACCATTTTCGCTTTCCTTTTTACTCTTGCCACGCTTTCAGCCTGCACTGTGATTTCTGCCTACGCTTCAATCGTTGGATACGTTCGTATTTTTAACAACGTTCAGTCCTCGAACGATAAGGATGGATCAACGATGATCCGGACCTAGAAGTTCACGGTACTTCGATTGTTAATTCGAACGGCGTAAAAAATGATACAGCGATTTAAAAATTGACAATTGAACCTTCACTCGTACAGAAATCGGGTGAATCTTTGATGCAATTTTTATACGAATTCGCAATATTCGTTCTCGAGGGTGGAACATTCACCCTCTAGTAGATGCAATTGCACCCTTCTTCCCTCGTCTACTCCCGCTTTTTACCCTCGAATTAGCTGACGTGTTTATACGAAGGGTGGATCAAAACGATTGGCAGGAGGTGTAATTCAAACACCATTTACTACGCTGTTTACAGGAAGGGGGTTGTTTCTAATTCGTGTTACTGCAATTATGTTACCCACAAGGGGTGCAGGAAGCTTAAATTGCAGGTAATGTTGGTTATTTCGTGTTATATTTATTAAAACAAGAAACCCTTTTAGGACACTGAATTTTTCTACGTCGTTTATAATAAATTGTTTATTATAACTGTATTTCGTTGTATTCCACACCTCCTTGCATCTTGTAATCAGAACGTGATCATTGCAAAGATAACATCACCGTAAAATAGGATACCGCGGTTCGTAGAAGCTAAAAAATGTCTGACACTGAGTTTCTTCTCCTACCCACCCTTACCCCCACTTTTTTCGGAAATAGCTCGATATCATAAAACTTGGTTCCGGCAAAAATACGATACACACAATGTTGCAGGGGAAGAATGATCGACGTGGACTGTAATTTAATTTAATCGATACAGACACGCGACTAAAGTTCGTCAAAAAATGTACCGGCCGAAGGGAGAATCTTCAGATGTTTATATTTTGTTTCCCTGTACACTTTGTCGAGGCATGAATAAATTATGTAGCGATACAATTTCACGCCGTTAACCCCTTTTGAATTATGAACGACTGTGTCTGTTTCCTGTGTTCTCCGGAAAAAAATACACATGCGTTGACTTCAGTCTGCGAAGAACACTCGAAGGGGGAACATCGTTGTCATAGAAGAGATTGGAAAATGATGGCCAGAGAGAAGAAAGTGTTGCTTCGTGCGTATATTATGTGCGATTATCTTCTAATTGCAAACACAGTGGCAGAAGTAAAGATACTATGGGATTACTTTAACGAATTTCTGTGTTGTTTAGTTTAATTATTAATCAATATTTTCCTTTGTTGGTTCTTAGGCGGCAATACTGGTCTGACAGAGATACCAAAAGTTTGCTCCGTTCGAAGTGACGTTGCACCAAACCATCCATTCTTCGGCGAACGTCAGAACGTGTCTGGAATCCCGGACGTCCAAGAAGCTTCCTGTACTGCACTCCGACCTACGGTGCATTAGCTCGACCATCATTAGCATACACGGTGCGTTTGAAACATTAATGGCCTTTAATGTAATACGACGAACGGCAAATGTACAGCTTGTACTTAAGACCGGTGTTAATCGATCGATAGAGAAATTTGCATTATTTCCCTCGCGGTGACAAAATCGTGGCAAATAACACGTTACATGTGAATACGCACGCGTAGGACGGTGGTTTTCCTCCCCTTCGTAAAAGGGGTGCATTTGCGTTCGGGTATCTTAGACGCAAAACAGATAGTCTTTCCTAGCGTTATGGAAATTTAATGTCGTTCAACTTCCCTTCCGTGCCCGGCTGTTTTATGACCCGACTCTGCTTTCCTCCTATTGCTGTATTTTGCTCGCTCATTGTCGTTCCATCTCGCGCAACAAGTTGCTACCTATTCTAGCCAGCGACGCGAACGGTCTGCGCGACGAGTTCGCTTCCAACAGCACAGCGTTCCGCTCCGAGCGTACGCTTTACTACTTGCGGCCGACTATATTCGTTCGTCGATCACTGGGTGCCACGGCTATGTTCGCTCGACGTTAATCGTTCCTGTTTCAGAACAGTAGGTATGTCATTGAAATCTTTATCTTCCTGGAGTTAAGAACACCTTACACTGAGCTATTTCTTGTTGACAACAAAATTATTTCTATTTACGTCTAGATCGCCTATGCCTTGCGTGTTAAGTTTATATTTAATATTAAGTTCGCCTTATCTGTCTGAACGACGGATTTCCATAAGATTATTTTATTGACGAAATAAAAATGATCGATGATTGAACCGGTAACGAATTAAAGTTTATTCGATTAATGCTTGACACTGATATACGTTTCAAGTTTGTGATATAGGTACGTTATTGTGCAGAAACACTTTAAGGATGTTACAAGTTTACCATCTGGTACAAGCACGTGTTCCTTATTGGATTTCCGCATAAAGACTAATAACAATTTAGGCAGAGAAATGGCACGGCGTCACGTGTTCATACAGCCTTATTTTATTAAGTGATATACACAGGCTGGAGATCTATAAATTTCAGCAGAAGCACCACTTGCAATTCCCGTGCATAATGAACAAAGCATAAAATTCAGCTTTCTAACATACATGAAGAGTTTCAAACACTGGAGAACAATTTCTTTGATGTATACTAACCTTGTTCGCCAAAAGAATGAGAAAATCTAAGTTATCCTCTGATGCTGTTTAGGAATCCAAGGATTAATATCGAAACATTTAGGACTGAACTTGAAGCTTTCCCCTCATTTCCTTAGCACTGCAATTAGTTTCGTGAGGAATCTGTGAATATACCGATACAGTATTAGTATTAATATCTGAATCAGTATAAGCCGTGTTAGTGCGTCTTCAGACTCTTGATGAACCTCGGTAATACGCCCCGTTTCAACACGATTTACACCCAAAAGTCTCAAACACCATTAACTGCTCCATAATTACACAGACACTATTCGCCAAAGGGAGGATGTTAATTACAATTATAGTATAGAATGCACGGATGGATCTCAGTGCAGTCCAAAACTATCCTAACTCTTACAATTACAAATATCTAAAAACTTAAGACACGTAACTTAAGAAACTAAATATTATATATTAAAAATTTAAAAATTTAGGACACGTAACTTAAGAAACTAAATATCTGAATTATCTAACTCATTACAAGTAATCCCTTAAATTACGTGTCGTAATGTTATCGAATACTACTCGACAATTTTTATTTTAATTTCCAACGAAATGATAAAAATTCTCGAATTTTGGTAGGCCATATCAGCTGCATTTTCGTTCATACGATGCAGGAAAGCATTGAACAATACCTCGTTAACTATGCACATTCGTGTTACCGGTTCGTTCGATGTTCACCGTACACGTTTCGCGGATGAATATACGGGATAACATTATTTTTGCTACGAATAAAGCACAGGAAAACAGGAGAACTTGATACTCGCGAACTGAAAGCATTGGAAAATTTGTGGGTACATTCTGCAACAGGTAATATGCGTATACGAACGTTGTTACCAAAAAAATTGTATTTTACCGTGTTTGAAAATTCGAGCAACGACGTGAAAATACCAGCTTCAGAGTATGAGAAGCCCTTCAGGATTTGTTCCAGAATGAACATTTAATTAATTAAAACAACACAATTACCTGAAACGATACGGTAGCAGCAAGCAGAAGATACGCGAAGAAAATTTGAAAAGTTTGAAGCCAGGGACGAGAGCTCGACCAAACTCCGATAACCAGAAGCAGCCTCTTATAAAACGAATAATCGGATCTTTCCACGAACAACATGCTCGCGCCAGCTACGAAAAACGTATGGGGTCGAATCGATTCGCGACCCTGTCTACGACCCCTTCACGAAACTCTCGAGACATAAAACCGAGGGATGATAGCAACGAAATGATTGACGGGGGGTGCAATTTGTGGGGTCGATGCGTGCAACGAATTCTCGCCGTGCGAGGGTGCAAAGAATAACACTGATGGGCAAATTACACTTAATATCTTGGCGAGGTTTTCTCGAACATTTCCGCTTTTTATCTTTCTCATCGACTGCGACGCAAGCGCACAATATTTTTCCTCGCACGGGTCTTCGATCACTGCGGTATCAAACGTTGCGCCGTACACATCGCTTCCTGTTCCGCTACGTTATCGAAAAGATAAGAAAGATATTTCATGGATGGGTAAAGTGAATTAAATTCCGCATTTTTCTATAATTTTTGAAACAAATCTGTTAAAATAGAATGTGAGAAATGTAAAATTTGATTGTCCAATAAATGCAGAATATTTTTCCAACAACTTGCGCTGTTAAAAAAATTATTTCAATTGTAAAGCCTCGAATATTTCAAATCGCGATAATAAAAGAACAGGGAAATAACTTTGAAAAGTTATTTGTTCGCGGTTAAAGGGCGATCGATTTTCCATTAAAGGGTGTGAATGTAAGTCATGGGGAAAAAGTGGTGCTCGAGGAGAAAATCGATATACTCTTGTAACACGGTAAACGCATGGCAAACTGTACTCTTAAACTTTCCAAGAAAAAAAAAAAAAAAAATATAACAAGAATCATTTTTATATCCCAATTAGAGCTGCTATTAAAAAATGAAATTGGAAACAAAAGGAATCTTAGGATAATATTTCTAATGAATGTAGAACATTTTTAGCAGCTATTGAAATAATGTTTATTAATCTACATATTAAAAAAATTCGTGAATTTGTTCGATTCACTCATCGCTCATTTTGGAGGAGTACAATAGCATAAAGTAACTCATCGACAAATTTAAAATCTAAAAGGAGAAAAATATAGTTAACAGAACAACTCGAAACCGTAATCAAGAATGGATAATTAAATTATTTAAGTTCGTTACCGCGGCAAACGATTGTATTGACAACTCAAACAAACCGACAACCACTTTTACGTTTTTTGAGCATTTCAACATCAGGAATAAATAGAATTTTTGGGCAAACAGCGGTGCATCGTACCACTTCGCGTTGTACCTATAAAAGTGATGTGCTTTTCCATTTTTTCAAATTCGAAACACGTTTTCGTTACTTTTTATAGTTTACTGTGAATTTCATAAAAATGTTACTTACAGACTAACGAAAACTTCGTCGGAATGATCCATTATGCTCTGTGCGGTTTGATTACCCATGTATATCACGAGATAAAAAAGAAAAAATATCTGCGATGTAACTGCTGCTTGTTTCAGGTCGTGCGCCATTATCGACTGAAAAATCTGTTGACCAAAGAAACTAATTTCTTTTCTGTATATAGGTAATTAAGATCTTAATTTTTTTTTTTCAATCTTCGATAAATAGATATTATGACCTACTCACACAAAGAGCAAGAAACATGACAGAAGTCATGATGAAAATAAGGAGAATCGTGAAAGTTGTCTGAAATGTTGACAGCATGTAGTCCAAAAACCTTTGAGAAGACAAAAGAAAAAGAATCCTCGTTATAAAAAATTTAACGCGTTAATAATATCCCCCAAAAAATCTAAATTGAACGTAATTAGTTAGTAATTAAAGATTGAAAACACCAACCAGATTGCTCGTTTGTGCATGTTCAGGGCGTTAACTATGTTTAAATAAATAGCGTAATTCTTGCGCACGTTGGAAAATTCGTTCGCAACGTTATCCAAAGCGTGTTCTAGTTGGTAACTAGAAAAGGAAAAAGTATTTTGCAATAACTACAAAAATCGAAAAGTTTGTTACCAGAAGCGCTTACCCGGCAATTTTAAACAATCCACAAGTATGCTGCGTCAATATGTAATAAAACGTAATAGAAGTGACTATCGCTACTACTCCCGTAAATAGCATCATAACGTCGTAAAACTGCATCATGTGAACGTACTTTTCTTTATCAGAGAAGGAATATATAGGAAGTTCATGCGTTTGAGAATTGTTTACCGGCATCAAAATAGTGATAACCAATGGTAGTATGTACACTGTCGCGAACGAAAGATAAAAGAACGCAAACGTCACTGAAATTATAAAGAAAAAAATGAAAAAATCAAAAATGAATCTAATACACAAATAGACTCTGATACGTAACATCTCAAACTAGTATTGTTTATTTTATTTTTATTTACTTGTAATTTAAAATTTGATAATTTTGTGACACATTGCGAACATTTGCAAACACATAATTTCTTCAATTACTCATGATTTTGGTTCAATTCAATCATTTCAAATGGATAGCGAATATTTTTATGAAACAATTAATTTTTGTTTAAAGCTATTCACTATCCATCAGACTGGAAATTTTGTATAATTGATTTCTTACTTAGTTTCTATTTGGATATCAAAGAAAGTATGTAGCTGTCAAAATATGTAACTAAAGTAATTTTTAAAAGGCAACAGAATCATATGGGCCAACATAAAAATTTTTGATTTTGTGACACAAATGTACCTGTTATAACCTTGGTACATATCTTTCCGTCGTTCGCAAATCTTTTCAATATATTCTCCTCGTATTCTTTCCCATTTATAATTATCCAGTCATTTTTGATGTGATCATACAATATCTTTATCTGTGTTTCGAAACAAAAAGATATTTTTACTCTACCGATGATAATACGTTTTTAATACTATCATATAACTAAGTACTTAAAATACAACTAAATATACAAAGAAATTGTAACGTGATTGACATTCTCATTCGAGAAATTTAGATAAGAAATTATTGAATAAAAATTATTTGCATGACTCACATTGTCCGCGTACACGTAGAGTGAACAATATTTTACAAAGTATATAACCGAAGAAATGATACGTATGATACTGAATACAAGTGAGTCAAAATCCTCCTGTGAGGCGCGAAATGATAGAATCTGAGGAAAAGTGACATAATTGGTCAGGCAATCGATCGATTGTAAAAGAAGTTCAGAAATATCGGAACGTACCCGCAATATCGAACACATCATAAGCAGAAAAATGATCAGGATGTTTTCAACTCGGGCCAGCTTACTTCTCTTATAAGGCGACAGACCCAAGAACTTCAGAAGTTGTAGATTAATATTGTAATAGTCTTTATTAGCAAAGTCCATCCTGCACGAAGGTCGACGACCATCTGACCCCGGTAACGTCTCTCAATCCCAACGACAGTTTTTTTCTTATTTTCTACAAAATTAAACTCCGGACCCTCGACGCATCATGGACGAGATAATGACGGTTGAATGACGCGAATTAAATAAATTACAGCGTGGGAAACAGGTGGTGTTTCGCACCAAGGGTGCTAAAACACTCCCCCTCGTTTTCAGCGCAAGCGTGTTGCCGATTGCACGCGCAAAGAAACGCTTTAGTGCGAGCTGCATCGTCGTCAAAAACGTTTCGTGAAAAGTTCTCAGCTTGGAACGGGATCGCTTTCTTTGACCTTACGCTTTGCGTTGGAGTCGTTTATAAATTGGAGAATGACTCGTTGCCGTTTTAGCCCAATGATAACCGACTGTTTCTATTGTGTTGATAGTTTAATTGTTCAAGACAGAAGTGCAAAAGAGTGTCGTTTATAAGACGATAGGTGTTTGTTCAGATAATACGAGGCCTGAATTATGTATATTCATAAACGAAGTTCAACTCTTTGAGCGTTGTTATGCATGCACGGTGACTCACACTGGATTTCATTCTGACTCACAGTCAGTCGTGTTGATGTTGATGACACGCGTGCAAAGGATCATTGTATAAGGACAATGGACAATTTCTACTGGTCGAATGTTTTTGACGAAAGATTTTAATAAACAATTACATTATCCAAAAATAATGGTAATAAACTAAGGCAACTGAAGGTGAGTATTTTCACTGATTAAAATTTAACCGGGTCTGAAATAATTATAGATTTTCGAGAATACACACATTTATTTTTGAACGATGGAAGGAGTCAATAGTGACCCAAAAGATACTAAAAGATATTTCGATTAATGTTAGATATATAAGCTTTTAATAGAAATATTGGAAAATAAATATTCTAATGAGATATCCTATTTTTATGATGCTATTTTATCGTTTCAGTTATTTATTTTTGTACGTCGCTTAAGATATCCTTTCGCGCAAAGAATGTAAATGATACATTGAATCATGTATACTATTACCTACTTTTAGGTAAGAGAACTATAGATTTAATTCTGACGGGGTGGAATTTGAGCCTGCCACGGTACTTACAGGGTTTAACGGTGAAGCAGCGTAACGGAGCCGAAGACGGTGATTTATGCGCTGTTTCGAGGTGAGCAATCGCAAAATTGCTAGTCGCAGGGCCCCCCGACCGGCATAACTGATTGCTTCAAGCGTTACGGTATCCCTCCCGATGTCCTTCCTTCCTTCCTAACAGGCTGACTACCTACATCCACCTACGCTTACCTACCGGACAACCTCTCTAACCGATGATCGCTTAGACACCGATCGTGTGGGCACGAGATCGTGAACAACGATTTGTGGCTTGTTCGATCGACCATGCACTGCTGTAACGGGCTTCTCGATTCTTCTGTTATGCCAGCAAGTTCTCAGAAGATCTCTGCCAGATTCTTCGTCGATCCCAAAGAAAATTAACCCGAGAGTATACAGATTTTTCAAATGCACTGTATACGAAAGGTGATATCGAAGAACAGCTGATGTCAGAGATGGCGTGGTAGTCACCAGTGCCTCAGATTTTGTACCACCCAGTACTTGGCAAGTAAAAGAAGAAGAAACCAAGTTTAAACATTTGCAAATTAATCGATTGTAATTTTATATCACTCTATATCGCTTAATATCGCAAAGAATGGAATAAAAAATAAGGGAACGCAAGATATCGAATGATTTATGATAATGTATAGAGTTTGTTATTTTTATTTGTGGTACCATGGCGAGGCTGTCCGGCCTTAAAGCCGAATGAATCGACTGAACGTAGGCGTATTGATATTGATACTGAATCATGAGAAGCCTTAGGTAGGATCAATAGAGCCTGATCCTTTTGTGTTTACACGACCAAAGGATGTCATCCTTCTTCTTAACGATCGCCCGATTGTTGTTTTAACTATCAGCCATGGTGCTATGATGTTTTCATTCCGTGCACACTGTGCAGTTAAACGGTTATAGAATCTCTCATTCAGATTATTCATATTTATAACGTTTCACTTTATAATACGAAAGATATTATTAATTCCTGAGATAATTAAGATTTAAGATCCATTACATTAATCAAATTCTTAATCCTTGCGTTAAAATCATCAATTTTCCTAATGGAAAAAAATTGAAGTTTTCAAATGTAATGGCCAATTTGATAAGATAATTATATTCAAATGTTTTAAGATCTTGACACCTTACATTCAATTTGGACATTACGGCACTAACAATAACTTCTTTCTCTGTTTCCAGCCGATTTCTCGAAGCGGAATCCAGCAGGACGCGACGGATCATCATTGGTCGTCGTCGACGATGATTTTTCATTATCTCGTGAGCTCGTTTCGCGTATTATCGGCCGGCTAATTTGCAAACATACACGAAACCGACCGGCAGTTTCGCGGACCGTCTCGAATCACGTCTGATGAGGGATTTTAAGGATCGGCTTGATTAAAAATACGCGACCGAGAGAGGATTAGCGGCCGATGAGTCGGAACGAAGGTACGTAAAAAGGCTGAACGACTCCTGTAATTATAGCGCGCAAGGGATAAGAATGTTGTGCGGCGATGTTACAGGGTTTCATAACTCGTATGATTAGACTACATGACCGGCTATATAACCACGACCAAGTCTGGACTTGACGTGATCCTGATTAACCTTTTCACCGTCTGATAAATACCTTTCCATCGCACGCCGGCCAATCTGAGTTTTGGAGCCGATGGGGCTTCAGTTTGATGCACCTTGAATCGATTTTATACAAGGTAAGCCACGAAAACAACGTTTCTTATACTCTAATTATAAGTTCACCAACAGAACAGATAAGTATCGAGGATGGAGATAAAATTAACAATCAATAACTCTCCAAATTTTTCAAATATCGAAGTTTCGATTCGAATCGATTGCCAAAAAACAAAATAAATATTTACACTGCAGATCTTTTAATCCAAAAATCTGTGATTTTAATTACAAATGAAACATACGTACATCGCAGAGATGGAAATCAGTTATCCAACGATACATGCCAAAAATTTCATTTCAAAAAGAAAAATGCTACGAACCTACGTTGCAACGCAATATTTGCTGGCATGTGGAAAATTTCGGTAACGATTTAATTAGTCTGAAGTCATTTTATGGATCGATACACTCACCTTGTGCGCGGTGGGCTACAAGAATCTTGATTGCATACTGAATACTTCGACAATTTTTATACTTCATTCGCCGGATGTTTATTGTTTACGATAGCCATCCGGTCGTTTCATAAACTATTCGATTTTAAGGTACCACCAAATTTGGGAATTTTTATCATTCTTTTTGGAAGGATGGGGGTTGGTATTAAAATTTATAAGCAGGAACCGATGGTTCAAGAATTTGTTATTAATCTTTTGCTCTCCGAATTATATTTCAATTTCATTACCAGCAGCTCTCGACGTTTTTAAGCGTTTTATTTGAAATTTAATCAACTTCTATTGGTTTAGACTTGAAAAAGGACCGCCTGAGATAAAAACTGTCATACTCGACATGGGAGTGCAAAGGGTTAAAACTTCCAAAGGTAGTACATTCAGAACACTTTCCAGCAAAAACAGAGGAACCAGGTTCCATCTCTCCCGACCAACGAGCATTAAAACGACAGATACACGTGTCGCGCGAAATATGCATCCGAAATATAATAATCAGCACAAAGGATGAATTCTGTGTGCACGATCATGATATTCGCGTGCGTTTTCGAGAAACGATTCGGCTAGCCCGGTCCCAAGGCAACAAGGTCGACGTTCAATGGCAATAGGTGTCTCGGGAGACCGACAAATAAAGCAAAATGCTACGGCAAAGGCGTGCCCGGTCCACGGTTGGTCACAAAGGCACCGAAAACGGAAAGGGACTTCATTAAAAATGCACCAAGCTACGTCGGCGCTCGCGCTGTCTTCAGGAACAATGCGTGCACGAAATATGCGTCAAGAGGGACGAGAGTAAGCGAATTCGCCGGCGTAAACGTTGTTGCGATAAGTGTCCCCGAAAAATATATCCCCGTCCTGAAAATATTTCCAGTAGAAATATTTTTTGCGCCATCGAAACGTGCTCGAAGCTGGAACAACATACGCCCAGACCTTCTCAAAATACACGATGTGTTGCACAATTTCTTCGTCGATTTAATTAATTCATTTTCAATTTTTCTAAGCTGACAATACTTTCTGACATTCAGTGAAAACTCTAATCGCTATGAATATGGCAACTGTTGGCAATAGATAACCATTAGCAGACACAGTGTCTCGGGTGTCAATAGCCACCCATCTCGGGGCCACGTGGGAGCGACGCTAGCGCATAATGGCAGGTAGCTTTTCGTTTTATCCCGTGGGCCAGTCCGGGGGCCCGTACAGCTTCCTTCGTCGAATTTATCGGCCGTCCGAATCGCGGACCAGTCCATATAACCCGTTCACGATCGGTTCCCACCTTCGAACGATGCTCCCTCTTTTTTCGATCCTCCCCACCCTCAGCCCCCCCCTCCGAAACGGATGGCGTTCGCGCACTGTTTTCATTCTTGTATAAATCTTGCAGAAGGTAATATATATCGGGTGCACCGGTGTATTCACTCGCTGCCGCGTTTTATGCGGCCGTATCCGTTTCCTTTTTGCATACGCGCCGCATTGAAATTGATTTCGGCCGGAACGCCGCGGCGGACAGGCCACCGGAAGATTAATACTCCGCAAAGAGAGAGACTCTTTCGTTTGTGTTTTTTAATCCGGCCCGCTCGTTAACCCGGCCACTGTCTTCGTCCACCGTGGCCGGCCATCAATTACGTTATCGTGGCCCAGCGATAATAGAAACATATTTTATAAAACGTAGCCGAGCGCAATTTTTAACTCTACGCGAACTGGGTCCCAGGGGTCTTCGCGTTATGGGACCCTCTTTGGGTGCGTACGTCTTTTACGGGTAATTGGGTGTCTTCGATCACGCGTTCGCGAAAAAAATGAAAAGACACTCAAGACAATGGCAAGCAAATTGCGTGGGTGTGAAATAGTAACTGGGAGAAATTCTGGCAAGAGCAATGGAGCAGTTTCAGCGCACGAGTTTGCGGTGCGGTGAAGTGACTAATATGAGAAGTTATCCGTTTAGGAATCCATGATAAGTAGTTGAGGTTGGCAGGGACCAGAGGAATGTTTGATGTCCTATTAACCATGCCAGCAATCGAAATCCCCCGAGAGCATTCCTTGAAGGAACCAAATATTTGAGCGAACTCGTTTCTCGAAAGACGCTCGTTGCTGTCGCTGAGGCTTCGCGTTAGAATAATATTTAATCGTCGAACGAAAACCACGACATGGAGGAAGTTAGCCATTTGTAATTCGAAGTTTCTACGGTTTCGAAAACAGACGGTGGAGTGTTTTTAACACACGAGCGAATGAAACAAATACTACGGGTAATTTGCTCGTCCTTAATTGGATGACAAGTTTCTCTTCAAGGGAAATACATGCTTGGAAATTTTATTTCTTTTAAATATTCCTTGAATTCTATTTAAGATTCTATTTTAATTTTTTATTTACTAATACAATTCCTAATAAAGCAATATTCAAAAAATAAGAATTGCGAGCAAAATCTATGTCAATCCTTAGCAATATTCATTCTGCAGCCCCTTTTCGTACGCTGATAGATTATCTTGTACGTTTATCTATGTATTTATCTAGCTTGAGTGTTCCTAATTAACTCTCCGACCGATTTAGACCAAATTCTGCATAATTACTCCTCAGAACACCGCGGGAAATATAGGTTGCCATGAAACCTGGATTTCAATATCTCTGACATTTTGTGATAATTTAATCACAGCATGCTACGACAGGAATAACTTCATATAATAATAAGCAACGATGTCGTTTGATTCAAAGACAATTACAATAAAATGCAATAAGATCAGAAATTTATAAGAAGGTAGGTGTCTCTCATACATTTTATTTATACGATTAAAAATATTCGTGATCTCTACAACCCTCGTTTGAGATTGAATTTTTTCAAGATCGATAAAAGAATCGAACCGCATAAAACGTTCATTAACAATTTTCTTTCTGCGAGGGGCACACCACGGGACCCGTTCGACGCTATGCGTCCTTCCGTGTCCGGAATTAACAATCCGACGTAGGAGCTCGTTAATTAAGTTAATCGTTATGTAAATCAGCGTGGCAGCCGCTTCTTGAGGGAGGGGTACCGCGAGGACTAAACTTCGGCCGGGTGTTTTCGTCGGCAGACACCGGCCCCCGCGAGCAGCCGCCAGCAAACTTAGCTCGGTTTATCCGAACTTGGATGTAACAGTCCTGTGTTACTTCTGCACCCCGAAAATTCCCGGTTATCCTGGCCATTCCGGCAACACCCACGCGGTATTACAGCGTATTCCTAAGTGGATAACTTGTCGTATTAACCGGTAACCACGATCGTCGAGCAGAACTCCCGGCCTACCAAACGGGACGCTTCGTGTCCTATTACAAAATAATTATTTGGTGTCTTGAATTACATTCGCCCAACTAAGAAATTGCTATTTTTAATTTAACCGCGTGGAATAATAAATATAATGAAAACAAGGTATTCGTATTGTCCGTGCGAAACAAAGGGCGAAATTAAAATAAATCAAACGGAATGTTTATCGATATTTACGGGACGCGCATAGCGCACTGTGTTAAGGAATTTTCATTAATCAAACGGGAAAGAACAACGCTGGCCGACGGAATGTTCGATATTAATATCGTGACGAAGCAAATGGCACGCGGGGACAAAATCGTTCTAACCGCAAAGTGCCAACCTACCAAGAATTAATTTCTTCGAAACCGTTACACAATTGGCCTCGAACCGTGTGTTTGATATTCCACCGCAAAAGATTGTCTTTGCATTTTACATTATTCCCCTCGATACCGTATTTTCATCCTTTCCAACAGCTGGGAACATTTTCAATTATTTCCGCTCGATTTCCTCTAACAATTTCGAATAAACATTTTTCGACGCTTTTGTTTCGAAATACAGGAATGCTTGTCGCATGAAATTAAAGGAATTTCAATTTAATCTTAATTAGAAATGCTCGTATTAAATGTTTGGAATTACAGGTAAAAACATGAATATTAGTTGATGAAGCTTCAGAGACCGTTTTGTTCACTAGGCATAATTCATCATCTACGGAAATCGCAAATATAGAACGATAAATCGATTAAATCGATCGAACGTTCCCCTCGGTGATTTCGATTCAATCAGAGACGGTTCATTCAATTTTTCTTTTCACGAATTTTCATATTGATGCTCGAAAACGAACCGAGGAAAGTAATAATATTTACAGAATTAATTTTCATGTTAATCAAAGCGCTTTTCAATCGCCCACAATAGGTTTTCAGTATTTTCTATATAAACTCATCGGCTCGCAATATTGATTTACCTCGCTACTATCGTGAATGATTAAAATACCATTCAATAAGATATGAAGCAGAAATTGTTTATTCATACGAAAACATTTCAATTTTAGAACAAATCTAACTTAAATTCGTATAAAAATCATTAATAATTTTCTTTTCATTTATCTTCCAATTATTAATTATAGAAATTAGTCAAAAATGAAATTACTCATTAATCAAGCTTTAGTAATAGTAATAATTGCATTAAATTGCATACAGAAGGAACAACGAAAGTACCCAGTTTGTTTTAGGATTCAGACTGTATCGACCCACGTGTTGTTTCTTCGAGATAAGGTTTTCATTATCTACGAAGGTCAAAGAATATTTGTTCAACTCCCATTTTGTCGAACAGTCTCGATTCTCGAAGGATTACCCAAAATCCTCGTGGGAGTTCGTCCAATGGCTGAGGATCTCTTGTTTTTGTCATTTTCCCCCCTTCGTCCCTCTCGCACCTTGTCAACCCCAGACACCCCATCGTTTACCCAGAAATACGCAATCCTCCCAGAAATATTTCGTATCGAAGAATCGTATCGAGCGTTTAAACGAATAATTAACTTCTTTTGACGGTTAACGAAACAAGATGTAATTAAAGACCTTAAAATCGTCCGCGATTGCATTAACTCGTGGCTTGTAGTCGTTAAAATCCTTTCGAGGGAGATTCAAGTGGAACGACTAGTAGTTCCAGGCTGGCGAAAGGGGATTACAAAGTTTAAAATATACCGGGCGAAAATTAATCTGCTACTCTCTTTGTCCTTGACACGGCGGGGGGGAACAAAGGAAGACAAACTGCGTGTACCATAATGTCCTTTAATTTTCGCTTCATTTCTGAAAAAGGAAGTTTAACCATTTTTTAACCCCGATCACCGTTTTAACTTTTAGATTGAGCACCTTTACCCTCCTTGATATCGTACAAAAAATAAGTTTATGAGAAATATTACTGAAGGTACCGAAGTTTAAATTATGTAAAGAAACAATAATTTTCTTTTGGAATTTAAAAGGCGGAGAGATAAAAAAATAATATAAAATTGTTCAACAACAAAATTCAACATTCTATTTCGTCGAGGAGGTACGACGAGGTCTCTCTTAAATTATCCCGCGACAATTTCAAGGACCATCGAGCTGCTCCGGTACGAATTCACTCGGAAGAGGGAAGATCGCGACGTCTTAGCCCCCGTCGGGTAAAGTAAACACATTTTCGCGGGCTTTGGCAAAGAAAAACCGACAGCCGCCGGGATTTCGACGAGCGTGTGCACACGCGACGCGACGGAAGTCCGCGTTCCATCGGGATTTCCAGTCGGGGACGTAGCGGGAACCCCCCGATGAAATTGCTTTCGCTGCGTGAGCGGCGAACGTCTTCCCTCCAATATGTGTCTGTGTTTATTGAGAGATCAACGCTCTTCAGAAGGAAGAACCGACGAATTTTATGGAGTCACGGTCACGTTTAAGGCGGGACGTGTTACTACGGGAACAAGATTTGCCCCCGAACGACCGGGAATATCGACGATTCCGTCCGTGTACCCCGGGCTTTTCAAAAACCGTGCCAACCGTTCGAATAAACGTTGGGATTTCAGAAAATTCTGTCTCGAGGGCGCCGGTTAATAAATTGATTTTCCCCTCAGAAATTTTACGATCTCGATAAAACCGGCGGTCGATGTTAGAATATGTTCAAAACGTCGAATAAAATCGTTTTGGCGAACGTTTTCACCCACGTAACGAAAATTTTCAGTCAGAATCAATTTATCCCCGCGAAACTTTTGTGCGAGAGCAAAACGAAGAGGAGTAAGATAGTACGCCATAATTTCGAGAACGCATCGCCTTTGGAAATTTATAAAACCGGTAACAAGCGAACGCAATTAATTTGTCAAACTTACTATAAATATAAGTCAATTTGATAAAGAAACTTGTGCAGTAACTCCATTATTTTCCCATTATAAAGGACGTTAAAATAGAAACGAGAGAAGCAATTTAATTTTCAATGGATCGATGATCCTATTGTTACTTGAAAAATGAATTAAACCCTCGATTACTGGATCATTAGTAATCGATCCCAGGGAACGTGTTAAAATATTCATATTATACCGTGTTATCGGTAAGGTAAAACAGTTTTCGAGCTCGTTCCGGCTCGAGATCGAATTGAAGACGGTGTAAAATCTGTTTCACAAATCAGAGGACACGTCCTGGTTCGGAGCTTCCGCGGAGGAAAACGGGAGACGAAAGAATAATGGGTACTCACGATATCGAAGTCGAGGTTCTCCGCGATCCAATCGCGTCCCTGCTTGAATTCGTCGTGAAGACCCATGATGTAAAGGGTGTCGAGGCCGTCGACGATGGTCGCACCCATGTTGGAAGCTCCGAAGATGCTGGCGCTGTGACCCCTCTTCGAGATCGGTCGCAATTCGTTCTTTCCCCAGGCGTACCTCACGTAATTGTCCCAGCCATGCTTCATCATCTGCAGAAACGAAAAAGAGAAAAGTTAGATCGAACGCTTCTTTATTGAATCTTAAATTATTCGATTAGACTTTAAATGAATTTGGACATTTCGCGTACAAATCGTGCGAATAGCCTTTTACGGACAACCAGCTTTCCGGGATTCTTTATTTCGTAATAATTAACGCTTCGCGGGGATTTTTCGAATTTTTCAAACGTCGAAGCAATTCGGTTCAAACGTTCCACAAATCACTGTTCTCGAAATATTTCTGCCGCATCGTCGAAAAACGGATGTGGGGGAAGGGGGGGGGGGGAAAAAGAGAACAGAGGAGAATAACGACGGGGCGTAAACAAGGACAAAAGAAATTTGCAAGGGCTCGTAATTCCGTCGAAGAGATTCGTCAAACGTGTCATCGTGGACGAAAATAATGGCTTTGTCGTTGGTCGGTGGACAGCAACGCGAATCGTAGCGAGAAAAACGAATATATTAGCCTGTCTGGTCGTTCGTTGACCATTATTCCCGTTCTCTTTGATTTTTCGAACCATTTGCCGGCCACTGCCACTCCGTGGCCGCTTCATCACGTTTTTATGGACGTATAATTCAGGGGTAGTATAATATCCCCGGGTTCTGGCCGATGGCACCAACAGAAGCGAACTCCTTCTCTCTGCCTCTCTGTGGTCATCGTGCGATCAGAAAAAAGAACAATAAATCGTTGGGACGACGAAAGAAAGAGAGGGCACCGGGGGGGTCGAGGACGTGCTGAATTTCTTTCTTTCCTTTTTTTGACACGGTGATATTCATGACGGATGAAAATGGATCGAAATTCGACGAACGGTGACGATTTTGACAGCGAGCCTCGCGAAAGAGTGATTCTTAATTGCTTATTAAGCAATTTCCTTACCCAGATAATTTAATTTTGCAAAAGTATAGAGTTTCATTGTACCATAGTAGGCAGATTAAAATACCGAATGATAAAACATGATTTTCGAAATTAACAGATGGATATGAAAATCGAAGTTCCGAAAGTACATCTCCTGAAACATTTTAATGTGAAACTGATCAAAGTGCACGAGTTTCATTGAACTTTCAACACGCGTGTATGCGAAGCTTCATTTTCCAGCCCTGATCCCCGATCAAATTTCTCTTTCTGCATTTGTAAAACGAATTTCTGGGTTTCAGCTTCCTTTCGGTCGTTCCAAAGTTATAACACGAACGCGGAAGTTTAATTATCAGGAACAGTGAATCAAGTTTAACCTATTCATATATCTTTCATCGACTGTTCTACGAATTCAGACTCAAACTGCTCCTTCATCCATGATTTTACAAGCCCTTATCTGCATTAATATTTGTAAAATCAAAGTAGAATAACCTTTTCTCAAATAACACAAATATTCTTAACATCTTTCTTTTAGAAAATTATACGAAATATTAACATTTGAAAAAGTTGAAACCCAGTCATGATGAAACTTTGCCAGAATTATAAATTATATATATAATGTTATCACCACCCAGGTGTACTGTAAAATCGAAGCAGAATAATCTGCTTTGGAAAAGCAGACGAGGCGAAGGTGAAGGGAGGAAGGATCCAGGACGACGGGAGCCGTGGAAGGAAGCGACGTAGCAGAAAATTGCAGAAGGCAGCCATCGTGGTGGCTGGTGACTGGATTTCGCGACGTTCGATCCCCTTTTTGTCGTTATCCACGTAATCGCGACTAATTTGTTCTGCACCGACCACAGGTAACCCCCGGCTACGAGTAGGAGCGGCTCTCGGCTGGTAATCTGGTTAACATCCGTGTTAGGATTAAACCATTAACCGGATGGGAAAGGATACGAAGGGAACGACAACAGGAGCAAAGGAACGGTGTGTACGACGTGTCGTCTTGTTCAATTATTTTCTTTACGATAGACTATCTTTAATATTCCTTTCTTTTTTTTTTTAAAGTTAACTTACTGGATTATTAAATAATAACTTCGTCAAAGAAAGGTAAAGTGAAATTGAACAAAGGTAGCCATAATTTCAGCCGAATTTCTTTCATGAAAATCACAAGAAGGAAAAAAATTCCAACGAAGCCTCATTTCGTCCGATCGATTCATTAATATTCTCAAATTCTCGAGGGCCTAAGGGGAAGAAAACTTGGTCGGCATAGAGAAGTCGCAACCAATTTGTCGGATAAGCTGGCATGGAAGCATCGAGGGTCCACTCGAGGGATGCTACTCGAAGGCCAACGAAACGGGAAATTTCTTTTCAGCGAAGCCGCACCGGGGCGTTTTCATTAATAAACAAAACGGAAACGGGTAGCGCGGCTCGCGCAAAAATATGAACACAGGGATACAAAGAGAAGGAAAAAGCACGGCCAGTCGATTGAGCGTGCAACGGGGTTTGGCTAAATAAAACGAGAAAATTCACAGAGCCACTTGGACTCTCGACTCGCGAAAAACTTGCATCGCGTGCATACACACGCGACGATGCATCGAGAATCAGTCAGCGTGTGATTCGATCTCGACTGGTATTCGATTGATGAAAACTGACTCGTCGGAGAATTGCTATCCACGAAAAATAAAATAGGACAAAACAAAAATTGGAACGAACAGCTCTTTTTCATGATTCTATTCGATACTTTCGATCAAGTTCAAAAGGTGACGTTTGGATTTATTTCCTATGCAACCATTATGCAATTGATTCGAATGAAAAGGCCGCAGAATTCAAGTTGAATAAAATTTATAGCACATCAGACATTTGATTAATAATTAAATTTGTCTACAGGATGGATTTCTAATTTTCTTCTTTTAATTAGAAGAACTATCAAGGTGTTTTTGTTTTTGCGTTTCATTTTTAATATCAAAATTCTTTTAAATTAAATTTCTGATATTATTAATATTTGTCTTTTTATTTTACTATGTTTCCATCCCCCAGTTTTTCCTCCGCGAAACCGCTTTTCAACCCTCTTCAGCGAATTTCATTGATCATTTCACGCATTCACTTTACCTATCCGTTCCTCCCCTCGTTTTCCCTTTCCTCCCCAGACGTGTGTTTCCTATCCCCGAAGGATCCAGCGAACAAAGGAAAATATCGAGATCATTGTGTGGTCCCTGGTGTCCCGAGATCGAGATCGCAAAGCCATTTAAAGAGCGGCCCGCTTCCATCGTAAAAGCCTCGGACGGTTTATGATTCGCTCGACGTCGAGATATTACGTTGTTTTTGGAACTTGCTGTCGCGTTGCCTCCATTAAATGTTGCAAAAGAATGCTGGATTCCGCAACCCGTGGCGGTTTATTCGTTTTCGATACGGCTTTATGAAAAACTCCAGCTCCGTCCCGCACACGGTTCAGGCGGAAATTTTTCACCAAAACAATCGATTTCTACCGAATGGGCAACGTTAGCAAATAACTACAGCATATTCGATCCAACCAATTAATTACGAATGCTACCTGAATTTCTAAAGGTAATTGGAACTTCTCAGAGAGCGAAGAAACTCGATCGTTGCTTGCTGATAAATAATTTAAAGCAGATGATACCGTTTGCAGGAAATGATTTTCGATTTCCTGACAACTTTATTTTAAATAAATCAACCGTATTATTTCAGTCCATAAATTGTAAAAGTTTTGATCGTACAAAAGGGTGGAAGGAAGATTTCTTCCCGGAAGGAACGCGTATTTTTGTAAAACGGAAATATTTCCTTTAATAACAAACATTCAATTTCTTCCCGGTCTCTGTTCTCAGTTAAATGCCTTTTCTGTTCTCAGGTAAAAGTTTCCCGTTTAATTTGACCGGTAAGCAATATCTGTTTCCAAAAAGTTGCATTCGCTTGTACGTACGAAGAAATTATCGTGCGGCAAACTTCTTTAATAAAGGTGTTCCCTGAATTTCATTTCTGTTGCAGGGATACAAGCGGAACAGCTTACGATTCCGGTTTCTTTTTATTGGGGGCAATGGAAACGAAACTTGTTCCCCCTCGTCGGGAAACTTTTTCATCCGGGGCCTGGAATCGGCGTAAGCGAGCATTAACGGTGCTCGAGATCATCGTTAAAAATATCTTCGACGAATCTCGCCAGGATCGTGGAAAAATACCGGGAATCGTCTGATAAATATTGTAAGAGGTGGATGGACGACAGCGTAACCGGGAATGAAAAACATCGATGCGAAATTGATGACTGAGACGGTAGCCCGAACGTTTTCGATACGGAATTTAAGAGAATCTTATTCCTCGCTTTATTTCGTCCACCTGGATTCTTTGCGGTAAGCCTTCGTACGTGTTTCTTGAATGTTAGGTAAATTTTTGTTGGTCTCAGGAAGATTTTTAATAATCAAAATTCTCTAATTATCAGAAACTAAACATCACATGAAGTAATTATGATAATGGCAGAAGAACTTTTGAGAATTTTAAACTTTTGCAAAATTCATCAAAAGAAGAAGGTTCTTTGCATCTCATAGAAGCTCGATCATCGTTCTAGACACTGTCAATTTTTCTTACCCGTTCAGCGTAAAATTACGTTGAACCCGGTGTCCATCCTCTGGGAGCATACAAAATACGCGTATACGGTGCAGCATCCTGTCGGCGTCCCGAAGGATCGTCGGGGCAGGAACTCATCTTCACGCCAGAACGAGCCCAATTACAGCGTCAACTCGTTACCGGATATCATTAAACGTCAAGGAGGCACTTTTCCACGAGGATCCTGCGATTGGTAGCTCGTGGCTGCCATTGTTATGGATACCGTGAAGACGGGTCAGAAATTGAACGGGGGATCTTCAGAAAATCGAAGGGTTAAAATATCTCGGGTGTGAAAATCCTCCGAGAAATGAAAATTCTTCTTTAATTCAGCAGGTTGTGCAAATGACATTAGCTTAAATTAAAAATCTAATAAAAAATCGATCAAGCTTTTTAAAATACATAAATTCTGCTAGAGGGAGCGGAGATTAATATTTGTTCACACAGAAATTAATAATTTTTGAAAATTGTATACAATTATCAGCTCAAATGCATACAATGCGTCACAATTCTAGCAGACACGCATTCGAGCCTGTCCACGCGGACACGCGAGAGGAGCGACACCATGAGAACGGGGTGCAAGGTCGACTCTCGAAATTCCACGGATCTTAGACGCCTAACACCGCGCACAGGCAACACCTTGAATAGGTATGACCGGGGTTTGGTGGCTGTTTCTTGGCCCGTGGATTGACTGCGTGCGACAGACTAGGGCTGTTTTTCGAGTGCGACAGAGAAGGGGCCGAAGTTGAAGACAAGGGAGAGACCGGAATTCTACACCGACTACGACCCTCCGGAGGTATACTATAATTATGTCTTTGTTTATTGTAATGGGTCGGGGGGCCTCGCATTGTGCCGCTTCGGGCTAATAGCGTGAATTATTCTTCGCCTGACGACCGACACCCCCCATCCCCTCTCGCCTTTCAACCATCCCTGTTCCACCGATCTGTGAATGAAAGCTGTTCCCGAAACGCTTCGCGCTACGATTTCTATCTCTGGTACCTGGCCCGTGTTTCGCCCTTTGAACCGGGACACGGCGAGTGTTTTGGACGGCTGGGGGACGTTGAAGGCTCGGCAAAAGGGAGAATCATCGTTCTTGGCGGGCAAACTATTTTATCTGGTGCACGGTCTTAACCGCGCTCGTCGGACGTTTTTCAAAATGGATTACACCGGGACACTTTGCCGCTGTTATTTGTTGGAAAAGCAGTTTTCTGAACGTTACGTCCAGCTACGGGGTTGGATGTAAACTTATCAGAGGTTTCTTTCTCTCTCTGGAAATTCCATTTCCCTTTCGATAATTGCGAGAGATAATTTTAAAGCGCTCACTTGAATATTTTAACCTTCTCAAAAATAATACTCAACGGTGTTTAATTAATCGATACACGGCACAAAAGGTTACAAACGAATAATCGAACGATCCAGGGAAAATATGTATGGGTATATGTTTTTAAAGAAGCATAGAATCATTTAAAAGGGGGATCTTCTTCGATTCTGATTACCATTTCCGGTCTGGCTTGGACGATGACGTTCAAACGAATGCACCACCCGACAAAGTCGCATTGTCCGTCGGATGAACGGGTTTGGCACAATGGAAGCGGTTCCTTTTAATGAGACGTTGGTTAAGGGAGAAACGATAGACGGCGGAAGGGACGAACACAGAAGGAAAGGGGCCACGGGCAGGGGGGGTGGGTGGGATGGGAGGGGGTATAGGGTGTTCCGTAAATCGTGAACCTTGCCTGGCTAATGAGAAATTCACTGAGGCGTGCTGGAAGGCTAGATGGAGAAAGGATGGCCGATGGTGTGTGGGAATGGTGCCCGATGCGGTATAAAAACAAAACTATGGGGTACTTCATACAATGTATGGGAAGCGAAATTTGAAAAGGGTACCGAACGCATTTAATCCGTCATTAATGATCGACACCTTGATTTCTGTGTACCAATGCGATCACTTGAATTAAAAAATTAATCAAAATCATTCAAACGATTAAGAATAATTTCTGATGATTTGTAACAAAATTAATTAAGTGATGGAACGTTCGTAATACGACAATAATTTTAATTAAAATGACGTTGCGATAGAATTTAGGGAGAAACGATCGATTCACGATGGGAAAGAAAAAAGAAAGGGTATCGATCGTTCGACGATATGATGAATCGAGCCGGGAATAGACAAATCTAGCGTAGCTTCCCTGATTTAGAATTTAATCGACTTCTGCTCGATACCCTGTATCCTGGCCGGGCCAGACTTTATTGAAGAACGGTCAACCGTGCTATTATCCAGTTTATCGAACCGATTTATTGGCCCCCGGTGAATGCAGTCGTGCCTCGTATCTCCGGGACGCTTCTGAAATGGTAACGGCATCGAAAGAAAGCTTCCTCCCCGATTGAATCCACGTAGTTTTATCGAATTGTTCTACAGAATGCAACAAAAAGGATCCAAAGTCTCCAATGATGTACAACGTGAACCAGAATAACGTTCGGTGGATTGTTTCAGTGAATCAGGTTAAATTACAGGGACGAACAATATAGTTGTTGATCGTTCAACAATAACTGGTCCTTTTTAAGAAATAAAAATATATAAATATTTATATTCATATACTGATAATTTAAGAAACAAAGCACGAGGACAGTGATATCTCCAATAAAATGGGGAGTTCTGAAATGTTTAGAATGAAAGATACAACAGGATTACTATTTTTACGATCAAAGAATATAATTAGTTCTGTAATTGGATCTGCAGGAACACGGGTCACGTGTGCTGCGAATTCATCGCGGTAAACTCGCTCATGGTTTCACAATGTTCGTCCCAGTTATGTACCGGGCTTATACGTCTCCCGGTCGGGCAAGGTACATATCGTTCATTCCGAACGAAGCAATTTGCTTTTGCGAGTGGACTCGCGTAATTCACGAAACGGGTAAACCACGTTCGAAATAGATCTCGATTCACTGTTCACGCACCCCCCTGATAACAAGTGCTAATAAAAAAAGGATCCAAACTGCCTTAACCCCTTGATCAAATAGTAGCACCTCGAAGGTCCTTCGATTCGTCAATTAATTAGACTCGAAGCACTTTTGAATATAATTAAGTCCAAGTTTCTTTCTAGCGAAGATCCCAAAATTCGAAAGGGTTAAACATTTGGTTTGAAAGTGATTTTTATCATTTGCTAATTATTGTAGCTCAATGGCAAATTAACCAGGCACGAGAGTTAACCAAAACTATCCCACTGGTGTATTCATTGAAATAATTCAAGTTTCGGTTACCATCAATTTTTCTATCCTAATATTATGGCAAAAGTTGTATCCACGTTGGCTATAGGAACATTAACCAGTCTTCGACCTGGATTTCTCGGCGGACGTCTCTCTAACTCCGAAAGCTCGTATAACAGGGCTCGAATGGCGTCAGAATCGATTCGGCACGACGTCGATCTGATTACACGGGCCGAGCAGCGAGTTGTTACTCAAACGATCGCTAATCCCGTCGTATTAGGGATCACGCTTTAACGTTGCCTCTAATTATCAGCACGCATGCGAATCGGGTATACCGGCAACGTACGGTGCTTCAGACATATAGGCTTCCAATGCCATAGAAAATCTATAAACTCGTCATTAACCAAAGAATTAGAACGACCAGATCAAAACTAAAAATTATCAAACAATTGTCCGATATATTTCATTAAAAAACGAGTCTGACGCTTAACTTTGAAAATTTTAAATGACGTGAGCTTCAACTGTGACCTCGATATCTTGATCAAACATTTTATATTCGTAAAGTCGATTTTTACTTCAAGTACTGCGATGCAATATTTTTTTACAGAAATTATGAAACGAAATTCAAATTTCGAATAAAATTCATCGACCAGAATGGATTGATGCGGACAAAGATAATCGATCAACTAGACAGACCCATAAGATAAGAGCGGGATCAAGCAAGGTGGAAAGAGAGGGAAGAAAACCGGCGAACTTTGAAAGAGATAATCGTTCCGGCAGAGTTCCGAAAGGTCTTAATGTGATTGATTCATTATCGCCTGGATCTTGCCCCGCGAACAGAATTATCACGGATATCCAGTTTATTGCTCTTTGCTAAATTAATTACGTGGGAATGGTCTCGCTTCGACTTCCATCGGATAAAGTTTGACGTACTGGAATCCCGTAGCCGCAACGGAATCCCGTAATTCCGTTAATTTATTTCCCTCTCCGAAGCGCGCGTGTTTAAAGCTTCCTATTCTTTCAATAATTCATATTGCGAGCAATTTCACGAATTCTTTGATACGAAGGCGACAATTAAAAATGAAAATTCGATATTCCAGTGAAAATTTTCGTCGTTCCCTCGTTGTCACAGTCTCATCAGTAGGGGCAAAGATTTTCTGTTTGAACATCGGATTGCCGGTTTCCCGAAAAGGCCAGCACGATGCCGAGGCACGGAATTAAGTAATCGTTAAATCACTGACAGCATCCAAAATGAACGTTTCCAGATGCTGCAAGGCTTCAATTACTGCATCACAAAATGACGGATAATTTCAGCTACACCGGGTGGTACGCGTTCGAAAAGATTACTCGTGTTACGGGGCGAAAGACGTGGACTGAGATTACTTACCTTTATCCAATTACACGAATACGAAATTCAACGAAGAAACAGCCCCCTCGAAGACTTACCTTCTTCGCTGTTGGTCTCGTTAAATATACTAAGTACTTATATCCTATTAAGCTCATATCAAATTCATCGAAAATTATTCTCGAATAAAAATTGTACTGCTAAAAATATTCTTTCCCTGAAGGGCTATTAGTGTACAATACCATCACCTTAAAGCTCTTATAATTAAATAATAAACATCGTTAACTATTGAAATTGTCATATTCGCAAGAATCATCGGAGCCAAATCGATTTCCCTTATTTTAATCAAAGGAGACCCGCAAAGCACGGTCCTCAGGCGACGATTTCAGAACGCGTTTCGATAATTAGAGAAGATGGGAAACGCGGTGAACGGCAGCTTACCTCTTTGATCTTCTCGCGACGCTGATTAGTCACGTCATCCAGAGGTGGATTAGGCGGTTTAATGACGTAGGGGCCGGGCACCGGGATCGGCGGGGGTCCGACCGCGGACGGTTCCGACTGTCTGTGCTTGAAGTCCACCCGTCGATCCTTATCCTCGGTTTTCGGCTCGTCCTGGCCCGGGATCACGTTGTTCTGCATCCAGACGGGATTCAATTGCTCGACTCGCTCCTCGGGCGCCGCACCGCGCTCGATGACGTTCGCCAGATCGCGACGCGTGACGAAAGTGCCCGTCAGAAGAACGATCAGTATCACGGACAACAGTCCGCTGATCGCCAACCTCTGCATCAGCCGCATTTCGTCCAGGCACTTGCTGCACTCCCACAAGCCGCCCGGAGTCGCGGACGTTGAGCTCGTATTGGCTGAGCTGCGTGGATTTTCTTCGTTGTATCACCGGGTATATAAGAACGAATCGACATGTCGGCTCGCAGGTATGCGTGATATGAATTGGTTATGAAATATCGAATCTATGATCAAATAGCGAAGTGCATATTGCTTGAGAGCGTTTGATTTGGCCAACGAAGCGTTTGGCAATGTTCGTACCGATCACCTTTTCATCGATCATATGGTTTCTCAAATACACTGCTTTTCATTGCTTTTACGATATTATTTTTGACTTTGATATTTATGTAAAAGCAATGTGTTTGTGAGACTACATTTCGTGAAAGTAAACGTTGAAAAATAAATTGAAAGTAAGAAACACACTTCTAAATTTTAATTATTTTCAAGTTAAAAAGTGGCAGAGTGTTAAGATATTTTATTTAAAAAAAGAAGAAGGGTAGAAGACTCTATTTTCCGATTTGAAGCAGAAAGTAGGAAACCGTTAGAATGAAGGCGAACGATGTCGATTCGTATCGAATGACGGGGCACAAGGGGGGGTACGAGTACTTACTTGTGAGCCACCTGTTGTGGGTAATTCGAGCACTGCGACCAGTGCTCAACGGTTGTTTTAAGTAGCCTTCAACGAGAGCCGTCGCGAGTTTTCACCTCGTATCCTGCTGGTTCGATCTCATCGACACGGGGCTCTGTTGGCCGATAACAGCCTCGAAATTGCCGACAGCTGCGGAGAGAAACGATTGATTGCGTTCAACAGAAGAACCAACGTACGGGAAATGTTCTTTTTCTTGAGTTCGACTCGTTCCCGGATACGTCCACCAAGGATTTCGCGGATATAACGTCGATTTTTTTATCGACTCGCGTTCTGGTTCGCTCGTCGCGGATAGGTTTCTTTTTAAAAACGCCAATGTATATCTTCACACCTTAATATCTGATTTATTAAATAAAACTCCGTTGATAAACATTCGGTGACAGTAACATTATTGTAATGAATAGGAATTACAATTTTAATATTCTAATTTTTAGTTATTTTACTGGTATAAATTCAATACCTATTCTAATAATTCGAATAAAATTAGCTGAGATTGCTAATTTTGATTCTTGAGATTTCCTAATTATTAAATTCTTCATTATTTATCAAAGAGCAGTATTATTATAAATTTATTGAAACGAATGAAAATATCGAGACTGAATGTCGATTGTAAAATCACACGAGTGTTTAATTGACTATGTATCGATGAAAGCCATTTTCGAGCTTTCGAAATGCAGCCCGTGTTTTGTGCGGCTCGAATAGACTCGATCTGCGAGCCGGGTAATCACGTTTTCAAATTAACAAATCAGGTCGATTATCAACTTAACTTTTAATCGAGAATAATAGCAGTCGCGGATTCACTTTACTGCCGGTTCGTTCGTGTACATAACTCTTCGGTGTATTATTCGAACGATGTTTCGCCATTACATCGGTTTCAAAAGGGGGGAATCGATAGATAGAACGACAATCGTGCTTTTTTGCATACCAGGAACAATACAAGCTTTTACAATGCAGGAAACGCGATATCATTAAGTTTTTGTGTACATTATATTCGACAATAGCGCGTTTGAAAAACATGATTCTGGCCGGTTTGTTGTTCGAAAACGGATGAAATACCGATACTTCACCGATTCCGTATTATTGCCTTTCCTTTGTTAATGAAAAAAACAAAAAAGAGAAGAAAAAAAGAAACGATTTACACGCAAAGCGACTGTAAATTCGTCGCTCATGAATATTTAAAACCGAATGGTAAACGCATTGTGAGCGAAATTTATGATACTTCATTTCAATATCTAGCAACTCGCAAGACTATAAAACTTTAATCGAACTTCAATTTGCATCTCATAGCCGGTCGTCGTCCGCTTCCTGTTTCAAACTAGCCAAGTCGATCGAAATTTTCCATGAAAAATAATATGGATTCCTCTAAGCGGACGAAATTAAAGGTTAAACATCGCCGATAGTACGCGGACGATATTCAACTTCATCCGATACGACTATTTCATTGATTCGAATAAAGTTCACTGCAGCAATAAACAGGAATTAGGTTCCTTCTTTTTATATTAACCAGTGTAACAACTTACATATTAAAATTTTATTAATTCATCAATTTTATACCTTGCCCTGGAAGTGTAATATTAATTTTATTCAGAATTACTGTTTCGGGAAATGATAATAAATAATTCTAAATTTTACGACGATTTTATCTTTATTCTATCCTATCGCAGTAAATTCTTTATTCCGGACATCCTGTCAAATTTCAGCGGTTCAACTTGTATTCGATGATTCTACGTCAAATATTAACGCAAGGTAGCAAAATTAAAAGGCGACGTTTGAAAATTAATTTCACCGTGACTGAGTGCATCCGTTCTTGTTTACCGTGCCAATTAGCCTATTAAAAAGGCTTAGCGTTTTATTAGATACATCGGGAGTTCGATAATTCATCGGGAACCGACAATTATCCCACTCCACCTTCCACTTGTCTCAATCAAATTATCATAAAGGGACCGAGAAAGCCACGGGTACCGTTAACCGTCGCAGTAGGCACAATTTTTCACCGCCATCCTAATTTCCTTCTCGACGCGCAAAGAGCGCACCGTCTCTCCCCCCCCCCTCGTCCCTTCTCGTCGTTTATTTTTCCCAGCCGACGTTGGCCCGCGATATACCCCCTGATCGAAAGAGGGGGGGAAGGGCGAGAGAAGAAGCGCGAATCAAAGAAGCGAGGGCAGATTGAAGATTCCAAAGTCTCTGCCGAAACGTGATCACTGCATTTTTTATCGAGCCCCAGGCATCGCGAAAGGTTTCTTCGGCCCTGTTCGCATCGAAAGTCCGCGTGCATTTTATCACCCGGTCGCTGCGGGCGTTACACCTGCAGACCGCCGATTTTCTTTCCCCTCCACCTTTTGCTTAGCTCTTTTTTTCTTCTTTTTTAAAGCGAGGATATGCCTCGCCGCGTCCCTCGAATCCTCCGGGAGGCCGCTGCGAGCTACGCTCCGCCTGTAATTCTCTCCGCTCCGAGAATCTTTCGGAATCGCTATCGACGGGACGAGTTCCCTCTCGAATCGCCAACAAACTGGCCTGATTCGAGACCCTGATGCTAAAATTGACTAAAGTGTCGGTTGAATCGAATGGTAATTAAAGAAACGAAGAATGTTACATGTTGTGCTAAAGAAAATTTTTGTATAGAAGATAAAATTATTGTGGGAGTTGTGCTTGAGAGTTCTGTAATAAATATCGCTAAATTGCTGAGTTCCAAACTGCAACAGAACCGAAGTGAAAAGTTAATGCAACTTCTAAAATATTTAAAACCTCCTATTTTTATCTATGCTAGTTTGCAAAATTCTTAGAAATCATGCATTCGTGGTTTACTATTTATTCAACAGGATTAAACATGGGCAAACCATTAATCATTGATGGGACACATTAACCCACAAACTTTGAGATATTTGGAAATTTTGCCTCTGAATATTTCATTCGAAATAAGAACTCTGCTACGAAACAGATACAAAGCGAGGAGCGTTTAAATCGATACGAGTGCTCCTCGAATAAATTCAACCATAAAATGCGCATTTCCCGTGCAGTAAACAACGGAAGTTCCGGTGTCGAGCGGAGAAACGAGATCGAAGATGAAAATATTGGCAATGTTAATCCAATCCATTAACGAATCGATTAAAAAGCCCGTCGATTTTTCCGGCTCTTTCGCGGCGGTCCAGCTTTATCGAGATCCACAATTAGAACCCCTTAATCGTGCTGATACCTTAATTAGAGCGGCAGACGGTGCACCTGGGAATCCTTGTTCCCGTCGTTTCCCCAAAGGCGGTCGAACGGGGGCACCGGCAAACGTAAATTGCATCCACCCTTTGATATTTCATCAGCAACGCGGGGGTGGGATGGTTGCGAGCGTAATTCACGGTAATTAGCAGTTGCTGTCGGGATTAGTTGCGCGTTTCGTCGTTTTTAGAGGAAATTTCAGACGATACTTTCGACCCGATCGCTGATTCGCAAGATTCAAGACGAACCAATGAAAGGAGCGCAAATTGCTAGTTTCGATTCATTCAATTTTGCCTCTTATTTCATTCGATTTCATTCGATTGGAGAACGTTTTCAGACTGCGTTAGTTTATTGAAAAACTCGTAAACGAAAGCTTCCGTGCGCTTCAAAGGCGAGGACGCGAGAGGATAGTCGAATCCATGGGCAGGGGTGGGGGGTGGGGGGTAAGAGGGAGAAAACTATAAAACACGTGTAAACAAAGCTTCTCGGCGAGTAGCAAAGTGGAAAGGAAACTGGAAGACAGTTGAAAAGAATTGAAAGGAGCTCGAGAGGAATCGTGAAGTTCGCTAGGAAGAAATGAAAGTCGGGAACCGGCGAAAAAAAAAGTTCGCGAGAAAGACAAAAGAGGGGGCGAACCGACGGCGGGAGGGGGGACGGGGATGTATTAAGAATAAAATGAGGACGAGCAGACGGAAGAACGAGCAGGAAGACATGCAGAAGAAACGAGCAAAAAGGTGGCTGGGAACAGGGGAAAAAAGGAAGGAATAGAGGAAGCGGAGAAGGACGTCGTATGAAGGGGAATAAGGAAGGAAAGGACGAGGGGACGGGGTCGGGAAGAAGATAAATCGTTGAAGGTACACTCGGTAGCCAATAAATCGCACACCGGGGCCCCGAGGTTACCAAGATTGCTACGTGTCACATTCTTGCGGAAAATTGGACCAGTGGAAGTACTTTAAAGCCACGCAAATTCGCGTCGCGAATGGACACGTACGTGAACGTGCACGACCACCCACCAATCCCGAACCCAGATCCCGCAGAAAATGAAATCTCTTCGTTCGAGAAATCGCAGAAATCCCTCGGTCTCGTCTGTTTCGTTTTTCGTTTACCGAACAACAAGGGACGCCTTTTTCGTTAATAAGCAAAATGTCACTCGGGAAAATGAAAATTTCGAGTGAACGAAATTTCACGATAAATAATTTCCATAAAATATCGAAGACAGGTTTGCCTCGATTAATCTGTTTGGCAAATTCGAGTTTTGATATTTGAGTGTCGTGGACTATGGAAATATTTGTTTAGTTGGCCATTTTAAAGGAAATTTTGAAGCGGCGATTAAAATTTGATGGGCAAAATTTGAAGTAACAGAACGGTTAACAAAAGTCGATAGACCTTCCACGAACAGGATGCACAGGACGTCCGTTTCGGGACAATTTAATCGAAACGGCGCGAGGGGATTAAAAGACCATCGATACCCATCGAGAACGCTCAAAACAATGATTCGTTTCGCGGATCCCGCAGCCAACGAGCTCAATTAAATTCGCCGCGAAGAGGGATAAGATCTCATTAAAATTCCATCGCTGCGTCTGTGGCGATGGCGCTCAAAAGGTTTGTATAGGCGCACCACGCGTACGTATTTGTACGTCCGTGCGTTGACGCATGATAATGCGATTCCTCCGGAGGCCACCGAATGCACACGCGAATGAACCTTCAGCAAGGACAGTTCCTTTGCTTTGGAAATATGTTTTTCGAGCAACGCGCGCGCACGGGAACGGACACCGGATGCGCGCGGCCTTATCCGTAATGAAACTGTTGCTCTCAGTGGCAGGTAATTACTGTAATCTGGTTCCATGGAATTTTTGCTCGGCCAGAACTTGCTTCAACGCGGACGGGGCTCTTTTTTATTACTATAGTTGAGCGTACACGCCTGATCAAACGTCTTGCGATACGATTCTGGCTCGGAAAGTCGAATGGTTAGGATTGGTTTGGATTATACAGGGGGATTGTAATTTTATAAATTCCAGTACTTAGAGTTTTAGAAATTCGAATGGACTTCGAGTATTGGAATTAACATTTGAACTACCAAACGGGTCAAAATGACTTGTACCACATTTCTTATTTTATTTACAAAATTTATCGACACGCTTTTGTCCAAATTCAGGCTTATTTTTATTAAAATACAGAATCATTCTGTATTATAATTTATGTTTCATTTTTTATTTTATTTTTAATTTGTAAATGTTTTCTTAATTATTAAGGGATTTTTGTTCAACTTGTTCCATCACGATAGTTTTCATACCTTTCTGATTAAATCCTCGCTTTCACAGGAATTAGATATACTTTTGCAGTCATGTTTCATTCAAAGCGGACGTTCCGGATTTTTAGATGAAAGAAATGGTCAAAATGACGAGCTACGTCCACGCGCAGGGGTTGAAAAGGTCGCGGTATTAACTATCCTTTGCCGCTTTGTAAGCTCATCGGTCCCCGCTTTGATGTTGCCCGATGAGCTTGCAAGTTTTTGTACAAACAGACACGTCAAACACGGACCACGAAATAGTCGAACTTTTCTGTAAGTGTACCACGGGATTTAATAATGGTCAGTTGTATCGAACTTCGTGGTATTTACAGTGATTCATATTTTTCTATCAATAGAAGTTTTAACTTTTACTTTGCTCCTGAACTATGTACATTTTTAAAGCAAAGAAAGGAAAAATTAACAACTTTTGAAAACTTACCAAAAATTTCTATTATCATTATTTTAGTATTTAATACAAGAATTTGTTAAAATGTTTCAAATTTATATATAAAACAATTTCTCGAAGCTACTTGATTTTCCTTTCAATAATCAACCCTCATACACAAAGACGTACCCAGAAGATCGAGTTTCACGAGGTATCTTTCGTTAAAAAAATGTATTCAAGATCGTATAACATGTTGCAGCAGAAATGAGAAGTAGCCGAGCAATCGAGCCACCCTGTACAGGTGAGAAGGGACGGGAAGGGGAGGGATATGCCTCGCGGAGAACCGGCAACTTTCCACGGGTGGATCGGTTGACGGCTTTTTGATCTTATTATCCCCGAAGAACGAGCGGGCCGATCTTGCAAAAGGTCGTATCTGCTGGGTGTATCGAGCTCTCGACGCGGCGCTTGCAGCTTCGCCACGCCGAATTACCAGACGACGAAAAAGAACCACCGGGCCGAGCAGGATAAGAATCGAGGAGAAAATAACAAAGAGTTAAGCAGCCAGCGGTAAAACGAAACAGGCGAGGGATAAAAATGACGAAACTTGAGGGGGGATTGAAAAATGTCGAAGAAAATACTTGATCTTTATCTATCAATTTCATAAACCTCGGTTCTTTTTTATAATTAGTGGACTGTTTCGAAGGTTTTTTGACGAATATTGAATATTAAATTATTTAATACATAATATTCTGAAGATTTTCGAAATTTTGGAATATTGTATCTTTGGAAACTCAGAAACTTAAAAACATTATACGTGAATTTTAATTTTAATTTTCTAACATTTCGAGTTTGATACAATAATTTGAACAATTCTGGAATGAAATTAACGAAAAACACAGAAATGAAATTTAAAAAGGTGAAAGGAATTTTCACGAATTTGCAAATGGAGGCACCGAGCAGATGCAGGATTCGCGAAGGGGGAGAGGGATGAAAGACGATACATCGATTTTCGTCGTTCGGGCTTCAAAGTGCCGAGCAGGACTGGTAACGAAGAAAAGGGGGGAACAGAGGAGGAGGGTGAAAGCGGATCAGAAGTTTACGAGAAGACCGAAGCATGAACACGTCAAGGTGAAGCCCCGGGCATCCTCGACGGTTATCATCCAGGTGAACGTTCCTGTTCGTGTAATAGGTGTACGCGTGTACAGAGAGGATCGAACGCACCATCCAGGACACAACGTGCCCCGATCTAAATACCCGGCATTAAAGCCAACTATAACGCTCTTTGAATCTCGATTATCGACGATTCCACCTTCGAGATATACGATCCCTCGATAGCGATCACCGTTGAAAAACGATGACCAGGCAACACCCGACGTCCGACGAGGATCGACCTGTTATGTATCAGGCAAAACGGGAAAGTTTCTTTTTCTTTGCATCGTATTTTTGTTCGCTTCGTTTTTTAAATTAAAGTGGATTGCCGTGCGGCTAATGGCAATGGTGGACGAAGGTGGGTCTGATGGATGCGTGGGTGTAATACAGTACTCTTTGTACTTAAAAGAATTTAGTGAACCAAATTATACAATTTTTTATTTATAATTTGTATTTGGATTTTAGTGAAATTTATAAAATATGTAAAGTAAATATTTGGAATTTTATTAGATATTTGAAGATTGCACCGTGTTTGATGGAATTAAAATGATAAATTCGAAGGATTTTCTACTCGAGCGTTAAATAAGTATGTCTTGTCTGGTCAGCATAAACCGATCTTTTCCAGAAAGCAGACTGGAACTGAACAGAATAAGTTCGGGTTGGTCGACGAGCACAACCGGAAACAAACGGGTAGTTTAGCTGTCAAGCGTACTGCGGCTCGTTGTGCCGGCGGTGAAGATACACCAAGTTCTAGCCAAACTTCATGGTTTCTCGGCGTACAAGTCGGTTACGAATGAGGCATGCGAAAGCCACGTCCAACTGGTTTAACAAGTCATTACACAATTTGTCGAGAGAGAAGTTTGGCGTCTGACGAAATGAAATTTTCGAATCTGTTGAAGCTTCGTCGAGGGCTTTGTTCCCTTTACCGCGCCGTGAAACGTAACGTTAAAGCGACTCGGTTCCGCGATCGGATAACCGATAGGAAGAAATTCGAAACTTGAACTTATTATCCACGTAATGGACGAAAAATTGATTTCAAATATAAACGGCAAAGCGTGCTTTGTTCAATTTATTTCTTTTTAAAACTCCAATGAAACATCATACTCGTGATTGACCCTTTCCCTTTTTTTTTTTTTAATAAAAATAAAATATGAAGTTCGAATTGCAGTCACGAATATACTTTTTTGTTCCGCGTGAAAGCTTTACAGAGCTTCGAAGCATGATTGAATGAAAACCAGGAGATAAAATTCATATTCGAACTGCGATATAGACGCGAAGTTATATTGGACTTGTGTATTAACTATATCGCTAGATTGATAGTGCTTCTACTTTGATGCGTTCAATAATAAAAATGAATAAATCAAACTCTGACACTAATAATTACAAATTCAATTCAGTCGAACAATTAACATTCTCTAATTTATAAAATCAAAAAATAAGTCAATTATCGACCCGATAAAATGAAACAGAAATTGCCCTACGTATTTCCTCTTAATCGATCGATCAAATATTCTCGGCCGGGCGATTGATCGGCATAAATTTTCTCGATCTTTAAGTTTCCATCAATTTCAAAAATGAAACGACCCAATTTATACGATTTATCCGTCAGATCCGAGCGTTAAACGATCCGCAATCCCTTCGAGCTCGTAAAACCAGAAACTTCTTAGCGGGATACGTTTCCCGCCACCTTCGTCTCACGGTTTTACGCGTCGTTTCCGGCGGACGCGCTCACATTCGTTCGGCATCGAAGACAATGCGGGCAACGTGTTAATCCCAGGATACCAGCTGTTTATTATGGCTGTTGGACCAAGTGTCTCACCGTCTCCGACAATCTCGACGCTGCGAAGCAACGGAGCCGACGACCAACGTCACCGACACTCGGAGACCGTTAACTTACGTCGCGCGATTAAGTCAAGAACCGCTCCGCAGAGCGACGGATCGTCGGGCGCAGTGAAACGAATCGATACAACGACCGGTCTGATTATGCGGCCGACTAGTAGAACGGGATCGTGTTTGGTCAGACGGCTCCTCGAGAAACAGTCCCGCTTGTTGACACGTTCGATGCCGCGAGCTGGAAACGGACCGTACTGCCCGGAATATGATTGCCCCGTTTTGCAATTGAAATTTTCCACTTGTTACCGCAGAAAATTAAACCCCCTGTCTTAGGGTGGCTTCGAGGGGGCCTTCGGACCGAGCTAAATATTTGCCGCTGCTTAGGAACGCGCAAGTTATTAAAATTTAGTCTGAAACTAAATTGTACTGGAGATGGTGGCCAAGTTTTCGATTTAATCGTGTTCTATTCATTTTTGAATAATATTGATATTTTAAATTATGCTTATTTTCGTTTCAGATCAAGTGTTTCTGAAATAACTATCACGATGCTCGTGAAGGTTTCATCGAATGGTGATCAAGATTTAAATTTGGCACGGATTGTGATCTAATTCCTCTCTTTACACGACTCGAGGTGATCGACCAACCTGTTGGTCACAAACCGCATGTGGCAAAATCCTTGATCAAAGTTTCACCGGAATGTGGAAAACGACCGATTTCAATTTCTTCTCGTTCAGGCAAATTAATCCGAAACACACACAGAAAGACGGAAACTGTCCTCTTCTAATTCCTTTTTGAGGCAAAAGGAATTCTTCTGTTCGCAGCATGTTGCAATAAAATTTCAATAAAGCCTCTTCAGGCTCCCTTGTTAAAGTTTCGTTCAATGACACCAATTTATCGGTCAACGAACACCTGTTCAGTGTTTCTAGGAATCACTAAACAGGGAAACCGAGCCAAAATAGAAGCTGGACGATCGCCAACCCCGAAGAGCTCGAGTTTTCGGAAAACTCGGGCTCAAGGGAGCTAATTCATAGCCAACTGTGAAGCGGATACTACGTTTAATTCTGTTTAATCGAATCAACGGTTACCGGGTCGATTATTGTAACTAATTCTACCGATCCTTTTAGTCGAATAAATCAACGCTTCGTCGATGCATCATCGGGAATTTTATTATATTTTTAGGATAAAATATTTAAATCTTCTACTAAAATTCACACCGAATAGTTACAACTTTGTGGGACACGTAGATGGATCATATTTCTTTTGCAAAAATTATGGCGAAAGTTTGAACTTTGTTTCTGAAGAAAATGTAAAGTAGCTGGGAATGTTACAAACGATGACAGATTACGGACGATAGATCAATTTAGGAAGACACCAAAATTTGATTTCAGATTTACACACCTGAAAATTATGGCACAGGAATAAAACTTTCAATATTTATGACCCTTTGTGCCACCATTTCAAGATTAATGATACTTTTTCGAAATTTTGTTGAGACTCTATTTCACAACAATTAAGTTAAATAAAATTTCGATTTCATTTCCAAAAATAGGAACAAAAGTATGCAAATTTCTGAACAAATTATAATTTATTATATTATGATGATGTTTATGGATTATAAAGTTTGCAAAGTTACTTACGTAATCATATAATTTAGATGACTATGAATTACGAAAAGGTATGAACGGAATAAGAGGAAAAACGTTATCATAATAAGTAGCATCTCGATCCGCTTATTCAAGCGGTCCCTTCGAAGCAGAAGTTCGGTGAAATTTGACTAACAAATTCCACCTAAAATACTTTCCTCTTTCAGATGCATATTCAAAGCTTATTAAGCGAGACGAGCCACTTAACTTTATCACTTGACACGTATCGATGTCTGCCTCCACCATCCACGTACCTGTACACACTAATTACCTGTTCGTTACTTTATTTGCACAGCTACGCCGATAATGAACGCGATAAATCGAAGAAAATTTGTGCGATTTATTTCGACAGAATAAATTCAACAATCCTCCGTAAATGTCTGAAACGTTTTCTGATTTGACAGTGATGCAATTAATATTTAATCCGAAATTCCAACAAAATTTCGTCTAATTTCTGTTTATATCGCCGCGAGAAAGTTCTTCTCGACAGAATTAACATTCATTTATTCTATCGATCGCGTTCGAGAAATTCCAAATGAAATCCCTCGTGTACCGGCTCCCAAAAATATATTCGAAAGCGGGACGAGCGATTTATTGCGATCCCGAGAAGCAACCTTTCTGCACACGATACAAGCACCGCGATCTTTCCTCGCTCCTCTCCGGCCCGTGCACGCGTGTAAAACGTGACTTCTCAGGCATGCTCACGCCTACACACGCGCGTGCACGCACGCACTCACGCACATACTTAATCACGCCGGTGCTCGAACGTTGCCAACGATGCAACCACGGCGAAGATAACAAGTACTCCACGCGGTTGTAACTTCTCACTCGGTACGGGAGACGGAATCAACACGCGTACATCTCGTACGACGAACACGGAAATAAAATTAACCGACTGCCCGTGCGTGAGAAAGCGAGTTAAAGCGTTCTTCATTTACAATTCGATTGCCTGTAATTGCGGATACGTACGTGGATTTACAGGCCGGGCCCGATCGAATAAAGATTCGACGGACCCACGTGTCGTGGAATTTGAAATTTATATAAGTTTCTGATAAAAAGATTTCCAATTATTTCTGTACTTTTATAGATAGAACTTGTCAAGTTTGACCGAGTCGTTTCGAATGAATATTCATAGAAACAAAATTGCCATTTATAGTGTGTTTGCGACAACAACCAGGGCAAAGTTCATGCGCCCTGAGGAGTTTGTAATACCGAATTACCAACACGTGCCGATAACTATTTTTGTACAAGTTTCTGACATTTCGCGATTCTTCTCCGCCCATGGAGGAGCAGTCATGTTTCACGGATGACATTACTCGACAGCTGCTGGGAACTAACCGATTCGACTTAGCACTCTTGACATTTTGCTCTAATGTCGCTTAGAATCTATTTTCGTGCGTGCTGTCAGGTAAACAATAAAATACTGATTTGATAAAAAAATATCCCAAATTGTATGCATATTTGATAAGCAGAAACAATTAGGATTAAAGAAAAGAGAAAAGAATGGTAGGCGGGTAACATTTCTTGGGTCATTTTAAATTTATTATTGACGAAACTTAAAAATAGACAATTAGAAATGTGAAATAATGCCATTTTTATTTTAAAATTGAGTTTATAAAAGGTGTTAAGCATTATTTAAATTGGAATGTGTTAATGCGATAATTCGTATTTTCTCTGTAATTGTTTTCATCCACTTTTCATTTCAAAGAGATTGCACGATAGTTTTCATTGATCGTAACAGTAAAAGGTACCTACTATTTTTATTCAGAACGACGGGCAACGATAAATCCACCCCTCGTAACACGGTTAACTAGTTTGTACTAGTTTCTGAAATTGAAAACTTTATCGGTACCATATGTGGCTTTGGAAAATTGTTCAACTTTTCAACATCCTAACTATCGTTTATCAGGATACATTCTTTCCAGAAGAGTTATTTTATTATTTCGATGTTCAATCAAAATATAATTTAATTAAAATTAAATTAATAGCATTTAATCGGACATACTTTGGAAGAAACTCGAACGATGTTTTGTATCACGTGACTCCGAAAGCAACGAAGAGATAACAATATGGTGCTGGACGTCATACAATTATCAGAAATGTTTAATTAAATTAGTAACGAGTGAATTACCGTAACAACGAAATCACCATTAAACGTGATTAGGTTGATTAAACGATACCCACCGTCAAGCTCCGCAACAGCAACATTGTATAACACGTAGCGAATAAGTTATTTAAAGTCCGTGTATCGCGTCCGACCGATACGTTCAATTAAGCTAATTGCTATCCAAGTAATTCACCGGCAACACATTCGCGTATTGCAATTAAATTTCGTCTTTGTTCCGTGAACAAGATGAACCAAGTAGAGATCACTCGATTCGAATCGAATGAAATTCGTCGATAAAAACATACCCATAATAAAAATAATATTTCTATTATAATAGAATATAATTTCTCAACATTCCATCATTTTTATAATATTACAAGAAATATATGTATTATTGTCACAGTAAAAATGGTCTACTTCTAATTTACATTTGTTAATTATCACTTTAAGCAATTAACAAGCTGACCAGCATCACAAATTTACTACAATTAAGTAATAAAAAGGAGGAAAGATTAAACGAGGTTTTCAGTAGAATCAGTATTATATTAATGTCTACTTGCGTGTTCGCTTTCTGTTGACCTATTCTACTTGTCTGACCACGTACAGGCCTAGCTGTCAGACTATACATAGAAATCTAATTCTACTCGGCCAACTTCAGGTAGATGTAGAAACTCAAGGCAGCAATTAAAAATAGGATAATTTCTTACAGTTAAACAGTTTAAAAAATCATTGAAAATATAGTAATTAGACTATGTTAAAAAAAATAAAAAAGGTATATTGAACAAGTGAAATTGATTAATGTCTACCATAAGCAATTCGAGCTAGGATATTACAGGACCCAGATTATCGACCAAAGGGTTAATAATCACGCTGGTGCGTCGGAGTATAATATAATTTCTCGATGGTGAAAAACAGCTCGACGATCAGGCCACGAGCTAAAGCGATCATTCGTTTTGCATCGATCGTGTTCTATGACCGTGTCGACCCTTGTCCGCTCATAATCGCTAATCGAAGTTCTTTATCTCGACCGGTCGGACAAAAGAGGAATAAAAGCTGGCAGGAAGAGGCGGACGAACGGTCGATGAACCAACCGGAACTGTTCTCCGGCTTTTAAATATGTTATTATAAAGCGTTCACGATTTCGAGCCGGCTGCAACGTCACGGATGAGCGGCGTGCCAATTATATTTGGATCTTTCCTTCGGGCCGTTCCGTGTCAGTCGTTCTCAAAATTTTCTGAACATCTTCCACAGCTGGCGATTGTTGACAGCGAAAAGTGCAAACGGGGCCACGACTGCTCTTTAATTCCATAAAACACTTCAGAATTTTTAAATACCAGAAGATGTTGCATTAAAAATGCAAATTTGATAAGTATGGAAGAATACAAATTTAATAAGAACTTAAGGATTATTTTTTATTTCGAATAATAATTATACTTTCGTCTGATGTTAAATTCAACCATTCACCGTAAGTGCCAAAATCGGTTCGCGCTATCAAGCTTAGCACAAATCGTAAACGCGTTTAACACCACGGAATTATTTGCGTACTGGATCGTTGGGTCATATTAATTGCCAGGAAAACCGCCGAATCAAAGGTTTATCGCGTCGATGCGCGAGCGGGTCCGAGCCGCGAATTTATCGAAAAAGCCGGTCACACGCGTCGCGTGGATGTAAATCATGTAGAATTCCATGACTCTGTTCCATGGTCGATTAAAACTTAAAAAGGACGAGCTGACAAGTACGTGGTTTGTTAAAGAGAGAGAGCCTCGGAAAGTGGGTCAGAAATGATACGAACAGATTCCGCTTCAGAAATCGACACGCGTGCCCACACGTGCCGCCTACGGTCATGAAGTCATGAACTGAAATCATTTTAACAGATTTGCTCCGTTTCACGCCGTTATACGATATGTTTATTCAAATCAGATTCCTTTCTTTTAACCCTTCACATAATAAATCACAAATAAATTATTTATAATCAATCGTTTTATCTCTTATAATATTATCTACAAATTTCATTCATAATTTGTTAATTTATCTTCTGCAAATTTATGGTATTTTACAACTGTTCTTTAAATGAATTCGCGAAGGATTAGATTTTTGATCGATTGTACAGTCATGTGTCAGTATCGCACAGTCATCAACATCCCGTTTGCTTCTCGAAGAAAACATATTAAAATGAATGGGCTCGATCGAATGTTTAACGGTGATACTTTTTTACTATCGATCATTAAGATTCTATCGATATTACTTCCTGGCATATCTGATCACGATTCACGGGGAAAGCATGATTTTATAGTCTGCCTATCATTTTGATATATTCTATCCGTAGGAATCTTTTGACATTTGACCGTAGAGCATTCAAATTAGTAGAGAGACACACAACGTGTACTCGTAGCGTGTTTGGTAAATTGCTGGCATAAATCATTCGGTAAAGTTGAATGTTTTAAAATGTTCCGTCGGGACGGACTATAACGCGAGCCAGTGCTATAAAAAGACCCCCTGGAACAGAGTTGTAGATTGCAAATCAGCGTAGGTACTTCAACGTTAACGTACTGAATAAAAAAAAAAAAGGAGAGAAACGAGATCTTATGGGGCAGACAGAAAATCATGATTCCCTTCAATTATTCCACGATCATTCGAGCTGTTAAAGTAAAATAACCGGATATTAAATAATGAGAATTGGCCTAAGAGAAGACTTAATAAAGGTCGTTCTTCTAGGCCTTGAATCATCCAACATTCTTCATTTTCTCAGGATAACTCATGTACTATCAATTTTTTAGTCCTGTAGCTTGCAATTTCGAATCATTATATATTATAATTTTATATTATTCATGGAATAAGGAACGGTTACATGGGAATTATAGAAATTTTAATACTAACGCAAGATTCTTAATAATTTATTTTTGAAGGTTAAATTACTGAAGAATTTCAATAATATTTAAAATTTTAAATAGTTATCAGTGAACCTCATGATAATTAATCCGTTAATTACAATTCACGATATAATTTCGAGAACCCGATCTGATCCAGGTATTGGGTACTCGAATTCTCGCAAACCTTTAACAACCACGTGTAATTCCATTTACCAAATTGAAAGGAATTTCGAATTACACGAGCTAACATGTAAATACCGGTTAAATATTGAACAGAATCGAGGCCTTGGAATTGATATCTTCGTTACACGGTTGTTATTTAATTGTTAGGTGAACGCGATTTCGAGAGGAATAATGGCGTACGGTACAAGTTCGCGTGACTAATGAACGGATGCCACGTGTATTTATACGCAGTTACATAAGACCGGGACGAGGCAGCCGTCGAGCGAAGATGAGTCAGTTTCGGCCGGGAGGATACTAATTGGTCGATAATAATTGTCTAAAAAAACCGGTTCGAATATTAACCGACGTGTACTGCCTCGCACGCGGGACGAGGCGGGCCAAACTGTTGCACGCGAGCGACGTGTTACCCGGTCTCCAATGAAATCAATGATAAGACTTCGATTAACGAGTTACGGATGATGCATGGGATGCCCCGGATATGGTAATTAATTTAAATTCGATAGTTTTTCGAACTCAACAACGAATATAGGCTTGCCAAGTCTGATAATTATCGTTAAATTAATTCTCGACGAATTAACACCCTATCTACAGTAGCTTTAATATTTCACATGTTTTGCATGAATTTTTATTCTAAAACTGACTCATAAAAGAAAGCTACTCGATTGTGTACAAAAAGGTTAAAAAAGCAAGCTGCCCGTGCGCATCAAGGAGAAACTGATTGCAACAACGATGACGAGAGAGATGCACGCGTCACTGTGAAACATTTATTAGTAAATGCCTGGCGAGGCGGTGTACCAGAATGGTCTGGCATTCCTGTGCACCATGAAGAAGGGTCTTGATTAATGGCAACGTTTTGTCCGGCCACTTATTACGCACAGCTCACGTGGCCAGACGTGACGTGTCATTCACTAGAATCACGCATGTTAACGAACGTTTGGGCGTGCTGACCTGATTAACTCTTCGCTCTGTGACATCGAGTCCCGTTTGTGTCACGGTTCTATGGTGCCCTATTAAAAAGTCAAATCCTTCGTTCCCTACCGGATACGATTAATGAAGGAAGCCTCTAAGTTGTGTCCGAGCTAATTAGTTATGTTGAATACAATTTTCGTTAAAGTTAATTTGACTGCAACCAAATGGAATTTTTTCTGACTGAAATTAAAAAAGGTATTTAAAATATTTCATGTTCTCTTTTTGGTTTGCTTAAAGACAGATTAGAGTATCCTTTTTTCCGTTATACGAACTTAAATTAGCGCAACAAGTTCTTCCTTAACGCTGATGTACGATGACACAAATTAGCACGAGCACGAATACGTTGACCCAAGTTAGCTCCAGTTACATAGTAATACGAGCAGAAGTGGGTCAGTTCCAATTAAAATTATTGCTACAGTGCGAAGATTAATTAATAACGAATCAAGATGCGTTAATAACAGATTTCAATTACGCGATGTACAATAATAAATGTATAAAAAATGAAACCATTCTTTCATCGTTGCAAACCTTTCGTAAAAGAGCGAACAGAACGAGACACTTGATATTTCGCACGCGATTCGATGCGAGTTAATTTCGCAAGGGTTAAAGTGTCCACGTGAAGGGGTGATTTTTAAGCCCCGCCCGCCCCGCGTAGGGCGCCGCTGGAAAACAATGAAACGTCTGTCAGCTTAACGAGCATGCTTGCTATTCCGAGGTGAACGCAATGTTGCGATCCGTAACGCGGTAACGAGACGTGGCTCCTGTCGCGTTGTGTCACGCGAACTAAATTAATTTCGCGATAAGCGACACGTCGCTACTTACCGTGAATCCAACGGCTGGATGCGGTACAACACGTCACCGCTGTTTTCCTTTAATTGCGCTCGCGCGATTTCTAATTGCACGACCTTTCGCGTAATTACAGGGGAGCCGTCGTTCGATTCTTGTCGCACAACGCGAATTAAAGCGGCGCGAAACGAACGTCCACGCCGACAATGCGACTCAATCGCGATCGGAAATGTGTTAAACTTCGTTTGATAGAATCACGATGCTTTGAAAAGCGTTGATTATAATGAATATGAATGACTTTAACCAAAATTTGAAATATAACACAGAATGTGTTATATAAATTACAGAAGCCTCCTAATATTTCTCTTTTATAAAATTGATCAATTTATAGTGATCGAAGTGTTAATTTGTTGCAAGTAAAAAGTCTCGAGATATTGTTATTCAGATTCTTCGTTCAAAATTTAATATTTCCACAGATTTTCTAAGAAAAGTCAAGAAATACTTCTCAATCGCAGACAGCAAACTGCACCGTCGTACCTCCTCGATTTTCGAGCACAACTTCTCAATCTCAGTCTCCAATCCCATTACCATCGAAAGAAGCTGACCAAAGAGGAACGCAACAAAACCTGCGACGAGATCGAATGAGACATCGACCCGTACCCCCGACAGTTTGCCGAATTCATCGTGGAAGCATATTCGAGGTGGGCTTTTCGTCGAACTCGAGCGAAAAAACTTGCAACGAACCGAGGATCCGGGGTCCTCGCTAACCGATTCGCGCGCGCGTCTAACCGAGTCGATGTATCCTCCCTACCGACGGCGTACGGTGTTCGCTAGCAAATTATTGCCGGTCATCGATCATCGAAATTTGACACTTATATGCACCGAATCTCCCTAACAGTGCCACGACCCGGATCGTCGGCCATGATCGATCGTTCCTCATCCTGATTGATCCACCGGCTACCGCGTGGAATAACTCGAAGGTCGAGTGGTCAGATCCCCCTTCGGTTTCCAACTTTCCTCGTTCACGGTCGACCATGACTATCGAGAAATCTCGATAACAGGGAAAGCAAGGGGTCGTGTTCGTGTCTAGAAGCTGGTCGCTCCAAGGCTGGGAGCGTTACAGGGGTTGAAACTTTGAGGAAAACGAGAACGACGGGGTATCATAGGGCTGGCCAAACGTGCACATTGTGGTCTATGTTACTGGTACACGGTAAACCTACCGTGAAACGTTTGAACATTGAAATTTAAGTATTACACGAGATACCGTGTAACTTTCAACCTGATACTTTAATTAAAGCCCTTGGATTTCCTTTTATATCGGAAAAAGTATTATCGAGAATTTTACGTGTGGGTATCATTATAATGTAGAAAATTTGATTAATATAGAAATAAATGAAAAAACTTGTAGAATTTCAAATTTATAATTTAATTTCCAACTTACGTTAAGGTACGAACCGTAATGGATCGATGCGCTGACATATCGTCGAGGATCGATAAGGCACGATATAATTTCGTTGCGTCGATTTAGGATAAAGACGATGGTGAATCGGGATTTTCGTAACCCGGTAATAAGAGCGAGATTTTAGAGCCAGGGCCGGATCAAAACGCTCCGAGGAAGCCGAAGTCAGTGCATCGAGAGATCGGGAAGCAGATACCGAGGGTGAACGACCGGTTCACTGGGACCTTTAGTATCGAATTATGCCATGGCGTATCTCGCTGCTTTCGGGTAATTCGAAATAATTTTACGACAGGCCCAGCCCGGCCCCGGAACCATCCCAGCGAAAGGAGCCTCGACTCTGATCGAAACTTCGGGGATGCTGGTGAAAAATGTGTTAAACTTCGAGTTTGGGGAAACAAGTTACGATTTATGGAATTTGCAAACAACACTAACCAAGATTAAGCGCCAATAGCTAGAATCAATATTCAAACACTTCCAAAGATAATCCCTGGACATATATTTGAGAAGCAAACCAAACACGAACTTGGAACCCTGGAAACCCTCGAATATCGAACGCGGATTGGGCAGAGGGTGCTTGTACAACCACCGCGAGAAATTATTATCAGGTTTCGTACCGAGACGAAGAAAAAAATTGAAGATACTACCATTTTATTATTAATAAATGCAACTGGCTCGACGTCCCTTCTGTCAACGACGAACCGACGAGAAGAAAAATGTTGAAGTTCGTGTTTAATAAATTTCAAGAGCGGCAAAAAGCGACTGAAATCAAACAGCCTCGATTCGAGACGTATCTTTTTATGAAACCTGGTGGCAATTTCGCAGGGCATCCTTTGCACCCTTTCCTCGGCAACGAGGTACGAAAAAACGAAGAAGACCGCGCGCGAGGGGAAGCCCGTCCGCCATTCACGGCGTGAATAAAACGAAGCTCGCATTCATCATCGAGCATCGCGAAATGGATGAGGAAAATGGGCAGGAGCTGGAAAAGCCGGTTCTTCGCGCGGGATGGACCTCTTCGGGTTGCTGTATTCGCAGGAAAATCGAATATCCCCGGACAAATGAGTATTTATTGGAATTTTCGCTAGGTTGAATGCGGCCAACTATCGCCCCGGTCGGCTTCGTTCCACTCGTCTTTCCGCACCTTTCAAACGCGCCCTCCTCTCGCCCACCCCGCGCCAAAAGCATCGCCTGGGTTATTTTCATTCGCCTTTCAACCCCCGGGGCAAACAAAGGGACTATCCCTCTTTATCCAGCCGCGAAGCAGCCGGCTCGATATTTCGTGGAAATTGTGTAGACATTGGAAATGAATCGAAAGAGCAAATAACGAGGGGGTGGAGAGAGAGAGCGAGGGATGCAACCGAGGGGGGGGATCCCTTGGTTAGAAGCAGCCAGCTTTGTGCCGCGACCAACTCGAGTGCACTTGGACGATCGCGTGGAACACGATTTTACTGCCTGCCTAGTGAGGGATACTCGAGCCACCCCATCCCCCTTCGGTGATCCCAGGAGCACCCTCGATACGGCTGATCTACCACCATCCCCCGCCCGTCGATCGCTCCATTTCTCTGTTCGCTCGCGCCTCTGTCAACGGGAGCGGGGAATCGGCATTCGCGACCGTTAAACGTTGCCGATCGAATTTTCAGCGATCAACGGAGATGGATCCTACTTCTGGAGGATAGGCGGCGAGGCGTTATCGAGACTCCAATGGGATTCCATTGTCCTCCTTATTTTGAAGAGCGGGTTAACTGGCCGGGAAATGACGGGAATACCAGTTCTCCCCCTCGGGGTACTTGAACCCCGAAATCTCGGGTATTTAACCGTTTCGCTACGGCAATATTTGCAATGATACGTTTTACACGATTTATGATCGCTATATAAGCATAAATTGGATGATTCTGTTTATTAAATTGGACGATGATTACGAGTGTTGGAATTCTCTACTAAAATAATTTATTTAGAATAATTGTATTCTACTGGCTGCAGATTGAAGTCAAAAGAATATGATAAAATTTTTCACGTAACCCGGAAGTAGAATAAATTTTTAATGCCTCAGACACCTTTAATAACCACTGACCGTGCGTCCACTCGTATCTTTTTGATGTATTACGTTTCTGGGCTGGATGGTTGTTCCAGGATGTACACAAAGAAAAGGAATTGCAAACATACACGCACCCCATTTGATATAAAAAAATGAATAAAATAGTACGAGGCGCATAGTACGTGTGTGGATTTTATACTCGAGGCAGACAAAGGGTTAAGTTCTGCTGTAATTTTGTCGTCGTGAAAATAAATTATTATTCAGATACTTCTGTGAATGTGAAAGATTTTTATTCTAGCTAATTCAATCCAATTAAAATTAAAGTAAAAAAGCATTTGTGATTTCAGTGTTTATGCAATAATTTATGATTAAGATACTGAATAAAACATATGCATGCAACAATATTTCTTATGAATATTACAATCTTTTTCCTTGTATTTCATTCTTATCCGCCTGTACACAAGATCCTGTGTGAGAAATCGAGGCGGGACTCGAGGCAATCTGGTTACTTTAATTAAAACAGTATTGCCTTCATTTTTTTCGAGAATTTTGTTTTTATCCTGCCACAAGGACGTGCTTAGTTGATTTCAATCTCTATATCGTTTTAATCAATTTCATGCCACTTGTTTTCTTTAACCAACCTTGGTTTTATTTTGACTAAAAAACCTCGTTTCTCGGAGTCGATAAATATTTTCCCGATGAAATTTTCAACGAAGCATAAACGCATTCTGTTTTCATAAAATAATTTTGTTACACACTGCTTACAAAAATGTAATCTCGAAACAAGCAATAAAACCGTGCTAAATACGTTGATTAATTTCAATCGAATAAAAGTTGCAACACGTGAAAAATTTAGATTAAAAAATAAAATAAATTCCTTTTCATAGAAATCCTTTTTTTGTCCCTTTCATCGTCCTTCCACACAGAGAGAAAATTTATTCATAACCCGTGAATTTTTGAACAAATTAAAAAATTTACTTTCCGCGGGACATAAAACCGTGGCGGAACACGGTCGAATTTTTTCCCAGGGAAATGAAAAAAGCCGAGATGCTCGACCTGTTCGCCGAAAGAGTTTCACCTTGAATAGGGCCGAGTCGAAGGTAAACAGGGGGTGGAATTCATGAAGTGGCTGCGAAGGTTTGGTGTCCGCGGAGCGCGCGGTCAAGGAACTTGAGACTAGCCTTGGCGGTTGGTCGCGAGCAATTACGCGTTAACGCCTTCGGTTAGCTCATTAATTATTAACACGAGGCGGCCTTAAGAATTCCGAGGGGCCGGCAAACCGCGTTTCACGGAGGCCGATTCCAAAGCGTTTCCGGTACACAGTCGAAGAAAATTAATTTTAACGCGACCGCTCCACCGATTCGCAACGCTCTCCTTTCCGCCCTTCTGCAAACTTGTTCAATTATTTAACAACTTTATATAACCAACTGCAGCGGAACGGTTATTTCTTCGATTCTGAATGATTTCAGAGCAACTGCTCGCCGAGATGACGGTATTACGTAAAACTATGTAATTAGAAAATAAATGAAAAGTGCTCAAATTTGATTGCAACGAATGAAAGTTTTGAAATTGATATTAATATTTATCGATCAAAGTAACCAACATGTAATTTCATTACATTTTTAATGACTTTTCGTAACAAGTATTTATAAACTTTTTATTGAAAAGAAGATAGTGTGTTATAATTCACACCTACAAAATAGTTAATTTTCGAAATTAATTGTTCTCATAAGCAGCTCAGAAAACAATCATCAAAACATTGAAATGTGACGTCGAAATTTCACCGATAGTTTCCGAGAGGGTACTTGCAGTAATATCCGGCGGGATAACAAAATATTCCAACGGAAACGCGTTTGATCGTGATCGTTTGAAAAACGGGTATCGCGCGTTCGATAAATCAAGAGATCGAATCTACATTTCGACAATTCCCGCAACGTATCGAAATAACATCCACGCGATGTTTCTTGCGCGGCCAACGGATGAATATTTGCGATCCAGTTACAGGAAAATTGAATTTTTCCACTGGCAATCGCGTGTTACGAATTCCCAGGTACTACAATGTTTCCTGCTTGGCGATATTAAAGAATGTTAACACTCTGACTGGAGATTGCCACGAAACACGTTTATATACAGGATGATCCCATTTGAATTCTAAGTTTCTTTTCCAATAAAGCTCTCAAAAATTAAAAGTACCATTTTTGAAAAAAAGAGTAACTATACTCACGAATTTAAAATATTGTAACAAATTACGTATGTCGTCTCAGAGGCGCCACCTGAGCGCAAAGGGTTAATAACGTCGCCCAGAGGCGAGACACCGTAGTGGCGCCACGTTTCAAAAAACTGATTTTAGATCATTAGTATCTCGTGCACAGTAGCCAAAGGGTTAAATTAGACATCATTACTCGAGGTAAGTGCGTGGTTCGTTCGAATGATTCATTCGAGCAACGAGAGCCGGGTATCGGAACACGCGGCTGGTTTCTTCGAGTTTCGTGGCCGTTATCTGAACGCTGCGTTCGCGGTGATTAATGATCGACAGCGAGCGGAGCCGCGTGCCGCGCGAATTTTAATCGATCCTCGAAGCAAATGGAACAAACGGTAATGTTGGTTCTGTTTTGTTTGATATGTCGCTTACAAACGAAGGCGAAGTTGGCCGCCGTTGAAATACGGTGACTCAAACATCGCGTCACCGTTGGACTAACGCTCGCTTCCGTGGAGTAATGAATAATTCTTCGGTGTGCACACACGTCGTCCCAGCCAACTTCAACTGTTTAACATTACGCGTGACACGCTGAAATTTTATTTCCATTCTATTCCCATGGATCTGGCGTGGCGCTTTTATCATTTTCAGCTTCCTGAATTGGACCGAGCTATTTTTAGCCGGCTAATTAAGGTCGCTGCCATTAAAATCTTTATGGAAATTATTTGTTCTGAGAAGGAATATTAATCCTTTATATTTAACTCTTTCGATATTATCGCTGTATTTTTACTATAAATTAATACAGCAATCATTTCTGGAAATTTTCAAATTACAATTAACACTAAAATTTTTTTTAGGCAGTTAAATACAAAAATACCTGCTATCAAATTAATTTTCCTTGAAATTACTTGCCTTGAAGCGAGCTGATATAATTATTTGAGAATTTAAACAGACCCCTCTCAAATACTTCGAGAAATTAAATTTGGAAGTTCCCAGAAGGGTTAAACGAGAATTTCCTCTATAATTCAAGAAATTTTAAAAGTCTTTCAAAAATTATTCGCTTCAAGTACTTTTTTCGACATCCCCGTTTCTGGAGATGCCAAGTCAGCTTTGTTCCTCGGGCAAGACACAGAGGCCAAATGACAAATTGACTCGGTCTGTCGATCCGCTCGAACGAGCGCGGGATCGCGAGGAATTCGCGCGCGAAACAGCCGCGTCGAAAAGCGGAAAAGCAGAATTCCAAACGATATTGCGAACAGCAACGTCTCGCATCTCCGGGGAGACACGTGCTTCCGGTTCTTGCGAGATTCACGGGATAACGAGCTCGTCAATTTCAGAAAGATCAGACGATAGGCGATGCAAAGAAAGGATATCTGATCAACGGATCTGTAACTTCGTTTCCTTTACACACTTTCTAAATTTTTGTTTTGTGCCTTTTGTTCTTCGACTACAGGCCGAATAAAAAACGAGCGTAATTCTATCGAACGAATCGCTTCCATGAATAATAATCGGCCCGGGTAGAATTGATAGCGGATTCGATAATCCAGGTAGTTGCTGATTGAATTTCATTTGGCAATTAATGAACCTTGAGTCGAGTAAACTTTTTTCATTCAAACTTCTCGTGTCTGCTTTGATTATAGAGCTGGCGGCTGGCGAATCAAAAACGTGAAGTGAATTACACCAGAAGGAATTTCAAATTGATTAGATAATCAAGCAGAAGATTTATAAAACTGTTCTGCAATTCAATTGATTCTTTCTTACGATTCGTCGAGATAACAGAATGAATTTAAAATTGGAGATAGGTAAAATAATGAAGCTTAACGCATTAAAACAGTACAGTTTCTGTTTTAAAGTTGCACAGAACATTTTTTCCACTCAACAATCGCGATTTGAAAAGTCTGAAATTACTATTCACCGCTTTTAATTCGGCCCGCAAACATTCAAGCGAGCGTTTTTTAAAAAGAAGTAACAAGCGCCGGGTTATTTCGCGGATGTTGCATATTTCGCAACATTCTGAACATTATATTTCATTACACGTAGCGTTTGGTAGCCTCCGTACACCGATACGCCTGTGCGCGAACGAGAGAGAGCCTGATTATCATCAGCCCAGTGAATTAAAAAAACCGAATAATTAACAAATGGAAAATAACTGCGCGCGTTTCGTTTCATCCTTCTTGTTCAGATGCTGATTCATCATACGAACAACGTTCCCACCGTATCCTAAATAACGGAACGAACCATACGATACGGGCCCCCGGTCCATTAATTCATTAGCAACCGAGAGGTAATTAGTTTATCACCGGGGATGAATGTATTTTTTTTTTTTTTTTGGTTTGTTTGAAGGGCGAGGGTTCTTTCCAGTCATACGGTAATAAGACTAATGCTGTATTTCGCTCGGTTATTAGTAACGGCATTGCCATTGTCCTTCGAGCAGCCACGGTAAGCTGACATGCTAATTAATGAAGAAGCATGGGACGAGTAGTGGTGCGATAGGAAATATGGCTGGAACATCGGTTACCTGGTTCCCGCCGTAATTAAACCTGTGTCCGTGTTATTATGCACTAACGGCTGCACCGTATACGAATATTATTCACGGCTGTGATCTCCGTACACCATTAAGATTTCTAAGCGGTGTCGCGAGCAATAAACTTTCATCGTTCAATTCTGTTTCAACTACCGCATCGCGCAGAAAATTATTTACCTACCCGTGTATCGTGACCATTCGTACTGACGATGGTTATTAAACAGTTGCATAGTTAATTTTCAGAGTTGCACTTTAGGTTCGGTTATTGACCACTCTTATGGCGGTCGATGGTTTGTAAATGGAAAAGTTATAAAATAAGGGTTCGGGAATGGAAAAATTCTGAATCAAAGTTTTAAGAAACGTATTGCAATTGCACTTATCTCGATTGTAATCCTTTAATTTGTCAAATTGAATTCTCCATTTAATACCTCGCATAAACACAATAATATTAGTGTCACTTTAAATTTAACCTCGATATTTCTTCTTTAATTACCGCTTGACCATTAGAGATCGTAAAACTGTAGGAATATAAAACTTTCCACAGAATTATCATCGAGGAAGTTATAAAGACATCAAATCGAAGAATGAGAGCTACTCTGAGAACGCACCTGTGCCAACATCAGGTTCAACCCGTTTCATTTATGCTCATCAGCGAACGCATTTCGCAAGGTTTCTCACTGAACGCTCCGCCGACATCAAATTTAATTGAATGCCATTATCCTTTAAGCATCAATTATCAGTCATTTTCCGGTTCGGAACGCTTCCCATCGACAAACAACATCGTCGTTTCGCGCCACTGCGTTCGACGTTCACTTTCATTCGCAATAATTCTAATGAAAAACTAAATCAAGTTCTATAAGATATTCAGTTCAATCTGATCGTTATTCTACCATTCATTCTTCAGAAATTAAAATCGTTCCAACATTTCCATCATTTATCCGTACAATACAATACAAATTTGCAAAGAAGTCAATATAAATTTAAAGAAATTCTAAAATGAAATTTAAATAAGTTATGTTTAATTTGAAGTTTTTCTTGTAAGTGACCCTCATACCAAACTTATGCAGGTCCCTTCAACAAACATTCATTTAGATCTGTAACATATGTTCGTAAGAGGAACTTCGCGGGAAGCAAACATTTTCTTCCGGCAAAGTTTACGTTCACGATCGATCACATAATCGTAGTTGATCAATCAGCATAACTGAAGGGGACGGGTTTTCGAGCATTCACGAAACGAAGGTGCACAAGCAGCTTGAAGAAGGGAAACGATGGCATTCGACCAAATACCAAGCATTCCAGAGACGCCAGAAACAGGATACCTGGCCCTTGGCACGGGCAAACATCGTTTCCCTAGAACCTTCGTTCTATCGGAACATCGTCGTTCCCTCGAAGACGTCAATTGCATTCTGATCGTGGAATCTTGGTAGCTATCGGACACGGACAATTTATGGAAGTTCCGTATGTAAAACGTGACACCGATTGGAAACCACGGTAACCGTCCTTTCTGCAGGAATTTCGTTAATAAGCACCGTTTCAGATAAATATCTGGCACGATTGCAAAAATTGCTTAGAATAATCGACAACCGCAGTTTTACTGCTTTATAAATGCATCACGTTGAAGTATTATATTTTATTTAACGCAAGGGTAATTTTATTTATTAAAATCTTTAAATACAAATAAGACATTTAATTTTTCACGTATTTTCAGGTATTTTCAGAAGTTATAATAAAGCATACCCTTTCCTCTAAATCTGAGAAAAGATTTTTTGTCTCGAGTCCAAGATCACAAACGAAAATTCTAATTGACAGAACAATACCGTCCCCGTCTAACAGGACTGTTTTCCAGGACTGAAAACAGTATCCTGAAAAAGGCGAAACAACGGGGTCAAACAAAACGGAAAATATCTCCATTTGAGAAACGGTACAAAGTACATTATTCGAAAGGACACAGAGAGGAGGGGGTGAAAAGCAGCGGGTCAAAGTGCATTTCAAAGAAGAGAATAACGTTAAAGCAGTGAATAAGGGTAGCAATTGAGGGGACAAGGAAACCGTATGAATATACATAAGCCGAAAAGGGGTTGCCACCCGTTTTATGCATCTTTACACGCAGGAAACAACCTCTGCGAGGTAATTAGCATTTTACCAGCCAAGGTATTTCCGAGCCGAGAAAGACTGAAAGAGCCCCGCCGGCCTCGAAGGACGTCTGGTTCGAGGAACGAATTTTTTATCGTTATTCCACACGCGTGACAAGCTTACCCGATCCTTCTTTCTACCGATCTTTTGTACCCTCCTGGCTCGTGAAATTCCCCTTCTAAAACCATACTCTCCCTCTTTTCTCTGTTTTTTTTTCCTTTCCTTTTTTTCCAAAACTTCCCGCACAAGCTTCTCTTGTGAAGCTGCGTTGACCCACTTTCTAATGAGTCGTCGCTTTTTGCCAGCGTGTTGTCACCGCAACGAAATTGACGGAACTTTAAATTGGTTAAATCGCTCGTTTTGGTGAAACGTTCCAGGGATACTTATTCCGGAGATGGGTGAACACGAAGGGACAAACAATTTAACAGTTGATTAGAGAATAAAAATCAAAACTATAATCATTCATTTTATTCGTAGCACAATTTTCAAAGTACTGAATTATTAGGGGTACACAAACATTATTTTTGCTTACGAATAAGTAGTTGTTATATTTAATTAAAGAGAATAAAGAATTTTTAATACTTGTAAATATTCATTTTTGTAAAGGAACCAAACAAAAATGATTAAATTAAGACTGAGATATTTCATATGAAAAATTATTGAATTTCTTTAGAATTCTTTACAAATGGAAGGTTATTAGGATTCTCCGCCGTTTCTAGGAAACAACGAGAATGCTCATTTTCGGAAAGAATTCACAAGGCGATGAAACACACGAACAACCGTGCAATTTGCAAGTAGAACATGCTTACGCTCGATATAGTTGGGAAACGAAACGAACCAACACCATACGTTCCTATCCTTAATTACCGCGGCACAAGAGATGCACGTATGAATTTTAAACAACACCCAACGTGGCTGAACGGTGCTCTTGAATTATCCGAAGCCGCAAAAAGTCCTCGTAACACTCTAAGCGGAGTCTCGCTTCTAATTAAGCCCCGTGAAAATGTTCCTCAAACGTCCCGCTTAAGCGACTGTTTCAGCCGTGTCTCTGAACGATTTTTACAATAAAATTTCCTCGTCTCGTGATTTTAGTTCCACAAAAATTGTTCGATCTTTCCATCAGCGCAAAACTAATAAAAATATTATGTCTTTTTGGTTTAATGTACTTTGGCAATTTTCAGTGCCGTTCAGGACTATTCTAATAAATTGCAATTATTCACAAAACTCGATAAGTTTCCTTTAATCCTTTTTGCCCAGAACTCCTGACGACAGCCTCGATTACCAAAGCAATTGGTCAGATTTGGTCAGAGGTCAGATTTCGTTCCGCGATATCGGCTCTAATAAATTTCCATCTCGTTCGAGTCGCTTCAACGAACGGTGGAGAGATGTTGCATAACGAGAGGAGGAAAAAAAGGACACAGTCATGAAAGTAACGGGAGAGGAGTGCCGGAAGCGGGTCCCACGATAAATCGAGCGTTTTTCGTTTTACGCGATCCAAACGGGGAGGGCAAGAAGAAATTTCGCAACGACGCTGATACACAATGTGTCGAGCGTGAAACTCCGGGCCGAGAACACGAAAAGAACGGACAGTCGTGCACTTTATTTCGCAGACTTCCGCGAGATTACCCGCGGAACTTTTTGCGACGTCCCAACGGCACAGAATTATGGATCGCAATTAAGAAGGAGTATTAACTTGTAAACCTAACCCACGTGCATCTCTCAGGAGCTTCTTGTTCGTCCGTTCAACTTTCATTTGCATTATCTCTTCTTCACTGAACACGGATTAAGAAACACTCAAATCCCTCTTATATCTTTCCATCAAGCCGAGGCCAGTGTTTTCTTGCGCCTGGAATTATCGTGTTAGAAATAATACAGAAGTTTTAGCCTCTTTTATTTTCAAAGATTTGATACAATTAAGTATATTATTTGAATTATATCTAACCTCTTATAATTGTAATTATACTTAAAATACAACTGTAATAAGAATAAAAGTCAGGTTTGTAACATTTGAACTCGTTAGATTATAGCAAGGGGTTAAAGGTCGAAGATAAATGCATAATGTTTGAATTTTCTACGTTTGAATATTGCAGTAATGAATAATTAGATTTAATACTTTAGAAGATTACAAGACAAGGTTCTAATCCCTCATTATTTAGAAATATTAAAGTAGAACATTTATAGAATAAATTGAATTCAATAAAAAATCTATCCAAATGTTGAATAATTAATTATTGATCAAAACGAATTTTCTACACGCATAATAAGAACTAAAAAGTATAATTATAAACAGTTTGCAGAGAGTTTGGAGCCCAAAAAGTTCCAATTTGATAGTTTTGCCGTTGGCATGGTTGCAAAGCTCAGCTTTCGGTGGACTTCCGGCGAAAAAAGCAAACGTCGACGACGAGTTCAAAGAGTACCGGAGGGAAAATCAACAACGTGTCAAAGGGACTAACGAAACGACCAATCAAGCTGGTGGCGTTCTTATCAAACGCTCGGCACAAATATCCAGCGAGGATCGTCTTAATTCGAAGACGGTAAACTCCGATGTCTCTGATTCGTGACCCGGCAAGCCTAAGTAAACGAGACCCGTGCCTCTGGATCCGGCGGAAACGAGAACAGCCAGACGTTTTCTTTTCATCATACCGGATAATTTCCAGCTGCAAAGCCTTGCAATTTATCCGTTAACCCGTTAACAGTTTATCTCTTGGATTCGAACGATTTTGTTGGGGAGAAATTAGAGGTCGTATATTTTAATTAAGGATACTCGTACGAAATTCGTGTAAGGATTTTGCAAAGGCTACAATTTACAAATTCTAATTAACGAATCAGAAGAAGAATTAAACCTTTCTTTTCCTCGAGGTTGAAAGACGAACACCTTCTGGCTACGTTATAACAGGGAATAACGAGGATCACGGGGATCGTTCCAGGATTTTATATTGCCTCGTAAGAGCATCCCTCGTCCAGGTAAATCGCGACACGCTCGCACGGTTCGCTACTTACAGTTATTAGTTGAGACCCTTTAAACGGCGCGTCATCATTTTCAATTTATTTCTTCTGCGTGCGGCTCACTTTGAAACCGGTCTACGTAACGCCGCTCTAGAAGCATCGATAATGGATCGTTCATCGACCATTATGTCACTTAAGTTATTTAATGCCGAAATAAAAGTGACACGCCCCTAACTAACAGATTTGGAGACCCGTCCTTCGATCTTCTAACAAATCGTGATCGGTTCGTGAACTCATAGGTTGAGAATATGATATTTTTTATAGTAAATAAAATGTTCTAATATTCTGATAGATAATTAACAGCTTACTTACTTTGTTATTAATTTAATATTTAATATTTACTTACTTTAATGCCTAAGGCTTTTTGGTACTGATTTGATTCTGATAAATAATTTTTTAGGCAAAGAAAAATATGAAGCTCTGAAATTTAATTATAACTGCGATATGATAGCATATTATTTTAAGAAAATAGTTATTTTACAAATTTATATTACAAACCAATGTGATACTGAAAAACATATCACATTAGTTTTATTGAAAGAACGGGCAATATTTGATCACGGATAGCACAGATTAAGCACATATGTACATAAACAAAGCCGAGCAAATACAGGATCGAGGGAAATTGGCTTTTCAAAATCGTTCAAAATAATTCTACAAATTCATCAATCGAATCACAAATGTACGAGGACCGTGAAACCGAGTGAATCAATAAATTAAGTTAATCGAATCGAACGTTCCTGAACTAACAAAAGCACGAGGGTATTATTAAAAAATCTAATTCACTAATATTTCTACACTACGACAGAAAATTAATATTTGTAATTTCCAATACAATCTTCTTTCACACTTCCCAGAGAAAATAAATTATTTTTAGAAAACTACTTCTCGGAGCTTTTTAAACGATAAAAATGAAAGTCTGGAGAGAAGTTAATGGTCCACTTCGGCCACGAAGTGTTAAATCTTTAATTCCAGAAATCTCTGTTCCAAGAACTCTGCGAACTCGAATCGTTCTCAGATAAACATCGTCGATTTCCTGGCCATCTATCGCTGACCCCTGACACGAAACAGCGAGATGAATTTTGCAATTTCCCTGGTCGTTTATCGAGTGACATGAACAGAAAAGTCACGATCGGACACTTTCCTCGATAACAGAGGTCGCACGGCCCACTTTGGAAACTTGGCCGCGATGATAGGCCAGACCTGGTCCAGGTAGACAATGGGACACGAAGAGAAGTCGCGTTATTTCCATTGACAGCCGGCTTAAACTCCGCGAAGCGAACCGCTGCCCGGAACAACGGGGACTGATAATGTTTCCGACTGATACCGACCCCTCCCCTCCCTTGCCCCCGCAATAACCGTGATCTTCGTTGACACGGAAAAACCTGAACGATGTTAAGGACAAAGATCGAGTTCACCGAGGGAAGACATTTGATTCTTGAGATAACTTATGAACTTAGAATGCTTGCAATAACGCGAGCAATTTATTCTGTCGTTAGATGAGTCCAAGAATATATTTTCTCATTTGTATTCTTCCACAGTAAAGAATACTTTGATTATTTTTTATTTTTATTTATTAGTAACTATAATTAAAAATCTGCCATTCGGGGTCACTGACAAAATATTTTTAATTTGTAAAAACGTATATTTCAATTACCACGTGATATTTTAGGAAACTTATAAAAAGAGGTGTCGAACAGTGCGAACCTTTGAAAAATCGATAATTTAATCTCAGCGAAGGAATTTCCACGGTTCTTGAAATAAGGAACGGAGAAAGGAAGTGTGCTAGTGATCTAGGATATGTTCTTCTCACAAAGGTGTGAAAGGTCAAGCCTTCAGAGGACCCGGTGACCTACTTCTTCGGCTCGAAACAACGAAACACTTCGCTCGATTTCGATTTATCCGGTTCCCACGCTCCGTGAAAATGCAACCCAAAAACGATTCGATTTCACGTTCGAACGCGGAAAAAACGCGGCGTAGAAACGATAAATATTTGCGCAAATTTTTATCATCGAATCGAAAACATTTGACAAATTTGTTGGATGTGAAAAGTTAAAATAAAAATAAAAAAAAAAAAACGATGAATAACGAAAAAAGTTTCGAGCGTTCGGTGGAAAATATCATTCGTTATCGTGACTTAAATTCCAGACGAAAATTACCGCTATAAATAATCGCGATTCCAGCTCCTTCTCGTATTAAGGGAGAATTTTTTTAGAGTTGCGATCAATTATTCCACGATTTACGAGGGAATTATTAATCTTACAAGTTTCTCATTTCGTATTTAAAAATCAAAAGGAATTCTAAGAATATTCACTAAAATTTTTAATCAAAATAAAATACGAATTCACGGTGTCTGCGAATAAAATTAAAGAAAAATTTGAAGATCGCTGATTCAACGTTTCTCAACTTTAATTGAGATATTCATTTGGAAACGCGGGTCAAGCGTGCGTATTTCATCATCGTTGACAATTTGCGAACGATCGAAAGCTCGCTGAAAGAAGTGAAATCGATTGATCGACGTTCCCTTTTTTAAAAGAAACGATATTTCTCTGATAAAACGATCCGGCTAACAGACGAACGATCTGTTCTTCCCTCGGCATAACCGGCAATACGAAACGGCGATAAATCAATTTCTACACGGCACATCGAACGATGCAAGAATTTCCATTTTTTATCGTTATCAAACGAAAGGACGAAATGTTCGGTACAGGAAAAGGGGTGCCACCTAAAACTGCTTTCTCAAGTAAGCTGGAAATGATTTCGCGGCTACGAGATCGATGAGGCTGTGCACGTTCGCCTGCCAATACATCGATAAATCATTCTGACGAGCGGAGAGAAGATTTTTTAGCGAACCAACAGCCACGGTGGTCCAAAGGCAACGAAAACGATGGATTTACCGGCCACCTTTTGTTCGACCCCATCCTCGATGTTTCTCCTTTTTTCCTTCTCCATCTTTATTTTGTACCGTCCCTTCCAAATTTCCTTTCATTCATCACGATACGTACGCTATTCTCGTATAAATATTCTTAATTTTGAACAATTTTATCATCGAAAAGTTACTCCAAGTTTTCTTAAATTAAGATATTAATCTTCTTCAAGATGAATAATTTATGTTTCATTAATTATTATTTTTAAAAATGACATTTATTGCATTTCAGGAGCTCGATCATACAAAGATATTTCGAATTTTTTATTCGGATGGTAATATTTTTAGATTCACCCTGTATATTCACCGGGAAAATATATATCCAGGAGGCGTTAATCAGACAGTCGAAATAAATCAAGCACCCCAAGGTATTGTTCCAGAATCAACGGAACGAGCTGGGAGAAGACGTACAGAAACGGACCGCGGCTGGATCAGCCCGGTCGAAAGTTTCTCGACGGAAGTTCTCTGAGTGAACTTTCATTACGTTGGTCCCCTTACTTCTTGCATGCCGGTAAGTTTGGCCAAGGTATGATTGGAAAAGTTCGAAAGGCAGAGCACTGGTTATTTTCGAATGTCGATTGCTCGACGATAGGCCAGACACGCGTATGATTGAACCGGAAGCGAATGATATCCTCGTTACCCTGCCATTTGCAAATTTTTAGTAGAAAAACGTTATGGAGTTGGAAAATTGATTAAGTCGTATTTAAGCATTAAATTTTGAAAACAAGCCATTTGTACTCTTGATAATTAAAATTCGCGATACCAATTAAGGTGTTAAGCATTGTCTTTTTTGGAATTTATATTCGGTTAACGATCGAGTTTTACAATCGACAAAATGACCCGGGCTTTGTTCGCACGATTTCAATAACTCCCGTTTCGATAATGTTTCTATTTCCGATCGGTAAATGGAACCGTAACAATGATGAAAAGCAAACAAGAAAATTGGCAATAATATCGTAGAAATTAACGATACATTTGATACACGATTGCTATTAACCCTTCGAGTTATTGCATCATTCGGATGTATTATGATTTTCTGTTAATTGCGTTTCTCGTTTATTTTACCGCACGATCACGTTGTTGCCTTTGATTATCGCGAAAATACGAGTCTAATAATTAATCCGAATATTTTGTTAATAACGCCGCGTTACAAGAGTGCCGTTTTCGGTGGATGAAGCGATTGTTCGCGAACGTGAACGGTAATCTGTTTTCCAATGAACAAAAAAGAAAAATAACAACACAGGGAAATAAAAGTTCGTGGATTATTAATGACCGGAACACGTTATTGTTTCAAACTCCACAATGCCACATTGCTAAAAAGGACATTAGTGAATTTCACTATTCAGAACGCGAGATAAAATGTTAATTTCACTTTTGAATATTTCAATCAATATTCATTAAACATCTTTCATTTTTTGCATCTTGAAACTTGCAAAAATTCTGAAATTAAGTAGAATTTTTAAACCAGCAAGTGTAATTGGATAATTAAAACAAAAATGGGGAAGAAATAAGAAATATTCAGCACAAAATTAATGTACTAACATAATTAATTCCTTGGACAGCGAATGATTACAATAGTTATCTTAATAATTAAATTTTGTATAATTTTTCCTCCAAAAAGGGTGAAGAAATTAAAAATAATAATCTTTAGATACCAAGATGAAAGTTTCATGGAAGTGTTAATAATGCGAAATAGAAGACTGAAAATTGAAATTTCCACTACGATAATCAACACATTAATATTTCAAACTGTTTAGTTAATAATTATTATCAAGCATTTCAGTTTTTGCTTGCACAAACTAACTTCACATTCGCACATTGGGAATGAATACGAACAGTGTCTGAAGAGTATAACAACAAAGAACTGTAAGCAGTTTGCAAACAGTAATTATTGCAAGATAAACAGTATCTACGGACGCAGAAAATGTTTCTCACAAACTGCAGTTATACGTATCACAGTTTGTAACACAAGGTATTATCAGTCGCTGAAACGTCTTCCTGTTAATACCGGATGTAATTCGAGCATTTCACGTTGCACACACGGTATCTACCCTTCAACCTAGTTTCGTGTGCTTAATACGTTAATCTCTAACGATACATGTGCGTTACCGTATCACATATCGAAAGTATCGATAGCGTAGTGTCCTACTGCCAATTAAACAAAGTTAATTTTCAAAAAAGATCCCCTACGAAACAATATTCTAGAAAACATTAAATTATTTTTGGCACATATTCACTAAAAATTCCTAAATTAAATTTATTAATTACTGACTTATTTTGTTAATAGCAATGTTATTTGTAAACATTGATAACGACAAGACACGATCGAACTAATTAATCGAGCTGTCTTACAGCCGAACGTGGCACAATCGGGACATTTTTGCAACAAGTGGTTCCGAAAGAATTCATCCAACGAAGGGTTAATATCTGTATGAATAATCTTAATACGATTTACCAGCTCGTTCTCGCGTTCCTTCGTGACATTCCTCGAATAATCGGTGTAAATCAATAACTGTGAACTTTCTGCCACTGACATTTCATGCTAATTGAGAGGACACGAGCTTCGTACGGTACCAAAAGTGAAAGGCACTTTGATCGTGCTGGAATCGGAATGGAATCTGAAACGTGAAAGGTTCAGATTCGTCTCTGACCCTAAAATAACGTGTTCCTTCATTCCAACGTGACTACATTGTACATATCTTAGCATGACACAAAATTATTCCCTCTCCTACACTCTATGGTCGAACATACCTAACCAATCGATCAAAGTATTTCGTATTTCTGTACACGAATGCTTTACACGTCAAAATTAGTACAATTTTAGCACTTTAACACTTTGTTTCTTCACAAAATAGCGAACCATATATTTCAAATAAAACTGTATAGGATGGAAACAACTAATTTCCTTAAATTTGCAAAAGCCCCTAGGAAGTCGAAATCATTTTCATTATCCATCACGAATATTCTTGATTAGCTAAGTAAAGGAATGCCTAATAACGCGGCTGACGAATTCCTATGAAAATTCATGCACGTTTCGCGTGATAGCCAGAGTGTCAAGTGTGCAACAAGACCGCGCGCGAAAAAGAGCAAAGCGAGAAGCTGAAAACGAAACGAATAACGAACGAACGAGATGAAGTGGTGCGAAAACAAAAACGAAAGCCCATGGAAAAGTAGCCGTAGGCATGGGTAAAAAACGAAGGCGAGCGGGGGCGAGCGGAAAACGACGCGACGGGACAAAGGGAAATCCGGGAAAGGACGGAAGAAACGAAAGGGGGAGCCAGGGGGAAAAAAAGAGGAAGAAATAAAATAAAATTGAAAGAGCATAAAGTCGTGCGCGGGAAAGGGACAGAGAGGGTGTAATTTAAATTTTCGGACTGGCTCGTCGTGTCTGGAACTTTTTCAATGCATACACACTTTTAAAAGGCCCGTTGCATAATTTAAAGCAACCCCTCCCCGTATCATCCCCCTCTGTACCGATGCGAATTCATAGAACAATTCATAGGTGGCTCGAGCTTTACCAGCGAGTTGCCATTTAACACGAACTGTTTTCTTTCCCTCTACTCGTTTCTATTTTTTTCCTGTTCTTTTTATTCTTTTTACTTGCCTACACACGAGGTTCACTTTACAGGAAGGTGTTAGAGAATTTACGATCTACCGATTTCCCTGAGCCGCTTTCCTTTTTATTTCCCCTCTTTTCCGTGGCTGTTTTGCATCTCTGGTTACTCGTCTATTTATTTACGAGATTAACTTTATACTCTGGCCAGTTTTTAAGCGTTTCACTTTGATACCCCTGCACGCAAAGTACACTTGATTTAACATTCCTTTTCACCCTCTATTGTCAGCGAACACCCCTACAATTTTGAAATTTTTCTATGATTACCATTTCCTTTGCTATGCCATTCCATTTGAATATTAAACATCGTTTCTGCCTTCTTTTAATATTTTTAATTAAGAATTTTGAGGAATTTCAAGTTTCCGTTTTGTTATGAATTTATGTTACAACTTAATAGAATTATTGTTAATTGGCTTACGAATTGTACTGGCAACGTTTGTCATTCGACTGAAGGGGAGCTGAGTAAGACTCAAAGGTAACAGAACGCAATAACTATGATTCTTTGTCGGGCAACAACTCGCCCTTAACGACTGGGGGAAAATATCAAGCGTATTTTTAATGTAATTACGATCCGCGTTACGGACACTTCTAACGAACCAACCAAACTACCCGAATGAAGTATGCGATATTGCACATAAAATTGTTCAACTTCCCCGGAACAGGTTCCCTCCTTTACTTTTAAACTTTGCAACGAAAATTTACTCCTCTCCGTCGAGTTTCACTTAATTATTCTCGAGTAAAGGAAGCCTGATTCCGCAGAAACCCGAAGGAGGATACTCGTCGCGTACAGATTTAAATGGAAAGCCGGCGTTACACGTTCCACCGTGGAATGCTAAGGGTTTACGGCATCGAGAAATTTCATAAGAACGAACCGGTTTGGTTCTCGGATTACCCGTCGAGACGTTGCCCGCTCGTAGGAATCCGAAGGTTTTGTTCCAAGTGTCAAATATCGGATAGGAAGATGATATTCAGCAAAGACGGAAACCATAGGAGACAACCGGGTACCGCGGATGAGACTTATCCGTCGAGCAAAGATATTTTCAAGGGGTTCGTTCCCCATCAATTTCAAATTTTTGATAAATTCATCCCTTCAACCTCGACAGACAAACTAAATCAACAAACTAAAAGGAATTTCACTTTCTTTGATTTTTATTTTCACTGGAAGTAAATTTTAAAGCAATTAGAACTGAAATTGAAAAAACTGAAGGAATATCGTCGGAGAAGAACGAAATTTTTATTCATAAAACAATATTAACACTGAAGTAATTGTCGGAATGATATTCTTCAAACTTGGATTGATATTTTAAAAACGAACAGAATTAAAATCATAATTACACTTGAAAGAATAACGGGCACCGTGAGAATCACGCGACGCGACATTTATGAAACCATAAACCGTCAGAAAACGTAGAAAACGGGTGGCAGACTGAGTACGCCACTCCCACTTCCGGTTTCGCGTGATAACATTTGTGCTCTACGGATGAGCAGCAATTGTCTTGTCACACGTGTCGGAAACACAAAACACAGGAAAACGAAAAGGCCGACGCATATTTACACGGTGAACAACCTAATTACACGATTTCGTTTGTTTAATTGATAACCACGATGCCAGACTATATTTCAATTACAGTGATAAAATCACTTCCTTATATTCGTTCTGATATTTTTAAAAAGCTGATGTTCATAATTTTTGCAAAACTAATGTTCCATATGGAAAGACATAAAATTTTTCGATTTAAAAATATATCCATCAAACGCTGACACTTCAAGTATTACTATCATGAATTAACTTTCGTACAAAAGCATTAATTGATCGAAAATTCATTGATAAAATTTTAACTAAAATCACCTCTGCTAATTTTAACTTATAATTTAATTCACAAGACGATAGCGGTCGTTCGTTCCATCCGCAAACGATAAACAAGTCATTAAATCATTTTCCTACAAAAATGAAGGAGAACTTTGACTAACCCCCTTATCGTTTCGCGGTTTATCGACGCAACAAGTCCTCGAAATTAGTGCAAGCAAAGTACCGGATAAGAAGCTATCGTTCTCGATAAAACGATCCGTCTAATCGAGGCGTCCCGAAGGAGAGACACTCGTTCACGGGAGGCGTCGCTAAAATAATTCAACGGCTCCCGAGGCGAGGCATTCCTCGGGGATCTACGAAAATACGATTCCCGGCAAATGTCTACTTCGTTTACCGGCTCGCTATAAATAGGCCCAAACGGCCTTGGTCAACCTTCTTCGAGTTCGTCGACTTCGCCGACCGGTACACCCTCTCCTCGTGGTGTCCAGCCGACGAGCGATCGACGAGAAGGCTTCAGCTGGCTAAGAATTCCAAACTTTTGAGATCACACGCCAAAGAACGACGACCCGCTTAACCCTTTCGTCATGGATGACGTTGCGATCGGAGAGACGAAAGTGAACGTACCTACGTGGCAGTGAACGCGACAAGTCTGTCGTCACAACCGGAAATTTGATCAATAAATTAATTTTATATAAATTCTTAGATAAAGTTCAATTAAAATTAACGCTGTTTATAATTTTGTTTCATTAACAGATAAGTGTCTTGCCACGCAATCCGTTTTCACTGTGGCGCCAAAACTTCTGATAAGACTTTCTCTTCGATGAAAGAAATTCATGCAAATCATACACCTTTGAGTTCTATCGGTTACATAAGCGTTCAATGAAGTTTCGTTTCGTAATTAAAACGACTTTAGAAACGGGATCATTCGTCGAGGAAGAACGAAGCACTTTCACTGGACCTTTTTAAACGAACAAACACGTTTATCTAGAAATATTATAGCAACTGTAATCGCATCTGGCGGATTTCTCAATTCGTTGTAATTCTACGCGAAGACTTTAGGTTCCCATCCAGCTCGCTTGTGGTTTCGTTTAAATCGAAAGCGTTCTGAAGTTAGCGGTAATTCGATTCTTTCTAGGTTATCCAGCATCGAATAGTAGGTTAAATATAAGGCACACCGTACACGTATTGCCGTCGACTGACAGTTCCTCCATATAAAACGAATATTCTAGCTTTAATCGAACCTCCAGCGTCGAAATTCGTAACCTCGATTTATTATTTTAAACCCTAGAATTTATTAACACGTTGACTGGCACGGTGTGTCTAATTTTATATAATTAAATAATCGATAAAAGAAACGATAAAATAAACCGTGGATGTTGCTGGTATTATACTAATAGTGCAGACTAGTAATTTGAATGGTTACATTAGAAAATTAATCGACAGAAGCCTTAATAATTGGAATTAAAGTGTGTCTGACCACACACGTCTGTTTTCCCTGTGGCACTGAAAACAAAGAATAATTCATTAATTTCTCAGTTAAAATTAAACGCTGACAATACTACTGTTACCATCTCAAATCAATTTCTGCACAATAACCGCGAAGATTGATTACGGTCAATTGAATCGAGTTATGTAATTCGGTCTACGCACGTGCTTCCAAGGCTACATTCTTCTTTGATTTCGTCCCAAAAATCGTATCTGATGCTAAGTTAATTGAACAAACACTGTTAAATCCTCGAGCTAGATAAAAATTAGCCTGGAACGCGCGGATACCCTTTGAAAATTTTCGACCATTTGCGAAATGGAAGTTTCGTAGCGAAACTTTTGTGAGTTACAACGTGTAGAATGAATAATGATGCCTCGATGCCACCCCAAAGGACGAGGGTCGTTTAGGGTCGATGGTCAGCCACGTGTCTCTATTTTCGTCCTAAACTGATCGAGGTGGGGCTTGATGTATATTGATGACACCTTGTACAATTACCGAAACCCTTGAACCAGAACGTTTTAAAGCTTCACGGTTTCTAATAGAGTACACGGCTTCTGAATGAACAATTTCGCGTGAACGGTTGAGCTCCACTGTGTTATCGTTCTGCTGTGTTTATTAAATCATGAAATTCCTGTGCGAGCTAACTAGATACACGTCGTATCATATCTCGACGATTTAATTTTCAAAGAATTTTTAATCGAACGTTGTCCGGCAAACGTACACGGAAATAATCGATATTTTAATCACCGAAGTATCAAATTATGAAACGTTAATGTTAAAAAGATTATGGTATCGCGAAGATAAAATTTTCCTGTTCCTCGAATAGAGATATTGATACACGTCAGAAATTCCAAGATCCAGAGATACCAAGGTCCTATCGCTTTAAAACGTTTCCCTCGTAGCGAAGGTGAGCGCGAAACTGATAAAACCAACCGGAAAACAAGGCACAACGACCGGCGGACAGGCAACGTTAGAGTCTTAACGAAACGAAGACATTCACGCGGAACCGCGATCGTCGCACTTCCGTCGCAGTGAAAGCGTGACAGATTAAAACAACCCACGTTCCACAATAAAACAGCAGAAACAGCGAAAATCCATTTAACGGAAACTGGCTTCGAAGGCCGGCGCACGGCCAACGGCCGCGTCCGTTTAATTCTGAAAAGCATCGCGCGTTACAAAGCTAGGATAACTCCATTGAAAAAAAGTCACGAACAAAGGGACCAGTTATCCGCGTCATCTTTTCGTTCGATTCGCGATCGATTTTCACCGCGAAAATCGAAAGAAAATTCGTGGATTAAAAACGGTCGGTCGTTTTGATATTCACCTCTCTTCCGTTAAATCGCTCAGGAATTAAAATAAAAGTTATTTGCAAGGTACTTTAGCAGCGAAAGGATTAAGGATTAATTAATCCTTCGATAGCGGAGCCGGGTTATTCGCAACTCCGAACCATGTAGAATAATGATGTTTCGATTAAAATTTAAGAAGCGAAAATGGAAAGGGACGCGAAGTTTAATTAAAAATTGTCGCCGTCTAAACGATCGTCCAAAGATTAATTAACACGCTGACTGCCGCGAGGGTGAATGGTGCCGAGAAAAAAAAACGTAAGAAACTTTAAGTAACATTAATATTACGGCAATAACGGGGGAGGGGAAGGTTGAATTAAAAACTGAAAAGCTTGTATTCCGAATCGCAGCGTGTCTTGCCACGCACGGCTGTTTCTACTGCGGTAGTGAACGCGTTAATCACGGACGCTCCTGTGTCTATTTCGTCGTTTTATTTATTCGAATGTTTATCAACGGACGTATCGGGTGTTCTGAAAGTTTCATTGTTACACGTACGCGCAACGTCTAAGATTGATCGGTAATTGCGTCTCGACCTTCATCAACGATTCGAAACGTACAGCGGGAACGCGCGAGTCGAACTCATCAACGTAGAGGAAACATGGAACGGGTGGAATAAAGAACGCATACCTGAATTATCTATCTTCTGGACGGAAAGAGCGATCGTTGAACTCGCTTCGATGACCAGGCGTGTGTATCACAGACTCTCCTTGATTCTTCTTTCCTCTCCGCTCGTTCTCACACGGTTCAAAGTCACGATAAACGTTGAACTCGCCGCGAACGTGTATCACAGATTCCACCTCTCTCCCTGGCTCGGAGTTGCCAGAATAAAAAATACGAGCTATGGCACCGATCAAACTTTCGACCTTAATTAACCGCGGCAAACGTGCATGGAACCGGGTCGCCGCCAATTATCATCCTCGACGCGTTTTCACTTCGCGGAACTGAACGAGAAGGCTTATCGAGTATTCACACTTCGACACACACACACATATATGAGCGTACTGGAGTCACGTTAGGGCTTCCCTCGAATATTTTCGCGATTTCTGGCTAATCTCGGCCACGAGCCGAGTGGAGACGTTCGATCTTTGCCGCGTCGCGACGTTACAGCTGGTCCCTTCTCGCGCTGCACCTCCTGGCAACGGAAGTCTCGAAGACGATCCGACGGTGTTGCGTTTCCGTTGCACGGAACACGTGCGTCTGGACGGGTTCGTAGAAGCCTACGAGTAAAAGGTGCAAGGCGTTCGGGGATTATCTACTTCGAGGTGGTATCTTTCGATCTCGACTCCTATTGTGACCCGTGATCGAGGGACCAGCAGGTTGTCGATCGGCGCGAGATTGAGAACGGTAACCAGGTGCCAGGCTGCCAACTATCTCTCCTGGCATACGATCACGGAAATGCGAGGATCTGCAAGGACCTTGAGTGTGCTCGCGGACAGACACGTATCTTCGCGTGTCCCTTATTTTATTTTTTCCCTCTCACGTACTCGATATCTCAGCCCCGAAAACACTTCCCCCTCGTTCCGTGTCCGGTCCCTTCCAATCGCTCACACTTCGTTTTTCCCGACAAACAAGACACCGCTGAAACGACACACTCACGCGCGACCGCGTCCGTCCGAGCACTGACACGACTCAGGATTCCACGAGTGACTGCGGCCGCACACACGACTCGAGTCGAACGACTTCGCTGGTCGGCGCCACGGCTCGTGGAACCGAACGGAGCCGAGTCTCGACGAACCGTTTCTTTGCGCTGACGCTGGCCGCGAAACGCGCGCATTACCGCTCCGACCGCTCGACGTGCTGGAACGCTTTCGATTCCGCTCCTCGCCGTTTCAGTGCTGTCCAACAGTTTTACCCTGGCGGCTGAGTGATCCTATCGCTCGTGGCAATGTCGTACGAGGGAAGGGAAGATGTGTAGTGGGCAACCTAGGTGTCTTCTTCCGCTTATGTCGTTATTTTTGTCGTTGCGCGCACTCGATCCGCTCCTCGTCGTTTCAGTGACGTCCAACAGTTTTGCCCTGGTGGCAGAGTGATCCTATCGCTCGTGGCAATGTCGTACGAGGGACAGGAAGAGGTGAAGTGGGCAGGCCAGGTGTCTTATTCCATTTCTGTCGTGGCTGGCTATGGCACCCTGGACCATCGGGAAAATTTTGGAGCATGGAAGTGAACGATGGTCTTAATGAATGAGGTAGCTTCGTTTTTGGAAAAAATGTGCACCTGCGTGTCAAGGATATCTGAATGAACGAAGGGTACTTTGTCTCTCGCATGAATGCTTTGATAGGGGGTTGTTGCTATTGTGTGTAGGGGTTGAAGAAGGTGGAGGGATTTGTGACGTTGTTTCCAATTCGAGGAAGGAATCCTGTAAAATTATGTTGAACTATGGGGAGATTCAAAGATCCTGCTTTGATCATTCGAACCACCGACGAGAATGGAATATCGTTCCCTTTATGCATTTCAGAATATCGGCCATCATACTTTGCGATTCATTCTGTTCTTTACGACGTAATATCAACATTGTTAACCATTGAACGACGGTGCCGTTATTCGTGCCATCAAAAGATATTATAAATCGAACAACAAGAATGTAAAATCTGGAAAACGAAAGTTAAAACAAATCTAAAATAAAATTTCGATTCATATTTTCTGTTCCAATTCCAAGGAAAGATTTCTCCAAACACGCTTTAAAGAATCCCTATGGCTGTTAGATCTGTTCTTAGAAGGTTGCTCAGATAAAAATCAGTGGGGGTTTGGCATCCAGGTAAAGGTAGGGGGAGGGCATTTTTCGACGACGTCCAGGTGTGCAGGAAACTCGAAGATTGGTCATCGAACTTCGACACGGTCCGCCAGGTCGGTGTTCAATTTACGTTCGTTCGTGAAAGCATCCGACATCCCGAAACTTTGGATTTACATTCAGCTAAATTAGAGTACGGTATTCACCGTAGAATGTTAGAAGGCCGTGTCCACGGTAAGATAACATTTTCGAAGGTATTCGATTATCGAATACCGTGGTATCGTTATTGATATGATAACCGGCTCGGAGCTGCGACATAATTTGTCCCTGTTTCTTCGTGTCCGCGGTAAACTGGTTACTCTATCGGATCGAATCTACACCGTGAAACGAGTGAGAAAATTGCCGGTGATTTTCCAGCTGACGTATTTTCCTCCATTCTCGAATGCGAGTTTGTGTACCGAGAATTAAAGGACGGGCTTCCTGGTAGAGATATATCGTGGGCGATAATTCGTGGAACTTCCCATGTTAATTAAAGGAAACAATAATAATTATCCTCACTCCGTCTTATTTAATACTTTTTTGCTAATTTCTTAGTGTATGAAGAAAACTAAGAAAGGAATGATCATGCGACTTCTATCCTTTAAAATTACCTGGAATTCAATGAGTTTGTTCAGAGCACAGTATCCAAGTTAACAAAGAGTTATCGAACAGGCAGTATACAGAACACAAATGAAAGCAGTGATTCACTCGAATACGATGCTTGGAATCCACCTTACGAACCATTGTAACGGGTTTCTATCGGGAGCAAACGACGTCTCGCCTCTATTGGTAAAAAGTAACGCGAGAAAAATTTCGTGAATTATATCTGGGATTCACAATGAGGTCGAGGTACCCGGAGGGTCTGAATGGGAACGACCGGTCGTCGAATTTCATTCGTATCGCGGCTGCTTTTCACACGTGTCTCGGCTTTTTGTCGCCGCCCCGGGTTAATCTTGATTCTGCATTAACGCGAGGCTGAAGTGGCTCGAAAGCACGATACCGACGCGAAACTCGCGATTCACGCGCATTGAAAACCGTGATGCGGACCTTGATAAATAAGCCGTTGCATCGGCTTCTCGTTCACCGTTGAAGAAAGTGTCGTTGGGATCGTGAGAAGAAATAAATGCATATAATAGCCGGCGCAGACATTGAAGGAGTTTCGAGAATTTTTTTCCCGCGGTTCTTCGCGAAAATAGACAAAACAAGAGTGGTTCGACTATCTATGCAATTAGTCGGGGAAGATCCTTTGAAAATATCACAACCGTTCTGAAAGAACGAGGCTTAACAAGGAACGTTACTCAAATGTTACATCTTCCATCCCACGAATTTTATTATAATATAATCAGGGGAAAATATTTCATATGTTCTATATGTTATTACAAAATTTTATTCAGCTAACATTTGTAAAATTTCAATTACAAAACTAATAGAGAGGCTAAATTGACATTTGATATTAATTTTTTGTATACAACTTGAATTTCAAATGCTTTCACGTGATGTACTAAAATGATCCAAACTTGAACGTGTCGTGAGCTGGAACCATAAGTTAGGGGTTGTCGCACGAGTTTCAGGTTGGATTATGAGTGAAACAGGTGCGTGTTGGAAATGGTTTTCACACCAGGCTCGGATGGTCGAAAATGGGGGGAAACTTGGCCACGATATGTACGCATCCGAACTAATACAGAGCTTCATCGGAATCTACTTAGCCGAAGTTCGATCTAATAAGCGGGAACACGCGAACACGTCTAACCGTCGTCGAGATTATATCTTCATCGAGTTCTGTCTGAATGTTAACCTTGGAAAGCTAATCTATTCCGTGTCAAACAGTAAAATTAATCGTTTGTCTCCTGAATTAATAACTTCTTTAGAATTAAAACGCAGTGTCCTCTTTTAAAATTGAAATTAATTTAATCGATGGACAATGAATTTTTGAAATGAATAATAAATTATATTATAAATAAATTGTTACCGCGACGTCAAAGAAAGGAATATTCCGGTCGGGTCAAAGGGAAAGAAGTATCGCAACGTATATTTTTCTTGCGACAAACCGAAACGGAAGCCTCCTGCAGTAGTTCCGATAAAAGACATACGTGCTGTTGCGGGATACAGATATAAATTCCTGGCATCGGAAGAAACGTACAGTGGAAAACAGCATCGAATGATTTCTGTGCGACGACAAGCTGCCGATATTGCGTTGCGAAAATGAGGAAGCATTTCAAACGCGTTCGTCGAGTGGAAGAAAATTGAATATTAAATTTTACACACCGTTCCCTGAGACACGCGTACCCAGATTGCTGAGAAATTAAACTGACCTCAATAAATTGCCCTCCAGAAAATCAGCAAAATTATTTATAAAATTACAAAAATAAGGATTAATATGTCCTTGAATAAAAGATCTTTCGTTTCAAATGGGTCAACCAGCAACGCGCGTCGAAGAGGAACAAAGACGGGCGTGGAAATCGGACGAGGATCCGCAGGAAGGACAACCGGGGAATGCCTTGCTCCGGAATGGTAATAGGCTGCACAAATTCAGCGGTGAAAAAGCGGGGACAGACGAACGAAAGCTCCGGCTAAGTAATATATCTATCAGGCCCGTGATTTCGTTGGCTTTTCTTGCCTCGGCCAGGACGTTCGTCGCGCCGCGTGCCGTTTTTACCCGTCCGCTATTTCGCGTCACTTATCGTAAACAACTGTCAGGGATAAACATACGGCAGGGAGGGGTAGGAGCGAGGGGGTAATTTTCGCTAACGAAACATCGCGTGTTCAAGAGGGCGGAGACGTTTTGCGCTCGTCAACGGATGTTTCCCCGGCGAAAAATGCCGCCTCGTTTCGTCGAGTTTGCTTTAAATTTCACGCATCTCGGTAAAGAGTGCCAAGGAGACACGGTTCTTTGGGTGGCCTACCGCGGTTGCTCAAATTAGCCTCCGGTTCTTGTTATCTTCCCCCAAGGAATGGTCGGCTGTGTCTCGGGGTAACTGCCACCTGGGAAATTTTTTGATTTGCAAGTAGTATTCAAGTGTTTATATGTATATTTCATTGTTCTCAAGTTGAAATATTCACAAAATTCTAAATTAAATTAGTTGCATGGTAACTTTAAAAATTTATTGTATTCAAGAAGGCTTTTACTTCTAAACGAAAGAAAATTTATAAAATGAGCTTAAAATTAAATAATAATTGAACAACTTCCATTTTACTGGTCCCCAGTGTCGACTGCCACAAAACGAAACAGAGCAAGCCATCAAACGAGGCGAACAAGAATAAAACAGCCAGCCCCGAACGAAGAAGAGGAAGAGGTACAACGAACGATTGTTCCCGTTTCATTGAATACTTAAGTTCTCAAAATCAATCAGGCTGATCTTCCATCAATTCATCACCCGGCTCCCGATCCCGATCTCGATGAAGTTGAACGGGCTAAGACGGCAGCTCGGGGCAAAGAATGGCCACCGAAACGGGGACAAGAAAAAGAGACGAAAAGGGACAACGGGAGAGTTTGTAATTCATATTAGAGTCCCGAAAGACAAAGCAATCAGGCGGTCGGCGGCTACGACTTCCAGCGACTTCCGTGTTAAATTAAACTTACAGATCGTCAGGGCGATGGGAGGGGAACTGCGGTTCGGATATATTGTATTTTTTATGAGAGGCGTAGGCAGAGATTCGTCCGGAGGAAGAGGGATGAAAGGAGGAGCCGCGAGGACGGATAGAAGGAAAATATCGGGCTTCAACGACAGGATCAAAGTTAAACGAATGCGTTCCACGGGCCACAAAGGATCTCAATGGCACTTTATTACACCGAGTCCTGGCGGTTTCCACAGGCATACGAGTGGCCCTACCTTTTCGAGTTCGAGCTCCTTCGTCGCTCGTTTCGCACGGCCAAGAAGGAATCTTAATGGAAATGTAAATTCGCGACCACGTGCGACGAGAAACTTCCTCGAATCGTTTCGAACTCATCTTTCACCCCTCTCCCCTTCTTCATTCTCTGATTGAAATTTTTCGTCAGAGAACTCCAATAATTTTTTTTTTCAAGAATTTTCTACCACGAGTCTTTGTTTTTTGAATATCGACGACATCGAAACCGCGAGAAAATAAATCTTTCGAACGTTTCAATTTCGGTGGAATTCTAATACGCGATGAATTATCGTAGAATTCCAGAGTATTCCGGTTCGTCGAATTCATCCATGCGGGCAATCCTATCACTGGCCGGACCATAGTTTCAATGCTTATGGCATTTAATCCGCGATACCTTTCCTATGGTGGTTGTACGCTGATTCCGTAAATCAAAGGCTAATCGCTTGGCTCACACGCGATACGCCTCCGTGCTGGAAAGGTAAGCAACCATCAAATGTGGGAATGAACGCAAACAGCCGGACAACGATACCTGAACAAAGAATTATTTCGAAGTGAAATCTGGATGATTGCTTCGCGCTTTTAATAAAAATGATTTAGAAATTCTGCCACTAACATAACAACGATAATATTTTATGTCCTGTCGCTTTCTGATACGAGAAAATGGATCCAGGCACTCTGGATAAATGAAAATAGCGGTTTGAAGCATCGACGGAAGTATCAAACGGCGGTAAAGATTTTTTCCGTAACGAGGTAAAGGGTTGGGAATACGTTTTACAGTTCGGTGTTTGCATTGCACGAAAGGTGAATTCTCAAACAAAAAGCTCCATTACGGGTTCAGGCAAACGGATCCCACGGATAACGCTAGGCTTGCATTAAAGTTTCATTTTCCACGCGCATTGGGCAACAATGCGAAAGAACGGGGACCTCTTTGTAAGATACTTCATTCACAAAAGGTAGCCTGAAAGGCACAATGGACCTCGTGGATAGAACATGCGAGGAACCCCCGGTAAAGTATTTGCTACTCGGCAACAGCTCGTAAATGTTGATAGGATTTTTGTTGGGAAGCACGTAGATTTTTCCGCTCGGGTATATGTAAACGAGAGTCTGGCACGTTGCTGTACCCGGTGATCTTCTTGCAAATGAAACACTGCCGATATCATAAATCGAAGTTGAAGCGAAAGAAGTTCCTGACCTACTTCGAGGAAAGGCGAAGGTATTGTGGAAAGATCGAATCTTTGTACTGGTAACACTAGAACCACCTTTGCTTCTAAATTAAAATTAAAATAGAAAATAAAATAAATGATGGATGAAATATAAAGCCAATTTATATTTTGACAAAAGCATTTTATTACATTTTGTAGGTGTCAAAGTAACGAAAATTAATTAAACAAACCTCCGCAAAAGAAATATCTTCTTTTTTCGAGCACGAGTACAAAACCACTCAGGTAATGTCACCGGTAATACTTCATGGAAGAATCACGCGGGTGGTCGTCACGCTACAGTGATTTCGAAACACGTAGTTTCCTTTAATCAGCCAGTCAAAAAGGGGGCCATCGATTTTTCATATTTCCCGGAGAACACGCGACGGGCGTGTCCGGTCGTCGAAAACGCCGTCAAATCAAAGCCCTCCTCTTCTTTGAACACCGGGAACGGCGAGGAAGAAGGAAGGAAAAAAAAGAGGAGAATTGGCTTAATCACTCGGACGTTTGTCGCCCCTTCGTTTAACCCTCGACAGAGGGAGGGGAGCAGGGGTGGCTTTTTCCCGACGACGCGTCGAGCACCGGTTTTTTTTACAGGGGATGTTACGCGTTTCACCTTGCAACAGCTGTTACGAGCATTCATCATTCCGCTCGATGTCCCTCCGCATTATCCTCCCTCCTCGTAGGATTATTTGCAAAACAGCCGACCCCCAACCTCTTCGAACAGATTTCGCTCGAATAACTCGTGTCACTGTTCGAAAATATTTGCGCGTTCACACTTTTCTTTTTTTCAATGAGAAATTTTGTGTTTAAAAAAAAAACTTGTGTATTATTTTCCCAATAATTCATTATTTCTGTCTTTGATTTCAAATACAATACCAGTATTTTTAATGAATCGAACAAAGGTATTTTTGATGATATAGATAATGGACTTTTATTCAGGTGTCGTAACGTGGGCACACGCGAAGGGTTAACTTGTTCAACGCACGAAAACACCCCCGTGTTTTCGACGCAACCACCCCTTGGAAATATTACAAATTACAGGGCCGTGTTCGGTCGTTAGTTCTGCTCTTTTTTTCCACATTGTGAGAGCGTTAATGATGAAGGATAATTATGGATATTTTTTGCTCGGTAGACTTTGTTAATGAATCGTCAGGCTGCTATTACAATGGCGAGCGAGTGTGAAATTTTTGTTTCTTCAAGGACGAAGTTAAAGCAGCCTGGCGTTAATTGATTAATCGCTGGTAGAAAGTAGGTGAAATTATAATTTAATATGATAATAAATGGACTGTTAACACGTCGTCTAAAGTCTTTAACAATGGCAAGTTTATTTTTGAAAACTGTTTGAAACTTGTTAATATTTTGTTTTCTTATTTATTCTACCCTCGGTTACTGTGGTGCGTTGAAATTAGAACTGACTCTAGGTAGGAGGGTTGAAAGATGGTGAGGTAATATAACTTTTGCCGGTGAATGGAAAACGGAGAGAGAAAGAGGGATTCGGAAACAAATCAGTTGAGCTGTGGCAATGGTAAACCTGCAGAATCTATCTAATTTAGGGTCATATTGGAGGGGAAGATATACCGATGGCACGTAGGGGAGATTTAGCCCGAGGACGAAACCACTAATCCTTGTGTGGTAATCGACGATTTCCGCCCCTAAATTGTTCTACCTCTACGAACGGTCCCAGACCCTTTCGAAGGAAGCTTAAAGGGAATTTTGCGTCTCCACTTTTGTCCCTTGCCACGGTAGCCATCGTGTAATTGTTTCGATTATGAACGACGATCGAGCTAAGATCGTATCATTTGATTCATAATTAAAATGGAATATACTTTGTGTACCGTTGAAACTTTTATTACGCTCGGAGACAGAGACAAATGACGCTTTTATTACACAGGATGATCAATACTGTGAATTTTCCATTTCTTTTTTTTTTTAACGAACACCTACATTCTTTTATACCGTGTTTAGAAAAATTAAGAACAGAGGAAACTATTACTTTTCTAATTAGAATTTATAATAAAATAAATACTGAAAAGACACCTTACAAAGCACCTGATAATTAACCCTATAATATTAAAGGATAAACGAGGACAGCAATGACGCGAGAAACGTCGTCAGAGCGCTTATCGATAACGTCGAAAAGTGATCGTGTGTCTGCAAAACAGACATTTTGGTAAATTCATGTGACATCCCGGCTATCTTGAGATATCTAACGCTAATGAAACGCCCTGGGCCAATAGGAAATTGCGCCTCTGTAAACACTAATAAACTTACACACGCGCCACATTTACCGACGTATCAAAGTACGCCGGAATATGTACACGGTATCTAGTTCCATTCGGGACTTGGTTTCACCAAGAAAAATTTTCTGAAAATCCAGAGAGGAACATGCTCGCTCAAGAGCAATACCGACATTCACAATATAACGTCAATATCTTAACACAGAAAGTATTTTATCAGTAACAAACTGAAAATTTCAAGAAAAATTCTCTAACTGTTATAATAATATGTTCTTATTCCTTAATTTATATCAATTTCAAAATTAATTAATATCCAAAGATTTGAAGTTTCATTTATCAAAAAATTCCACAATTCTTGATACTGATTTTTATAAAAAAACGTGAATCTCATTTTTCTTGCACGAATCATACCATATCAAACAATATCTCTAATCTTTTACTTATTGTTAGTCTTGAACTCCAATCTAGATTCTGAAGTCAAGATCACAGATATCGTATCTTTAAGTCAATTTGTACAAGAAAGAAAAAAAGGATAGAATTGAAACTGTTTCATTTACGCTGCTATCTTACATCGTTTCTTTCAATTGTGTTTAAATTGATACGGAAGTTCACGTGCGATAATATAATATATCGATAGAGCGCGTTTAACCGGAAAGCCTCTTACGCAAAGATTACGTTGACCGAATTGTAGCTGGCGGTTTTAAGGAGATTAACACACCAAGATATATACCACTTGGAGAATTCTCCTTTATTTATGCAAGCCCGGATACTCAACGGTGGTCGAATAATTTTCGGTTGTAAGTTTGGACAAGGATACGTATTTTATTCGATAAGTTTGTAACGGTCGCGATACAGTGGTCTTCCCTCCCCCCCCCCCCCCGTAAATCCAGTACTTCTGTCCGAACAAATTTAAGGCACCAACTAATACCGTAATACTTGGCTTAGTTTTAAGGAGATTAATGTTTGTGCTTGCTCTCCTTTTCATCCCTCTTTGTCCCACCTATAAGCGTTTCTATCTTGCCTTCTACGTAAACTCTTTAATAACGCGGATTGCAATAAATTCTGATGAAGTCCGAAGATTATATCCACTTTGTGTTACACTAATTGAAGAAACATAATGGGTCAGTTATTTGTAACAGTCTACTGGCGCAAGGATATCAAAGGCTACTACTAATCTTTACTATTCTGCAATTAGTCATTTTACAAAATTTAATATAGTTATAATCTGGGTTAAATGTAATTTTAAATTTAACTTTTAATATGGGTTAAATTTGATTCGTTTCTTCATCAACCGAGTAATTTGCTAAATTTAATTCGTGTTTCGGGCACAAATTCGGTAGAATTCAACTTGCCGTTACGAGAATGTTACGAGGGCGATTTTCTTGATGTTGTTCACAAGGTGGATCAAGAAATCCGTACGATTTATCCAAGATACGTTGGCGAACGAGCCATTCCAAGATTGCAAGCGTTGAATACCTCACGGTTATCGGGTCTACGTTTCCTCAAACGAGAATCGACGGAGTATCAACTCCTTATACGTCCGCAACGACCCCGTCGAATCTGACCTCGTCGACGACCATCTTCGCAATTCGTTTCCTCGAGCACCCCATTCCCGGGTTTCCTTCCTCTCTTGGCTCGCCTCCCCCCGTTCCCCGTGTCCACGGACGAGAACTTTCGATGGCTTAACGACGAGTCGACGGTGTGTTCAAGCGGAAAGTTCACGGAGACCTCTTAGGAGAATTTATGGATTCCTTTTTTTTTTTTCTCTCTCTTCTTCTTACCGAAGACGAAGTTAGCATCGTTGAAATTGATCGCGATTGATCTTCATGGGCTGTCGTGAATTTCGCGACTCCGGCTATAATTTTGAGACGGTTGTTCGAGTGCAAAGTTTCATTCGGCCTGTCCGCTTCTTTGCTATTACGGGTAATGTCAAGTCCTTTCTTCAGCGTCTACGTACTGCAGCTTTAGAGTCGATATTTTCTTCTTCGGTGTAATTTAACCCATAAGCGATTTGACTTGGGTTATTTGCGATTTTTGTTAGCAATTTTATGCAAAATGAAATCTGCATTTTCTTGTTAAGTGTAAGAAGGAATTTAAACATTACTGATTATTATTTTTTCCTATACAACATTGTCGAAATAACGAAAGTTGGACGTAAGAGTAAGACGTAAGAGTAAACAAATTAAGCGGAACGTTTTGTTAAAATTCCTTTCCTTCGAGCAACGAAACAACGCTCAGGCAACGATCGTCGAGGATAAAGCAACGAGATCGCGATTCAGTCGGTATCGCCAGGAATAAAGTAGTCGTCGTGTCTGTACGCGGCACAGGCGAACAGATAAATGGGCTGGTTCGCTTAAAAGTAACACGTCGACCGCGTTTTATCAGCACACCACGGGATTCGTTCGTTCTCATGGCAGGTTGCATTAGAGCCGCGATAACGTACAAGCCGGCACTGTTATTATTCCGTAACCGTGCGGCTGTGACGTTTCGAACGGATTGATTCGCGCCCCCGTATAATTACCGGGCCGGTCTTTATCGCGTTCAAAGAAACGAAGAAACGGAGAAACCGAGGTGGTTAAGGAAAGAAATAATGGAATCAGATGAGGGCCAGAAGGAGGGGGGAGGTGGAGGAACAACGGCGATAACGAAGAGGGTAGAGGTCAGGTAACCCAGGTAATTCCGATCCCCCTTTTTTAAACTTTCTTACAGCCCGTCGGGCGTTCTGAATGTTGAACGTTGGAACGTTTATTATTCCCGGTTACATGTGTTTGTACAGGATGTCTCATTAATTTTATCATTTGCAAATATACAGAAATGTGCCTTGGGAGAAAGCGATTAAGATAATCTCACCCTTCATGGTCTAATTTCCTCCTTGAAATATAACTTTATCTCGAAGCATATTTCTTTGCTTTTAAACAGCAAAATAATCAAGTCTGGGAAATTAAGTGAAACATTTTACGTATCGTTCAAGTTGTTTCGTTCACATATTTTATCAATAAATTAACGTTTCAACCCTCGACGAAGTGGATCATCTTTTCAACAGCACTTTGAATTCCAACATTTATTTGTTTCAACCATGTACAAATCGTGGCAGCGTGATAATTTTACGACACAAATATGAACAGCCTCTCGTGAACGTTTCATCGCTGAAACATCACGTAACGCCGTTTCGTTACACGGGATATTCCAAGAGAAAAACGTGTTTATGCTCCCTTCATTTCTAAAACGGATTGTCACGAGTGCACTACTTTCATCACGAAAAATACGTTACCCCGCAATACCGGTGGAAACAGGAACGAGTAAACAGAAACGAAATAAGAAAAGGGCACGGCACACGATACGCGTTTTGTTAAATTTGCTCAAAAGTGTTGCACGCGAGCGGTGCTGTTAAGAATATTTCGTGAAATTCCTGTGAAAACATTTTTGAAAAACAAATCATCCTTTTGACGAAAAGGGACGTTCGCTTTACGTACTCGTAATTTGTAACATGGTTTGGAAACGCTGGATCAAATTTCAAAAAAGTATTTTACGTACACGTACCAATATCATACATTCACATTGATTGCACTTAATTCAGCCCCAACTAAGGTCCATTACTGTTATTTATGTCTTGTTGACGATTAAATAAAAAATCTGCAGAATTATTGAAATTATGGTCTTTGTAAAACCATATAATATAAAATGAATAGAAAAATTATAAGATGTATTCAATAGAAACAATCCAATTTAATATTTCATGCAAATTTTCTGCAAGACGCCAAGGTATCGATCTGAAATTTAAAGAATGCATAAAAAGAACGTTCGATAACGGAATTAAAAATGAACGACCATACCAAATTCGTCACTCGATTTCGTACAGTTTCGTTTGAAAGAAAAAACCGCGACTGTAAACGCGTGCACGACAAACATCGGTCTCCGATATAACATGCGGTCTGTCCCTATTCACGTCACCGTTTCTCGTGGCTTTGTAATCACGGGAACTCCCGCGAAAAGGTCGGGGGATGAAAAAAAAAAAAAAAAAAAATAAAAGAGACAGAGAGGATCAAATCGAACCAGAATGTAGTAACAACGTCGGGGGGAAGCGAAAAGGGACAAGCGCGCGGGGCATCACGAAACGTGAAATGGCCGAGGAAGATCGGTCGAACCGAAAAACAAATAGCGAGGCGGACAAAAATGGGCAAAGAGCGAGAAGAAAGAGGCAAAAGGACGAGCCGTTGGACGAGACCGCGAGTGGTGGTCGGATAGCTAAAGACAAAGAGACCGGGATGAGTAGAAAAAAGCTGAGAAAGAAACGAACGAGCGACAGAGGGACAGAAAAAGCAAAGGGAGAAGAGTGATCGTAGGGCGACTGAAAAAGAAAGTGGACAAACATCTGGAAGAGTGATGGAAAGAACTAATGCCCGTGGAAAAAAAGAGGTATCACCGCGGAGAGGAGAGAGAGAAAAAAAGCGTGGTTGATCAGATTCAAAGCGAATTAAAATTTTCATTGTCCCTACAGGTTGTCTCAAAAATATGTGACGGTCTCATTTGTCTCCATATGTTATTCTAAACTATTTCCGTGTACTTTTTTTGTACCTGCTTAAAATTTTAGCCTTCGTTTAACTCGTCCATTTGCAATTATTACCACTTTCCCTACTAAACTGATTATCACATTAATTTCCACCCACGACTTTAAGCACCGTAATTCTTGTGAACTTTCGACAGGCTTCAGAAAACTACAACAAAACCAAATAAATAATTTAACGTATTGTGATCCAGAGCTTTTGAACGACCCTGTATACTAATTTCAAAACATGCGATAGTTTTTTTAAAGGATAAAAAACCAGATGAATCGATGAACAACCATTATACGATAGTTGTACGGTTGAATCGAGAGGTTCGTTTTCGCGCGGCACAGAGCGAGCAGCGATCAAAGCATCGTTGGTCACCACTTTTTTACCCTGTTTCGTTTGATTTTGTCAGTCGTGAACTCGCAAGGGGTCGTCCGCGCTCGTCTGCGCGTTTTTTCCCCCCTTTTGGGTTCGATTCAATCCGTCCTTTTCCCTCCCCGGGTTGACCAAGATGAAATTCGTTTTTGAAAGGTTCGCCGGGTGCTTTCGATTTATTCGATGATGCCGACGACGACCCGGATCGGTGTTTTTTAATAGACCTCATCGGGCGTACTTGTTCAATCGACGATACACGAAAAGCGTCCTCTTTTACGCGCGTGCCCGCTCGTGAAAGCGAACACAGGGAAAGTTTTTCGCTCGATTTTTTAAAAAGAGCCCCCCCGGTCAAAGGAGAACTTAAATTGCGAAAATATTCGAATCGAAGTAGGAACGATTCCTTTTTTTTCCTGCTGCGATAAAAACGGCTGGCATTTCGCTTCGCTCCGATCCGGACGCGCCAAAGGGACGTACTTGTGTTATAATTAAACGTTACTTTTTTGCTTTGATCTAAAATCCAACTTTTCTTTCCGTAACATCGTGCCACGATTCATTTACACTTTTATATCTTCCAAAAACGATCGTATTCGCATAAAAGTTACGATTTATTATAAACGAAATGATCTCGATGCGAAAACGTTCAAACGATTACATTCTAAATCGTTTAAACGGTATTTGGACGAAACCACGGCAATCTCGGCACTAATTAATCCAACAGCCAACAAAAGCCGCGCGCTCGTAAAAGTAAAAAGGATTTCCTTCGCTCACGGTGTTTCTCAAAAGCACACTCTCGTTAAAAGCAGTTCGAAAACACGTCAAAACACTTCCAAGCTCCCTCAAAGCACATACACACAGAGAGCGGGAAAAATGTGCAAAAACAAATACGGAGACCCGACGACGAATGTTTACAGGAGTTTGCCTTTTGGCCCGTCGTTTGCCCGGTTGTTCGTCGAAACATCTCCAGACGTCGAAAAACAATCTCGACGGATGTTTCGAGAACGCCACAAGCGACAACCACGAGGATTCAACTATCTCTCTCTGTAAAGTTAAAGAAAAAATAGAGAGAGAGAGAGAGAGAGAGAAAAAGAGCAATTCTCGATTTGCCTGTTCGCAGTTCTGTTCCTCGTCTTCATCCTCTTCAGCCTCGATCCTTTCCCCTCCAGGTTGCCTCGACAAACAATAGGGACACACGGTAAGCTCAAACAACTGGAGAATCAGCGCATGAGCTACTTTGGTCTGTTGCCACGTGCCTCGAGAACCGGTTCCATTTCTTCGGGAACAAACGGGAGGTCCGTTTCGTTGAAAAAATACCTCCGCTCGCGGTGTTTGCGAGCAAACCACCCTTCGATCGATCTATCGTCGCCTTCGAAACGGAAAGGGTTGTCGAACACGAGCCGTACGTGAGCCTTCTCGGGTTTTTCAGGGACTAATAGAGTCCGCAAACGGTCCCCGTGATCGATCTTCTGACGTTGAAAAGTTTCTTCGGACCGTTTTGTAAGGATCGTGTTTCGGGGATGATACGAGGGGATCAGGTTGATTTATACACTTAACGAATGGACCTGGGGGTTGTTTTCACAATTTTAGACGTCCCCTGCTGGTCGAAAGTTTGTTGACAAGTTCGGTACGTGGGTCTCGATAATAGATTGTCAATTTAAAAGAATAATGATGATTTTGATCGAGAAGCTTGCTTTTCGTTTCGTTTAGTGTTGCAATTTTTTGATATTAAAAAACAATGTACTACTTATAGCGCAATCATTGTTGAATTTATCAGACAAAAATGTTAATAATTCGCAGAAAAAGAATGAAATTTCATTCTATATATTTACACACGAAGCTTTTTCATCGAACGACAATAACGACAAAACGCTTCCTTTGTGTTTTCTCAATTACTTCGTCCGCTTGTTTATGCCGTAATTTACGAGGACGGGTGGGTTAAATGCATTCCTGCCTGCACGCATCGGTATAAGGTAATTAACGTAATTAATAGGCGAGTTCGACGAATGAATCGCGAGCGGCTATGCAAAAAGCGATTTACCGCGTTGCTGAAAGTAAAACGGGCCGCTCATAAATATTAAATCCGACGATGAGCACCGGAATCGCCGTATAATTCGACTTAATTTAAATTTAATAGATGTTAAACGTATCCGCGAGATCGGGGCAATACTAATAAGAAATATTAACGAGGTGATAAATAAGCGAACGGTGTTACGTTATCGAGAGCTCGGAATTTCTTCGAACGAGGAACACCGGGCGAAATTGTTATCTCTATTCCGTGGAACACACGTTCGTTTCGCGAAATTATTAATTTAGATACCATCGTAATTCATCGTTCGTAGAAGAGGAAAATTCCGTCTGGCGATTCACGTTTCGCCAGAAATCACGTACGAATACAAACACCAACCCCTCTGTCCGGGGGCGAAACAACCCCGAAAGCGGTTCGACCGTCGCGATTTAATCGACGGCGTGCCGTACAACGGTCATATCCGGTTTCCACGGTACGTAAAAAGATGGACGGATAAGGGAGGCCAATAATAAAATAATGGCACCCGCACGCGATATCCGGGAGAAAGGGGGAGGGTACGTGCAAGAGCCTCGGCTCTCCGTAGGAAATTATTTCTTCGTTTCACGTGCGAGCAAGCACCCCGTATCAGGGGGATGATCTACCACGATCGAGGTAAAATTACTCGGACCGGACTGCAGGTGTTATTCACCTGGATGATAGATTCCTCGATGAATAAAGAAGTAAAGCCTCCATTTCTTGCCTTCCGTCGAAATCGTCGGAATCTGATAACCGGTTGTTCCTTTGATATTCTTGGACGTTATGAACCATTCTTCAGGGACACCCAGTTTCGCAGAAATTCAATATTAAATTCAATTAGCGATCGTGGCCACGTCAGAGTTAAATAATTATTGCTGCTATCTTAAGTGAATATCTTAATATGAATTAAATATCAAAATTGTGAAATCTTTTTAAGGGATGTTAACCCCTTGCCATACTTTGACTTTTATTTTTATTACAATTGAATTGTAGGTAATTACAATTATAATTGTTTTAATATTACAACAATAAATATTTAACTTTTTCTGGCAAAGGGTTAAGTTATATTTTAACTGAACTTCTATATAATTTTTATTTATTAAAAATTTGAACGTATTAAGAATATTAAACCGTGAAGTGGGTCACGATAAGGGTTGAAAGTCCTTTCGGGGCTATTTGAACAATTTCAGGCGAACGAATGTGTCCAAGTTTGCCAAGAATATATCCATTAGCGTCAAAGAAATTTTTCAACTTTTACATGATCGCCAGTGGGATCGTAAAAGCCGCGTATACACCGGCAAATTACCCGCGGCGCTGGTTATTATCCGAAATTGAATATACAAAAGCAGCTGGCGCGGCTTGCAACGCCGACAGGAAGTAACAGAGCTACCCCTCGAGCGTACTATGCTCCGCTTCATGCATGATATTGGAATCTCTCCGACGGAACCTCGTTTACCGAGACTCTCATTAAACATTCGCATAAATCTGCCCCTTTCCGCCTTGCCTACAACGTGCTTTCTTTCCACGACACGTCGTCATCCCCTTTTCTTTCCCTCCTTGCCTATGATAAAACTTAATTTATCGGTACCAGCAATTGCTTGTTACGGGAATTTTTGATACGATATTCCTCAACTTTTATTTCTTTACCACTTTTAATCATTCTCTGTGCACGGTAAAGCATACGTTTGTGTTTGAAAAAATTACCCTCCCCTTTATCTTTTGTCTTGATGAGGAAATTTGCAAAATAATGTGCTTTGACTTTAGTGAACTTTTGTATAATTGTAGTAAACTTTCTTTGAACGCTACTGTTATAAAATTATATAAAAATGATGTAATTAGCACATAGAAGCTCATTACAATCTGAGTATATTAGTCAGTAGAGTTTCCTGACTAATATACTCTGAGACTCTCTTCAGACTATCATTTTGAACATTCGTAAGCGGCAATTAAATTCGTAATATTAGTAAGCTTCTGGTACGAGTTCTAATGCATCTTCTGTTACTACTGCTATTAATTTTCTAATAGATATACACTATCATTACAAATTGTATACCGTAATACGTTTTCAAATTTTGAACACTTTTTTATATCTTCCTGGGGTGTAATTAATGGTGTTACGTTTCTTTATGAAATTTCATCCAAATCTAATTAACAAAATTCTTCAACAATGACACCGTTACAAAAGTATGCTGTTTTATGATTTACTTTACGAAAGGAAACATTAATAGAGATTTAAATCGTAATTTCTTTCGGTGGAATCTTTCCACGATGAAAAGATACCGAGAAAATTAATTACAGCCAGCATAGTTCAAGACATTAACAACGAAGGGTAGCGTTTCGTTAAAGTAGACCGACGAAGATCTTAATAAGTGGAGAAGATTCTTTTATATTCTAAAGTTTAATATTGTGCCTTTACGAGGGGTACAGTTTAATTTATACACCTTACCGAAGGGGGGAGGGAGAAAAAAAAAAGAAAAAAAACTTAGCGGGTAAATATGAATTTTTCATAAAGTGGACCGCTGGAAAGTTTCATTTCGAAATGTACCATTAGTACGCGAATCGACTGGGTTCAATTTATTAGCACACACGTACATCGTTGGTTTTAATAAAACAAACCGGCGCTCTGAGATAATTTAAAATTTTAACCGATCTATAAATACGCTTACAAAACGTTTTCATAACGAAAGTGTTGCTGATGAAAAAAAATTCAACCAAAGTAATCGGATTTTGGATCAAGAAACTAAATTAAAAATTATAAAATATGTCAGCTTATCAGGTTTAAACACTTTTTTAAATCCTAGAAATTTAACTCTAGAACAATGACACCTACATCGATCTCAAAAACATGTAAAAATTTCAAAAATAATTTTGCTAATTAAATTTAAACTGTCGCCTAACTCGACAAATCCATCTTTCGAAGCTCTCATTACCTCCCAGCACGAGACTCGTTGGATCCCGTCAGAGTTTCCTAAAAAGCCTGGCGAACGTCAACAGCACGGTACTGACCTACAAAAATTGTGTCTGTACACGCAGGTAACCGGGTAATTAAGTAATTAACGATCTCGATGCGGCAGGTGCCGTCTTTGGCCGTCGAGGAACGACCAGTTTTACGCTCGGTAGGCGGCGATTTCGAATGTAAACGAGAGTAACGCTAATTGGAAGGTTCGTAACACGTGGCAAGCTACATCCACAAGAGTGTCATTACGAAATCGCTGAAGTCGCGAGCTAGTTACCCCCCGATAGCCCGCCCACTTTGAAGTCCTTACAGGATCTCCGTGCCCATTACTGCTGTTTGCCCGGCAAAATTAACGGGAAACTTACTCCCTGTTCTTCCCTGTTCCTTATCTATTTTCATCCCTTCTGGCTCGGTATATCCACGTTTCTCCCCCCCATCTCGATTCAACTCTGACTTCATCTACCCCGCCTCCTTTCCCAGAACGCCTCTTTTTAACTTCACCCACCGTTTTTGTCCGCTTCAGTCCTCTTCGTTTGTTCAATCGATATAACGAAGTGCCAATTAAGTGGCCGGTCAAACTTTTCGACGATAATGAGGGAGAAAATTAGAGAGGACGAAGAGTGGCTGTAATAAGCAGTCCAAGGGGATACTTTTTGATGCAATTAGGACCGTGACGGGTTTAACGGGCCACGACTCCGTTCGACGTTGACCGGCGGACCTCCTTCGAGGAATTAATCGACGGAGAAATTCACGGGGCCACGGGGAACGAAAGTTTTTTAAGGGTGACGAAAAATCCGGATGCTGGTTCTCCTCCTATTACAATAACATTCCATAACATTAATGTTTAGCAATTTCCATTTTTATAAATATCCATATTTCTAGTCCACCCGTTACATCGAAAACCCTCCACGATTATCTCATTTGAAACTTTCGATCCACTTTGCACTCCTCGATTCTTCAGCTCGTCTAAAGATACCACGAAGTTAGGGAAAGGGTTCGTTCGCAGGTGTCGTTGCATTTTAAAGAGTTTCTTTTTCGGTCGCGGTCGAGATACCTTCGACAAACGAACAGATTTCTTATCCACGCGAGCGATCGCGTTCGAATACCGAATGGCGAACAAAGCATTCCGGCTATTCTGTCATTGCTGGCCCGTGAACCCTAATTGTGGTTCCCATGGTACCCCGAAAACATACCGCCAAGTCATCGTGAATGAGTTTCGTCCGCCGGAAGGAATCCGACGCGCATGGCTACGCGAAGAGCGAACCGAAACGATCGGATCGGCCCCGCAACGGGAACAGATCGTCCAAAGATTAATCGTCGGCGAACGAGCTGCTCGACCTCTCATTATGATCCTCGGGTACTTCTGCCTCGTTATCTCAATTCAAATTAATTTTGTCACCGGGACCATTTTTTACGGAACATTCCACTGCGTCATTTCTCATTTTCTAATTATTAATTGGGCCGTGATAATGGGACGGGAGCATTATGTACTTTTGATGCTTGAAAGTTTGGGAAATAGTTAGATTGGAGCTTCTGTTACTCTTATTATTAATTATTAAGGATCCTTTCGATCAATTTTTACATGCTACTTTGCACTGTTTTATTAATTATTCGATTATAGAAAATTTGAGGCGTCAACGTGTTAATTAATAATTGTATTGTTGCAGAAAGTGTTAATACTTGAAACATGCTTCGAATGTGAAGAATGAAAAATAGACATGTGAAAAGAGGGAGTTTTCAAACTTGTATGTTAAATAATTGAAAATTTAAAACTATTACTTTTGTGGAAAAAAATTATTTATGAAGTACACTACAAGAACCAACAAACAAAACAGTGGCACCGAGTAGTAACCGAGTCAATTTTTATTATCCAACCATGGAATTCTGGAGTCCATGGAATTTATTAAGGGTGGTACTTGTCCATGGCGGGGCTGTTCATTGAAAGTCAGAACAGGCGGTGTGGAAAATAAAGCGGACGCAAAACTCGGGACTTTCGAACACGCTTTTTACCGTTCCCCGAGCTCTACTTCCGCCGTCACGAACTCGGCGCGGATTTCGCGATGAATTTTCACTTCCGGCCCGTGGAGGACGGTTCAAAGGTCCCGCATCTGCTTCACCCCCCCCCCCCCCCTTCCAACGATTCCGTCGCCCTGTTCTCTGTCATTCCAGGGAGAAGAGTCGTCGCACGGCCACTTGTTGCTATCCTTCGATCCATCCACACGATATTCAACCCTTCTTTCTCTTTCATCCTCCTCGTTTGTCCTCCGGCCATGCTTCTCCTCGCCTCTTTCCCTTTCTCTCTCCTCTTCCTTCCCTTCCTGTTTTCCTTTTTGGTCGCTTTCGCCGGGGACTAAGGAGCCCCTCTTCTTTTCTCTACGTTCTTATCGGATTCTCGAGAATAGTCTTTATCAATCCTTTCTTTTGTGTCGTCCAAGGAAATTATTGAGGTACGAAGGAAGGAATTCTTTCTTTCGGTTTGCTTTTGTTGGAAAAATATCCATTTTTAATAGTATTTTCAAGGAAATAATATCTTTCAAGGTATTGGAATCTTTTTTAGGTTGATTTCGTTACAAAACTTCCATTAGCAATATTTTTAGGCAAATGATAATTAAATTAATATTGAGATTCCAGCAGAAGATTACTGTTCTCTTTTTTGCAAAGTTTGAAGTTTCACAGTTTAATTCACACGAATCAGAAAACAGTTAAAGGATCGTAAATGCGTGAGAAATCCCTAGACGTTTGCGGGTAAAGAACCCTATTAGACCCACCCCGGGCGTTTAAAGAAGCAGTGAAAAAGGAATCGTTCCATCAGCAACGAATAAATTGCGTCTCGCTGTTTTCAGACATCGGAAGAACGTATTTTAACCTGTTGCTTAGACGGGATTCGTTCACCCTCCTTTCCCATTCGATCCTCGAAGCCTCTGTTTCCCCGAGAAATCAATGACGAGCATCGAGAATTATCAATCGACGACGTTCGATCGGCCGCCAACACCGGTCGTTGCTTAATGATGCTTGATGAATGGCATTTCTGCCGCTCATTGAGTACTCGCGCAGATGTTCCTCGAGAGAATTGGATATCGGAAACCGTCAGAGTAGGTACTTACTTGGTTCCGGCAAATTGAAGACTTCACCGGTGAATAAATACCGGAAACTCGTTGAATCGCATCCATTTGCCCAACCCGTTCGGTTCTCTTTAAATAATGATAATTGTTCTTCTCGCGTTGCACCGGATTCGTTCTGCAATTATTTCAAAACCGGTTTGAAATTATTCTACAGACATGAAAATCGATTTTTCCCCAAATTTGAAATGATTGCGTTAAATAATAAGACGCAAAGACAATTCGGTATATCTTCTTTAAGTTTTATTTTCTATTATTTTAATCTTTTGATCAGATGAAGTTTGCAGCGCCAATCACTGCAGTGCATTGAAACAAATGACAAAAGCGTCTCTAAGCAACGTTGATTTCCACTAAACAAATAAAAGCGTAGAGAAAATTCCTGGCAAAGCCGAAAACGTATTACGCCGGGCATTTAAGCCGCGGAAATTCCAGGGGAAAAGGCTTTTATCGGCTCTGCAATGTTTCGACAAAGAAAAAATCGTTAGCGAACATTTGTAACACGACAAACAGGGTGTTGAACGAGCTCGAAACAGGAGGGAGTGAACAAAAAAAAAAAAAAGAGCAAGCGATAGAGGAGCGGTCAAAATCGAGCACGCGCCGACGAGAGTGTCGGCTCGTGTCTAACGATATTGCTAGCGTACCGAAATCGATGGTAAAGCAATTTACCGGCCGTTTACACGACATATTAATGCAATTTGCATGGGTCCGCGGTTCCGGCGACTGCTTCGCACCGCCAGCCGATTCAGCCGATTTCCGCGGCGCATCTCGCGACCGGCTTTCGTCAATTTCGTCCTCCCGTCTCGTCCGGGGAATGTCCGAATCGTATCGCCCAGGGGCGGCGTGAAATATATGCGTTCCTAGAGCCGCGGCACGTCGAGAAACACGGAAATTACACACCTTTCGCGCCGGGGAAACTATGCGGCTCGTGTAGTTAGCATAAGTCGGTTGAGAACGCTGGACTTCAGGGGTGAATAAATATAGTTTCAGATACTGTACACTGTAGAATGATCGATGCTACGATTGGAATTCACGATACGACAGAATGTTGTATGGAATAACAAATGGGGAATACAAAAAAGTTTCTGTCGCCAGTGATAAAAATGTAATTTGGTCGATGAATAATTATACAAATGGAAAGTGCTATGAAATAAATTTGTATAGAACAGATACGTCGATGAGGTGAACAGATTGCCAAGGCACCTTGGTTCTTGTTATTAACGGTTTGAACTTCGAAAAGAGTGTCTAATATGTTTCATTATTCTGCTGCACATCTGCACGAGGGTGCATTGTTGCATTTTCTGGTGTGTGTTCCTATATGACTGGACATTTGCATATCTCCATTCTAGTTTGCTCGCATGTATAATGTATTGTGTGGTCATATGCTTGAACATCTATTATTGAGCTGATTATTTTTTTGGTGTGGTTTGCCATGTGTTTTAACATGTGTGCACGTGTGTATTACCGAGTTTTCTGATGTTTTAACACGTATTACTAAATTTTTTGAATTTAATTGACAATGATATGGCAATCGTAAGAGAGAGGCTGATTAACAGAAAGGTGCATGGCAAGTGGTGCAAGTCAACGAACGGTGAGTCGTATTGCTTTATGGTTCCCTCGATTGGTTGTAAATTTTTGCTATTTGAAGCGAACATAGCGATCATAAATATAATTGTACCATCATACAATATTATCCGTAAAAATAACGTCTCTGTACTTTCAAATAAACAAAATAAACAATTAAAAAACGATTTAATTTGTTTATGTACCAGGAATTTGTTTATATACCATTCCTGGATAAAAGTCTGGCGGCGCCATCCTTGAAGGATCTTGTGATACCGACTGATTGAATCGGGATTTGCAAAAAGTCGAATCGTTTGCTTTCAATTCGATTTCATTCGAAAGAAAAAATTCGTTAAAATCCACGAAAGCGAACGAGCCTCTCGTTTCGTTAGCCGTTTCGAGTGTCATTAGAGCGTCGATATACGTGTATGTGGGACGTTGCAAAAAAAAAAAGAGGGAAAATCGTTGAAAATTTTATCGCGAATCGCGCTATTTATTCGGTCGCTGTTAGTCACAGACCGACCATTCAACAACAAACACGAAAACACGTGATCATTAACTCGACCGACTGGCGAAAGTGGAAGTTTGCACGGCTTTAAAACGCGCTTAATGACGCTCCACCCTTTCCCCTTCTACTCCTGTTCGAGTGTGTTTTTTAACGAGGGTTTTCAGCCGCGGGAACGTGTCTTTTAATTTCCACCGTGGACTTGGAGCCACGCGAAATATTATTACAACTCGTAACTGTTTATAATCACCGGCTCGAACGTTTTCCTCGCGGAAGGAAAGTGGCGGAAGTGCAAGCAGCACCCTTGAAAAACAGTCGCCGTGTAACGTTGATTAAATCAAAACGTTTAAAGCACGAACTGTGATGACGGTTATCCGGTTACAATCGATGAGACACGTTATTCAACTAATTTCTTCGGTCGAAACTTTGAAACTCGCGAAAGCAATTGTCAATAAAGATTTATTAAATTTATAATTCAACATCGAACTTCTCACGGCTTCAGTATTTTAATGTCAACTTCATATGAAAGCTTTTTCTTTCTTCTTCTAGCTAGGCATTAAAATAATTCGCGATGCCGTACAGACGCGAACGTAGGTCCGAATAAAAACAGTATGAACGTCCGCGATGCATATGCCATGAGAGAACGGAGTTAATGTAAATTAGTATTGCAGTTTTATGCAAATTTTCTTTCATTTAGAATAAAACATTGCGAGAACATGAAGTGACTGTTGGGGGAGGGAGAAAAAAAAAATAAAAACATTGAAAATACGGGGTTGATGCGCTCCGGTCTGATTTAATAGGAAAGCGAATAAATATGCAAACGTATAAATTGGGGGAGAAATGTCGTAATCGGATCGTTTAGGGAACAGGAACAGACAGGAAATTGCAAAAATTTATACTCAATTTATATCCAGTTGATATTAAACCAGTCCCGAACATATTAAAATGATAACTGCAAGAGTATATGAATCACAGATCTGGAAAATATTAAGTTGTCCAAGTATCGTAAAAATTAGTCTGCCAAAATAATTTTTCTTTGTCTATTAATGAACACTCGATGTTCAATTGTCATTTATATTAAAAATATCGATTAAATACTCATGCAGTTACTTTTATAAAACCTTAAATTTTAAATTGATGCACCAAGATTGAAATCTGAGTTATTTTTACACCATTCGATCGAAATCAACTGACAGGTATAAATAAATAAAAGCTCAGTTTCCTAAACCGACATCAAACCCAATCTTCATCGTTCATCCGGCTAACGATTTAATAGCAACCGCGTGTTCGCAAAGCTGCCACGCGCACGGACGTGCATTTTCCGGAAACGCTATGACGCCGGACGTTTCCCGTCACGTTGGCTAACGGTGCCGCCTCCGATGGAATTAATTTTCTGCGTAACCGCAATTACATGCTTAAAAAAGCGCGGCGGACCGCACTGACGTGACTCAAATCTACGGTCGGGCAATTCTTTCCTTTTTTTTTTTTTAAATACTCGTTCGAGCCGATATTACGCCGTTTTCGGACGAGACGACGAGGACGAGGGGGTAGGCAGGAAGCTGTGCGGGCGCGCGCGCGCGCTAGTTCTCCGTTGAAATTAATTGCCCATGAAATGAAACGGCTATTTTTATGGTGGCGAGGATGTCCAATTACGGGCTGAGCACCGGCTGTGTCGGATCTACGAGGCTGTGGGGGGAGGGCAGGTTTTTCGCAATTTCCTAGTCAACGCCGCAGGATTGATTACTCGCGCTAATGGAACACGCGCGCGACCGTTTCCGTATCAATGAAAAATTACGAACGATCGTACCTGCCTAATCTGCGCGCCCCTCTTTATCACGGATCATTTGAAACCAGTCGGATTATCATCAGTTTTCCGAACGGGAAAACCGCGATCGTATTTCGATCCGTCGAAGCCTCGTATCAGGAACAGAGAATCGATCAGATATAACAGGTGTTCCGTTGCGTCAACCCTTTACCATTCGAAAAACTAAAACATGTGGTTTTGATCAATTGAAATTGGATCAAATGACTTTGATCTTTTGGATCTTTCTGACAGTTCTATAAGTCGAAAGTTACAACTTTTTAAGGAAACTTTTAACGAATAAATTAGTAGAAGTAGAAAGGGAACGAAGTTTAAATTGCCTGTTACATTGTTCCGTGAGTAATCCGACATCATTTACGTTGTTTTATGGAATGTTTAAAGTAGGAAATATGGTGAATAGACGTGGCTCCTTAACAAGCAACAGGCGCGTTGCTAAATGTCGCAATTTATTTCGTGTCTGCACGAATAACAATGGGGTTTTATTGCATGATGAAAGGATGATTAGTTATCGTACTTCTTCGGCTTGCTTAAACAATAACATTGTAAACGATGAATAAACGATCTCGTTGCACTTTCAATATACAAAAATAATAATCAAAGATACAGAAATTAAATTCACACAATTTTCACTGAAATTTACGTATAAATCAAACAGTCTTGACATTTATAAAAATCTACTCGAACAGATCTTCAATTCTAACATCGGATCGGGTTTCACAAGGCTATCTGAAATCATCGTAGACGAAGGACGAGGAAAATGGTGATCGTAGATCAGCATAGGGATATCAGAGAGGTTGAAGATTTTCTAATGGCCAGATTAGAGACAAAGGGACGTCGCTGGTGGCTGTTCGTACGTGAAAGAGAAACAATGTGAAACGTGGGGCCAACTAAAATCGCCAGGGGGTGTGCACGCGTGAGATTCGACCAGGATGATTAATCACCGTGTGCACACGGTGGGTAGATACCGCTGCGAAAACATAATTCAGCCAGTAGGAATCTTGTTAAACCCGACGAAATTATGATACCCTGGGCTCATCCGGTATTCAACGTTCACGGGCGATGCTCGAAGTTTTCGTTTACCTTGCGACTTGTAAATCCTTCCGTCGATACGTTGGCTGAACACCTTTGAGACAAGTATTTACGAGGCTTCTACTATCAACAGGCATTTCTTTTATTTCGAGGAAGATTGATACAAAAAGTTTTTATTTTCTTTCGACTCTGTTCCGTATTTCTTGGAATACGGAATAAACTTGGAATAAAATTGCTATGCTAATTGAAATTCGAAGGAGTCGAATATGGAATCACAATACAACGACTATACACATCGTTCCTTTGAAAACCATCGCAATCTGAAATGAAAATTGAGAAATTATATTCTCGTGATCCGCTTTAAGCTACCAGTTTTCCATGAAAACGAGGTAAACGATATTACTCGACAAACAAAATCACTCTCTGAGAATGCAGAAATTTTCATGAAAGTTCTGAGAAATGTTTCACAAAGCTTCCTGGTATGGATAAAAACGGCAAGCAACGTCGATGTCGTGAGCACGTTACATTTTCTCGAGTATCGTCTCAAGATGGGTAGCGTTGGGCGGAGAGATTTTCATTCGGGTTTCCCGCTGGATCGACAAGACGAGCTTCAAAGAGCCCCCGTCGCATTGTCCCGGCACGCCCGAACACTTTTCGCTTCCGCGACGACTTTATACGCTCCACGAAAATCCACGAAACTAACTATGGAAGTACCAATATTAAATGAACACCGTTGTCAAAAAATAGTCATTTATTAGCCATTTTATTTATATTTTTAAACGGATATTGGATGAATTTAGATAATATTTATCAAAACTGTAAATTAGCAAAGGTATAAAATTACAATATTGAAAAAAATTAATGATTACGCCTCTTCTAATTAACTCTTTGCACTCGAGTGGTGCCTTTAAGATGCTTCGAGTGCAAAGGTTCAATACCATTAGTTAACCCCACAGAATAAATTAGAACACGAGAGAGGTTAACAAACACTAAAATCACTACGCAATTCGACAAGAATGCGGTCTTGCATAAGGCACAAAATTCTCGACCAACGTTCCACTTAGCGGGGGCAAAAATTGAAATTGATAGGGTTACTTCTGACACAATGAAATCTATCGAACGTTCAAATTAATCGCACGCGTAATTCGAAAAGAATGCGGTCCTCCGTAAAAAACAATTCCCGATTCGAGACACAATCCAACGATCGTTTCCTTCGATCATTTCCTTCACGTGATTCGAGTCAATTACTCAGCTGGGGAACACGATCTTACAGTGCCATAATACGAATCCATAATTCATAAATCGCCGAGCATTAACCTGTCTTTTCTCCGGGACACGCGAAACACGCTTTTGCCTTGTTAACAAACGAGGGGGAGGGAGGGCGAAAAGGGGGAGGAGAACACTTTTGACAGTGCGTGAACACGCACGTGTGCATCGATGCGCAACGAGCGCATTCCGTGGTCGCCGGTCGTACGCTTTAAAACGCGTGTGCGCTCGAAAACGCGGCGCGACGCGTCTGCGCTCGTTACGCTGGCCCGCTTGCAGGATACGCGCGTATTTGCGGTTCCGGGACTTAATTAAAAATCAAAATACGAAAGCCTCGCGCTCGTACCGCGGCCCCTTGATTCCGCGTTTATTTTTCGAACGGGGGGGAAAAAAAAAAATATCGAGCCTCGACCGGGCGCTCGGTTGATTTATTAAATTGGCCGTCGCGGAGGTTTCACGATTTCTGTTTGCTTTCCGATAGGCTCGACTTTTTTCGCGTTCAAGGGCCTCCATTCAATTCATTTTCGACACTTGGTACACGAGATTCGGGGGGATATTAATCAACAAAGAGTTCCCATCGTGTAACGGCGGTGACATTTCATTAACGATGTTGATTGATGGTTCCGAAAAGGTTTTTGTGATTTTTATAACGGGAAAGCAATTGTACGCTATTTCTGTACTTTGTTGCAAATTTATTGTTCAAAAACTCGACTCGGTGAGTACAAAATCATTTTTCATTCCTTTAAATATTTTTACGTTTAATATACGAAGGTTTCGCGTTTAAAAATTTATGAATTGAAGTATCATGGTATACGTTTTCAGTCGAGGATTGAAACGAGAGGAGCAAAAGCAGACAGAGACATTTTTCACGCCAGAGGGAAAGAAAAATATATATATACAAAACAAAAAAAAAGAAACTTAATCAATTTAACTGCACGGAAAGAAAGAGATATTCACTGCAGTTAAACTGGCATGAAAATAGCAGGGAAAATAAAGAAAAAAAAAAAAGAAAAAAATTGAAACAACAAGGATGCTCGACGCGTCTCTTTATTAAGCGAATTCTTCATTAAAGTCAGCAGAAATAGCGCTGAAACGGAGAGGGTCGAATAAGGCTTATCTGCGCCCAGTCGGCGCATTGTTCCCCTGGACGCCGGGTTATTCGCAATCTGCAGGGGTGCAGGCTTTAGTTTAAACTTCGAAACGGATCCTGGCGGCGTCGTATAACGCTTACTCGGTCATTTTCTGGGCCCGGGCAAATAGTTTATGCGCAAAATGTGGCGTCAGTGCGGGCGAAGGGATGGAAACCGGCGGATGAGATAGATAACGTTAACCCGTGCCAATTTATTCACCCCCCTTCCCTATCCTCGTTTCTCGACCAACCAACCAGTTTCTATGCTGGAAATGTTGCCTGATCGAGCCACGACTAACTGTTACCCCTCGTGAATCTTATGGACACGGGGCACACTTAAGGGTGCGGGTGTGCCTTGCCTCGTTACTTTCGTTTTAGCCAAATGAATTTGCTCCCAGCTTTTTCCTCGATGCTTTCGAATGATTAGATTGGCAGCAGAATTCGTGATTTAGAATTGTCCATTAAAATTTAAGAATGAAAGAGGGAAAGATAGTTAGCAGCCGTTTGGGGAGATATACGTGGATAAGTAGAATACTTTTAAATGTAAAATTTAGACTTAATCCAAAAATGCCTCGAGTGCAAAGGGTTAGTAAGTTGTAGTATCGATTTTTGTAATTTTTTTTATTATTTTTAAGATACATATACAGTTACTAGTTTCTGATTCCTTTAGTTATCATTTCCAAAAAAATATTCCAGTGTCAGCCTTGAATTAAAAAAAGAAAACAGAGATAATAATAAAATCACGAAGAGCAAAAGCTTAAACAGTAGAATACCCCTCGTCTTTTTCATTTTCATGCAGATTTAACAACTTCATATATCCAGAGCACGGCCACTCTGTTAAATCGAATAAAGTTATTCAGTACGGAATACCATTATTAACAAAAAGCCACGATTGTGCGCCATTCTCTCAAATTAACCAGCCAGAAAATTCCTTTACTTTCCCGTGCTACCCCATACCATTATTTGCTCGGATATTCATTTAACTTCATCGTCTTCATCTTTCGTCTACCGTCTCGGTTTCTCACACGCTCCACTCGTCTACTCTCGCGTCTCATCATTCTATCCCCCTTTCTTGCGCCTGAGGTAAGGTAGGCGTACTAAATATCCAAGCTAGCTGGGTGCACTTTGGCGTTGCCACGGCTCCTTTCAACCTCTCCCCCTTTCTCTTCGTTCCCCTTTCAAAAAGCTCATAATATACGAACACGCTTTCTACCGAGCGATTACTCTATTGCTTGTGTTTCAAGCTCGCGCGTAAGCTCGTCATTTCGCCCGCGAGTTCATAGAGTCTGCTCGCGAGGAGGATGTTTCCTCCGACAACTTTCGCGAAACCGCGAACAGTGTATAACGTCGGAACGGGTTATCGTTTCTTTTCGCTTCGAAACTGCTTGAGTAATCGAGTAATTTTGCGGTATCCTATCAAATTTTTGTCGCAGATTCAATTCTTCATCGCGAAACGGTGTAAGCTTTTAAAACAGTTTTTAAAACATAATTTTTTATTAAAAGACAACTCGTTTTATTGAGTTTTTCAGTGGGATCGCTTGGCTCCGATGATTTTTTGTACTTTGATATACTCGTTTATAATTCTGAGGGTTTTAAAGTTGCAATGACATTTATCAATTTTAAATCCTTGAGTAACATCTATTGTCTTTATATTTCTAACTTAAAGAGAATTTTCTTACGTTTAGAAATAAGTAGAGTTTCATTAAATGTACTTACGAAGTTTCGTTGCAGTGGCCCTTAATGACGAGAGGTTCTCAATATGAATCTCGAAATTGCTTACCTGTAACACAAATAGAAAGAAAAATCAATTAGCAAGATTTTGGAATTTTAGCTATGAAATGGTGTTAAAAAAATAAGATAAGAAAATTAAGTATCGATAGAGATATAATAAAAACATTCCTGATTAATATTTAATAAAAACGACTTTCCAAAGCGATTTTATACGCGTTATTTAACGATGTATCTGAGATAAACAAAGTGTAGACGAATCGAGCTAAACGTGTCGGCCACTTGGAGGGCGTTTAGGGCCGATTAATACCAGGTTTAATTCGATCGGGGCGACAAGTATTCGCGACATCCCCGGTAGCCATTATTAATTACTAATTGGCGTTGGAGCAGCGTGCACCATGCGGTTATAAGATACCGGCAGTGTCCCTCCGGTTCGTATAATTAGTCGAGGAGGACCAGCCAGCTCGGCGAGGATCATTAGGGATTTATTTACAGCTGGTACAATGGCCCGCTGATCCTCGTCGCGATACCGGACGACCCTTAGCCCTCTCCGCCCCCGATACAACCATATCCTCGTCGTTAATTCGAAGCAATGCTGCTCCAACGACAACCGGACCATATTTACGAACCTTAATCAACCGTTCTGAGAAACAATGACGTACAACGAGGTTCGCGAACGGGCTCCCCCCTTTTATTTCGTTTTAACCATGATTGAACTTCTCACGGGTGACCAACGTGTCACCGTTTATGGCAGTCAAATGTTCCTTTATAAGTCACGAAAAACTTATCCCCCTTTTTATTTTCGAATGAAGAGCCAAGAATTTATCGTTTGTGATGGGATAATGATCGTGGGCAAGTTCATTACTTAACGAGTTCATCGATACCAATAATGGAGTTACATTTAATTAATAAAAATATACAAAATCGAAAAGTCAGGGTAGACAGAGTCAAAAAGTATTACTGTCCTGTGACCCTACAAGGGTCTGGATCTATACAACTATAATATAATAATCGATAAAAATCGACCAATTTCTCTGGCTGAAGTCTCTAAACCTCGAAGCAAGAGTCAATTATTCGAATTTGTATCCGAATACCAGAGGTCTGCGCCTCATCACATTATATTTACTGAACCGAGCCCCTCATAGGTAGAGACGAAGTTCCAGCGTGCTCGAGGCTGAAGTGAGCGGGTACTTTGCAGTCTTTCCGGCTCGTCGTCGTCTGTCGTCGGACTGGCTGGAGCAAAAGGTCGGCTTTGGATGATGCTAGAAAAGCAGACAATCAGACATGCTACGAATGCCAGGCAAGCCCGGGGAAAGCCTCTGGCTACGGGATCCGGCCTCTATCTTATTTCAACGTCCGTTTCTTCTTTCCCCGGCTCGCCGTCTCTGTCCGACCCGATATTTGCGTGCCAACCAAGGCTCGCAAGAAACAGATTACACGGTCTCTGACGACGGCGAAACGCTGATTTTCATCAGTGTTCGGGACAGCAGGTGAAAGAGGCACGGGAAAGCTTGCTTTCAGTTAAATTCGTATGGCATTAACCCTTTGCACTCCATGGTGCGGTTGACGTTCTGTTTCTTTAATGCCGTGACCCCCAAATGAAGTTCTATCTCCCCTTTCATCTTTAATGGACATCACACAGTTGATATATACTTCATGCAAGTAATTATTTTCACGTTTCTGGTTCGTTCAATTTTCAATTTGGCGGTAATTTTCCTCAAATTTCTAAAATTCAACAAGTTATCAAAATTAATACATCCTCTTACATTTTTGCTCGTGGCAATTAATCAGACGACAAGCTAAGTTATTTAGGGTGGTCAAAGTGCACTAAGAGGGTGGCGTACGCGGTAGGAATCGGAGAAAACGCAGTCGATAAAAAGTAAGAAGCTCGATCGGGGTCGGCCGGTCCTCTTAGCACGTGGGATATGTCTGTAAACCACGAGCTGGCTTAACGAACGACTTGATGAAAGTTTCAGGAGCCCGTGAAATCCTTGGGGACCGGTGCATCCGAGCCGTCGGGTTTAAGCTTAAACTATAAGGGTTTACGTAATGTGGTTTAATGCGGTATCCTTGTCGTCCACGGCGCAGACACATCCTAGGGAAGTTTCAGCCTAGCATTCCGGTCGCCAGAACCGGGCTGGTTTTAGCAGGAATCGATCCCTTGCAGAGGATTATTCCGCCTCGAACCTCGTCGAATTCTGTCGTTCTTACGGATTTATGAATCGTTCTTCAACCCTTCGAAGAAGCTGCCAATTAGAACTGTGTATTTTACCTCGGAATTTCAATCTAATAAAAAAATGATCGATGTTTGAAAGAAACTTATACGATTTTAATCGAAGAATAACAATTTAAAAAAAAGAAAGAAATAAGAAATTTTATATTAAAATTGAAGGAATAATAATTTTTAGGAGAAGGTTGCTTTTACCCCTAATACTATTATTTAAATTACAATTACGGGACCTTCAAGAATTATTTTGCAATAATTATTACCGACAATCTCGAACATTATAATTCCCTTAAATCAAAAACTTAGCGATCAGAGGATCCCAAGGAAAATCCCCGGGCTTACAGTTCCATTTAGCGCGACAAATTCGCAGCGGATTACTCCGTACAAAGATATTGTCGGATTGACGACGATAATAAAGATGGATGACGCGAGAGTTTTTTGAAAGCCCCTAAAATCGAGCACGAACATTTCTCTCGTTCTCTCTTTATCGATTCTTCATTTTTCACTTTGCCCCGACGTCGCGCGCCAACGTAAGATCAGGCGCCGGGTGGAAATATGATTCCCGATGCATGGATTCGTCGGTTCACCGTCTTCGTCCTCGCCGGGTTTCAGTCAGCAGGATACTGTTCCACAGCCGTGTAAAGTTTATAGAGAATCGATCGACGGTAACGAATTCTGGTTCATAAACCGGGGAATCATAAAACTGCTTGACAGACAGCGGGGGTAACAGTCGAACACGGGAAGAAAAGGATGAATCGTGCTAACGTTGCTAGATTTTCTTTATTCTTCCTGAATGAAACGTGGGTGTAGATCTGATTGAAGGTGGGATCGAGTCAACCGTTCCGGGGAACAAAATTACCCACGATTTCTAAGATTCCCTGAAATAATATTTCCTTTGACAGAAATCCTTTGAATTTTTTATTTTATTTCCAGTAAATCTAGGATACTCTTGCGTCGAGTCCTGAGTAGTTCAGAGAAGTTCTGGAAGCAGAACACACCGGATATTTTTTAATTGTACAGATTTCTAAGCATCAAATTACCTTATTTATAACTGAATAAATAACTTTTTCATTAGAGTACCTGGCAGAACCTTGCAAATATATCGTGTAACAAAGTTTGCACAGAGAAGTGTATAAAAACAGCAGAAAGTTTGGTGTCGTAGAAAATAAAGGAACAGAAAGGAGGGAATGAAAAGCGAAAAACAGATTCGTAGGTTTAAAAGCCCACCGACGAGCGTGCGAATGTTAAACAGCAAGCGAAGGAAAAATTAATAACCAGAAACGGGATAGCGTTCCGTGGCAAAGTTTCACCTCATAAAGGAGTCCCTTTCGCGTTCACGGGGGGATTCCTAGGATTTTCTTATTAATGCACGGTCCAATTTAACGCGTAGCCGTGCTCCCCTTGTAATTAGAGGAATTTTAATAAGTCGTTCGAAAGATACAGCGGCAAAAGGCTCGTTGCAGCGTAAAACTCGTTGGATATCTAATAACGCTTGGACGCATACGTCCTGTAAATAATTCTCAGGATTTACAAGTTCCGCGAAACGCATTTACTTTTCATCGGGAAGCTTTCGACGCGACAATGCCTCGTTCCCGAGCGCAGTTTACGTTTGATTTGTTCCTCCGCGAGCGTACTTACAATTACGCGATTAAAAATGAAGATTTTCAGCACTTCTTGCCTCGAGAAATTACGTTTAATTCGTAACGTTTAAAACCTCTTTTAAGATGATTGTTCAGGCTTCTGAGCAAATTTAGTCGTCCATTGTTTGCTTTCGAGAAATTACAGAATATAGCACTTTGGTGTTTTTAATTGTCATTGAAGTGCTTTTAATTAAAAATCAAGAGACAATATAAATTCAACTCCGTTTCATTTTCAATTTCAAAATATATATTTGACCAGCTCATTTTAGTTGAAATTTGATTCTTCCATCACATTAATATACTCTTACAAACTGAATTATAAGTATAGAGTCTGTTTCATTTTCCAATTAATTTATCATGCGGGAGTACATATTTATTTCACGCAAAGCTCATCCCCGTCAAGGAATCCCCGTTAATTTAACCAAGCCGATACCCCTTTCGCTCTTCGCCGGCTCAGACAACTTTAAGCCCTTCTGAGAAGTGATTCAACGCCGTATCCCTGTCGCCTTCATCATGGATACATTCGGGGCAAAGTTTCCGGATAGTTTCAGCGCAAGTCGATTCCTAAGAGGGGAAAGTAGATTTACGGGGAATCGAGTGGCCGAAGAGGATTGCGGTTCCTGGACAACGAAAGCTCGACAGAATTTGTCGACAGCCGAATCGACACCAAGATTTTCTCGAAATTTCAGATCGACACCTACAGTCGTCCCCAAAATTCAATTCATTTATGGCTGCAATCAAGAAACACTGTTTTGAACAATTTTTACTTCACCTTCGTTGAGAAATAAGGAAACTTAAAAATGAAACTGAGGGCATTCGTGTGCTTTCGCTTTCGTTCAAATTATACTTTCACTGAGCTATCGCAATCTTTGGAACGTAGTTCGAAGACTCGTTGCTCTCTTCATCGCGAACACATCCTGCTGGAAGTTCCCGAATAGTTCCGACAAGGGATGAAGTTGCTTCAAGAGAGATCGATTAGCCGAACTTGATTATGGCTTCGGAAGAATAGTGGGATTCGAAGTTTCTATTCGAGTTACAGTTACAAGTACGATCGATAAGCTCCTCCGATTTATTCTTCCACTTTTAATTTGAAATCATGTCACAGTGAATGTCACTTTTCAATTTCAACAAGATTGGTCAGATTTTTAATAGAAAATGTGCTTTAGCGTCAAAAAATTTGACCACAATTATACCGTATTAATTAAAATTTAAATAACTGTGAGTAGATGCCTCATTCAGGCGAAATTGGAAAATTCTCAAATCGGAAGGATCATATTTCTTTCTGGTATTTAATAACGTCAAAGGGGTACGGTGCATCGGCGAACCCTTTTAAATAATTTATTAAATCGAGATGTGCGAGCATGGTGGGCGAAAACGCATCGCGGAACGCGCAAATATTGATTTTCGAGAAACAAAAACGACGCTGCGGCGGGTCGGTCATTGTTGAAATCGTTTTATCGGTTCGATGGTCCGTCCCGTGGCAGACAGTCATTACCGCCATTATCGTAACGCCGCTGGTCCGGCCCCGACATCATTATCGTCGTCGATATTAATAAAGGTAACATTACTGTACAATTACCGACGTTGCCACGGTAAAATAACGTTTGCGGACGATATTGCCGCCGACGAGGCTGATTCTCCTCCGTGATCGTGATTAATGTCAACTCAACAGCCCGATTTCCGGTCTTTAACGCATCAAGTGCGCCGGAGAGTCGTTGATGATTGCTCTCGTGAATTGAGTTTAATTAAAAAACTAAACGAAACCGATCATTACGAGTGGTATTAATATTATATTAATATCGTAAGAAACCAAATACTTTTTTGTTTCTTTTTTATCGTGGCTTGAGCTTTGAAAATTTTTAAGTTCATTTTGAGAATTTCTAAATACCTTCGAAGTGTCCAATAATGGAAATAGTACAACGATAGCCATAATCAGCGGGACTCGTGTAATCTTGTATCGCTTTCTTGCTTGACCTAAGGAGATAAGTCTCTGGAGTCGACGATAAGTCCGCCAAAGGATCAGCAAAGGGAAAGAAAGGGGGGCTTAACATCCTGTGACGTTAAAGACCGGCACAAAAACGTACCGAGCCGCGATACTGTTAAAACAGGAAGGCCGAGAGTCTGGAAATAAGCGTAGCCAGAGACGGGGAACAATGTTTTTCCCGACTTCCTGAAGAACGTCTCTCGCTAATCGTGAGATACGAAAGCTCCTTTGAATACGTAAACAGCGATGTTTTGTTGACGGTGAAACTTAAATTCTAACGTGGGTCAATTACTAATTTTCCACCTCTGTAATTCTGTCTAAAAATTTTTAAAAATCCCCTCTGAAAAATATAAAGATCGTCCAATGTTTAAATCTACAATTTTTATTATTCCTCGAAAGTTCCATACAGAAAAAGGGGGTGATAAAACGAAGACGGATGAAATCAGGGGGTTGAAAGAAACAAACGAACGACAAAGCGAAAGAAACACTCAGGAAAGATTCGAAATAGAAAGAAAAATGGCGAAAGAGGATTCGGGAATGAAGAAAGATGAAAGGAAGGGATGAATGCTCACACGTGACAGTAGGGAAAGGGTAAGATAGGGTTAAGGGGAGAGAGAGGTCGAAAGAATAAATTCTCCCACGACAGTGTCCTCTTACCATCGCACAAATAGACCATAGAGTGGTTCGATATGGATGCCCTGGGACACCTTTCCACTTTCTTAACCCACCCCCCACTGAACATCAACGGGGTGGATCTTCCGGAACAATGTCAACCCTCGAACCGTCCACGGTTATTTACTTTTATCCAAAATCGATGCGGATCGACCACGTTCTACATCGCCCCGCGAGAAACTTTCTTGTCTCGTTTCGTTTCGTGGCCACGATAGTATTGTTCGCGGATACGATACTGGAGCACTTCCGGAAACTACACGAGGGCCCTTTCTTCGGGAGAAACAAAGTTTAATCGCAGTGACGAGTAGCTGGTAACTACGGCGGCGAGTGGAATACAAATTTTTGATTGGAAAAGTAAGTTGAAGCCCTTTGTTGTAACCGTTGAACAAGTTTTAATTTGTACCATTAGTTTAGACCGAGGATGCTTCGGTTCGATATTTCAGCCGGCTTCTTTCGCTTTGATTTCGGGGTTATTGAAATTAGCAACCTGTGAGGTAAAGTTCGGTTATTACTGAAAAGAAATACGTAATTTGAAAATATTACAAATTGACAAATTAATGGTAGAAGCAATTACTTCGAATGACTTTGGTTATTCCGCAACCAATCTTTAATGCAGGCTGTCGGTTACCAGTTCACACCACAACAGCGTCACATCAAATTTTCACAAAACGTACCCCTGGGAAAGCATCATATCAACGATAGTTGACCCCGATGACTCGAGTACGAGGGGATCGTTTCTTGGACACGTAGCTCGATCGGAGACCACCCGGTCGCGACGTGTACATCGAAGACATGTCCCCGACCACGCGACAAGAAGCAACATCGTCGACTTAGATTTAGGCTCGGTACAATATATACAAGTTACGCGAAAAACATCGGTCAGCCTCTGGTGAGGACAACCAAGACGAGCGTTATTCCCTCGTGACCGGCTCGTTCGTCCGTACTGACGTGACGCGAGACGAGGGGTTTTTTGCAAATCGCCATCCACGTCCATCCACCATATGCTGCCCAGAATTTCACGAGCCAGTTCGTGGCTGACCGGGTTCCACGCTGCGGCCCACGATTATCCCCATCATTTCTGATCGAATAATTGACAAATCCGAGAAACGGATTATTTTCGAACGTGGATATATTCGTTGGCGACATTTTTACGACCGAGGCTTAAAAGGTGTTGGCCGAATGGGTCGGTCGATTTCGTGTAAGGCCGTTACGTTTCACGCGAAGGAGCTAATGGTAGGGGTGGAATAATGGAGTTATGAATCTTGCGCTAGGAAAGGGATACGTTCGTGCGGTGGATATTCTTTGGGAAGCCTCATATTTTTGTTACCTTGCTGGAAATATTCCTGGAAGAATTGTGGCAGAAAATTGTTCGCTAGAAGTAAATTCGAGTAAATACCAAGCGTGACATTTTTACTTCCGAGAGAAAGCAGCATAATATTCCAGGTGCGAATTAAAGAAAATTAAAAGAATTCTTACATTCAAGTATTTTAATTTTGACGCTTAAAGTTTAATTAATGCTCGCGTACAAGGTTATCGGACAAAGAAGCACGCGTTCCGCGGAACGATTGATCATCGTGATCGTTTGCATTTTAATAAACCGCAGATGTACACGTTGTGTGCGGAGACGTTGTAAATAGCGGCGGTAAGAAGGAAAGCGAATTAATTCTTTCTTTCGAAGCTCGAACTCCTGCGAGGCACATGTTTCCTTTCTATTTGTCTTCCACGACGTGGCCGGACCTGCCACGACTCGAAAGTATTTTGCCCGGCGGGTTCGATAATCGATCGTAAAAACAGCTGCAGGATCGATCGGGCCATCGCGTGTTAAGAGAAAGTTAACTCGATCAGCCTTTCGGATACGCGGCACGGTTTAAACTGTTGTCCGCCGGATGAATTTAGAGCCGTACTGACAGCTAACTTTCTTGATAATCTCTTGTTGAAACGAACTTCAACACGTTCGGGTCCAAGCTGCATCGATTTTCTTCACTTTCTGCATTTATCGTGCAATCAAAGACAAAACATCACTCGTTATATCATAATTAATCAAGCCTTTAAAACCCACCCCTTTGATCCATTTGTGGTTGCCAGAGAAATGTTTACAATTATTATAAAAATTCAGCCACGTGTGATTCTTGAACGGCAGAGTCTTCTTTACTTCCCCAAGGCGGATTTCATCCCTTTAACCACCCCTGCCGACCGGCGATCCCCATCAGAGACCTCCTGCTACTCGCTGAACACGCTTGGCGGTCGACGATGGCGTGCGAACCACGCGAAGATGGGATAATTTCCCGCTCGTGCCGCGTCGTCACGCGATCCGCTCGACTCCGCTTCGCTACCAGAGGCCGCCAAAGACATTTGCATACTGCATACGGTGCACCGGTTTGCCTCTATAACGCGCGACACCATACCCACCACCATAGATCGCGATAGCCGACCGCTCGTCCGTGTATCCTGGCCCGTTTATCGGCCAGATCTCCTCGTCGCGACACAAAGCTGATAGTGTTACGTTTTTTACGGATTCTTCCTTCTTTTTGACCCGCTCGAACTTCGAAGGTTCTCCGACACTCGCCTGTTAATCCCCCGTTGCTTTCGCGGTGCAAGCGGATAGAACAAGTCTTTGTTTACAATACGCTTCGTTCAGTGTACACACCTGTTCCTTATTAAATTCTGAGGTAAGTTATGTTGTCTTGTGGTACAAGTAATTAGTTGCTTGGACACTTTTGTCACTTCTATAATTACGTTTCTATGTATTATTTGACAATTTCTATGCAATATAATGTCATTATTAGTACAGTAATTAAAAGTATATTATTAAATTATGTAGAGAAGCAAATGGTGTAGATTATTATAATTGGTTCATGGAAACTGCTTTTATTATAAATTATATAACTTCCACTATCTTGCTGAAAAATGAAACTATCGTATTCTGAATAATTGTAATTAATAATTGAATCGACGACCACAAAAATAAGCGTATTTGGATTAGGAACAGGTATTTGATTAACAAAAGGCAGAGGATTCTTTGTCGTGACTGCTCTTCCGGGTAAGGTCAACGTTCAGTGCTCCTCAGGTTTGCTCCTCACTTTCCAACTGAAATGGAATGCTTCTCAGCAAGAAGTTCCAGCTCGACCGGTTTTCCCTGCTGGACCATTCTGGTGAGAAGGTTTTAGCTTCCTACGGGTCGTCATCGTGACGACTTTCGATTCCTCTTTACGGAGAATCGGACAGATGCGATCTTTCCTTGAATCCTTTGTATCAAAGGGCCGACAAATTGAATGGAAGAAGGAGGACAAGAGACTGAAATCCTGCCTTTAATTAGCGCATCAATATGTTTTCCTCGTCGATGGTACTTTTCATAAGTCGAGCTTACTTGAAATTAATGTTCAAAGTTCATTGCGTACAAAGAATTGCTCAACTGCAATTTTAAATTCCACTAATAGGTGTAATTATTTCTTTCTGAAGAGCAGCAGTATCAACCTAGTGCTTTTTCGAAACGAGGGTTGGAATTAAAATCTAATTATTTAAAATATTGATTGGTACGGATATTATGTCCATAAATTTTTATCGAGCGTGACACCGAAAGACTGACGAGGCAATTAAGCTTCTCCGAGAAACAGAAATTCCGCGCGTACCGAAGCGGCCGAGGAGAAAAAAGCGCACGCTCGGAGGACGCGTAAAATAAATTTCACACGGGCATCCGGCGAACGTTATCGCGTATTTTATTCGAAGCTTTATCGTCTGGCCATCCGTTAACTTTAAAGAGGAGATTATCCATCAGAACCGAGTGTTTAAGTCTCTCGCGATCCAATGAAATTGCCACTGCAACGACGCTGCTAAGATTTAGAAAAAGTGCTTCGAGATGCATTGACTCCGTCTGTGATAAATTTCCTTTTTTTTTTTTTCGAAATTTCCTTTATGTTGGATCGAATAATGAATAGGGGTATTAACTGCCGTTTGAATGGCCGATAAATCAAAAATTATCGTACGGAAACTGCTTGTTAATTCTTTCGTTTTTAAAGAACAATAAAGTTGTGCTTAAAGAGAATATAGGGGGATTGCGAATAATAAAATTAATCGATTTCCATCCCTGAAATTTAACGCGAACGAGGCGTCTACGTTTCTATTTCGGTCCCAGACGGAAGAAACGGGTCAACCTTCGATTTCCTGTACGAAACATTCCGCGAAAGCCGTGCACTTTGACAGGCTCGCGACAATTCTCTATCGACGATTTCTCCCGGCGTCTTGTTCTCCTACGTATACCGTGATATTCTCGCAGAAATTGCACCGCTTTCCGGGAAAGCACTCTTCTCGCGTGGCCGATGACAGTTGTTTCACGGAAATGCACTCGCACGTTCCGGGCGATACGTGTGAACGGTGTTAAAGCGAGACTGAACCGGGTCGACGCTGAAAATTGCATTCGCGTTTACGCTCCCTGCCATTCCTGCATCACCTTTGCTTTAAAAATCACTTCGGAACTGAAACAACGAGACGCGTCATCTGAGTGCTTTTCCCCCGATAATGTAGGGAAAAAACAAATGCAATGAGTATAAAATATATCGAAACTTTGTACTTCGACGATGTCCTGAATATTCGTCCCATATTTGTTAGAGTTGACGATTTAAATTGAATTAAATTGAATCCTTTAAATATTCCAGGATTCAATATACGAAGGAATGAATTACTTTGTAAAATTTTTAATTCGAAGTTGGCAAACTCTGTTAATTGTGGAAATTTAATAAACAGTCTTTCGATTTGTCTTTGTTAAATGTTGATACAAAAAATATTGCACGATTTATGATTAAATATTTTTTGTATCATTTATTTATAATAAAAAATATTATTCAATCTGGACGAATTATTGGGCTAAGTTTCTTCGGCTCGTCAGATCTGACACCGGGAAACATTTGGAAGCGTTTCGATCTGAAACGAAACAATTAAAACAGCTGGGAAATTAATGAAATCAATTCCCGTCGTCCGGGATATTATCGAAATGCCCGATGAACGGTGCAAAGCAATTTTCGCGATTTTCGCGAGTCAATTTCCCGGCTGAATCCTTAATCCGCGAACAGTTTATCCCAGAGGATATTCCCGGGTGGAAACGGTCGATTTTTCGCATTCAGATTGCGATACAAAACCGAAGGACGGCCGAGGAAACGGGCGGATTCGAGTGATGAACGAATTCGTGCTTTGCAGCTGCAGCTGCGGCGGACGTAAGCGTGATTTATCTCGTTTTGCATACCAATTTCGGCTGCCTCCGTTCGCCGACCGTTGGGACTTCCGGTTTTCGTTGGGATAAATTACTTCTGCGTTTTGAACCGGCGAGCATCGATTCGAAATCGATTTAGTCTCGTCATACCCGGCTGAAAATCCTGTTTACTCGTTTTCTTCATTTTTTCTTTTTAATCCTCCGTGTGACACGTGAAAATTCATTTTCAAACTTGTACCGCCAGTCCTTATTATAAAATTTTCTTAATTTATTCCATCGACAGTTCATTAATTCTTGGTTAGTATCTTGGGAGATTCCGTAATATTCATCTTTAATATTTAACATTTTAATATTTATCCTTCTCGTGATTAATTAATCATTTGAATATATGTAGTCTCAGAACCCTAACCGCCTACGTTATAAAGAACCTAAACAAACGACAATTAGAGTATCGAACGGACGTTGGTACACGAAAAAGGGTAAAAGTAGGCGGCTAATAAAATGTAAAGACAAACGAATAAGAAGTAGGGTATCTCTTCGAGGCAGGTGTCTGCCGGTGACGTCCCATTGTTAGCCCATCGCTTAGAAACACCGGGGGAAAAGGGAAAGAAAAAGAAAAATGAGCGATTGTTCCTGACGACCCGGCGTCGTTATACGCTGCCACGATGACCCCTGTAGTCCGCGCCCGCGGGACAAGTTTCGTTTATGTTCACCCTTACGTTCTCTAATGAGGAAGCTATAATATTACGCGACGTAAGTAATGGACGGTCACGAGGAACCCCGTTACGACAACGCTTTGCCCTGCAGTGATGGTGGTTAACGGCTAACGATCCACCTTCCCCTTCCCTGCTTTCTTTACCGCCTCAAAAGGTTGCTTTTTGTTCCCGAGAATGATACCGCTCGACCGTTTTCCTACAACCTTCCAGAGGTGAGATTTGTAGGACCGAATTTCTCCACGTAACGTTTCTCTTCTTTTTAGCTTCGCCGTTTCAACTAACACTCGGGGAAAATTAAATTTTATTACCTAAAATTGTCGACACAAATAATCTGAACTCGTTCTACTCGTTGCTGAACTCGTCTTTCTAAAATAATGAGAGACGAACATTTTTAGCGAGCAATCTCCGGTCGCGCACGTTTTAAATAAATATATTCCCTAGCAATTGCCGGTTACAACCGTGAAGAAGTTGCTTAAGGTGGTAATAAAGCAGCCACGAGGGACACTCGTTTCCGCTGAGCAAGAAGAAGTCGATTCGTTGAATAAACATCAGGGTAGAGCGAATTGGTCGTATAAACCGGGATATGATGATGACTGACAAGATTTTCTATTTGGACACTTTTAGCGAGTGAGAGGTGTCACACTTTTTACACGCCAATAGCTTTTAAAAGTACCGCGGTATTCGAACACGAACCATCACGTGTCAAGATTACAATATTTTTAACAAAATTTTAAATACAAAATAGATCACAAAGGAACACAGCGAATCCTGCGCGCTGGTTTGACTGAAACCTTAACCCGGGTAACCTGGGTGTAACCTGGATCAAGTTCCATTTGTAATCCGAGCTAGGTTTCATTTAAATTCAGGCGAAAGGAAAATGACATTATCCCAGATTCCTAGGATACCATTAAACCCAATTCTAAGTCATTTGACGTGAGAGCAATTCAGAAGTAATTAAAACGCTTTCTACAAAATTGTCGGTATTTTAAACTGTGATTACTTCTAATCAAAAATTGTTCAACACTTGGAAAGCTTGATACAAGAGGTATCCGTGTCCCCCTCGGATCTTCCCTCTTCCCATTATCCCAGCAATTTCTGTCCAGGGATCCGCCACGATTCGTCAGGCTGTATCGACAAGTAAATAGGAGGTGCTGATTACATTGTGGTACGAGATCGCGATCGTACATCGAATTGGATCGATCGATCCTGATCGCTGATCATTTCGGACACTTGGCTTGTCCGCCAGTTGTGGCGCAGATTAGACGGGATCGGTTGACGCGTGGTCACTCGTTATGGAACGTTTACCTGTTTGCCGAAGATGCGTTCAATCGAGCTGACGAAGGAAACACAATCCTCTGTTCGATCGCGTGCTTGTTGTCCCTGGATCAGTTGACGTTTGCATTCGATTTAGTCCCCTGAACGCAATTAAAGGTGTACTGATTGGATTCTAAGTCAGTAATTTTTATCGACGGACAGGTAACATTGTTGAATTTATTCTTCGGTGCATTTGCCTTAAGCATCAGGTTCCTTGAAATATAGAAATTCAAAATTGTAACTTTTAGTAGTTTTATGAATGTGAATAATAAATTTCTATAAAATTAGGCGATGTGATTTAATAATTTTATGTTGATAAATATTTAATGAAGTTTATGTTGATTTTAACTTCCTATTGAACCGACTCCACTCTTCATAAAGCACTGTATGTTCCCATAATAACCAAATGCACAACCATCATAAGGATAGAATGAAGTGGCCCAGACAATACTGGCTCAAAATATCATCTCTAATGAACAGGGAATTCTGGCGCAACTCAGACCCACCAAACTAACCAAAACCCATCAAACTTCCTCGTACCGCTCGATTAAGTCGCAAACACTATACCCCTCTCTTCCAATTGCATCTCTACAAACCATCAGCAATCTATTCTCCTATCTCCATCTCCGAAACATTTTGCGTATTTAGCGTAAAAATGGTACTTTATAATAGCAAGCTGCAGAGATTTTTCTTCGAGTTCCAAAACATACAATTGATTCGTTAGAGAGAAGAAATAATAAATTATTCAAAAAATAATTCTCCTCTTTTGTTGTACCGCAAATTTCACGAGCCCTTCTATTTACCACAACATTTACCAATTCCAATTCGAGCCCTTAATGCCAAGCATAATACCCCTTTCATCGTAACAAGAAATCTCGAATTACGAAATCGCGATATCGCGTGCGCGGCTGCGAACGTGTCAAAGGCTATTTTCACCCCCTTCAAAGTTAACGATAAAAATCACCGTGTAACACTTACGTAAGTATAGTTCGTGTCTAAATAAGGATTCGTGAGAAACCAGCAACACATTTTTCCCCTTGCACCTGAGAACGCATCCATTCAAGTTTCATGATCCACGGTTCTCGAAAGCGTAACATTCGCCCTGTCGCCCGGAGCCATTTATTAAGCGGCGGAGGGATGGGTGTGCATTTGACGGGGCCCCAACAGCTTCGTACACCTTCCAGCTTCGTATTCAATTCCCGATCCGAGAGCGGGACACACCGGGGCCCCGGCACCGTGTTTCTTTCCACGGTCCGTGTAAACGTGTGTCGTCCATGCTTTATGGCCGGTCCCGACGCGTAAACCGGCCCCGTTGACGGTAAAGAAGCCTAAAGATATTCCCGGGTAATGAATGATACGCGAGATAATGGGCGATGTTATCGAGCGGGCAACGAGCTGCTGACGCCTGTCCGCGTGACCGATGTCCAGGTCTGATCCGTGAGCCCTGTTCGCTCTCACCCCGTCTCTCTCTCCCTCTTCTCGGTTGTTGCTGTAAATCCGTCGGGGAAACAGGAGCTCTCCGGGTAACCATGGGTGTTGTAATCGGAGAGAGGGCGTACAGGATGTTTCACCTAACTTGACCAACTTAATTTTCCAGAGAACGGATGATGATGGTTAGGATTACTATTATTTATAAGAAACAGAATGGCAATTTTAATTCGCTTATACCTATAATTTACAAAACTTGAACTTTGTATGAGCACGACATTGTTTTTTTTGCCGCAAAGTTTTTATTTCTGATCCACAGTACATGAGCGTGAGTGTATGGCAATGCAACTAGAACCGCCACGTCATTTTTCGTCGTTCACCAGGAGCTTTTGCCTGACGAAGCTTCGGTGATTGATCACCGAGCCGGGGCTCTTTGCGGGCCTGCACTCGCGTGCGCCTGAATTTCCGCCCTGACGACGGTTAGGTGCGAACACGAGGCCGAGGCCTTCAACGGACGTGAAGAAGTTGGCAGTTTGCTTGCTGGCTTCTGTGGAGGTCGCTTTTTCGATGACGCTTGTCGGACGGGTTGTTATTGTTCAGCTTAGCGAGACGGCGTTGATGTCGGTGATGAAGCAAGTACAGAGTGCCGTGGGTTTCATGATGCCCGGCTGATGGGGTGCTTTTACGATTCCCGGGGAAGCTTTCCGAGGGAAAAAGCGACGGGATCGTTGCTGGACTAAAACCTTCTTGTACCTTCTTGCGATCCTGAAGGTTTTAGGGAAGGATTTACCCTTTGAACGAGGGGTTAACCTATGTTTTCGGACAAGTGAAGCTTTGTAGGGATTTTGTTTTATTTATTTTATTTGTGGATTCCTGAGTCCTGCCCCACGTGGAGGAAACGTTATTTTTCAGACAAAACTTTGTTATTTTTATTCAAAAGGTTTTTTAAAAATTATATAATTCTAATGGTGAGGTGCATACTTGGTATACTTGTTAATGTCAGCCACGTGTCGACACATTTTTATTACAGCAACGTCGAGCATACTTTACGCTTTTAAATCCTAGTTTTATCTGTCCCTTAAAGTGCACAGCGACTGAACCGCATGAATATTTCTAAATATTTTATCTTGAATTCCTTTGACCTACGTTTACTTTTAATCTCTGCCGCTTTTATTCACTCGTGCCCTTTTAATTTATGCATAACTTGGACGGTCACTGCAAGTTAAAGCTCGAATGTTTTGGTTAAAAACATCCTGCACCCTTTATACCATATTTTCCTTCATTTTTTTTTATTTTTTAGAGCAGCGTACCGTGAGTTGCATTTCGTACCCTACCCGTTTACGAATAAATAATTTCCAGTAAGAATTCGTCGATTAAAGGAAGGTTCTTTTTCTTTGGTACATAAAAAAGAAGGAAATGTTTCCCGTTTGTTCGCGCAACGATTTATCCGTTTGCATAAATAAAACGCGTAGTAAGAGGATATACACATTTTTGTCGTTTTTCCAAGATTTCGCCCGGAAAAACAAATTCTTGCGAAATTCACGCTTCCCGCTCTGTAACAGAAGTTCGCAGCGCGCCGCGTTGATTTATTCTTTGCTCGCAAAAGTGTGAATTCCTCGGCTTCCCTTCGCAGTTAGTAAACGAGTAACTCGCAACGAGTGATAGGCGAGTTTATCTTGCGCGTTGCGCCGCTGACACCGGGATACCGTGCATGATCCCGAAGAGAAATATAGATCCGCGTACTTTCGTAGCCCGCCGTAAATTCGCCCGTTTCTATCGAAAACAAACCTGTACGCGAAACAGCTTCGCGCCCGTTCCAATTTCGGCGAACGAGAATTATTATAATTTATTTCTTGGCCGGGAATTAAATCTTGTTGGACGCTCTCTTTTTATCGAACAAAAGATGAAACATTTCATTTTATCCCTCGTAATACAATCTACAAATCTTAAGAGCCGGCACGAGGAAAGGGGGGTTGATAGTTTGCGAGGAAATTCTTATCGGTAGCCCGAGGGTGCACCATAAAAACGGCCTCTTATCCTTCGCGTAAACGACTATCTGTATCCATAGAATAAATAGGTTTTTCTCTCCCGAAACTCCCATTAAGAAAGCTAATATTTTTTCGCGTGAGCCCCGCTTGTCGCCCCGTTTTATATCGTCTCGTACCTGAGAGGCATTTTTTCCAACAAAATGATCAATTTTTTTTTGTAACAAACGTGTACCTTGCATTACTTGGTTCGTTGCGTTTAATGATTTTCAAATCTCGGAAACGCACACGGGTACACACAACCGCCCTGAACCAATACGACACGCAGCCACAGGATCGATCGCACCCCTACGAGCGTCCGTCGAAGATCACAGAAGACGCACCCTATACTCCCGAACAATCAGCTTGATCACCCATTAACGAACCAACACGACAGGTCACAGTTAACCCGATCGACCAGAAACGACCGTCAGGGAAGTTCAGAACCGAGTGTACAGGTGCGACGAGAGGGATGCGAGCGCTGAAGTGTGAGCCCCCGGCACCCTGTGACACCCTTGTGTCCGGAACACGTGCGTCGATGGTGCAGCACAACGTTCGTGTGCGTGTGTGTGTGTGTGTGCGTGTAAGACACACACGATCACTCGTCACTGTCGACGAGCTGGCAGCCGGCACTTCCCGCGATATATCGAACGATAGGACGGCGAGCCTCTATCTCACCTGGAGGCTCGAGCCCGCTTCGACTCGGCGTCGCTGCGTATCTACATGCGCCGCTTAGCGACGAGTTACGAGCGGCTACCAGTTTCTAGCGGCGCGGAGAGGCTTGCGTGGAAGTTTATGCGGGATGAGGCGCATTGTTTCAGCCTGGCTGTCCGCCGCTGGAAGTCGCGCCGGGTGAGAAAATTAATCGAGCCTGTCCGCTCGAGTCGATAACGGCACGACCGAGAGAAGCTTTTTGGTTCGACCACGTACGGGATGCGTGGCTCTTAATGCACGATCGAAATTCACTTTGAAAAATTATTACTTTGGGGATCCCTTACAATTATACAAAAAAATGTATTCTTTGATAAACAGTGAATGAATAGCGTTAATAGAAAGACAGTAACAATAATGGTGTTTATCCGATACATCCCTAATACTGAACGCTTTCTTCTTTTGCACGAATCAGCTCGACCCCGCTTTAGTTTACGGAGAGGAAGGGAACTGCTGATGCAAGTGGAACCAATTTGGGTTTTGGTTAAATTTGAGCAAGGGTTGTGAAACGTTGTAATCTGTGTTGAATATTTCATAAAATATTGGACATAATAATTTTCGATTTTTCATGAATATAAATTTACACCGGTGTTAGCAGATTAGCACTTCAAACACATATTTATCCCCTTCGTAATTTAACGTAAAACTATCCAAAGCGCCAAATAAACTGTTTCAAGCAAAGGAAAAGCCTTGCTTGATAAATATTGAACTGTATCAAACAACGAATAAAACAAATTAAAAGCAATTAACAAGTTGTGGAATACTAAGCGGATGCGAGATTTCCGCTTATTAAACTAGTAAATAACACGGAATTCCCCGAAGATACGTTTTCGAAAAAAAAAGAAATCTCGTCCGGTAATCGGTCTTATGAAGCTCGTTTAACAAGCTTCATAAGCATCGTACAACTTCCGACAACTTTATAGGGCCGTAATTTATACACCCGATAATTTCCTTCGCCAAAACAAGAAAAGTTACGCACTGTTCTGTCCGTCTTGTATCTTGATGCGTTTATATACGCAACGGGAGGATTAGAGTTACAGAGAGGTAGCTTCTGCCTTCAGAACCTGAAGCCACGTCAAGATGCATCTAATCTATTCAAACATAAAGTAAAACGCTGAACAGGTGGATCGTATTGAATACACACGGCACTGAGAACGTGCAATTAACATTGATGAGAAAAATAATTTCGTTTTTTAAAATCAACGCGTCTTGCAAACATTGTATCCGCTGGATACTTTACGATAATTACGTGGATAAAGAATTTGTGTGCAGTAATGTACGAAATCGAAGTTTTCGTATTCTTCGGATTGAAATTCTTGCTAAAAATTTAAAACTCAATATTATTTGACCATTCAAATGTTAATAATAAATTCAGTTTTGTATAATACCATTTTCTTTCTATTTTAAATTACCTACAACGACTTTCGAAGTAATTAATTAAATTATGAATGTAATGCAAGATATTTTTTAACTAAACATCGCTTTTATAAAATAGTAGGAGTTTCTTCCTGCACTCTGTCCATTTCTGATAATTTACGAACAAGCATGAATCAATATTACTAAACGCACGATCGTCGAAGTGTTAAAAAACCGAAGGTAGTTAAAGATGAAAGCTACCGTCAACGCCTCCCCCTTCTTTCATGATGAATAGTGAAGTTGGCGCAATCTGAAATCGCGTCGATCATTATCCGCGTGCACGCCTCTCGAATTAACTTCGTAAATCAGCTTGAAATACGTTTACTCTTCGCGGCATCGACGAGCATCTCTAACTACCTGGTCGCTTACTTACGATCCACGTCGTTCTTCGAGTTACCCGAACGTTCTGGGCGATGGTAAAAAGACGAAAGGCCGAGCGCACGGTATTTTACGTCGAGCGGATCAGCAGGTGTTCGAAATGTTAATAACGGCAGGAATAACGGAGAACAGACTTCAATGGAATATAATCGATTCTAAAAGATATGTGGGGGATACCTTTCCCTTCTTACAAATTAACTTATTTATCAAAAAGTTTCAGAATTATTTAAACCTTCAAGTTTCGAAATTTTATTAATATTTCTACACTGAAACGTGTCAGAGATATTAAAAATTGAAAGATTCGAATTCATAACAAAACTGATGTAGCGTCAGAATCTTCTGATTGAATACCGTGTCGTGGTTAAACGATGATGAACAAAAGTTGATGGGAATGTCCAAGATGGATAGGGGGTTGTTAAATTCACGAGTAAAAGAATACCAGTGTTTGGTAGCAGGCAAATAGTAGTTCAGCGACGTTAGGATGAAAAAAGAAAGAAGATTTCAAGGTGTAGTGCAGTCTACTTGAGTAAGTAATGGGCGGAGAGTGGCTCCGTTCGTCTTCTGCAAAGTGGACGCCGGGGGTAAATGCGTTGAACCACCCTGAAGAGTTGGTTTCACGTCTACAACCTAAAACGTACATCTCGTATATTAAATACTGTTAGTAATTAAGTTTACAACCTCCCAATTCTCGTTTTAAACATCTCGAATTTCACCACAGTCCAAATTAAATAAACAAAGATCAATTGCTTAAAAATTATTTGCTTTAAAAATCTTGAGTTGAAAAATAAAGCAATGGTATTACACTAATGAAGATATAAAAGTAGCCACGATCTCAGAAGAAATGTATGCCGTTACGAAAAAATGAAAACCCGCTTAATTAACCATGTTTCATACAGATGTGTTTCATTTCATGGCTCGATAAATCCAGCCTCGGATTGATGCTTTTTCGTCGAAGATTTATCGCGCGTCGAAAGCTCGCTTTTTCCTTCTCGCGAGGGACATTATCCATCGCGAAGGCAACGTAAGGTAAAAAGAGAGGGTTTGCCCTTACAATGGATCCCTTTGTCCGATCTAATAACACTGGGTATTGGGCCTGCCCTCCCCCGTATCCGTCGATCGGGTCACGAACAACCACGTCGCGATACAATAATACGTTCGATCGTTTTCGATAATGCCACGGAGGGGAGGGGGGAGGAAGAAACGCAAGTACCCTTCGATGATTTAGCACGTATTCGTTGCTTGGAAACGCTTGGGCCATTGAAAAATTCATTTGTCCGGGTACTCGTTCGATGAATCGAATCTCGGGTCATTGTCCATGTCGCTTCAAAGGGATGAATCGTTTACGTTTTATCGTTTTCATCCAAATTTTTAAGTTTCAAAAAAATACGGAAGAAAATTGCAAAACTTACGAGCGATTCTGCAAGAATCCTTTGCGAACTATTTTCCGGCTGTTTGGCCCAAGGAATAACAGGAAACACGCGACGAAAATAAAAGGAAAAACTAAAGGGATAAAAACGAGATGGAAATCAGAACGCGTCGTTAAACCCGGGAAACTACCCCTGAGCTTTACTTACAACTTTCTCACTCTCGACTTTATAACATCCCGGTTTTCTTGCCCCCCGTCCCTCGCGTTTCACCCCTTGTCGCCCATCGCGGACCGTCAGAGAACGTGCGAACAAAAAGCCTCCGCCACCATTCGCGGCACCCGTATTTTCCGATGGCGAACCAACCAACCAACCCCCCCGCCTCGGTCGCATTATTGCGGTTTCCTTGTGCAAACGAAAATACCCTGCAACTCTGCTCCACGGAATTTATTTCGCGGTCTCATCGACCAGGTCGACGGGGGCAAGGGGGAGGAGCGGCGTAGAAACGTATTTCTTTAGGAGGCTGTCGTCTCCCGCGAGCATGGCGAAATCGCGTTTACGCTTCCGTGAAACAAACTGAAACGGCTGCGAGATTTGTTGTACCGGAAAATGAAGTTAGAATCTCTGTTAAGTGTTTTTCTAACCGGTACTTTTAACCGAATCAAATATTTTGAGGCTCACAAAGGCTCGGAAACAATTTCCCCCTGCTCCTCCTTCCCCCCGATAAAGCGGCGCTCTCTTCGTATCGCGGGGGATATCGCACCGCCGGAAAACGTGAGAGGGAGCTTTCAATAAAAAAGTTTTTCGATCAGGGGAACTTCGAGTAGTTTAATTAGCGCTAATTCATCACGCACTGTCGAAAAAGTAATTAGAATCAGCAAACACGTTTCGTCTGAGTTTCTCAATAAATTGATCGGTGAAAAAAGGATTCCCCCGCAAAGGGTACGCGCAAACGATCCGGTCGAATTTAATTTCGAACAAAAGTTACGAGACTTGATGTAATTAAAATAATTAAAACTTCGAGGAAATTATAGAGCATTGTCGGAAGAATTTCTTTGTATCGAAATTGAATTGAAGTTTAGTTAAAGTTGCTTGAAATTTATTTTGTCGAAGATTAAAATTAGACCGGTGCGATAATTTATTAACGAGGATGGTAGCGAAAATAATTGAATCGAACTTCGATTTTCGTGGCCGGTTCGTTGTTTACGAAGCTTTCGTTTCTTGACGGAGTCAACGATGGAATTAGATTGATCATGAAGTGGAAGGCAATTAAAATGGCTCGATATCGAGGAAATGTAACGAAACCGAGCGTAATCACGTGCTGAAATATCATTCACCGCAGCTGCATCGTGGAAACCCATCGCTATCGACCCTTTCGCTTCAAATATTCAATTACATAACTAGCCACCCTTGAAAATTGATTGGCGGACAATTACCGAGCAGAATGAATATTGCAGTCGCCGATATCATAATTAAAGAAGAACTGACCATGGGACACAAGGATTTTGGTGGTTACAGGTGAATATCACTATCATTTACCACTGATCAATTTATAAAGAAACAGAACTGTTTCTTGAATAAAAGATATAACAATTTCTTAAATTTTTAACCTACCTACCTGCTGTATAATTTCGTTTATTAAATTCGAAACCAACGACGCACCGTATGCGTCCAATAACTAATGAAATGTGAAAAATTGAAGAAAATTCAAGTTCTTCAAAATCATCTTGTAGCAGGATACTTGTTTTTGATGTACATTTTTTTGAATGAACATAATCAATCGAAAACCTCGATTTTCGTGCAAAAGAATTAATATTATTGGCAGTCGAAACGATTGCCTGCTGGTACAACGATTTATCACCGGCAGCGAGCGAGTACAGCGATACAGAATATATTTTTGCAGAATATACAATGCCTTTATTTCCGCGTATTTTTATTGATCGTTGATAATTTTTCATGTCGGACAGTTGCTCGTTAGCCGAGGCTTAACTGTAGTTGAATTGATACAAATTGCAACAGACCCGAAAACCTGTCCGACCGTTTTGACGAACGATCCGGTGTACGGAACAACCGTGAACATATGTGTACCTGAAAATATTATGTTAAACTTCTATTTAAGCCGTGTCGAAAAGCTTCGAAAAAGTTGCTAATGATAATTATTCCTCGACGATAAAATAATTTGAACTGAATTAAATTCGACGACGAAGAATAATTACATTTATCGTTAATTTAATTTTGGAAAATCCTATTTTTATCGTAAATACTGTGTTCTTTTAAATAACACGGTGCTGTACTTCATTTCTGATATTAACACCCTACAGGAACATTAATTATCTCCTGGATAATGGGTGGTGGGTCATTCGAGATCCAACGTTAAATACTGGAAGAACAACGGGATTTATTTCGCGTCGGTTAATATCTAAGGAACTAAGAGGTAAACTTTTCTGATAAGACGAGGAAAAAAACGATGATAGATGAAGGAAGGGAGGATTTACCTCGAGAAGCGAGGAATAAAAATCAAAACATTAGTTGGTAGGAGAAATACAGAATACGCGGTATCGGAGAGGAGTTTCATAGAAACTATAAATCCGCTCGACGGAGAAATATTGAGAAAAAGTAAGAAGACACAGCGGGATCCTCGATGGAACGGTAAGTGACACTATTTCTACGTCGGGGTAAATGTAACTTCTGCTTTAAAAATATGTTCCTCGACGAGTGATGATAATGAACAGAATGAAAACGATGGCGTACGTTGTAACAAAAATCGTACGGTGATATTTTATTAGCAGAGCAAATTTATACGCGTGAAATAAATTGTACGAGCAATTCTTGTATATCTGTCAATTTTTTACGGAACGGGGTGAATCCTAAATAAACGCCGTCATTTAAAAAATAAAACAAGTTTTGGACCCTTAACTGTCTCAGAAATATTAATCGTCGAAATTGTTAAATTTCTAAAATTAACAATCTACTGATAATAAAATATACCTTTAAAGAGTTGTATATCGAGGATAAATATAATGCGGCACTTATGTGCGAAGTTAAAATTTCACCCTTTTTTTAAGATTATTTTAAATTGCCATCGAAAGAACAGTGAACTGATTACCGACGGGCCGATTACCATCGGTACGACGTTTATCGAATTTTTATTACGTGCTCCAACGATTCGACAAAGTAGAAATTTCACGAGAGCTTAATTAAAACGCGGTGGAAACATTTTCCCGATTCGAAAACTTCCTTCGAGGATTTTCGACGATTTTCACCCCGGTTTCCAGCTCGTTACTTCGACCCCGCGTTGATCTAATGGGACAGAGGCGTTCGTTATAATGAATTATTACGAAAATCCCCGGCTCAAATATTTGACTTTCATATGATCCATTAAAATTCATTTCAGTTTTGATACGCCGGTTGAAAACATTGACGATTATAAAATAGTTCTTCTTTCAAATGTCTGTAATTTTTAAGCAGAAAATGATACTGTAACTCTGATTTTTAATCTTTCTCGATTTTACATTAACTCTTTGAGGGCGGAGCACTTTTAATTGGTTTCAAATAAAATAAATAATAATTCCACACCTGTAGTTATTATTTATGCCAAAAACATGGCAGCGTTTCTGTCCCTTCGTTTATTTAATAAAAAATTTTTACAAAAATTGCAAGATTATTAAGTTTGCTGTTATATGCATAATTACCACTCTGGAATAATATATCTGGCAGAGATCTGATTAAAAATAAGCAATCTGGAATGCGTTTGTCCCGTTAATGAAAAAAAGAGAACTGTTACGACAAAATTTCCCAATTAACTTGAAACAGTTTACAGCCGCGCGCGGTATAAGGATAAAAACATTTAATATTAATGATCTTGAACGAGTTTCACGAGAGAGAAAGAACGCCGGGCGGAAATACGTAGGCCGCGTAACATTTCTGTCGCAAAATTGAATGCTGGCAGAGAGAACAAACAACCGTGGGGAAAAGGTAATTTCCACGTAAGAATGAAACTCGGTTGCATTCACCGCGTATACTTGGAAATAATGAAAATTGCAAAGGGCTTTGGGGTACGGGAATTTTGCGCTTACGCGGAAGCCAAACCTGGACCGGATAGTTCCGTAGCCCGCGATCTTGCTCTGTTGCAGATGTATGAGAAGGAAAATTACAAATTATCCATCGTTTGAGCGTGACCGACTTTCGTTTCTTTATTTTTTTTTCTCCCCCCCTGGAAAATTGCTCGCCCAGACTGAAAATGGGAAAGAAAATTTCAACGCCAGAGATTTTAAACTGACTCGATCGTCTGATTTTTTCGTCAGCATGGAAGTGACTTTGATACAAAGGAACCGAGATTGTAATATTGAATCAAAGATAAATTAATTAAATGGTTATTTAAATTTGTAAATACATTTCGCTACAGTGTAGGATTAAATTGAACCTAAGGCTCGTGGTTTATATAAAATGTACAATTTACTGCTTTGCGAGCAAAATATTGAGAAGAAAATGTCACTAGTATCCACCTTTAAATGTCATCGTTGAATCTAGCTACTAATTCATCCTCTATTGTCTGTTGCAGATCGTTGATATCAACCGGAGTCCTGACAAGGATCAAGGAGGCTGCGAAACAGGAAGAAATAATAGAAATATCCTTCTGTCGGCGTAGAGACAATGGCGTCTTCCAGGTATGTAACATCAAATTTATGTTTTCAGATAGAATCTACTGACTGTCAGTGGGTAATAATAGTGGTAATTCATCTTTTAATGTCAAAACTCTTCGTTTATGCTTTGTTTTAAAAAAATAATAATAAATTCGATAGACACATATTAGTTTTTAGACATTTACAAAACTTTCAATCTTTAGTCAATTTATATTATTAAAAAATGAAAGATTTCTTTATTGTATTATATTCTTTCCTTTTTTATAATTATTCAAAACAGTTAAGGTAATATTAATGAAGTAGAATGCCACCGTCTACGCCACTGTTTCGGAATGCGCATAGTGACGCCAGTAGGTAAAGATCACCAAGGCGAGTATTTCGCGCGTACACGCGAGCAATGGGTGCCCCGTCGGTTTCTCCCAGGAACACGGGATGAGACGTGGGTGTGCCCATTGGCAGCAGAGTTATGACTTTCAGCCTCGTCGTTCGTTACCTTTCCTTTCGACCTCGACTCCGATCCTCTACTCTTTCGACATTTGACCCCGCTGCCGGATGGCCACGCCTCGCCTTTGTCCAACGAAAACTACCAGCTTGGACCATATTTTCAACTATTCGAAAATGAACTTTTAATAAAACCAGCAGTCTATATTTCAATTAAATTGACCCAAGAATAGAAGTGCAATTCCTAATAGTTTCATGCGTTAATTTATTTCTTTAACAATCGAAATTAAATTAATAATCGACCCGACAGATGCCAGAAGTCTACGAAGGTTCGTAAGAAAAATAAGTGGTAATTAAAAGAATACGTCAACGGAAGTGATCGAATCACTTAACCGTAGCCGCATCTAAACTGCTCGAACATCCGAGACCGCCTACTTGCAAAGTCATCGTTAATATTCCGCTCGGCGCACGGTATAATTAGTTGACGAGCGTACAAGATAATTAGCGAAATGATACCGGTTGAAAACGTACTCGTAATTGATCGATATCTCTCGACCGGCGAAAACACAGCCTGTACAATCGACCGACGACCCCCGGAGTCATTAATCTACTTCCGTATCAAGATGACCCGACAGCCGAGCCGTTTCATCAATTCTAGTTAAATTAACATCTCCGTTACTTTCGCGTGTTTCATATAGTTTCCGAAAGTGCGAAATTCGGGTCACAGATAACGATTCCGAACTCGGCTCGTGTTTGGTCCAGTTGCCTGTACAGTTTGAGTTAGCTGTTACGAACTTTCCTTATTTTCTCTCGATATTCCTGGTTATTTTCCGTGTAGACATTCGCGATCGGACACGGCCAATTGTTCGCTAGATAACATGTTCTAAACTATGCGTTTATGGCATTTGAATTAAACAAGTACCGCCGCGCCGAATTATGTCGTACTCTTTTCATTCAGTTTTCAAATTGTTTTACATATTTTATGAAATTAATAGTTCTCCTAATTCTATATTATTCAGTGCACTAAAGGTTTCTATAATATATTGCAGTCATCACTCTATTAGAAAAGTTTCAACTCTATTAGTCAAAAGCATGTTTAAGAAATGTTATAATTTAAAATAAGAAACCCATAGCAAGTCATTTTGACTTTCCACTGATAAAAATGATGTAAACATGACATCTCCAGACGTGAATATCCTTTCAACGTTCTCATCGCGATTCAGGACAATAATGGCATTACGAGCATACGGACAAAGGCATTCGATGATTAGTATGCGGCGGTCAGGAACGCGGAATAGTCGGGATCAGGTTGAGCCCGTTTGTTCGTCCGTTTATCTATCAATCGTACTACTTCTGAGCGATTCTCGAACGTGGAATCAAGGATTGAACAAACCAATACGACATGGCATCACGAGAGCATCGATACGGCATGCGATGGCATGGCGCATCAGGGGTGTCGGTTAAATGGCTGATGGTGCGCGTGTAAGCCTCGTCGAAGCCCCTTGGAAAGAGGGGTTTATGGGGCCAGAAGGGAACTGTCAGTCGATCATTGCCACAGGATTACGGTGACCGGCATTATATCGGCGAAAGGCCAAGCCCGTTGTGTTGCTTCCGCTACTCCTCCCCTATCTAGCCCTCAGGATTCATTCCCTCCACGCCCGTTTCTCCGTTCATCCGCGGAGAGGTATTCCATTTCGAGCGGCAGATCCGAGAGATTAGCTCCATTGACCAACAATGCCACACATTGTGCGCCCCGTGTGCCCGCATTGGTTTAGGACGCCCGTTTCCGTCCACGAGTGTCGCATCCGACTTGCCACCCCCCTCCCTTTACCGCCATTCATCTACCTCGATGATCAACGGGGATTAATGGAGATCGAACGGCAAACCGGGCGTTTTTCAGCCTGGAATCTAGGCTCGAGCATCGTCTGAACCTGACCGGATCGCAAATCAGGGATTAGTTTGAGAAACTAAGCTGACTGTCAGATTTCGAACGGGTTCGTACAATTATTCGAATCAACTGGTATCTTAATATTTCAAATTTTTCAAGTAAATTTTTATCGAGAAATATATTTTATTATAGAGAATAGTATTTTAATATTCTTCAGGTATCGTATTTTTAATTTGGTAATTTTAATATTAAATATTTTGTAGCAAAAATAATGGAAAGAAAGTGTTGCATTTAAAAATAAAATTGTCCGAGAATTAAGAAGGGAATTTCTTTTTTAGCCTTGGATGATCGGGACCAGCATACGATAGAAATCTCTGATAGCATCAGCGACCTTCGAACAGGTAACAAAATGCTCGAAAGATTTAGTCGCCCGACTGATAGAAGATTTTATCCTTCGAGTTGGCGATCCTTTTTGTCATTCGGGTTCAAGGGTCCCTCCTCAGGAAACGGCCTTGCATCGCTGCCTTTAGCGACAGGAGCGAGGGGCTAATTCGACTCGGGGGTCACAATGGCCAATCAGAGACGAAACGCCGAATTATCCGTGGCTTGTCGGCCTCGTCACAGAGCTCTGGATCCGTCTAGAGAACAGGATTATCCCGATGATCCTTTGACACGCCGCCACGAACGATCGAAGAATTTACGTGGCGATCTGCCAGTCATCGAGTTGGACCAAGCAGGATCAGGCTTCGATCGCCCTCATGCTAGTTTTCTATTGGGAATTAATCAGAAATCCAGTGCAAATTTCATCCTCTTTTTCTTTTATTTCAAATTCAATCAAATACTTAACATATAAAGTTTAACCTTTTGAATAATAAAGGAACCAGTGCAATTTTCTTACTGTTATTACAATTTTTTGATGCAAAACCTTGAAATACTAAATGAAAGAATATTTAAAAGAAGGAAAGGGTTAAGGGGTAAAGACCAATCAAGTCTCGATACGAAAACCAAGGGGGTAAGATAGAAATCTTGAGAAAAAGAGGAGCAGCGGGGAGGTTCATTAGGTTTCCCGATCACGTTTCTCGGGATAATAGTAAGTAAAGTGGACTTGGAAGATTACAGTGCCCGTTTTTAACGTTCCCATCGAATCAGCTGAGAAATTTCCATGACAATGCAACGCGCATCCGACTTTCAGTCTTCGACACAGATGATTCATGCTATCGCGTTTGATCCCTTTATACAAAGGCGAGGCGTTGTTCGTGCAGCTTCGATTTAGTTGCACTGGCACGGAATTATCTTTGTCCAACAAGCTGTTCAATGGCAAATCGGATGACGCACGGCTAACAAGAAAATCTGCTTTTCGAGCGGTACCATTTTGTTCTCTCGAAACCTTTTGAACGCGGTTATAGATCAGCGTTATCAATAAAACGATAACACTGTACATGGAAAGAATAAAAAAAAAGCACCGAAGTACTTAATTTAATCTATAGGATTAAAGATTTTAATATTTCTGATTCATTTAAAATAATTGCAAGAAAGCAAGGTATATAGGATTATTTTTAACTGGCATAAAGATTCAGAAGTATATTTTTACTTTTCTAAGGAGTTTTAAATATTGGGTAAATATTTTACAACAGCTGGCAATAAAAGACGTGTGAAAGCGATGTCAAAGGCCAGACACATCGGTCCACCGAGGAGCCCAGCAAGCACCGTCCATAAAAGGTGTGTGATAAATATTTTCCACCATTGTGGATGTTGTTATTCGTCGTAAATACAAACTGAGAACGTGTCGGAAACTGTTCTGCCGTTCGAGTACACCGGCTGAACGTGACGACACGGATGAAAAGCTTCGTCCAAAGACGGTCGTAAGGATACTATCCTCGTCAACGATATTAACGGAATCCTCGTAAAATCTACCGTATAAAGGAAGCCAAACATAATGTACTTCCTGCTTGCCGGAACTTGGCCGCACAATTTCTTAATACCTGACAAAGGACTTGTATACGATATCCTTCGGCCCCTCTGTCCGCAATGTTTAATTAATCGTGTTTAGCGAGGTAAGCAATAGGTAAAAAAATTAACCGCACGAAAGTAACACCAAAAAACGCTTTGTCGCGATCATTTTCATCGAGGGGACAAGGCGGGCCGCTATAAGGTTCATAAATGTCCACTATGTCCCTCAGAATGACGTCTAAAGACTGGGGGACCTAGAAATATTAATTTTTATTTCTAGAGCATTATGAATTTCGAAATTTTATACTTCTTGGGACTTAGGAATCTAGAAATATATTCCTGAAATATTATATTTCTGGGAACTTTGAAATATTATATTTGTAGAAGCTTAACAACTTCAAAGTATTGTTCCGTACAACGATAAAAGACATTTCCAGACCCTTTGTTACCGGACAATTATACTCGACAATATTCGCCCTCCGTCCAAAAGGATCGGGCGATTGCAGTCGGACTACAGAAGCACCCTGTGCTTCCAACAAATATAGGTATCTCGACAGGGCGCTCGTGAAAACGCCGTGGAAAGAGCTGGTGCAATTGCAGGCTGTAACAAATGTCCAACAATTTCAACGTCGCGCAGGGCAGCGAAATTCGAGAAACGCTCGACTTTCCACGAATTTCAATCAGCAGCACCGGCCCCGAAGCTTTCGATGAGTGCCCATAAAGTCCGGCAGCAATGGGATCGCCGCCTTCTCAGACGATTTCCTAAGGAAAGACCGCGGAACGAACGACGTCGACCCCCTACGTAATCAGTTTATACCGTGAAAGTCGAAACAGCGCGAAATTTAAAATTCCAAGGATCAAAAACTGAAGAGAGACGGAAAAAGCAGGAAAATTTGTAAAAAAAAAGGATGTTCCACCAAAGCCATCGAACATCGTCGAAAAGCAGGTAACCTTGAAGAAGTGGCCACGAAAGAAGAAACGCGCCCTTTCACCCCACCCACGCCATTAACCGAATCCCCATAAAATGTAAAGGTAACGGGGTGAAAGGGAGGGTGGCAAGGTGAAGGGAGTGCAACAGACTGTGCGAGGGCCACTCGTGCAACGAGAGGGTGCACTTCTCCGGTTCCTGAGGCCGGCAACCAACGGGGGCTGCTTTATTTACCGGAGTTTATTTACCAAGTCCTAACGCCAGACCAGCGCAAGTTCACCGGGTCGAATATATATTGGACGACTGTTGACTTCCGGTATTCCGGTTGGAACTTCGGTTTACCGAGTTGTCTCAGACGGTTCGTGTTCGTCAAGTGAAATTCTTCGGTCGAATCGTGTCCTACCTTCTTGCGGTAATGGGTCTTCTCGTGAAACGGAGAGCACCGAGTCGGCGAACGACGGAAATTGAAACCTGGATGGCTTCTTCGTGGCGTCGACGCTGTTTAGTCGATTCCTTCCTTCTTTCGCTGTTTTCGCTAATGAAAACGATCGATGATGGTTTAATTTTTCAGCCATACTAATAATTTAACATTTTAAATACCTTGATTTAGAAACTGTATACAATTTCAATATTTATATTTTCAATATTTAAATACTTTGTCGATTTTTATCATTATTCAGGGAACGGAGGTTGAAATAAAAATGTGCAATTAGAAATTGATGGAGGGAAGTTCACTATAGAATTCAATAATAAATAATTCAAGGAAGAAAAATAAAAGATACAATTATTTTATTTAAAATTATAATATTTTAGCGACCCAAATCGTCCTGACGTTCATTATTAGCGAATCAAGAATAATTTCGATGTGATTTTTAATGTGTCTCTATTATTCATACGTATCAGGAATCAAATCAAGCGAGATCCCAACCCGTCGCGTAATTCATAATTTCGTCAACTTTCTTCCATTAAATTATTCAACATGACGGTAAAAAATGAACACTTTTCAAAATGCGTATAATTATTCATCCGCTAAGTGATGTACAAGGAGTACCAAAAGGAAATAGCGTGGAAGCAAACAATACAATAATTTCTGCTCGCAAGTTAGAAGCAAGATTATTTCACTTCAGGGGATAATATTTCTTCATTAGAGAGGCAAAAATACCGTATAGGAAAGCGGAAACGAGCATGAGCCGAGGTTGTTCTATGTATATGAGCAAACTCGATGTACTTGGCACACACTCGGGGTTAACTAACGGATTCAGTTTCGATTGGATGAAATTACCGATACACTACGAAACGTATGCATACACTCAGAAATAACGCGCTGACGTGAAATAACATAGCAACGTTTAACAAACGATCTTCAATTTACGCTTCGTACACCGAAATTTAAGATTCCTTATTTTTTAACACAAAGCCTTTATTTTAATTTTATTTATTAATTTTATTAATACCAGAAATTAAAAATATTTGTTTCCAGCAAACGTCCTTAATTTTTCATATAAAAATCCATAGTGTATTTAATTATTTCATTTGAACATTGAATTAGTTCAGCGCAACAGAAATAATTAATATGCACTGTAAGAACTTGAATCGTTTCAATGGAAAGCCTCGCACGCACCGCGCACACCAAATATCTCTTGTTCGAACCGAATTAAACAACATTTCATAATATCTATGTCTGCAATTTCAAATTACACACTAAAAGCACGTATGAATTTTCCGCCCGTGCACGAGCACTCCCGTAATAACACTCGAAAGAAAAAGCAATTATTACAGAATGTAATGAATACTTACAAAAGTGCAAACACAGCAAACAAGGGATAAATTGAAACGCAAAAATGTGGAAAACACTATTTACCCGTCTCGTTATTTAATATTCATTTAACAGAGATAAACTCGGGGGAATATTTAAAGCCCGGCGAAACATTTGAAGCCGGGCGTTTCCGCGCCAGAAAGAGCCCATTAAAACCGAAACAGTTTCATACGACATAATGATCGTCTATTTTCGTGCGCTTCGTTCCCCGATGGTCGTTCTTCTTTTTTTTTTCGAGAAACAAGTTTTTCGAACGAAAACAAGCCTGATTCGCGAAGAATTCGCAGGATCGATGAATCAAACGCGGGACGAACAGCGTGAAAACGGAGATTTACGATTTTATTTTTATACCCGAGAAGCGGAAGAGGCGGGGACAGAAGACTTTGCGAATCGACGGTCCCCGAGTTTTCAGCTAACTGAACACGAAAGCTCCTTTTCCTGTGTCCCCCATCTTCCGCTCCGGGCAAACCCGTTCACAGGGTTTCTTCGTAGGCGTCTCTGCGATTCGGTCAACAAAGTTCAACCTCGACCGTCGAGAGGAGCTTTCCTGTTCCTCTGCGACCAGGATTCCAGGCCCAGATCCTCTGCCTCGTCCTGACACTTCCTTCCGTCCTTCACGAGATTAAAAGTGTACCACTTTAATAATTAAAGAGACTTTCACTGTTGATATAAACGATAGAAAGTACGGAAGAAATATTTTTGATTCCTTAAGAATATGTTCAAATTTCCAAGTTTCCAAATTTATTAAATTTCTTATTATTCTACGAGCTTCTAATTATTGCAAACCCTACCTAATTTAAAAAATAACAGCTTCAGATAAACACAAAAAAATCGAGGGTACAAAATTTCTTCTAATACAAGTGAAACGAGCAGTAAAATCAAAGAAGCAACAAAACGAACCTATTAGGGCGAACAATTCACGAATTCTTGCGAGCATTCCCGTCCGTGTCGTAGGAAATGGCCGCATCTGCGGTCGCCACGCATTCGTGGTAATTAAATATCGGTCTTCATGGTGGTGTCGTCGGTGTGCGTTGCTCGTTACTCGTTACTGTTTGCCGGGAAATCCCGGTTGGCGATGACCTTTTGTTTCCGTTCCACCGCGTGCATCGGTTCGCGTTTCGAAACGACGACGATTCCCGATCGACGTTTCCCCCCTGGCTCGATCCGCAGGGAACGGCATTGTTCTTGCTGCATCCTAGTTAGATTCTTTCTCCTCCTTTTTTCCCCCAACGAAAATTTCGGGATTACATCGATATTTTGTTCGAGTTCACAGATTCGTTTCGTTCCCGTTCCTTCCGGGGATGGTTGCTTCGATGGACCATGAACCCGTGGAGTCAATGGGGAATTTCATTGGGTCTTCGATGGAAATTGTTTAAAATACTACTGTACTATTCTTCAATTTATATTTTGCAATTTCTGTGAGCTCTTAACTCCTTAACCTATGATTCTTCTAACGGGTGCATCAGTTAGAGCTAATCAAGGCTTGGCGAGCATTACAAATTGCAATTAAAATTAAATTTAAAATTGAGTTTTAATCAAAATATAAAGAATAGAGATTGCATTTCAAACACGAGGTGCGTCACGAGTGTGGCACGATATTGTAAGGCAACGGGTTAATGTATTAATAGTATTTTGCAACAAAAGATGAAGAAGTTTGTCAAGGGATTCTATCAAGGGAAAAGGAAGTTTGAAGTACCCCAATTGCTAACCTAATATTATTCCAAATCCAGTCTTTTTGCGTTCGATAAATAAATCCAATCGATTAATCACGTATCTGAAGTATCATATCACGACAGCCGCATCCCCCAAACTTTTCACGCCTCTTAAACGCTCGAAACATCCTGATCGTGGCTTACCGCCATTCCCGGAATCGGCGAAGGGACAAAAAGGAAAACAAAGGGCCTTCCTTCGAGAGAAGTTAGCAAACAACGAGTACCCACGTCGTCGAGTAAAGTCTGACGCTCCTGTCGAGTGACTGACAACATGTTTCCCCGTCCCCTCTGTTCTTCCTTTCTTTCTTCCCTGTTTTCTTTCCTCCCTTCTTGCCCGGATCTTGTTCCCTCCGTTTCGTTCTTTTTCGTCCATCGGTCGAATCACGAAATCGCGACTCGGTCGTTTTTACCGCGGCCGCTTGTCTTCATCCTTTTCGTCCGTCTCGCTACTCAATATGCTGGCAGACTCCTCTTATTTAGGGCCGCCCATAAAGGAACAATGATGTCGTACTTTGTCAGCCGAGCCGGGAGCTTGCTTAATTGAGTCGAATCTCGGAAGACGTGCGAGCTTTTTTGTTCCACTGTCTTGCTTCCCGAGTTACTTCACTTCTTTCAGCTTTTTTATTCTGTCTCCTTTTTTTTTAAAGGAACTGGAGGTCCTGGTCCTTCGTTGCTTTTTGCTCGCGCTTTGTAACACCTTCTTTATTGCTTGTAGACGAAACGAATTCGAGTATTTATCGAGTATATCGAGTATTTATCGAGTATTTTATCTTTTCTTTGATTAAATATTCATTATATTTATTATTTGGAATAGAATCGTTCCAAGTCCCTATTCTTTAAATCGGTCGTCGACGCAGTTAAATGGACGAATTAGAAAAAGGCGCATTTAATAAAATCATCGGTCCGAAGAATTTCCAGTTGCCCGAAAATACGAGCAACGATCAAAGGGCATTGAAGAAAAGGGCCGAGGAAATTGCAAAAGTGGCCGGAACAAACGTGGAACAATTACGAATCAATTGGTCCACGAGCGAAAGCCACGACGCGAATTCCCGACAGAATGAACAATCAAATCGACAGGGAACGAGAAGCGTGGCCCACATTCCAGAAACGTGAATCAACAGCGTCGACGCGTGGATCGATTTCCTTCCTTCTCTCTTTTTTTTTTTGTTCTCCCTCCGCGAGGGATGACTACGGTAGCTCGCTTCCGTTTCTCGACACGATCGATCCCGGGGGAGCAACGCGACGGAAAGACGTCGACGTTACACGTTCCTTCGGATCCAATTCGATTCCGGCCAATTTACGCGGTTCCTACGTTTCCGATCCGTAATTACGTAGCACGTGAATCGAAGGATCGACCATCGGGAGGATCCTGACACTGTTCCCCTGTTAAAATCGCCCGAGTGACGGTGGTGATCCTAAGAAATCATACGAAAGGTATTAACACTTCAACCCTTTTACCTGCGCCTCTTACCAAAAATTCCAAAATTTCTGTAATTTTTGTATTATTTTTAATACAATTTTTGGGGGAGTCAGCCTATTAAGAAATAAAAGAGTTATACAAAAGTTATCACAAGTCAGGGATATAAAGGTATCCGCACGTGGTTCGATATAGATCGACCTGGATTCGTTCGTCGGTTCGATTGTTCGATCCCCGCTTGTTCGATACGCGGTTTAATTACGAAACGGACGGAAAATCCGGGCCGTGGATTGAAACCACGCGTTTTGCCGCATTTCGAGTCTTCGATGGATCGATTGCTCGTGAAAAAAAAGAAAAAAGAAAAATGTCAATGAGCCGATCGATCGACGAGAGTCAGGCTCATTGGTCCCATCGTGTTTCGATCGTCATGAAATTCGTTGACACGATTTGACGAGGCCAAAGAGAAACGCGTTTCGTTCAATTGCTCGTTCAAAGCTTATCAATCGAGTTGGACGGTACGTAGAGGGAGAGAGAGAGAGAGAGAGAAAAAAAAAATAGGAAGGAAAAGAAAAAAGAAAAAGCGCGAGCTTTGCTAGCCTGGACTTCAGAGGCGGGCCACGTTCCAGATTTTTAATTAACAGGAGGATCTTTGTTCGAAAGTCTGTGTACAGACTTTTTCATCGAACCGAGAGGGGGAGAGAAAAAAGGCGTGGTTCAGGGAAATGCGAAAAAGAAAAAAGAAAATCTCTTTCAAAGCTCCCCCTTTGAAGAGGTATATTCGGCGCAATTAGAGGGGCAAGAAACGAAACTGAGGGTAATTAAACGATTCACCTATTAATGATCACGAAACTGAATAGACTGTCGCCTGTATCTCGTATTTCTGATGGCTTTTTCCGTTTTCTGCTAATCGAAGACTTTTTCCTTTAACGATTCGAAGGGAACTGGGTCAATAATGTCTCGGACCTAGGGATACGAATTTTTTTAACTTGAAACATTCAATTAAATGCAATTTTATAGAAAATGTAGCGGTTCAAGGATTTGGAACGAGAAAGGTGACCGCGAGCCCCGTAACTCTCGAAAGGGTTAACGAAAACGTGAAAAACGCCCAGATAAGGGAACGAAACGGGAGAAGAAGGGAAGCAAGCGTTCCCGGGTTAAACTTTTCGGTGATACGTTGAAAATATTCCTTCTATATGTTTAACTCCATGACGTTTCACCGACGAAATATTGCCGCACTTACCGTAAAAGGGATCAACGCGTATTTCCACGCGACCCGTTGCCCGGAAAACTGGTGCGCCGCCATGATTTATGTAAATACCGACACGTTGATATAGGAATATAACGTAGACCGGGTCGGCGGGGAAACGGGAACGAATAGATCACCATTATCCGACGACAGGGACCGAGATCTTGAAGCATGCACCGGCTGAAACCGTCTCGACCCGATCCTACGGCGGACGGAATAAATATTTGTTCTGACAACGCTGGAATTCCAGCTAATTTGTGAACAACGAAAGAATCCCTCGGTTCGTTGCGATTCGTTCAAACGATTCTCCGTAAATCGAATATTTTCACTGTATAAAGGGCTCGAAGATGGTGGATGTAGATTAAAAGAGATTTAAGGACGGTTGAAGAAGAGCTTCATGGTTAATCATAAGAATAATAATAATTCTTAAGAATTTGATATTTCTCTGGTGAAATTGGATACGATTTAGAAATCACTCGACATTATTAAAAATAGGCTAATTATATATTAATTGCTAAATTAATTACATCACACGGTAAATGGAACCACCAATTAAAAAAATAAAACATCTGAGAATAGAGCACCTCCAATTGAATTACTTGGCAAATAATGACACTGAGGGAACGAATGAAAATCTAACATGCCAAATCGATTTCGCACGATCAAATAGAAAACAAAGACATTTTCCACGGTCTCTTTGAACACGGATATTCCGCTAGTCGTAAAAGATAAACGGCTAGAACGATTCAAGTGACGGTTCAAGCCTGTGAGGAGGAAAAATACGTGGTCATAAATTAAGCAGCTCACGTTCTTGATCTCCGTCAGACATTTGTCGCGGGGGTAGGCGTGTCGCGAGGCCACTTTCGATTTAGATTCCTCTCGGCGATACGTCACCAAGGGTAGAACCACCCTCGTGTACCGAGACCGAGCTTAACCCCATGAATCGATGCACGAACCAGATATGATAATCGAATTTCGGCTTGGCCGCTTTGTAACCTTAGTACCAATGAGAGGTATCGGACACGGGATCGATGTACCTTTGAGGGCCTTCAAGAAAAACGGCTGGATACAAATGTCTACATTTATTCGAAATATATTCTGTACAGATTATTCGATATACTCTACCATTTTGACAACTTTAATTACAATCAGAACAATCGCAATCCAGTTATCGATTCCGAATAGAATCGCCGGAGCACAAAGGTTCGAAAGAAAATGAGGTAATGGCGAATGGGAAAATCCTTTGGAGGAATTCGAGTTATCCGAGCAGGAAGTCGCAGATCGGTCACGACAGCAATCAGGTCCAGACTTCCTGCAGCGTCAGAGGCCTCATAACCCTTCGTTCGTTTTGCCTTGATCCGGCTACGATCGAGCAGACTTCGTGAACCCCATGGTAAGATTATCCCACGAGAGATTATCTCGTACGATCGAACCGGGTCGTCATTAGCCTTGCATGCTGCACTTTGTTCGGTATGCCTTAACCTCGTGAGCCTCGTTCCAATCTCGACTTTATGCGTCCAATAGCCGTGTCTGTCATTCTCAATCTACTTCTACCAATGTAACGTTAATTACCGAGGCGCCAAAAGGTGCGAACAGATATTTCAATTGGGCCGATCGTAGATATCGTAGAATTGGGCCGATCGTAGATCATTGGATGACGTGTAATTAAATATCAGATGTATGATTTTATGTAACAAGAAAATATATTTAAAACTTGACGTGAATCTTTTCAATTAATTCCACGTACAATTTATGATCGAATATTGTAAAATCAATCATGTGATGTTTCCTCGATTAAAATTTAATAATATTGCAGATCGACCGATATATTTAACAACAACATTATTGAATAATTAAATTGTTTCAGATTGTTATAATTATTCAGTCATAAAATACACATGCAATAAATAACTAAACGGTTTGTTCATTAGTTGAGAAATCGTGCCTGTGTTTAGTTATTATTCCGATAAAATATTCCATAATTTATTAACGGATTAATACACACGTTTTATTGATCTTGCAATCCGTAAAGCAATTAATCCAACCATTCAGTTCACATGCTCCGAATGCTTACATTAGCCGATAGAACGGATGATTACTTAAATGAATTAAAGATTTCATTTTTGCAGATGTAATTAAAATACCAATGTTAAATCTTTCTGTTAGAGATTAGCTTTTCATCTGTATCGCGTAACGGTCGATCAATTAAATCATACACCGTGTAATAAAATTGGATAGAGCGCTCGTTTCTTTTTAGCAAACGTTACTACACGAGATTGGGTTCCGGTGAATCCTAATTCTACTCACACTTCAATTATCCTCCAATTAACGAACGCAGAAAGGAAATTGGAGTCGATAAAGTACACTTGGGAAAAGTCTCATCGAGGCTTTAGCCGAGGTGTGAACATTTAAAAGATTAAAATTATGCTCGAGTTAATTAACCGAAGCCGATGTTCAATTTTTATCACGACAAAGATCAACCCAAATTGGATAATTTTTAATCAAACGAAACGATATGGATTCTATATTTCCCAACAAACTTCTATTTAAAAATCGAATCGTCGAATAATCCTGTTTCGAATCTGGATTTTACTAAATCTATTTCATTGTCAGAATCACCGAACAAACCTGACGGCACTAAAAGCAAAGTTGTTCGAAAAGGAAACATATATTTCGGTAACCTTTTAGCTTCTGAACTATCTCGTGCGAATTCTTGTTTTTCCATTAGGCCATTTAACCACGGTCCGAGTCACGACTCGGCTTTCCCTGGCAATAGCCGTCACTAGATCGAACGCAAACTCTGCTCCCGTAGTTCTCGATCGTAACGTGATTTAAACTACGTTGCTTGTTTAATAGGGTTTCCAGCCTTTGTGTATGCGATTCGATCTTTCCCTGTTAACAGTAGCCCCGGCCGAGTTCAATATTCGCTCTGATTGTCCGCTGCCACGTTTTAGCGCCCCGCAAACTTCAGGCTCAGAGATTTCAATGCTAGATTATGCCGTCAGCTAGATTCTTTCTTGATGGTATCGTGATTTTCTATGATTATTTATTGGACTACCGTAGCCTAGCTAATGATAACACATGAATACATATTTTACAGACAATGAACATTTTTGTGAGCCTTGGGTTTCTTAAGATCTAACGATTCGTGTTGACACTCGATTGTCGCCTCCGAGGGGAAATATAACCAATTTTTTTTTCTCGTGTAAAGACTTATCAAAGTTCCATCAAAGCCACAAACCACGTTAAAATGTGACCAGTATTAATTACTAATCGAAATATGAAGATCCCCGAAGGGAAGCGGGGTTAACAGTATACAAAAAACGTCGAAGGGCTAACGAATGGCCAGGAACCGAACCAGTGACCGTATCTCAGTATCATCAGTCGAAACGGTGAACCCGGTTACTGCAAATCCCTCGATATTCCCGTGCGCATCCAGGGGACCGACTTCGTGAACACAACACGGAGCTAGATACGACCGCAGCGTGAGATTATCTCGCGATCCCGAGTCTCTATTATGATTCAACTGACAAGCCATTTGTAGTCCCCGAGGGGAAAGAACGAACGGGCTCCCTCCGCGTCGCTGCCCCGGCACCGAGGGGCTAAACGTTACAAAGGAACTCGCTAACTCTCTCTCTCTCTCCCTTTAGGCTTTGGCGCTGTCAAGAGAAGAAGTCACGGCACGGGACAGCAGAACCGAGCCATTTTTACCGGGTCCACGAGGATCACGAGCATCGTCGTGAACGAGAAGAACAGATGCCGGCCCGATATCTTCTAACCGGGCCTCGGCACGAACGTTGCACGACGCGCGCTGCATTTCTGATTTGCGAGCGACGCGTTCCGCTTGGAACCCCGTTGATCCGCTCTTTTCTCCCCCTTTCTCTCTCTTTCTCTCTCTCTCTTCGTGGAATTTCGGTCCGATGATTGCGGGGAGACGTCGTGGATCTGAGCATCGCGTGGTGAAGACGTTTTTAGGTGCATCGCGAATACGTGGATCGATTGGGTTTATGAATCCTTCTTTTTCCCCCGAAGAGTTGCACGCAACGCGCTCCGGAGAGTTTCTGCCGCAAAACGCTTCCGTATGTTTCTATATCGAATGAGGAATGTCACCATTTTTGCGTCCAACGTGTGTAAAAAATTGTAGATTCTTCAGGACACGATAAAGATTCATCTTGGGACAACCGATGGGTTCCCACGTAAAGCAAAAATATTTTGACGCTTCATAAACGACAGCAATTTAGTGTTGAATTACTTCGAAGGGAAGTATTGGACGGCGGGACGAAATTTGAGCAAACCGATCACTGAAAAGGATAGAGAGAGAGAGAGGGATGGACCGAAGCTTGTCGCGCAAAAGTGACTCATAAATATCAGTTAGTCCTGCGGTGATGTTTTCACGGTCCTTTTGATACAATGGACCGCGGTCTCGCTGGGTGTTCAAAAACCGCCATGAGTAAGCCCACTGCGTCATCCTGGCGAGTCCCTCTTATCCAGCTTCGAGCGGCTCGCGTTGTCCCGCTGCTCGGCTCGGTCTGTTTAGCGGGCCGGATGGGATTTGTGGTCGTCGCGTGATGTATCGTCGGCGCTGGCTCGGCTCTGCTTCGGGACCAGACGCCTGCTGGGTCCACGAAAAGGGACCCGGTTTGTCCGAAACACCGATGCAACCGGCGAAGGAGAGAGGGACGACCTCGGCGACGATTTGGCCAAGGACGAGGCCGGTTCCCGCGCCGCCCGGACCTCCCAATGTTCTCGTCCATCTTCGAACCTTATTCGGACACCGCGATCCCCTCTGAATACTTCGACGACTTTTCGAAAGTACCCTTGATTTTCAAAGGATTTTGGAATAAAATAGTTGGTCATTTTTTAATGCTTCGATCATTTTTTAAGAGGAAATTAAATGTAATTATGTAGGTAATTATAAATTAAATTTTTATTTTATAATTTCTGCTGGGATTCATATCAAAAGATACTGTGGCGATTACTTTGGACGCGTATCATTTTAAAACCGATAAATATGTAGAAAAATAAGATTTAATCCCTCGTTGTAATTACGAATAGATTTTTGCTCAGCCAATTTGAATGCAGATTAAATGTTAATTATTCAGTTAATTGCTTCAACCCACGCGGTAATTATATTTTAATTTACATAACATCGTTAAAATGGTAATTATGAAATCACCTCGATATCTGATAAAATGTATGAAACTGTGATTATGCAATGATTATTGTGCAAATTGCAATCCTTTTCGATCTCCAACGGAAACATCATTAGTAAAATAAAAAGAAATTCGAAAAATAATGAAGAGTGCGTGGAACGATCCGGTGGACAGAATTTATGAGTTTACGTATCGAGGAATCCTGAAGCTTTCTCCCGATTCGGTTAGAACCGCAATCACGTCGCATTATCGCGTCGAATGCTAATTAATTGTCAGCGTTCGCGTGTGACCGATTCAAAGAGACGCCGACAGCTGTTCGAAGAAACAAAGAACGGTAGACAAAACATTTGGAAAAGAATGGGAACGAGGAAATTCATTAACACGGCCTCGTTAAATGACTGCACAAATAGTTGATCCCTTGAACCTACATCATTTCGGAATTTACATAAAGAATATTGATAATTTGGTTTAAATATTTTTACGATTGCTTTTCGGGGAAAAAATACCAACATTTATGAACGGACTAGTCAAATATTTGGTCGTGTCTTTCACTTACCATATAATCATTTCTAACGACACAAAAAGATGGTGGTGGAATTTCTTACCTGCAACACACAAAAAGAAGGATACATTACATTTACGAAAATACTAAAACATTTCTTATTTTGAGACAAATGTCGAATAATATTACCATTGTATTAGTAAAAAATTCAAACTTTAAATTTGAAAATTAATTATTCATTTCTTAGCTAATTATTATCAACGTGTCACGTTATTCTGCTTGACAAAAACCATGTTCACTGAAAAATGCAAAAGAAGTAAAAAGAGGGATAAAAAAGAGGTGGAATCACTGGGCAAAGAAAGTAGGATGTTGGACAAAACGATCGATAAGCCCGTAGCTCCTGCATAATTTCTCTCCAAAGATCGTCCAGCGGGCGAACGTTCGAAAGATAGCTTCCGGCTTTGACTTTCATGGATCTCGATACACGGCCAAAGAGGAGCCGAGGAGAGAGGGCCAAGACCGATTTGGTCCTTCTTATTTCCTTTTTACCTCTCCCTTTATCGGATGGGAGACGAAGGACAGTCTCATTTCTATGTACCGGGACCAAGGGGTTGCCCTTTATGCTCAGCCTCTGGACCAACCTCTGGACCAACCTCTGGACTCGGTGTCCTTCGCGTAACGGCTTCATTATGCGACATCTGCGATCTTTCCGGGCTCACGACCCGGATACGTAGACGGCCAGGCAACCAGGGAGGCCAGCTTTTTTCTTAATTTCGAACCCCGTGATGGGGGTCGATCCGACCAAGACGAGAAAAGACGGTCCCCGAGGACGGTCCAAAAGCATTCTGGCCTTTGGAACGATATTCTTTTCTGCCTCAATAACTTTTCGAATCTTTGCACGGGTTCGGGATCTATGCTTTCACAAAGCACGTGCGACGCTTTAATTTTCCATAACTTATAAGAAATGTTTGAAATTTCATGTCTTTTATATTGCAATTGGATTAAATTTGTAATAGACAATAATTCTAAAGACTAATTTCTCAAAATTATTATCCATTCACAAAATATAATAAAAGAAAGATATCTGAGTTGGTTAATGTTTTAATTCGTTACCATTTAAAATTTTATTAATAAATGAAATTTTGTATCCTTCAACATTGTTCCTGTACAAAGTACTTGCCTCAGCAACGACCTTACAGTTCTTTCCTCGCATGATCCAACACCATCTACAAACCCCCGCTGAAAGCCATCAGTTCCTAGGAACCGGAAGAACGATTTCTCACTGTCCTCGCGTCTCAACCCTTTCTACGATGTTACAGGAAAGCAGCGTGGCTCATCGGAACTAATTATGAGAAGCTGCACCGGTACTTTTTACGTTCTTTTAGCCAGTCGGTGGCAAAGTACGCTCGAGCATCCGTGGCTCGAAATTAGTCGACTAAGCGAAAAAAGACAAGCAATTTCTTCGGTGGGTGCCCACGAAGGGGTCGAGTACGCTTCTTCTTATTTCCCCTGTCCCTCTCTCTCTCTCTCTCTCTTCTTGCTCCTTCTTCAGCCTTCATTTTTTTTCTTGTTTTTGTTTTTCTTTTCTTTGTTTTTTCGACAGGGGTCTGGCCGTGTTGCCCCTGGAAAATAAACTGGCCACTTTTATCGATCGACGTCCCGACGTCGTTCCGTGCCCGCTATTAAACGCCCCGTCTGCGTTTCGCCCATCCCACCCCACCGGTCCACCCCCTTTGCTCCATTAAGCTCGAATAATCAGCCCTCTCTTTGCAGCCGAGCTCATCACGACGAGTGGAGGCACGTCCTCTCCTCGGCCTCATATCCGCGAAACAGGATTTCGAGAGCTCATTAACCGTGATTCAACGGCCGCACGTTCTCTCTACGCTCGCGAGGATACGCGGGGCCGTCGATCGTCGCTTTGTGGGCTCGCGAATTTCGCGAACTCGGGTTCATGTCGAGTGTCGAACCCGAAGGATCGTCCTGGATCCCGATTATTCCTGTTTCAACGTGGCATTTGAAATTATGCACGATAATCGACGGATTGATCGTATTAACGCTTTTGGATAAAACGGTTTGCGTGATGAGTTTATCGGCCGCTATTAACCCCTTGGGAGAAACGGAAAGGGAGCGTTCTAAATACAATAGTAATTTTAATTTAACTTTTTGGATCAGTCGTGAGTTTTGAATTTGTATTAGAAAATTTAAGAAATGGAAACTCGATAGTTTAATCAAATATTCTTACACATTTGTGTTTCTATTAAATTTTGTCAAATTTATATCAGAGAAATATAACCTGAAGGTATAATTTATACTCTTTAATCATTAATACACCGACATAATACAATGTTACGCGAGGAGAACGTTCCCTTAAACGAACACGCCAGTCACGGTATAGGTGTCTACAGTTTCCTGAACGCCCTACATTAGATCTACCTTCTACCGTCGTCGATATATTCGCGTTTTCAGTACGCAACGGCAACAGCGACAACAACAATAACAACAACATCGACGAGGCATTCATTTTAGTCATCGATGAAGCATTGCAGCGACGAATGCAACGGTGCAGCGAGCGAACGCAGTTGTACACCGGGATGACGCAGTGATACAGATAGCCGCCGGATGCGGCGGAAACTAAACGCTGGCGCACCGGAAATGATGCCGGCCACCTCCGTGCACTTCCCCTTTCCAGTGACAACCGGGAGGGGAGGGGAAATTTGATCGGGTACACGTTACATACCGAAGCCCAACCGTGGGCATTCGTCTGGTGATTTCGTCCTGGCTGCAGGATCAACCGTCTGACGGATGCATACGTGGCTCACGATCGATCATGTTTCTCGTCTCTGTTTGTATTTTCATTTCTATCCAGCCCTCCAGGTTATTTATCTTTTCCTTCCCCCGAGGGAAGATACCCTTCGGATGTGTGCGTCTTCGTTTCAAATATTCTACAAAAGGGTCTTCTCCCAACGAGAACACTTGCTGATAATTTTAACGTTTCACACTAATTGAGAAAGCTGATCGGGAAATTCAGAAAATTATGCAACTGTGTATTTTTTTGTTGATTCATGGGGACGAAATGTTATCTCGAAAAAAGAATGCAGAATTTTCATTTTTGGAGAATATTTCGCAAAAAATGAGAGAAACAATAAACTTTGTATCGCGGATGGATTGTTCCAGCGGCGCGCACAACTTTTTGAAATTGCAATTCCACGAATTACGGCTTTCGATTTATACCCCGGTATAAAAACGGTTAGCCACCGTAACGCGAGGCCGAAACGAATTAAATCAAACATCGTAGGTCATGGTGGAACGCGGTCGGGGCTCGCTACCGAAAAACGGGGGATGTTTGTCAAGAAAATAAACGATCGAAGTCACTCCCCGGAGTTTCATTGAATAAGAGCGCGAAATAAGATTTACCGGGGCAGAAGGTATTCTTTATGAACCCCTCGATCAGTGGTAAACGACGAGCTTCGCCCACCAGGATATCCCGTGGAATATTCCACTGGAAGGGCAAGGATTCCTAACGGATACTGCGCCCTCTAAACGCCTCCTCTATCGGGCTATTCATAGTGTCGAAACTCGGCCCTGTATAAATCCGCGGGGGATGAAAATAAAATTCGATCGAGTGGAAGCAGGTGATGCTGGAACTGCGCCAGAAAGTAAAAAAAAAGAACGAATAAAAAAGGAAATGAGAGAAAAATGTTTGTAGGAAGGTGAGCCAGCGGTATAAATTTTTCCTGCTTCGAACGAGAATCGACCGGTTATGCATTGACGATTCGAATCGCTTCTTCGATTTGAATTTTTCCACGAATCGTTGTATTATATTTTCTGGGACCTGTTTATGCCCACTGTTTTCGCACCGGAATTTTAAATTGACTCAATTCTTGAACGATGGGCTATTTAGCAATCCTGGCTTATATTTCTTAAAATTTCATAGTTCACAAAATTTGATAGAATTTTTTTAATTGCATCGGTATACTTTTAATTGTAATTTATGATAGCCTTAAATTTGAACTCCAATAACGAATGGTGACACAAAAATTGCAGAGAAATCACCGAATTATGTAACGGAAAAGTATGTTACATGCATGGTCTATAACTCGTCCGTGTTTCTACTATGTCAGCTTTATCGAACGTTAACTGGACGTTTATCGACGAGCATCGCTCGTCATCGCTCATCGTGAAATCCCTCCAGAGACACGCGTGGCATTCACGACCGCTCGTATGATCATTTTTCAGCATCGTTATCGATAGATCTTCTGGAGTCGCGTTTGGAAACGACGTCTCCGTGGGAGGCACCCTGGCCACGAGAAGAAAAAGACATGATTTTTCAGTCGGGCAAAGCGAACCGAAACTTGTTACGTTTGCAACAATTACGTTCGATCATTTCTGTGTCATGCAGTAAGGAAGTCGAGATGAACAGTTAGGAGGTATAACAGGTTCCAGTCGTTGACTGCCATTGGCGACCGACGGAGGAAGAATGTTAATTCCCGGTGATATTTTGGTCAATTTTAGTCAAATACGATCTGTTAATAGTATCGATAATGTTTTTACCCTTTTATCTTCCATTGGATTAATTAAAGCCAAGACATAACTCTGAATATCCTTCCATTTTTACCTCTTAATTACAATCAGCTTCTACTCGTTCTTTCGAAATAACCTTTTTTCTTCATCACCTCGAGACACTGAATAATATTTTTTCGTTTGAAATCTTCCCAGGCAGAAGAAGTTTTCAACCCCCGTGACGTTTTGTGATACACGCGTGGACGGAGGGGTAAAACGGCTGCTTAAACTTACCTTCATGGAACGACACTTTTCTGAAAGTTCCGATATAAATTCCGCTTTCGGCCGGTCGCCGTGGTAATCCGCGAAATATTTCTCGCTGGAGACTGCGATTCCTTGTCAAAGTTATTTGTTACCCCCCGTAGACCCACCGTTACTCGTCTTCTTTCCACTGTCTCCTTGCCGCGGAGAAAAAGGGTTAATCCCCCGGGGTGTGTTTACTTGTGATTCTCTTATGACGCGTATCTTAATCCTTCGCGGGCAAAATTTCGCGTTTATCAAAATAAAAATTCAAAGAAAAATGCAATCCACGCGTCGGTTCACCCGCATCGGTCGTTGTACAAAGGATGACAGGATGAAAGGGTTAAATCGCAATGACGAACAGGCTGGTAGCGGAGAAAGACGGTCGAGAATGTTTTTCGAGTTATTCGTTATCATTATCGATGAATCCGTTAATTGATTTATTCGATTGAATGGGAAATAGAGAGCGGTCGCGGGATTTACAGTCGGCCGAGCTTATCGTTTATTTATCGCGGCGTATCCGAGTAGACCGGAAATATCCGTTGATACTGGAATCGAAAACGGAACGGTGGGAAGCTTGGTATTCATTATACCGGGGGAAACCGAGGCGGGTGCCGATTAAGTTCGTGGCTGATAATTGCCGATTGGATTTCGCGTGGATGGCATCGATCAGTTGGTTTATTTCGGCTCGGTACAGCTTCCGGCAGACACGTATCCTCGTATCCGGTCGCACAATCATCTTCCAATAAACAAACAACTTTTCCAAACAAGTATGCACTCCTTTTCCTGTCTCTCAGATCCGTCCGGAGAGTCGGCGACGCACGGTACTCTCAGAAGCAAGACTCCAAAATTTCTTTATTAATTAAATTAAGGAAATGAGGGACATAGAGTTATGACTTATCATCCCTCCAAATTTTCAAACTAGGAATTATTTAATTTTTGCCATAGCCTTGACTAGATACCAATACGTTTGCAACTCGCTATATATTCGAATCTTAAGAATTGTAGGCAAGGGGAGGGGAAGGTATTTCGACGGGAAAAAAGTACCACGTAAAACGTTCTGGGATATAAAATTCTTTCGGTGCTGGAAGTTATACCCATTAAAAATTAATAAACTATCTAGGCGGAGAAGAGCCAAGATGGTGGATGTCTCTGACGGTGGGAGACGAGCAAGAGGGGGTGAGAACCAAGGGAAAAGAATTTCGAGCCCTTTTGTTCCCCCCTTTCCCTTTGTAATGCAACGTAGAATTCGTCGGAATAGATATTACACTTTATCGTAATTGTAAAGCATTGTAGTAATTTGGAAACGATGAATTCGCACGGTGCGCGAAGTGGAAATAATGAATTGTTAGATTATTTGTTTTGCGAGTGCTTGGAAATTAATTTCCGCCGAGCCATTAAACATTATATTCAATCGGGACGTATTGAAATTATACTTCAATTATGTTATCGCGAGATTTTCTGTTATTAATTCGCGCAAATTAATCATTGTACCGCTCGTAACCATTGCCGTTAAAATGTCTTTCCCCTTTTTAAAGGAGGGAATATTAATTATTGAAATTACGGATATTAATCCACGATGAATTAACCACGTTTGTATTCCCGTAAAATACGATTCGCGCTTGCTTTCAGGACCTTTGTTACACGAAGACGAAGGTAACGGGCATTAATGTATCAATTTGTATCCTGAACGATGCAAACTGAATTATGCAGAACTAAGGCGGAATATATGCGTCCGGTAAACGAGATAGACAAAGGGGGCGAAATACAGCTTGGCCCGTGGCCAGATATCCTGAATTACTTACTTTTTCCATCTTTTTCATTCCTTCCAAGTCTCCATATCATTTTTCCCTTGAACAAAATTAAAATAATCTAGTTGCTAATCAAAATTTTATTTATCTCCCTTTTATTTTTAATACCTCGTTAAGAATCTTTAAAGACTCCCAAAACCAAAAAGAAATATATTAAAAATATATTAAAATTTTCAAATTGACCCAATATAACCATGCAGGTGTTAATTGCAGTATCCCAGGATAATTATATCCAAAGGGCTAAATAATTCGTTGCTTTCGAAATAGTCGGAGGAAAGTTCTGTAGCCTAAGTTGGGAGGGGGGTGAAAAGCTTAGTTTATTATCTGACACGATGATAACTTCTGAGAGTAGGTGACAAAGTACAAGTTTATTTCCCTGTTGCGTCCTGAAGGCAACATAAATATAAGGCTCTTAGTTTGTAAGTTTTATGTAGTGCGTGTTAGGGCATCGTAAAGTAAGTACACTTAGCAACGCGTCCTCTGTCTTTGAGGAATATAATACTGCACAGTTTCATACTTTTAGGTGGTATCCTCTTAATACTTTTTACGCTTTGGTAATTTCACGCGTCTCCGAGTGCATTCTTCCCTTTCTCGGCCGATAATTCTTATCAGTTGGAATTTTTTACCATCCTGACAGATGCCGGAAACTTAATACAATTGATAAAAATAAGTGCTGAAATAAAGCTAAAAATATAATTAAAATTATTCTTTTTTCTTCTGCAACGTTGATACATTCAGAGAGCCATCGAACAATTTCCGTTTTATAATAAAGTGCTGCATGTTAATGACCGCTCAGTATTATTGATCAAACCGTGGTGGGGGAATCATTAATTATGAAAGCGGTCGTCGGTAGAAATTATTTGTGTAATGCAATTTATGAGGATAATAAAACAAGGATTAACGAAATTCGACGGATTAAACGGTCTCGCGAAAGGAAACGAGAAATAATTAATAAAAGATCGATTTTACGCTTTCCATCCACCGTCCATAAAAATGCTATCATACTAACGCACCTGCTGAAAGTTAATCAATCGACGTTCTGAATTCCTTTATCGGTCCGGTGTTTATTCGGGAATAATTTTGGTTAATTTTGAATGCAGAAGAAGGACTCGATTTTGACACGCTTCGAAGAAAAATTTGGTAATGAAATTGCATCCGTGGGTCAGGCGGCGAGCACGGTGTCCACCGTAACTTACGTAACTTTAATAAATAAACGTGGAAAAAAATAAGCTACGAATAACCATCGTCATACGAAGGTATAAGTTTCTCGTGTCCCCACGGTGGCCATTGGGAATATATTCAATGAAAGGCGTAGCGGTTCATGGTCCATGATTCTTTTAATAGCTGTTTTACGACGCGAAGGGATGGGACAAGTAGGCTGTAACTGTTCAACGCTTTTACGTGCCATAAAATATTCGCATGATTTTCCGCGTCGCGTTCTTTCTCGCTCGCAATGCGACCGTGGGGAACAATTTTCCAGGGAAACACAGTAAACACGATGAAACGTCCGCTGAATTACCGGCCGTGCTGTTTGTTAGAGACCAGACTGACGATTATGTTGCAATTTTCCGCGTCACCAGGTGTACCGTCCGGTTCGTGGAATTTTCATCCTCCGTCCTGATTCATCAACGGCGACGAAGCTTGTTGTCGCCTTTAACATACAATTAACTCTTTTCGTACAGTATCCTGCGGTTTCAGACACACGTAATATGACCCCCTGTTAGAGTTACCTATGTATAAATATACAAATAAAATTAAATATTTTTGTTCAAATGTATAATACAAGGTACACGGTATAATTCGTATTTAATAATTAATTATAATATTAAAATCGATGTGAAATGGAAGCAGAAATAATTTTGAGAATATGATGGAAGTTTTCCCAACAGTTTTATTACACCTCTAAAGGCGACACCCCAATATTCCTGAACGGGGAGTTTTCTCTAAAGGACTTTTATTTCGACAAATAAAAAACCCTTGAAAATCAACAGCAAATAAACTGCAACGTTTATCGACCGAACCGATCCATAAGAGAACCGATCAAAAGCAACACCTCAACCCCATCACCTAAGTGTTCTTCGCATTATACACCCAAGAGTCTCGTAGCTATATCCGTAGCCTCTTTCCCCTAACCCAGTCGCTCTTCTATTCCCAAGAAGAATGAACGAAGGAAGGAAGAGCCGGGAGAGAGCGAAGACGAAGAAAAAAGACACGAAAGGGGAGGCTCGAGGGTTTGTTCGTGTGAAAAGGCGGCTAACAAAAGGGGGGGTGAGACAGCCAGACATATAGGAATTCCGGGACTATTTATAGTTGGACGAGTTATTAGCAACAGCCGGGTATATCCTTCGGCCTCGGTCACCCCTCTCGATCGGAATCATCCCTTAATTACGGCCGCCTCGTTTTTACGCCCCTGGATCCGACGAATCCCGGAAATAAGAGTCCCCAGATAGAAGTGACTTTTAAGGAAACGGCTTTCAGACCGCTTCCTCTTCTCTCTTTTTTTTTTTTTTAATTCGAACAATTCTGCTGATGGAAGTAATTTTATTCGAAATGAAGTGAGTGTCTCTTGCCTTGGGAATTTTTCTACGCTTCCAGATGAAATTGCGGCGAGACATTGGATCGTGGAAATGTAAATTTTCGGTGGAAACACGGTTCTGCAATCAAATATATTTACAGCGAATGCGCCAATCAAAATTATTCTTCTCGATTGGTAAATACAAAACGAGTCCAATATATTTGTATTAATTTGAAATTTCGTATAGATTCTTTTACACGGGGAAAAAAAAAGAGATAGTACAATATTCTGCAGACGCGATAAACAAACTTTCGTAATTTCAAACTTTTCAGATTGCATTTTCCGATCTCGATTCAACGTGCTTTGTCCGGGGCGAGCCTTTGTTGCGTTAAAGAAGCTTTGTTCAATAAACGCAGGAGAGAGAGAGCTTCCTCTTTGATTTTAGCCGGGAGTGCGATAAGGATCGTTTCGAGGAGGGCCGGGGAAGAAAGAAGAGGGCGAGATCTCAAGATTTCACGGTTACTGACGTAAAGCTTCGCTCGACGAACGTCTTAATTCCTCGTCTCCTTTTTTTTTTATCTATATCAATCATCCACTTTAATTTCCCACGGGTGCTGTGCCACGGGATTAGCCGATTCGGACTGTATACGTGTGAAATTAAGTTCGAGGATTTTTATGTACGTGCAAGAACAGCTAAGGAGCTTTTTTCGATAATGAAAGCGCGCCTTAGCTTCGTTTACAACGGAACAATTTCAATTTGGAATTTCGAGCAAGTAAATATTTTAACTAAGAAATGTTGCAATTGCATAAATTTCACGATTCGCGGCTAAAAAGAGGGGTGTGCCAGTCGTTCTCGATTATGAAACGCCCCCGTGTTTGCAACGCTGACGTAAACAAATTAGCAACGCCGCTCGTTTTCGCCCTCGTTCGAGCGGATATAAAGGAAATTACGCCCGCGGCGGTTTAAATGGAGGAGGTTGTTGCGTTCTTTTGTGAATCGCTTAGAGCGTTTCGTTCCACGGGCAGAGAGGGGGGCAGGGGAGGGCAGCAATGCAAAATCATCAACACTCGAACGCCCCCCTCGTAGATCACTTATGTTTTACTCGACCCCGAGAGATTAAATTTCTTTCGCTGCCGGCTAAAACGGCCCTCCCTCCCCCCGTTCGCGGTTGTTAATGAATCATCATCGTTTCACCAACGCCCGTGAAATTTTCTTTTCACTGTTGGAAACTGACGGTCGTTAAGTTCGTGTAAACGGTGTGTACAGAGAAGATTTCTGTTTCATTTCGGATGACTGATGATCATGATCGTTAACGGGATCGGTCCCCGTCCTCGAGGATTCAACAGGGAATGAACGAAGAATTCGTACGACCGATGATTTTATCAGGAATATCAATCACGTGAATTTATCCATGGCCATCGAGGTCATCAGCCGATTTCGTGGCGCAAATTAATTTTAATAGGATAATCAATAATTTTCGGGGACAAGTATCTCGTGGAATACTTGGGTGGGCTGTTGTCATTTAGTTTTCTAGTCGTTTAAATTTTTCATTCGTTAATATGTTAATTAGCATCATTAATTACGTGATTCATGACGGTTTCGAATTTTTTAGGTTCTCATTACCGATCGAATTCATGCTGTAAGATTTGATTTCTTTAAAGGAATGTTAAATATGTAATTGAAAAGGGATGCTGAGATGGCTGGGAATGAAAAGACATTTTCGATTGATTTCGAGTAAAATATGTGGAGGGAAATGGAAAAGCGATTGGAAACCACTCAGGATTACTTGCGGTATACTCAGTCAGCCGATTAGGGGTTAAATTATGACGTGTTTCGGCACCACCTGTACGCCACGGATAATGGATACTGATGGCACGTGACCTGTCACCATGCTAATTTATGCGAATCTCCGTGTTCACCTTATACCTTGCACCACGGTGAAATTACGCTCACCTAATGCGAACGACCCCATTTTTAATTTTAAACGACACAATTTCATATGAAAAATCTATTTAATTTTAAATTAAATAAAATTTAAAGAATAAATAATTGCGAGAGTTCGAATTGCGAGAGTTAAGCTTCCAATTCGAAATTATATAGCGAGATCGAAATCAAATATTTTTAAATCAACCCAAATCTACCCTCGAACGATAGATACTACAATGCAAGCCAGAAAGCACTCGATATCCCGACCGATTCCATCTGAGCATCCAACGAGCCGACGTTTACAGCATCCGCGTCGTTTTCCAAGCCAAATCGAACAGAGGGAAGCTTGAATCCGCCTTGAAGTAAGCAGCGAAACATCGAGCCATAAATATCGGATATCGAGTACCTCTGAACCGGAAACGCCATTTGATAGGAATCGTTCAAATAAACCGCATCCACCTTTCTCCATGCTCTTCTAACAACGGATACCACGCGTGCCTTCGAAATCGACGTTTCACCGTTGACGGCACACAAAGAACGGACCAAATATTTGTCTTTTGAATGGATATAATATTGACTTTCGAAATGACAAGATTTCTGCTCCACCTAAGTGGCTAGTTATCATATTTACCATAGATAAACCCGAAAATTTTTTGAGGTATCGTGATTCTTTTACGAATAAAATGAAGATGATAGTGCATGGGATATATGAATATTTCGAAGAAGTTTCACGATCAAGTCCCGAGTTCCTTTGACCTGTAACACGAAGCTGTTGTGTCTGATCGCCGTTTTGAAGCGTAGCGCACTTTATGAGCGCCAGAACGCAGGATACTGGAGATTTTATGGGACGACATTCGCGTTTCCAACGTGGGCGACTTTTTATCGAGAGCACCGGACGTATTAATGTCCTCTGCTTGAATGATGGGACTGATTTTCTAATAGTTTATTTCATGGCATCGACGCCAAGAGAGGATTTAGAAAAATGAAGTACATAATTCTTAAAATTCTGTCGAGGTTTTAGTTTGAAAATCGTGAAAAATTCGAAGAAATAATCGATTGGATAGACGATTTATTTCTGGATAGACGATTGTCGGTTGGACGACAGAAACGAGTTAAAGGCGTCGAGTTAAAACGATAATTACTTTGTTACGGTAATTATTCATTTTGCATCCGTCAGGATGGCGAGAAAAGTTCCGGCGCGATTTCTTTATCGCAATTAAAACTCACAAAAGAAAGCTTTCGTTTCTTTAATACTCCTCGAGCATGGTACTTCGCGGTTGCCAGTTTCTCCAAGTCCTTCATTACGCATTAACCCAGTAATTATGCGATGAGAAATTTTGTTTATTTTAAATTTAAATTTAGAAATCAGAAATACAATTTCATAAAGTAATCGATAGGTTAATTAAGATCCTACATAAACCTAAGATCCTTGTCTTGGTAGAAAACATAAATTACAGAATTTGCACTTTGAATATTTGCAAACACTACGAAATTCATCGTTCGGCAAGAAGAAGGGTTGTCCAGGGCACGGATACCCGTACATACGGGCTGGACGAGCGGCACAGGAGCCAATCTATAGCTGACGGCGATAAATCAAGATTTATGATAACAGAAGTTCCATTGAAATGAAATAGAGGCGCAGTTTCACCGTTTGCTAGAAGATGCCGACCCGCTACACCGCCGGAGGTAGCCTCCGGTTCGCCCGGCAAAGTAGTTTATGTGCCTTCATCCTTGCTGCCATTAGGCGGTTTCCAAGTAGCCTGCTATCCCATAGCCGCAGTTCAAAGTGTAATTCAACTGCTGATTGAATATATCGTTCGCGAATAAATGTCTCTTTAACTGCATCGATAGCCGCGGATCCGGTGATCTATCGACTGAGCATATTCCGACTTTGGGACGAAAGGACTTCTCGATACCGTTGTCCAATGCCATAGTGTACAGAGTGTCAATTGTAACCTAACTCGTGGATAATTCTATGTTTCTTCATTTATTGTAATAACTGCAATTTATGGGAAGGGTTATCCTTCGAATATATTTTGTAATTGCAAAAGAAAATTTTAATTGCTTGAATCTTTATTTGATACTTGGTGGAACAGTTTCATCGCGCCGATTACGAAACGCTGTCCCTCGAGTTTTCTCCCCCTTTTTTTTCCCTTCTTCACCGTCTCCACCTCCAGAAGTTCCGGCTGCCCGGTAAATCCTGAGATCCTATTATCCGTGTCTCATCCATAGTGATGCAGATTACAATAACAAATAGGCGGCAGGGTCGTAGCCCGGACGATATCGCGGGAAAAGAATCTCGGGACTCTCTTTTGCCGCACTTGAGGCCGAATCTACCTGACGGTTCAGCCTCGAGGACGTTCTCGACCGAGGAAGCGAGAAAAAGGTGCCGGTCGTGGCAGCTTCAAGTACAGGACGGTCCAGCCGAGGCGCCGTGTTCCTCGTTCAAATGAGACAAAAAATATTGATAACAAACGATCTTCCCTATCACGCGTTCTTCAAAATATTGTCTCAACCTCAACGCGAAAATCAATCTTTGTCAATCTTAGAAATTTTAATCTTTGCAAGAAAGAGTCTCGATGAGAAAAATACAAGTGTTTTCCTAAATCCAAATTTATAAATTCAGATCCAAAAATTTTGAAATAATATTTAAGGCAATAGTAAAAAATTTAATTTAAATGACTATTGTTGTAGTGGTCCATTGATCAGAGTCTAATATGGAAAATGGAGAGGCAACGACACTTTATGATTAAATAATTATCTATAGCATTATTAATTAAGGTGAAAATACTTTTTCCCTAAAAATTTGGGCAATTCTGTGCTTCGTGGAGGAGCCTGTAGAATCAAGATCGTGACTTGGGACACGAGTCGATTCCCGAGGCCGATGTAAATGCTCCCGCAGGACAATGGGTAGCGACCGATGTCGTTCCTTTATGGAGAACGCTGACCTCCACGATGGACAAAAACAGAGCGAACGGAATCAAACCTGAACGAGAAGCGTGCCAATGCGATCGACTTAATCGATTCTAGCTGGACAAAAGCGGCACGTCGATGTCTCAATCGTCTTCCCGACACGGTCGATCGAACTGTTCAAAAATTGATCAAAACTTCTGTCCAATTTCTACAAGAGATCTACTATTAAACATTTTAGAATTACCAATTTATGACTCAAATTTTATCCCTTGCAGGAAATTTAAATTATTTTTAAACAAACTGTGTGTTTGACCCTTTATATGTACGTTCGTAGGCAGAATTTAAATATTTATGTATGATGCGTGTTCAGCAAATTGTTTAACTTGTATTTTCAGGGCGAAAATAAAATATCAAAAATTGACTGGGTATATTTTACAAACGCGACATTTCTCCATTTTATTATTAGCGGTGAAATATGAACTCGTTCAATTTTATTCAAAATTCTGAATAAAAATGGTAAATGTACCATTGAGCCAAGCAAGATATTCGATCGAAATCTTTAACGATAATATAATATTATATCATCGTTAAAAAAATTCTCTCAAGAATACCGTGTAACGTTAAAAATCCTCCTCGAAGAACAAATAGAAAGCGTAATAACCCTGCCAGACCGACGAATCAAACCGAAAGTTTCAACGAAAGAAAATGAAGACGGATCTCTGCATTTTCGCGTATCTGAAAAAAAAAAAGAATTGTCGACGAGTTTACTTAGGGAAATTTCCTTTGGAATATGCATGGAGAGTGGACAATGCGAAAGCAATCGGGAATTCTATGAATAATAATGCTCTTGTTTGTTTAGCACGAAACGAAACAAGTCTCCTCTTCCTTCTCTTTTTTCTTTTTTTATTCGACGACGATTAAAAACGACGAAACATTAAGAAAAAAGAGGGGAAATAAAGGAACCCGTTACGCTCTTGTCTCGAGCATGGACATCGTTTGAAAGCAGACTCCCAATTAAGTTTCTCGCGTTTCCTTTCCCCCGACAGTATAATTGTTTCTGGTGTTTCATAGTAATGAACAGCTGCCGACTGTTGCTCTCGCGATAATAATGATCACCGTTTAACGAATCGCGTGAGATAGCGTATACCAAGGCCTTCTTCGTGAACGAAACTTTAATCCAATCGTAAACCGTCTGCTTTGGTTTAGTTTTGAAATTTTAATTAAAAATTAAATTAATGGAGTGACAAATATAGTATAATTGTGAATTTTCTCCATAGTTTAATTATGAAAATTGAAATATCGAAGATTTCAAAGAAAAATCGAATTAGACGAAGGTCTTCGTGTTGGTTGAAAAATTTTAATGGAAAAATGTTTACGTCATTCAGAAATAAATTCTGAAGAATTCTTTGAACCGTTCTAGATGTTGTAACCCTAAATTTCACGCTCCAAGGAAGTTTCATAGGGACGAAACTCTTCGGGCAACTTTTGAAAATTATCCAACTACCATCACGTGAAAGTTGAACACCCGGTTGATGTATGCAACCTATTTCCGAGCTCCTTCGTCCCGTAAGTGTTGCGTTTTCGAGACGGACGAAGAATTCTGTTGCGAGGGGCGACTGTCCGGAAACCGCGCGAACCGGATATAACCGAGGGGTAAATATTTGAGGGTAGCGAAGGAAACATCCTGTTTACACCGTGGCTCGACGTTTGGCGCGAACAACAGTCTGTTTGAGAATTAGGGTGACTACGCAAACCACGGAGATTGCGATACCTGGGCGGTTAATTCGAACGTCCGATTTGGGGGGACTGATCTCAGTTGATTACGATATTATAATTGAAAAATCCGTCAAGAAATATTGAATAAATAAAAAAAAATAGAAGCAGAAAGTTGTACAAGCATCGTCATTGTTGGGAACAAATCTCCCTCGCGTTAAACTAAACGCGAGAAAATAACAATAATTAACTTCGAAAGAAATAAGCTTTTCGTGGAACTGAAAATTTTGTTGAAAACGTATATGCAGTAAAATTAGAATAGCAGAAATAAGAAACAAAGATAAGAGACTTTTACTGACGAACATAAAACGTCGTGAAAGCATCTGGCCAGTTTGAAATTTATCAGAACCCTTTCGTAGAATTTAAAGGCGGAATCAAGTATAATGGATTGTTCAAGTTTTCTTCGGGGGAAGGGTCCTTGCTCGACGAATTCCACTTGGCTGCGAAATTAAAAAATTCCCCGGGGCATCGTGGCTCGGGTCACGCGGCCCGTCACCGGCCATTCCAGCCGAAGAAACGGATTCCAATAAAGCAACGAGACAACGATCAAACTTTATTACGTCGTTCCGTAGCTTGGAGCGACCCGCGAAAACCGGATATCCTACGACGATACTCCCGATCGGGATAAAGAGCCGCGTTGTTCCGCGAGATTTACATCCGGCGAGGTTGCGTTCCACCCTGCCAGGATTCCTGCGCGTCTTTTCCCGTCGAAACGAAAGCACTCGCTCGTGCACCTCCACAAGACTTACTCTTTTCTCTTATTTCCTCCTCCGATTCCACGAAGAAACGACAGATATTGGAATCTCTTTCTCAAGCCTGGCCCCGACACGAGCTACGTCTCCAAGGGAGACACGTAAATCGAGCGCCACTACTGATTCGATTCCACGCCCTTAAAGCTGAAGACTATGTGTCCAGTCTTCGAGGACACTGGAATTTTGAGTGGGCCTTCGAATACAACCTTAGTTAGCAGTTTGGAATGTTTCAATGAAATTTCGTTTAATTTGGATACTCGAATATCAGTCAAAGTCGAAGTACTATAAAATGCATAGTTCTTCGAAACGAATTAAAAAAGAAAATAGTATTACCCCACGTTATAAATAACACGGGCAGACATGAAAGGGATATCGAACAATGTTCAGAATTGAATCTCGAAAGCTCGTTGCATAAATTATCGAACAATCAGCGAGTCGAATAAAATATTCGCGAAAACATAGGGGAAGGGTGGAATGGTGGCCACGTTACAAACGTATCTGCGACGAAGGAACCGGTGGATGTTGCATTCGCAGCGACGCATCGCGATGCATCGCGACGCCAACGTGAATGCAGTAGTTTCTTTGTAAGTTCGGTCCATTGTCGACTTCTCATCTGCATACGATTTATTCGAGAAGATGCGCACCGGGTGGAAGGGCGAGGGTCCGTGTGTACGTGTTCCTTGAGTGCAAACTCCCGTAGAAATAAAGGGGGCGAGACGCGAATGAATATTGATCGATTTCGCAGCAGGATGCAATTCTTCCGGATACGTTTCGCGTCATTTGTCGTCGCTTCTCTTTGCTCGTGTCGCGAAATCATCCTGCACGCTTCGATTCATACTTTATGCCGTAATCTACAGCCCGTGCGAAACGTGCGCTTCAGAGGATATCTCCTCCAGTGCTGTTTGTTTCTTCTAATCAACGAAACAACGTTTTCCTTCTATTCAGGAAAGGTTGGAATTTTTGTATCATTTTTAGCGCCATCATCCGATCCTTTATTAAAAGAACGAGACAGGTAGCTTGGCACATTTTATGTTAAAAATATCGATGGGACATTTACATGTCACGAAATCACGTCAGGGTATATACGTTTCAAAATCGCTTTACACATTCATTTTCCTCAAACTTTAAACTCCAGACTGCCACGACTAATATTCCACGATATTCAGACGTTACAGGATGCGACGTGGTTTGATGTTAAAATCAATAGAAACACGAGCAATACTTTACGAGTTTAATTCTGTTACAAACGAGCGGATTTCTTCTCGGTCGCTTCGCGAGACAAAATGACGAGCCCCGAGACAGGAGCGTAACACAACAAGAAGAAAGGAAAATTTCTGCTGATTTCACGAGACGACGTTTTCCCGATAAAACCCGACGCCCGCGTCTCGCTGTATAACCTACTTGTTTTATTAATCCGCGTTTCCCTACACCTCCGACCGAGTCGAAATTGCATTGTTCCAGACTTCTGGGTCAGCGGGAAGTAAGCTTCCAGGCACAAAGCAGCTAATCCTTGCCGTTAAACGCGAGTTCTGGACCGCCTTTCGCATCGATGCAACTCTTAGCGATCTGCTAACTCCGGCTGATTCGCAAGTTTCTGCGAAATCACTACTGTTTTCCCATTGGACGACTTCGAGCATAATGGCAGGGGCGTGCAAAAGTTTCTATTGAAGTTAAATCAGTTCCTCAAAATACCAGAGAATTAATCTCTAACGCCGTAAACTAGTTAAACATAATATTTCACGAGAAAAATTAATTTTATTTATGTTTATGTTTCGATCCTTCCAATATTTTTAGAATTTGTTTTTTTTTTCCTGAATTAGTAGTCCGTTGTTAACATTATTCGCGATACCATAAACGTAAATTACTCGATTATATTATGATAAAAAAGAAAGGTGGACAAACCGTGAGATACGAATATAATTTAGAAGATGATCCCGCGTTTTATATCTCCGTACGTTCGCAGCGTATTTCCCGAATCAAATATTAATAAATATCGACTTGGAATGAGCGTCGTAATGGCATTCAAAGTCTCTCTAAAATACGGTTCCGGTAGGTGAAATAATTCTTACGATCAAACGAATTAATTTCAGAAATAATCGCAGTTCACCGAACGCGATAAAAGATCAAAGTTACGACAACGGTAGCCAAAGTATTGTTCGATATTAAATATTTGCGTTTCGTGCGAAAATACTTATCATTTATTTCCATAGAAAATGAAATCGTTATTTAATGCCAATTACAATCGCAAACTATGATAAGAATTTTAATTCCAATGTAGCGTTACAGTAATGTAATTTAATCTGGACATTAATTTCACCTGGATTTTAGTGACCGTAACTGGGTCTCAGTTGCAAAGGGTCATTCGTGTAGACTCCAGAATTTTGTATAATGTGTGTTTGCAATTCATTATTGTTCCTTTAATAAAAATGAAAAATATGTAAAATTTAGTGGTCTAAGAAGACTCGATGATTTAGCGATGTATGATTTTGAACCACGACATTTTAAAACAGCAAGAAAGCGCAGAGCTTTTAAACAGACTCGAATTAACCACGTTCGCGAGAGTGTCTACCCCTGGACGCACCCTGTGTTTGCTTATGATTTATAATAGGAGGCCACCGGTGACATCGGTCACAGGGGGTGCAAAGGGTGACGACTGTATCCTGGTCTCGTTTTCTGTGCCGCTTCGAGAACAATGAGCTGGGAAAAGAGTAATGAAACACCCTCGGTCGCAGTAGTCCACCCCTTCCGGGGTTAAAGCAGCATTATCTTTTTTCGCGAAAGTGCAGGAAGCAGTCTTCGCTTCGTAGTTGGCTATTCTTTCCGCTGATGACCCGGTATTATTCTTTTTTTTTTTTCTTTTTCGTCCACTGTCTCTGGAATTTATCGCGGAAACAACGATTCGAGGATCGTGAAACCTTCGACGTACCTCGAAGAGAATTCCTACGTTTCTTGAGTCATAATTATTCGAAATATCCTTGCAGCTGAAAGGAATCTAGCTCTATTTTTAGCAACTCCAATAAATTAGAAAATGAATTTATAAAACTATTATTTTTACAATTGACAATAAAATTAAATGTGTTCCAAAATTTTTTAATAATTAAAAAATTAGAACCTCTCTGTTGCAATATCTTGAATTTAAGATTTTCATTGAATATTCCATGTAGGCATTTTGAATTTTCATTAACTTTCTTCTACAAACGGTACTAATTAAAACTTCATAATTTGTGAAGGCCCGAGTTGACCATCTCAAAGGGATGATTTTAAAATTCAACAAATCCATTGTATATTTAATAGAAACATCGAAAAGCATCAAAGAAAATATAAGCTTGAAGGGAAAACAGTTTGTTCGGCTTTACGAAAATTGCAACAGGCGTTGTTGCGGTATTTGCGCCCTTTGTGAAGGGAAAAATTACTTGGCGCACAAGACTAAAGGCACAGCGCGGGTATGTTCCTTTTTTTATTCTTTATTTTCACGGTTTCTGTGCGCGAAAATTGTTATGAAAGTAGAACGTTTCGTGGAAATTCTGTCGTGCTCGAGCAGTAATCGCGAAGCGCTTACCGGGAAAGCCGTTTTAAACAGCAGAAACACGTTTCAATTTCGAGGCAAACCGAAAAATTTCAGGGAACTTCAAAATTCGTATTAACATAAAGGAACCACTGCAATCTTTCTTCTCCTGTTCCCTTACTTTCGCCAAAAAGTCGTATAAACAGATCTAATAACAATTAAACGGGTATCCCCTTTAACATTCAACAATTTATTTTATAAAATTTGGAATTTATAATCTGACGTAAAAATATTTACAGAAAGGAATAAGATAACAATATAAAAATTTTGAAATTGTAGAATGATAAGAACTGATTAATATGTAAATTTTTCAATGAAAGAATGTTATATACTGGAAAATAATATTTAAAAAGAGTAGGTTAAAATGTAGAAAATACAAATGAAAGATCTATTTGAATTATTGCATTGTTTGAACCCCGCATACCGGACCATTGCAAATTAATATGCCGGTAATTAAGGGAACGTACGAAACGATTTCGAGGAACTCGTAATCTCAGGAATGTTTAATAATGAAGAACGAGGATGCGTGAACGATAGATGAATTTTATTGAATAACGGAATCGTGTCGAATTCAATGGGAACTTCGTATGAACAATAAATAAAGGAACGTCATGATGAAATTCCTGGAAGAATGGGTATATAAGTGAAAGGGAGAGAGGAAAGAATAGTAAAGGGGAAAGCGCAAAAAATTGACAGAGAAAACAGGAATTTTTTATTGATCCGCCCTCTTGGTATGTTTCGATAAAAGAATATTTTTGAATCGTTCTGATATTTATGAGAAACGAATAACAAAGCTTTATAGAATGTTTTTGATTTCTGGAAAATCCTCTTTTGTAATGGATACAGTAATTATTGGCCCTCAATTTTGCACCCTTTTTTATTTCAATTTTTGAACTTCAAATATCATTTTTGCTTTTAATTATTATTCGTTTGATACACAGGAGGCATTGATAGTGTATAGAAATACACGGTAAATTGATACAAAATTCGAGTCAATATTTTAGGAAATTTTCGATAACATAACGATTATTCTTCACGGTATCGAGAATCGAAACTATCGACATCGTTATTCGAAACGTGACACGCAAAGTCAAAATCCATTAATAATATAAATCAAGCGAACACCGTACGTGGTTCGCTTCACTTTGGATCCACCACTCACGTCCACCTATTCGTGCTTTAAACGCATTACATTAATTAAATGAAATTTCAATTTCGTAGTTTGAATGGTACGAATAACCCGGTCAGCCTCGTTCATTCAACGTTCGGGCACTGTTTTGTAACAATTTCCAAATTTTTTAATTATCCCACGTGTATAAAAATTACGAATCAACGTTATTGATGGACGAAGGGTGTTTAAAAATCTTTTTTTATATTTTATATTCTGAGAATATTAGGAAATCAGATTTCCTAGTCGTTCAATGAACTAGAATTAGTATTGACCAAGATTAATTTTAATTCCTTAAAGGGCGCCCTTATCACTAATTTAAATTCGAATCTATGGATTTTAAGCTTCTTGCATAAACATCGATGTATTTCAATAATATAATCAAGTATATTATTTCTAAATAGAATAAAGTCACCAAAGTACTAATACATTAATCATTTTTTGAAATACAGCGAACAATAGGCTCTGGTACGCCGAAAGAAAATTTCAGTCAATGACAACTCGTGTTTTAAAACAATATTATCGCAGCGTAAGGTGTGCGTCGATTCAATACGCAAACACGACAAAGTAAATCCTGAAAATATCTCGCTAATGACTGACATTAGGTTAACGCTCGTTTTCGTACGCTAATTCAGCGGAGGTACGGCTTTCGTCGAACAGCGTCTGATTATGACTCTACTCCATCGCGATCACTATAATTACACGACATCGGTACGGCTATTAATCGCTATCTCATTGCGGCATCTAATTGCACCTGCTGACCGCTTCGGGCACGAATACTCTCCAGGAAAAGGAAGGAACGACCGCTCTTCGTTTTCGCGCGTGAAATAACCCCGTACACTTTCAACGTGGCCCTCCGTCTTATCTGTTGGCAGCCACCTGTTTCCTTTCTTACTTATTACAATTCCTTTGTTGCCAACTAAATACGAAACAGAGATAATTTTAATTTACCTTCGTTTCGTATGCGACTATTTTCTGTAAAAATTCACGATTTTAATCAAAATGTCACAATTAATTAACTTGGTTCCATTATACAAGAGTTCATTTTCTTAAATCGATAGAACATTCCATGTTTTATAATTTCCACGTTAAGAAGTTTGATCTAACCGTCCAGTAATGCAATGCGTTTTACTAATAGAGAAACAGTGGGTGCGCGGACAAAATTTTCCCGATTCGACTTGCCAACAAAATCACCGAATTCCTGCGAGAAATTATTGTGAAAGTGGACTTCCCTTTGAAGGTTCGCAGCCGCTGCCACTTTACCGGAACAGGAATTTCAATCTACCGTGAAGTTTCCGGACCGGCCAGGATTTTCACTGTGTCAAAGGACACATCGTGGACTTTCTCTGGAACGGCGATAGCCTTTCAAGCAGGTTTTCTGCTGTCGGTTCCGCAGTTCGTTCCGTGTCTCGCAGAAATGGGCTGCAGATTTATTCGCGACCAATTGAAAAGGGATTCTCCTCGGAAGTAACGACACCCTTTCTGAATGATTGCGATTTCGATTAGATCCGATTGAATTCCGATCTTCGGGTATTTATTTAATCTGCTTTGAAGGAATATTAAGGTTCATTGTTACCGAAATCGTTTGTCGTTTTTGGGATACTTGTCAAATGTTTAGAACTTTATTCTGTAAAAATAAAAATTCAAGGGAAAGTTTCATTCTGACGAAAATATTAAAACTAAAAATTGATTAATAATTAATTTCAATGTATTATTTTTATATAAACGTACTATAAATTTTCGTTTCGATGAACATGATATTATGCAGAAATATGAGGCAAAAACGAAGATGTTCAATTCAAAGGTCCAACAATCACACGCCAGGTTTCCTTGGATAAATCCGCGATTCACGATATCAAATTTTTTTTTCCGAAGGGATCAATGTTCGTTCCGCAGCATCCCAAATCTTACAGGCTATCTTGAAGGAACTGTCGAAATAGAAATATTCGATCTCAAGGGACCGAACAATTTCAGAAATTGCTCACGTGTGTTCCCCTTCTTTTCTTAGACTCGGTTATTTTCCTCTTTTCGTATTTATTCGCATCCTATCATTTTTCGAACGGATTTTCGAGGCACAGCCAGCCGGAAGACGTATCGGGGATATTCAATCTCCCGCGATATAGTAATATCCGTAATAATGTCTGTACTTTATTTCGAAGCACATAGATCGATGCCTGATAACCCTTCCTCTTCAAATTTTATTGTAGCGTATAATTAGATACCATCAAAATATCATAAACGAAAGAAGAATATTATTTGTGAGTTTTATTATTGCTTCAAATCCCACTGTAGCCAATTTACACAAAAATTCTGATGATACATTAATTATAATTTAAACACATTTTATATTATTCTTGAAATAATCGATCCGGCTGAAAATTAAAACGTAATGTCTGTTTCTGGTATCAAGTAACCCTTCCGAACAAATTCCGGAAACACGGTCCAGCCGGTCCAATTTCCGTCGGTGGTCACCTAGCTAACCGCGTTACCAAACTTTCGAATTCGCATGAAACACCCCAGCTAGCTGAGAGAACCCTTTGTACTCGGAACTTTTCCCCGAGTAACTAGCACTCCCGCCGCAAACACACTGTAACCACGCGAAGATGCATGCATTCGTTGGTGAATTTATTTTGTAAATTCTCCACCTCGTTACAAGGAATTTGGTTCGTGTTATCACAGGATGAAAACAACATTCCATCAAATTTTAAAACGAATTTGGAAATCTTTTACGAATTCGAGAAAGAATGAAGTTAATGGAGTATATAATATATAGTTTCTTAAAAATTATGGTAATCTCGTATCCCCTGCCATTCCACAGGCAGGTTTAAGCACGAACATTCGAATCAAATTTTAAGTTTCCAGACTGTAATCCCACCTAAGTAGCCTTACAATGAATAACACGATTAGTAAACGCATTAGGGCACATCTGTCGTGGCATCCGTCTAGGGGGGGATGGAGCGGTCGAAAGACAAGGAAGACACTAAAGTACCTTCGCACAGCAACCCTGGCCGCGGACGAGCTCCCGTCGTCAAAAGGATTTCAACCCTTGCACGACAGAGCGTAGTCGGGAGAGTTTCTATATCGCTGCGTATCGAAATTTTTCCGCGTAATCGGATTAGCCGCCCACGAAAAGGGCGGGATATACACCCCATTTCGTTTTACCCGGCCCCGAACGAGATCCCATTCAATCCCCCGTGGAATTCAAGCCCCGTGCAATCTGAAATGCGATCGAACGTCGGAGGCTTAATATCTGGAACCACCCCCTTGACTCGTTTTACCTTGCCACGTGTGGCCGAAAGAGCATTCCTTGCGAAAAAAAAGAGTAGACACAATACGAGACAACGACGGATGCGTGGGTTTCATGATGGTTACCCCATTTATTTTGTTAAAAATTTGGAAAAGATCCAATACCCTTTAAAACATCATATTTTTAAAATTAAATCAATTTTAGAAATTAGAAAGGTTTACTAAGTACAAGAAATTGCAGTTGTTCGAAAGGAAAACAGCGAAGGCAGTTTCTCACAATTTTTGCCTAAATTAAGCAATTATCGGGAACAAATAATCTCAGAAATTGCTCAATCTCGTAAACGCAACCCCTCGTTCGTGGAAAATGAAATGTTCGATAAAGAGATCCCCACCGAGTTCCTGTTACCTTATTCTAAAAATGGTTCTACTTGTTTGTTTAACAAATTCATTATCGTTGGGTGGTTCAGCAGTTTTCTGAAGAAAATTCCCTGGGATGGGAACTTAATCTTTCTTAAATTCAATATTCGATTTAAGTTCTAATGAATTCAGTAAGGCCTTCTTTTGCGCATACATTTTTATACTGATGTCGGTTTTCATGTCGATCCATGAAATATAGACTGCAATTGTTGAAAATAGCGAAGGGTTTAAAGAAAATTCGGCAACAACTGTGTAAGGTCCATTCGTTAAATATTCTCAAGTACTGTGAACATGAAATTGCCTGGTCCAGGAAATTTATACCGCTCATAAATACGATAATAACACAGACGTTCGTTGCAGAAAGGTTATACATCACTGGCCGCCGTTAATACATTTACATTAACTGGCGAAACGGCGGAACACTTATCGGGGAAAAGGCACTAATGGAAAATTAACGATCTGGACTGCGTCCAAATACACGAACGGATAAAGCGGCTGCCTTCATAAATTCATGATGATGGCGAATCAATATGCTGGTTAACTACGATGATCGGCGTTTCGTATGTTGTCGCCAAGCAATTAGCATTGCATTGTCCTTCGTGTAACTTTAAGACAATTTATTATTTTTAGAACACTGGAAATTACTAAAAGCGTTAATTAACGATAAGTTTCAAGCAACAATTACTATTAAGTTTTTAATATTCTTTGTTCAATTTAGAACTGAAAATTTATTATTATATTATGTTGCAATCAAGATGTTGGTTCATTGTAAGTTTCAAGTGCTTCCATTTTATTTAGTAATTTATATTAATAATTAAACATCAAATTTATCATTTCTTGTAATAAATTGGAGTTTCGATCGATAATACATTATACACCGTAGGAGTAAGACTATAAATGGTCGCTTCTTCGACCACATGACTATGTTCAAAGCAATACCATAAACAATAAGGTGATTTCAATGCTAACACAAATGACCCCATAACGGCATGTCGTGGATTACTGACGTTAGTAGATCGTTAATCAATTTGATAAACTATTCGCACGTGTTCCAGACAAGTCAATGCTCGATTATCACGTGCCGATATCCGAATGTCCAATCTATATGTATATCTGATTTAACATTTCATTCATTCTTCGATCCTCGAATTTAATATGAATTTTCGAGAGGTGCTAACAGGCTCTAAAATTGATAAAAAGTGAAGTTTTATCTTTGCAGAGTGTTCTTTGAATAAAAATTGTTAATTAAGTAAAAAAGTTACACGATGGAAGACACGAGCGAAGACACACTGCACGATCGCAGACACGGTACAAGATAAATGTTACATCAAAGGTCAATTGGTAATACAGCATGCAGGAAATTACTTTCAGAAACTTCGTTTAGAAGTTTTCACGTCAGATTAAACACGCGACTGAAAGTTTCCCATGTGGTATCGAGCCAACGACAACTTTTACAACGTGGTTAGCGATAACTTCAATTTAACATGTACTTAAGAAGATGAAATGCTCCGCGTCGCGGTCCGTGTACGAGGTTGAAAATTGTGATAATAATAAATAGGGATATTTTCATTAAATTCTCTTATGAACACAGTGAATTTTCAACTTTGCTGATGAAAGACCGAGCAGAAATCCCGTTGTATATTTCAGCAGAAGCACTGAATTATTTTGCTCGGTAAAAGCTTGCTTAAGATTTTAAACGGTGGCAAAGGTTTGCTACTTGGAAATATATCAGCTTATGAATTTCTTTATTATTACTGGATGTAACATTTTGCCCCTTGTAGAAATAAAAAGTCGATCATTTAGCAAATTTAACTTTTTTTCAATCATCCGAAATTTCAAAGTTCGAATACCGGGAAATGAATTTCCACGATCAATACTCTCGCACACCCGATGAAACCATTCCGCCTCCAAGTCTTTATTTGTCGAAAACATTCCAGCCTGGAAGCAGAAAATTACAGTACCAGTCTTCTCCTTTAGCACCCATGGTGGTGCATCGATTTATGTCACGGGTCCAATGACACACGGTACCAGAAAGGAAGGGGCTGGTCGCGGTGCATCGAGCACGCTCGATTGATTCGCACAATCGAATCGAATGCTCGATTCCAGAGCATCGGGAATCCTTACAAAGAATTCCCCCGTATCCTTTTGCGGATCTTCCGTATTCTGTACGCGCGTCAGCGGGACAACGGCGTTATAACCGGCTTAAAATCATCCCGGAGGACTACAAAAGGGAGGGACGACAATGACGTCGGTCTCCGACCGGCCGAATACCGGACATCAGTCGGTCGACAATGGCCGGGATTATCTTCTGCACGACAAAGCCATCCCGTAAACTCGATTTTGCATTGAAACGGGCCGGCAACGGAGACGTTGCGGCTCCGCGACGAACGCGTGGCCGTCACGCCGATATCTTTTCGTGAACGGTGTCCCTCGAACGTTCACAGACTTGCTTCGACGAGTTCGAGACTTGGGAATTTGCGTTGGCGGGGGAATTGTCGGGAAGATAGTTTGCGAAACGATACTGCTGGTGAATTGCTAATTTTTCATTCTCGCGTGGAGTAGTTTCAAAGGAACACCGTGATTCAATAACTGGCAAACCGAAATTTCAGCTATCGTTATTTGATCAATGCTTTTGATATTCTCAGTACGCAAAGTTAAGTAGATAATTAGACTTAGGTAGGTAATTAATTAGGTACGTGCTATTTCCTTTAATTAAGACGCTTGCTACATTAAGGGAAGGTTTCTCTTTAAATCATCATTCTATTTTACGATCTTCGTCAAACTTTGATCCTTGAAGGATAAACTAATTTTCGAATATATTTAATTACATGGAGTACATTTGTCCCCTCCTGTAAAAAAATAAGTTAGATTCTAAAAATAACTACGTTTGAGAACCTTTCCCCGATGCATTAACCATCAACCTAAAATCTATAAACACCACACGTTCTCGAACAAATCGGTACACGCGGTATCCCGGAATATCCTAAATCGACGTATGTAATTTACACCTGCTTACGTTCGTGTCAAGAGGGTTCAAGAAACGTTATTTGTTTCCCGCGCGAGCAGAAAATTCTTTTCACGATTCTTTCGACTCGAATCTGAATGAGAAAGGAAAGGGTTCCCCCCCCACCCGCCCTCCCCCTTTTATTTCGACGATCTTTGAAGAATCGAAACCGACATCCACAGCTGGCTATGACGCGCTGCGCTGATTGGTTCGCGTTTCCTTGTACAAGGCCTGCTCTGCGTTGAAACGAGGCTCGCCGGAAATGGATTGTCGGGATCACGTGCCGCATCCTTTATCAGCGGCAGGATAGGCCGGCTTCATTGAAAATGGAAGCGAGACGAGTTCCACGGGACTTGTTTTTTTTTTTTGTTGCGATCTAGCATTGTACCCACGCTCGATACAAGCATCCGATCGGGTTTACAGGAATCGTTAATTACGCGACGGGACGTGTCCCTTTCCGCTTGGATCATCGTCCCGATTGCATATCGCTGATTTTATCCATCCACTGAATCCAACATCGACACGTTTCTCGAAATTCCACCAAACACAAGAAAATTTCGATCTTTCCAAATATTCAATTAACTCGAACTCTTTAAAGTATTAAATTTAAAAAAGAAGTACTTCATTGCCTCTCGATAATTAACAGACCTTGCAAAGAGAAACTTTTCGAAGATGTTTAAAGAAGACGTGGCGGCAATGGCGCAACCGCGACAGACAGGGGGTTATTGTTACGTCCGAACAGTAATCCCGGTTGAAAGTTCATCAAGGAAACAAAATGGTAAAGAAGCCGGGTGGGAATTAACCCAAGCGACTTGCGAGTCGAACTCACGTACCGTTGCACAGCCTCTCTGTACGCCTTCGGTCGGCCACGTTGGACGACTAACAATGAGGATCGGCCACGATTCCTCGATACGAATGCGTCCCGTGTTGGTGCAAGTTTCCATGTACAAGGAAAGGCCGGCTCCTTGTAACGCGCCACATGTTTCCGCGAGCCGAGCCGATTTAACCAACAGGAATTATCGAGAACGATTCGAGCCGAACGCTCGTTTTAATTTGCCCGTTGACTTTGATTCAAGGATCCGTCGGGTGTTCCACGCTGAATTCCGGATCGACGGTGGGTTTTCGCCTTGTTTTTTCCCCCTCCCTCTGAAAGCTGCTTCGTATTCCGCGAACGTGTCTGATGATTCGTGGAATCGGCGATATTTCACGGAGGACCACCCTCCTTCGAATGATAGTTTAAATTGTTCTGGATAAGAGGATCCGTTTGGGAATTTGTGGGTTCATAAAATCGGATAACCCGGGAGGAAATATTTAATTCGATTTCAGAATTAATTCTATCCTTAATCGTAGAAATACTACCCTTAATTAAATTATTGATCAATAATTTTCGATTAAAATGTACGTAAAATGGTTCGAAGCTGTGAGACTGGATTTTAAATGCAAATGGAAAGTTTCCGGTATTCGAGAGAAAAATCACCTCCCCTTTTCTTCTCCCCGTTTCGATCTGACTGCAACTTTCGTACGCATTCTTCGAGTTCTGGCCATTTATTCGCAACAAACCGAAGGAATCGCTTGGCAAGCCGTTGCTTCCAAGTAATCGACTGCTGAATCGTAAGTTCGGTTGAACGGACCTACGTCGAAGAAGAAGGGCTGGAGGGGATGATGCTCAGACCACGGGAAATTACCGTGGCGTGTTCCTAGTTGAATATCAATGCCCCCGGAAGTATAGGAGAACGGTTGCCTGGCAATTGCAGTAATCCCCGGGTAATCGACCTTCCAACTTCACTCGAAGACATCTTCGAGGTACAGTCGAAGATCATTCGAAACTTTCGCCCCTTTTTCTTTCATGAAGAACAGAGATTGCTCTATCGAAGTTTCAAATTCAACCCCAGGGTCATCGACCCTTCGATGAATAATCAAACAGAAAGCTCTTTCTGTAAGTTGACCAATTCACTGAAATATTCAGGTTGTCTGATAATTTTACGAAGTTTAATATTCGAAACAGCGTCGAAGGTATACGAGTGCATCTTTAAAACACGAAGAACCCTCATCCAAATCAATCAAGCGAGCGGCGGCACATCGTTGCTGCCTAACTTCTAGCTTCTCCTTTCATGAGAACGAGCAATTTCGAAGTTCGCCACGTCAATTTACAATTTCGTGTGCTCCGAACGGAAGTTCGCGTGAAGTTCGATCATCAGTCCGGTTAAATTTACATTTCTTGCCGGTTTCGCGACCCGACAGCCATCCAGCCTCGTTGAGTTTCAGTGAAGAAAGATCAACAGTCGGTAGGAGGGAACCGAGAATTATCGTAATCGTTTTTAAGCAAAGTAAGAGGTTCCAGAGCGAGGAGGTGGTGAACCAAATGGAAGGGAAGAAACAAGAGAGGAGAGCAGGGGAGTACAGGAGGGCTGTTATTCTTCTGGGCATGCAGATCAGGCACGTAGCACGAGGCATCGTGCGCGGCTTTATCTTTCTCGTCGAGGGTATGGTCCTGAATATAAGATTCTTTAATACATTTTTATCGCTGATAAAACCGCGTCTTTACACGTACCGCGCGGCTATCTGCGACCGCCCATGCCTTTTAAGAACAACGTCAACAACGTTTCCGGGTATTAACGCTTATAGCAGACCCCGGCCTGATCCGGCATTAATTTTGCGGAATTATTCTGATAAACATGTATGGGCGCTAGTATAATCCGTGCCATTGTTCAGATCTGTTTCTTACTTTTGCAATCATTAGTTTTCTTTCAAAAAAGAATATTAACGTGATAAAATATTCCGTGGAAGCTGCGTCTGGCCATCGCGAAGTTCCTACCGTTCTTCCATTCTGTTGAATTAAAGACGCCCAGCCGGTAATCAGTTTTCCATTAAAAGATTCACGCAACGAGCCATCGAGGTTACGTCGAGCGGAAAGTTCCCCCTTCGAACGGTAGAACCTCTTAAAAAGTTCCATCGTTGCTATCTATAAGGTTCCTTCGATTCAACGATGGAAACTCGAACGAAAGTCGACGTTCCTTCTCGTCGAACTAATTTCGTTTCGTTAACCGTTTCCCTTAAACGTATCTCCGGTTCTCCCTTGCAAAACGATGAAAACGAAAGGGGAGGGATTTGCGTCAATCGAGACAACCGATAATTACAGGCGCGCAAATTAAATTCAACGAAATATAAGGCAGGTATTTTGAAAAGGGGTCGGTTTTTAGGTTGACTTTTCGACGAATTTAAAGAGAAACTTCTTCCTTCTTTTTTTGTGTCGACGGTTGCTTTTCCCCCAATTAGAGCAAATAAAAGTGGCGGAGACTGAAAGCGTTTTCCTGTCACGTGTACTCGACTGCGAAATTCGCGAAGCGAGCAGAATTCCGCTGTTCCTTGGTGTTTGCTTGTTTATTTTTCATCTTGACGGCGCTGATTGCAAAGAAACTACGACGAGAACCCAACCTTCGTCCCTTTTCTTCCCTTAGGATTTCTTCGCGAAGCTTGCTCGCCGCGCGGCCACGATTTAAACAGAAAAATCGTGATTCGAAACTAGACGCGCGACTTTCTCGAATTATATCTCCTATATTTTCCTTAAACGCCGGATCGCGAAAGCTAAAACCTTAACGATTTGAAAAGACGCACCATCGTAAAGTTGGATGAAATCTTTCGTAAAATCATCAAACCGTTCGAGCACGTTTTGTTCAACGTCCGCGAGGTCGCGGCGGCAAAAACGTTCCCGTTGTAAATTCCGCGTAAAGCCGCGGATTAAATCGATCGATGCCAGCGTCGGCCGCGCTGAGATCCCACGCCGATCCATAACCCTTTCGAATAAGCCGAGGGGTCCTTAGAAGACACGATCGCAAAGCCCGGACGACACAGTGTGTACCGTGTAACGCGTGAGATCGTGCACGGTAAAGGCATCGGGCAGACGGTAGCAATGACACACGACCGCTCATAAAACATCGCGAGGAAATGTCTCAAGGTACGCGAGTCTAGCTACGTACACGTGACTCGAAGCGACTTAGGATGCGAGCTCGCGATCCGCTCGTGAAAAGCCTCCACGATCGACCAGTTTTTACTAGAAATATGTGCATCCTTGATAAATTCACCGCTTCGCTTATTTGTCTCGTGAAATACATCGCAACAGGAAGCACGATATAATCGCAAATACAAATAATATAGGATATAAAATTACGAAAGGAAAAAATCGAAGGAAATTTGATCATAAAAGTATTTGAATCGAATGAAAGTGATGATTAAATTATTAGGAATCGAGTGCAGGGCGTAGGCAATCTAAAAATTTCACGGCCCACAGATTGCGTCAATTATACAGGAACCGTGGGGGGATGAAATTAAGGAGCGTTCCTTTGCTCGAAGGAGAAGATTTAATTCAATTCCAACGTGGAAAGAAAGGTCTTATCTCGATGCAGGATAACGTTCCCCGTGTTTCGAAAGTAAGCCGTTCCCGGCTTTATCCACCTTCGGGTGTGAACTGTTACCATTCTATTACATTTTTTTTTTCTTTCCCATCGTCCAGGCGCTGCGAGTCGAGATAAAGTTCCCTCCCTCTTCCCTTCTCGATTTTCCCCGCGATCACCCGCAAACCACCAAGAGGATCGTTTTCTTCAATTTCGTCACAGACTTTGAACTCTAGACCCGTGAGGGTGGCGAGATTTAATCAACCTTTTCTCACTCTCTGTTTGTATAAATCTTCTAATGGACACCGAGTCGGATACACCGGCTCTTTCTTTCGCGTAATCGAGGTATAAAGTCAACTTTGTGTTCAGAAAATAAAACGAATTAATCAGTTTGACAGAATTTATTTTAATTAGAAGGAAAGCTTTATATTTATTCAAAATCTTTCAAACTAAATTCGCTGCAGGTTTATGTCCGTACGTTCATCAAGTTTGTTTCTAATCTTCAAGATTTCATGCTGAAGGGGTTAATCTGATAAACAGTTCCGATTAATTCACAAGCGTCATTATCGCGGGAAAAATTAATATACGTCCGCCGCGCTGTTATTAAAGAAACGAATACGACTGTTGCGTGGTTGAAACGCATCGAGCAAGATGTCACCCACTGATTTCTGAGTACCGGGTGCACGATGACGTCGAAACGTTTACAAAATGTATAAAACCGGTAGATGCGGTCAGCACGATGCAAGGAAAATAAAGTTATGAGATTACAGTTTTATTTCGTGGACAAATTCGCCCCCTAAATCCTTCAACGAGCTCTTAAATCCTTGTTCATTATCGAGACAACAAAGGGTGTTTCGTTCTCATAAAACACGTTGAAAGTTATTTTATACGAGAGCATACTGAATACAGAGAGTTGTTTTATAAGGTACTTCTAGATTATCAGGATGCAAAATAAAGAAATTAATACTTTCGTTGTTTTAGACTCGACAAAATAAAATTCTGTTTTAACGATTAAAAAATGAAAGACAAACATTTTGTGTCAAAAATACCGCATTAAAATTCAATGACTGAACAATCAAATTATTCTAATTAATTTCTGACCGGCTTCGCAACTCGATAAGGGTTCCGGTTTCCTGTCGAATTTCGAGTAAGCCACCACCCCCTCGGTAATGTTAATGGAGAACTAATTACCCGGATAACTGATATTGAAAATCGAAGCTGTATCTTGCAACTGAGAAACTATAGTGCCAGAATTGTTTTCTGACCAAACAAACTATCGACAGGTTGTGATATTTCATGAAATTATGCTGAAAATACTATCCTTAACAAAAATTGTAATATAAATAAATGATAGGTAGTATATTCTTTTCGAAATTAAAATCAGAATAATAATCCAGGTTATTTTAACAATTTCTTGAGCTCCATATAATCTTCGTACAAGCTTTATGAATTATCCATGTATGAGAGTCGTAAAAGGAGTAATATCATACAGATAAACGGATGAAACGACGTGTCAGCGTAGAACAGAAAGGAATAGTTCTTATTCGTCTCCATTAAGGGAGAACTTCCCGAACGGGCCATCGAAGGGGTGGCGCATGCCAAGGCATTATGCATTCATGAAGCTTACGCGCATTTCGGGCACGTCCCGCGTGGGAAATTGGACCGAGATTGTTCTTATCGCCATAAATCACGCGGCTGATAACATCAAGTTTTTTACCAGCGAAATTTTCAGTTAGAAAATCCCGATTCTTCGAACGATCTAACACCACCGATCGAGCCATCCCTTAATCAAAGAATAAAAACATTTCTTTTTATTCGGTAATAATGTTTTCTTATTTCTTAAACAATTTCTAATCACGTTGTCCCCAACAATCGAATTCTTTGACAGATTTCAGAGTCAAAATAATAAAGTTAATCGCGCGGATGATTGCAACGGTATACCCAACGTTAACGAACCGAATTTTTGTAATTAAAATAACTCGCGACGAGCACGAGGATCTCGTAGCGTCAGCATGAAACTCAATATTTTCCTCGGGGCAGAAAAAACTCGGTTCGATGGTGTCCAATCACGACAAACAACGGTCGGTTCGTTAAAAGAGAAGAAAACGGGGATTCGGTACTTTGAGAGAAGAAGATTCAGTTTCGGCGGTAATGACCGTCTCGCGTGCTTTTGATAATGCATACACTTGCAGCTGTTCGCTGCAGGAAAGCGGTGGAAAACAGAGGAAAAGTTGGCGCAACGTTTTCTAATAAAAGCAACAGGAAACCCCGGGGGGAAAAATAAGGAAACTTCTGATCCGTCTCGAACATCCCGCGGATCTTCTTGATGCTTTAAAATTGAAACGAAACTCGTTAGAGGAAAATTATGAAAATTACCGCACGATAGAGGAAACCTAAATCGACGGCACCATAAAACTCGTACGAAAAAGGATTATAAACCTTACGTCTTTATAAGACCGGTTGAAAAGTCAAGTCGATTTTCACGAAAATAAATCGTACTTTCAATTCACGAATTACAGAACCTGAAAGTCTCGCAAGAGATACTGCGACCCTTGGGTAGAATTATGATTCGATAAAGATACAAGGATTTTACGAGGTTTATCAAACGATGCATCCTCGATCCGTCTGCGAAAGCACGCGAGGTTTATCAACGACTCTGGCGAGATACGCGGTTCGTAATCGTCTCCTGTCTTTTTATTAAGATCCATCGAAATATTCGAGACAGGTTTCAAGGGAAACGAGAAAACGGTGAGGGGGGGAAACGGTCCGATCGATTCGATCGAAAGAGCCGGCCGCTTAAAATTCCCTGGCCTGCAATCGAGGAGCCAAATAAAAATCAAGAAATCAGCTCGGTAAACAGGAAGCCCCCTTTGGATTCCTCTCAATTCCATTACGGCTCTTCCCGGGTCTTTGATGCACGGCAAATATGCCGTTTGCCACGGGCTCCTTCTTTTCTCTCTCGCAAGTCACTCGCCCCGGCTATCCCGCCACTGTTCTTCCTCGTCTGTTGCCCGCCGTACGTCCTTTTTAATACGGGGAAGACTCTCGAAAGTCTCGTTACCATGTGAGCCTCTTCTCGACCGAGCGACAAAGAGGTCTTTTTAACGGTGCGCGCCTTTATGAGAGGCTCACGAGGAGGATCATGAGAAGGCTTGGGCCCTCTCTTGGGCGTGTTTCGACATGCTTGAAAAGAGCAGGTCGAATAAAGTGCGCCCCGGGAAACTAGTTTCTTTCTGTTGCTTTTCGGTGCTTCTGCGAGGACGCCTTTGACCGATGGGAAACGACACGTTCGACGCGGTGCACGAGAATAGACCGAACGAGGCGCGTTGCGATCGGTCGAGTGCCCTCGCGAGGAAAAAGCCGAGTACGAATTTGGTCTTACGTCCGGCAACCATTATACCTTTGCTGGCCATTGGTTCGCTAATTATAAAATCAACCGTCTAATTCGTACTCGAACAAGCAACACGTTTCGCAGGACTTTATTAATAAATTCTGCCGCTGGAATTCGAATTTGAAGGAGCTAATTGCTCGATAATTCAAACACCGCCTCCGCCAGCGGATAAAATCTCTCCCTATTTATTCACGAGGTTCAAACAATTTCACGAAAACAAGCCCTTCACCCCCTCGACCTTTGTGTAATTTAATCAACTGCTTCTCGCGTTCTCGACGGAATCGCCGATACATCCAGAATCTCGTTTGGACCTCTAATAACAATATCGTGTAACTCGCGCGTTACTCCAAACTCGCGCCACTTTATTACCACTCCCCCGGGGGAAAGGGGTGCAAGCTGAACTTTTCTCGTTCGAAACTCTCCGCTCGTCCCTTGGAAAAAGCGTGCACGGAACGTCTGCGAGGGATACTTAAGCCAGGAAACTAGGTGAAATCTTACGGCGCAGGATAACGCGGGCGAAGAGGAAGATTGATGCGGTCGAAGCGAAGGAAAAACAACCCGCGTGGGATGCGTTTGCCACGGCTTCCAGGTTGCAAACTAAAGGAAGATCTCGACGGGGCACGGTGGATCGCGTGAAAGGGGACGAATATTGTACTGGATGTCGAGAAAGCGAGGGTCGTGGCTCATAAAGACGGTTCTTTATGTTAGACAGGGATTTGCATACAAATTTACTTGCAAAATTAACTCCCCCTTTTTGAACAACGATAAAGTAATAATGATTGTACAGTAATTTGAATTGAATTTTAAATAGAGTTTCTAAACCTTGAATTTCTAAACCTTGTGATAAGATAAGATGGCATGAGTATCGAAATCACGAAAACGTGACACGAGAATTTTTGCAAAATTTTAATTACAGCAAAATACAGGGAAAAAACCAATTTCAACATATAAGTTAGTTTTGGTGCGTTTATATTTATTAAAGTAAATAATTCATTATGATATGGGTTTATCTGCAAATGCCCATCCAATATGATACAAAAAATCATATCTGAAAGATATGGCCACCGTTTTCTTAACATCCTGTATGGAGGTAGTTCCGCAGGGGGAAAGTAATCTGCTCGGGTGCTCCTGGGTACTGGAACGCTTATACAGTGAAATTTTGGTCCCGGAATTGCTGTGAAGTAGGGGCAGGTTGAGTTATTTTGTAAGGGTGGAATATAGGCAACAATAGCGAAGGACGGAGCAGGTTCTGATGTTGAATGAATGTTCTGAAACGAAGTGAAGGCTGGTGGTGGTCTATTTTTGCCGAATTTCAACCCCTTGTGGAAAAAGTAATACACGTGGATTGTGAATATACGAATTGATAATAATCTGACTTCATTATAATTTCTGGCACTTTGCAGCACAATTATAAATAAATAAATTTATAAATATTTATAGCTACCTCATTTCAAAATAAAATTTTTTAAAGTAATATTTCATAGTTTAAAATAAAAACAGTTCGTATATCGAGCTACTGTCGAATCGGAAAGCTTTCCACGCAGAGCTCTGTACTCTTCGATGATGCTTTTTATCGCAATAAGGTTATATCCCCGTGGAAATGGAGAGGATCACCATGGGAAAGCATGGGTGGGAGACAGGAGTGTGTAAAATTGACGTATGGGACACGATGATCGATAGAGGTCTCCGGAATAAACTGTGCTCGGTTTTGCATGTATAAGAGAAAAGTGCACGTTTCAAGATTGATTTGTAATACGTTATATTGCAAAATTTTCGCCAACTTTTCTATATTCGATAGGAAAATTTAATATTTGAATTTGGACGCTGATTCAACTACCAAGAAATATTACACATAAGAAATTTATAATTCAATTAAAAACCCTTCCAAACATCCTCAAATTAATCGAACACAAACAAAAATCAATATTCCATGAGAAGAAGTTACACAAGCTGCAATCACTGTCTCGCAATTAAGACCACCGACCAAAACGGGACGGAAAAAAGAAATCGTGAATCCCTAATGAGCGATTATGTAATCAATAGCTTATCAAGAAACCGATACGACGAATTCCATGTAATTTACATGTCATTCTAAAGACTCTGAATCCGCCTGATTGCAGATCGAGAACTCGTACCTCGATTTTCGAAATAAAAAAAAAAGAACAGCAAGAAATGAAAAAAATCGGGAAAAGCGCGATCGATCCGTCTCTCTTCTCGCGAATTCATAACGCGTCCCCTTTCGCGGTAATATTACAAAGCTATTGCGAACACGCGGTCCGTTCAAGTCGATGGGAAAATGATTGTTTTACGAGAGATCGCTCACCGATGGCCACCATAAAATCCCGGATGAAAGCTATGAGAAAAATATTTTCCCCGCGTCGTCGCGCCGCGTAACGACGCCGGCACACGCCTCGGATCGGTCGCGAGAACACGAATATGCGTCTTTAATGATGCAATACCAAATGATATATCGGCCACGCGTTAAATCCGCGGAGAAATAGTTCTCTTCCGTCGCCGGATAACGCTTTAGAATGATGTATGCGAAAAACGAGACAGGGGTTCAAGGAACAGAACGTGGCCCCGTGGGAGTAACGTTATTAACCCCCATGGTGCGGCATATACAAAACAGAGTTTCATTTATTTTTTAGTAGAATTGTCTTACAATAAATTACATTGAACTACGTTCAATCTACAGCTTTTACTAAAGTTTTGTGTGAACGGGTGAATGTTTATTACCAGAGCGATAGGAAAGTGCGTGCCAGACTGAATATTTGGAATGAACGCGTTAAACCTAATTAAAATATCTTAACCAACCACAACAATACCCGCAGTTTCAAATCCAGAAATCCTCGGATAAGGGATTCGAGAACTGAATTCATTTCTTGAACGTTGTAATGGTTTTTCTCGCGAATATCATGAACGTTTCAAGCCCAACACGAAAATCCTTCCGCTATTTTTTCCAGCCGACAGGTGAGCAAGCTGCTCGATAAAGCTTCATTAAAACGTAGTCGGTTGACCGTGCAATTTGTCAACCGTGGATATCCGATAATTGTTCCGCTGCGTATCGCTCGAAACGAAGTGTGTCCGGCGTCCTTTCCGCTCGGACGACAAGCCTTTCCCGGCGACGTCGATACGCCGGTGCCATCGATATTTTCAACCCCTACCCTCACCCCCCCAGAAAAAAAAGGGAAACACTGAAAAGAGCAAATAAATCAATTATTCGTTGCCAGAAACAATCGGCCGACTAGTTCTGCCGATGACCGATACGACACCGGGAGAATATAACCGTTTTAAATCCAACGACATTTAAATCGCTGTCCAGGATTTATAGACAGCGAAACCGTGGCAGCGGTTATGCTGGTATTATTGGACAACTTTTTTTTATAAACATTTCACTTGCGCGATACGTGTACTCGATTTTATTCATTTATTTGATATATTAATCCTCAAACACGATTATTAAGGATTTAAGACTTATAATGTAAACACTGATAATTGTTGCTCTTTTTATATCAAAAATTTACTATAATAATTATGACTAATTGTAGAATTTTCTGTACTGTTAATTATATATTTTAATTTTTCATTTTATAATCTTTGTTGGAATTGTTAAGAGTTAAAGAAATTGTTGGAAATGATTACTATTCTACTCTAATATTAATTTTTAGTTTAAAAAATAATGGCAGTGGTTTTTAATCTATATTTAAGTTCATACTTTACAAGATTTTCTTAAATTTAAATTTTGTCAATGAAAATTAATATTTTTATGATTGAATTACGTTTTCTTTAGTTGTTATAATTAAAATTATAATAAATAAATAAAGATTAACAAAGTCAATATTCCAGATAACCGATAAAAGATCAATTTAGGAGAGAAGTTCTCAAGTCCGGTATGGTCTAGTGGCTAGGATACCTGGCTTTCACCCAGGAGGCTCGGGTTCGATTCCCGGTACCGGAAAATTATTTTTTGTCATTTTCTTCTCGTAATTTTGCATTGTAAAATAATTATATACATATCTTTTAATTGACAAACATTTTTAATTAACAGAAATAATTCCCAAGCTTGAAAAACTAAACAATCAAGGGAGTTGCACCAAACGAAAGAAGAAATGAATATCAAAGATCATTAATTTGTTAATAAATAAACAGTAATAACTTGAACAACGGAGGAAAAAGCTTTTCTTATTACGAAAACGATGTCTCCTTTTACAGACCGACCCGAAAAATACCTCTATTACGGTTCTTCCCGAACAAGCCACGTCGAACGAGAAAAAGTTACTCAATTAGACCCACGAACGTCATTGAGGAACTTTCTTTATACTTCACCGAAACTCAAATTCTTTCTTCTTTCGCACCTTTATCGCGAACGAGCACGTACTCATCGCGAACTATTCGTACAATGTTACTATGCCGCGGGTCAAACTTTTTACCTACAGTCTGTGCACGTAACCGTTCGACAAAAATGAACAGAAAAATATACATTGAACGATACCGAAGTTTATGCATTAAAAATAATGGGAACAACGATTTGGACCATGAGGGAATCGAACTCACATTCCTCACGTTATTAATACAATACTGTATCTGTTTCTGAAGTGGTTTGTTCAATATAATGTTTATATTGGTTGGTAGTGAATAATTTATGGTTACATTGGTCTGATAATAATTTAATTCTAACTGCAATTTATGTAGTCGAGGCTTGTTTTCATTTGTTTTAACATTAACCCTACCTGACACACCCGTAAGAAAAATCATAGGTTAAGGGGTAAGTATTTGGAAACAAAAAAAGTGGGTTTAACCTACTTTCAAACTGAACAAGCTCATTAATCCACGGAAGTTTCTCAAATCAAATATATCCTATTGTGGAAATACATCTCAAGTGTTCCTATAAAGTCCAAAAAAGGCGAGAGAACAACGAATTGCCGAAGTCCGGAAAAGTCTTGGCACCAAACTGCAACGGAAAGTGCTTCGAGCATGACGTTACACATCGCTAACCGACCGATAAGAAACTTTAATAAAAATGTCCCCTCAAATAATTGCCCTGTTTCCTTCCTATCGCTTTTCCCTCGTGCTCCTTTTATTTCTCGCTTCTAACGAACTTGGACGCGCGGCCTCTTCCGAGGAAACTCCCCTTTGTCGTGAGCCACCCTTCGGCGCGGAAAATATCGTCGACGAGTAAGTCCATGGGACGCCATAAACTATTAAGCTGTTGCAGGTGTCCTGTACGACCTTACACGACTCCGGGAAACTTTTCTTCCTTGCCTTAGCTAGCAATCTGCTACCGGATCCCAGTGATTCTTAACAGGATCTTAGTTTTATCAAAAAGAGCAGGTCATCAATTATCATCCCTACTTTATAGAGTCGTGAGTAAATATAAAAAGATTTACTCACGATTACCCCTTCCAGATTCAGCGACAGTTGATAAAGTAATCAGTAAAGTTTCACTTACCTGAAACATAAATAAAAGAATTTGTTAGTCACATTACAAACGAAATAAAAACACTTAAAAAACAGTTACTAAGATAGCTATCAACACTACTGCGAACGATTTTAATTGAATTAAAACGAACTCTGCTGTAAACTTAGTTGGTAGAACACGAAACTTCCGCGTTGCAACGTCTTTGAAATCTTTCCCTCTAATTACCGAATGATTGTCCAAACAACCAAAGCAAGGGGTCAACCGCTTTTTACCTCCAGCCAGTATCCTCGACCTCGAAATCCCTAATTGTTGCTCCCCTTTCAACGTCTGTCCCGGCCATTGTCACAGGCCACAGGGAACGGAGCCAACGGGCCAAGGAGCGAAGGCAACCAGGAATGGGATAATTAACGACCGTTTCTCTCTTTCTTTCTCGGCCGTTACGATTCGCATATGGCATGGCCGATCCAGCGAGAAGGACAAGAGAGGGAAGGGTATCGTGCAACCGAACAGTACACCTTCAACGGTCCAGCAATCAAACATGGAAGTTTCAACCTGGGTGGCAACTCCTCACCTTTTCCCTCCGCCACTTAAAGCCGGATGCGTGCAGCGAGGAATTAGCACCGGGACCGTGAGACAAATCTTCGGTTCGCGACCACTATTTTCGTTAACGGCGCGGCACGCTTTCTGTAGTTGAACCGCGTTTACGCGAAAATAACCGAGGTATCGTGTTACGGGGGAACGAATAAAATCTTTGGATTGGATCCTTCTAGAATTTTGAAGTAGTGTTACGCGTTCGACGACTAACGAACTTGTTCTCGGATGTCTCGTGTGGTAATAAAGTCACCAGAACGAGAAATTCGTTCGTGAACCTCTTGGCCATAATACTGAGGGAAGGGAGATATAATAATAACAAAGTATACATTATTAGTGTCTCTTTGATTCGTGTTTTTGAAATTGGTTGGAATTGCCTCGACATCGTTTCTGATTGTTCTTAAATCTTGTCCACCCAGATTGTATTCTGTCTGGTGCTCGCATAATTCTAACATTTGTGGCGAAGATGAGATACGTGATTGGCCGATGGCTATAGCTAAGTACTTCCCTCACACCAATGATGGTCACCCCTGGAAACTACCAATACCAGAGGGGTGACGCGTGACAGACTACCGCATGTCTGGGAAACACCCGTAGCAGGCAATAAACCGAGGAATTACCCTAACCCTCACAACAGATAATTAAAATACAAAAGGATTGAAAACTAACAGGTCTCGAGGCAATAAACTTGGGCCACCCTCGAGGAGGTATTTTGGAAAGGAAAATGAGTCGTAAACTTATTATCGCTATGAGTCGATTCAGAGTTTCTCAGGATAATTGCTTTATTATAGTAAGGATTACGTTAGGAGGAACAATTGTTTCGAAGTTTTTCAAATGATTACAACAATGATGAAAAACACGGTTTGCAAACGGTTCCCTGTATTCGCAAGAAAAGTTAAACAGTATTTTGCCGTCGATTCCGTGCTGGATCCGCGCGACGATCATCGGTGGCTCGTTAACGACTCGCGGCCGTCGATCGTTTTGCTCGATTTCTTTGGATAATTGATCGGGAACGCGATCGTAAAACAGCGCAATTATTCCCTTAATAAGGAGGCAATAACACTCGTTCGTTGACCGTAATAGGAGAGGGAACGGTGAACGATAAGGGACGAGGGAAAGGCAAGGCCGCAAGAAATAATGGCGCGGAACCGTTGCGAGCGGTGGACGGATTCCTCGCGAGCGGGCAAACTGTCATTAAAAATCGAACGCGCGTCACTCAACTGAATCTTCATTCAACAATCTCGCTACAGACTGTGTAATAAGCTCGCAAGATGTACGTGTGCCCCCCCCCCCCTCTCTTTCTTTATCGTCCCTCGTGAAATTGAGCACGAAATGCGTATTCGTCTGAAAATTACAGACTTCCCGCGAATACTAACGGAGAAACTTCGATCAACGATTAAATGAGCCAGAAATTATTTACACTGACGCATCGATCAATTCTTTTATTTTATACACCACTTTTTACAATCAGGTTGATTACAGTTGAACCTTGGTATCACAAAAGAATAAAACAGACGTATAAATAAAATTTGTTCAAACTTAAGAATAACCTCCTTATCTAATATCTACAAACGAGATGGTAAAGCATTATTAAAATAAACTGGAATATTGGAAATAACCCAAAGTTGATATCGATTTTTATTAACAAAAATTTTACGGAAAATCCATCTTCCGGTTGCAGCGGCTTTGAAATATTACCGATCGTGATACGGTCGTTTCCATCGGTATAAAACGATCGAAAGTACTTGGTCCGCGTGCACGATCAACACCTCGTTCCGTGTACAGGCCGAAAAGCCAATTTCCCCGGCCAGTTAACCGACAATACCGCAAATTGCGATCACGTTGTTCGTTCCTGGACGAAGACTCTCTCGCTCCCGGTCGACTCTCAGGATTTATTGGACGGTATCATCGCCGGAGGCGGCCGAAATTAAGGCGGATTCACGAGGTGTCCCTCGTCGCGGCTCACGAAAAAAGGGGGCGTACACAGCGCGGTAGATCGTTCGTGTGCCCGCTAGTTGCGTGCAACGAGGGTGTAATTCAGGAAAAAAGAAAAAGGCAAAGGGGCACCACTAAATCCACCGCCGATTAAGTCTTATTACGGATAAGCACGATCGAGATTCTCGATGAAGAGGGGAACCGAGACGAAGAAACGACGTCTTGTTGCGACTCAAAAAAACTCCTTACGGTTCCGTTTCTCCGGGAAGGATCCTTATGGGTGCAATTAGACCGGCTAATTGCGTTCTTCCTCGCCAACCCCATCGGCCACCCCGTTCCCCCGGCTGATACGAGACTTTGTTGAACACGCATCGACCGGAACCTAACGCTCGTTATTATCTACGAGGCCTACAAGGATGCTTCCTACCTTGTAAGCAGATACATCCGTGATTTGTAATGGGAGCAAGAGTAATTACTGTAATTTACCGGTACACGTGGACACGCGGGCCATCGGTTAACGAACGTTTCGTGAGTACTTGCCGTTCGATTCCCTTGGAAGACGAAGGACACGCTTACAATCTTGCTCGTAACGTGCCAGGACAAAAGAATTTAAACGAGACAAATTATTTATTGCTGAGATACAAGGAAAAAGTAATAATCTTGTCGATTCTTCGTATTTAATTTTAATTCCATGTTTCCATCATAATGCATCTTTTAGAAACTTGACTGTGTTATATGATAATTACCTGCACTTTAAACTTTGTCGCAATGAAATTAACTGTCAGATCACGAAGAGGGTATCTCGTCCAATACTAACCTATCGACTCAAAATTATTCTCGTTCTATTCTCACACGTTCTGTTGCTCAAGAAAGGATTAGGTGATTCACCTCGAACGCTTTGCGAACCGTGTAGGCAGGACAGATTAACACGTTCGAACAGCCTCGATTCTCCGGAACGATAATGCATCGAGGCTCGAACGGTTCGATGCGTAATGTAAAATGCTTCCTCGATCGAGGTCGACAAGAATCGTATCGCCGTTCATTTAACATTCGCGATACGTACGTACCGCAGACGTCGTGCACAGCTTAGTTAATTGCGCGGGAATTTATCACGCGGAGGGGACGAATCGGTGAACGGAAGAGGGAAGGGCGGAGGACAGCTGGCGGGGGATTACTACACGTACGATTACGCCTGTTTGATATGCCGCGACACTCAAAACTCGTACATCACACTTAATCGCTGAATATGGAACAGTCAGCCCAGACAGCCGCATCCAGCATGCATATTTAGACCGCAATTATGGCCCTTAGCTATTGTCGGCACGCACACCCCTATGTGTTCCCTATTGAACCGTGCCCTTCCTTTTTCCCTTCTTTTCCCTTTTGATGAGCTAGTAATTACTTCGAACTGCTGTGCACTGGGTGTCTCAGAAGTTCGCGTTTAGCTCAATCATTAGCAACGATTATAGCGTGTAAGCAGCCACGACGGCGAACGATCGAAATCTTATTTTAATTCTGAGTCTCGCAAAGTACTTGTTGCTGAGATTACAAGAACCACAGGTTAACCCTTTCATTTACCAGCAATTTAAAAATACTTGGAAAGTAGCGAGAATCATACACCATTATAGGTAAAATAATATAGTATTAGAAATAATTATTCTACGAAAGGAAATTTGGAAAAAGAAAAATAAATTAGTTAAAATCCTTTTCAAATACCGATCCTGAATTTATTTAATTTTTTTTCTTCAACTGGTTCAAGCTTTAGTCACATTTCTTCATTCAAAATCGGACAGGAATAACGAGCGTACAGAGGGAAGAAGACGTTGAACGTAAGTTACGGGCGTAATTAAACAGCGAGCCGTGCGAGTTTATGAAAAAGATAAGCCCACGTATCGAACGTTTGTGCAACGCGAAACTGGGTTACGAAAGATATAATAAAATGCAACGATAAAAGTGTGCCAGGTAGGTGAATGGAAAGCACTGTTGTAGAAACGCGACGTTGGAGGAAAGAAACGAAAGGCATCTGGGTCGAGATTAATTGATAACATTGTTAATGAGCTTTCAAAGTTTGCACCCAGGATAGATTAGTTAAACGCACAGCGGTTGCAAATGAAATACGCGTTTGTTCTTATCTGACCACCCAAATAAAGGTTTTCACGATCGACCAATTCGATACGATAAATTTTAATTTGGAAAATTTGCATCGAGTGTTTCAATTTATTGGACGAGCTCTCGTTACAATCTGTCGTTGTCGCAATAAAAACAGAACAGATTTTTGGGGGGAACGATCGATGAGAATTTGACAGAACACGGGGAATTTGGAAATTATTATACAATATGTGCTCGAACGACGATGTTGAACGAGCATTATACGTACGTATATACTATTGAATTATTTTTAACCACCACAAAACGATGCATCGCGTGTTACACCGCATTCAAATTCCAACCAGATCGAAATTGCTGCAATATTCAGACGGTAATTACCCCTGCCATTGCGATTCGGCTTTACAAATCGATGCAGTTCGCACGTTACAAACTATACAATTTCAATAATAACCGGTTTGATATTGTACCGCGTAAATCGTTTGTTTCAATCAAAGAGTCACATTACCACGGCGTAATTTGTTAACGTTACAAGTTGCTTGCTCCGAAAAGTCACGATTTCAATTCAATTTCACTTTTCGCTTACAAATAATTCCTCAGAAACACGGTAGATATCATTTTCCAAGGTATCCAATTTTGATTCAACATTATCGTATCGAGAACGATCGGTCTGCGAGTTCGGGTCGCCGGTACCGGACCGGTGTGCTCGCAAATCCATCATCGGGACGTAAGCAATAAACAAAAAGGAACAAAGTCCCGGGATACAAGTTGTGTTCCCAGGGCGACTGAAAAAAAAAGGGTCGCAAAAAACAAGAGCCCATGGAACTGGATCGAACGCAGGAGAGGTTTTAATACAGAAGGGAGCGCGAGAAGAGGGCACGGAAGGGAGGCGGTAAGGAAAGAATGTCTCGTCCCCCGTGTCACCGCGTCCAATAACACGCGGGTAATCACGATTTAATGGCTCAATAACGTCTGCCACAGCGCCCTGCCACGGAGATCCCGAAACAATTTATAGGTCCCGCCAGTCAATAAATTCAGCTTTTGAGTTGTATACGGGCCTGCGCGAAGCCGCGAGCGGACCGCGCGCGGCACGCTTAAATCTCCGAGGCGAACGCATCGGATTCGGAACGGGACGAATCCGAAAATGACGCGTATAAATTACGAGAAGGATAAATATCGGCTCGGACACGCGTACGACCGAATGCAGCGGCGGCCCGGCTCCATTCCGCTGCGGTTTCCGCGCCGACGATTTAATTCAACGATCCATCGAGCTGGTTGCGAGAACGCGTTTCCGGTGCCGTTACGCGCCGAGATTAGAATTAGGAAAAAGATATTACGTTGTTGAACGTTAAAATTTCATTGAGAATCACTGCGACAACGGTCTGATAAACGAGCCCATTAGCGTAGTAGTGTTGCTCTATGAATGAGCAGTGACTATCATCCCAACGTTGCGACACCTTATTTATTGTATCGTATTAAGTTACAACTTTGCATACAATATGCAGTTTGTTACCTCGCGTGTTCTTAATGCGAAAGATTAATTGTATCAGTAACATGTTAATGGAAATTCGTGATTAACACCTTGACTGCCACGTCAGCCACGTATGGCTGACACTTGAATTTCCATTAAAAATCATGGCCTATATAAGCTTGTCAAAAATAAAATTATTATTAAAATAAGGTAGTCAAGTGTTAAGACAAGAGTTGTTACAAATCCTTAATAGCATAGTGATAAATATCTGTATTTACTAAATTAAGATAAATATTTTTAATTTTTAATATTTTTTATTTTACACAGTGCTCAGATGGCATTGAATATGTCAAGTGCCACTAATTATTTGATCACTGATTTTTGTTATTATTAACCCCTTGTCTTATAGTATTTTAATATGTATCCAAATTTCAGGTTTAATATTAACATAATATTCAAGGATCATAAAACGCAAAATGCATATAATATTTCAAAGTTGTCTAATAAATATTTACTTCTGGCGTATCGTATTAAAAGGCAGGGACGAGAGATGAAGAAAATTAAAGTCGTTAATGTAATTACAATGAAACCGTGTTTATAAGGACGTGATGTACAATATACTATCACGACTTGGGCTCATATATCCTGCATTATTTTACGACGGTAATACTACACCGAGCGTACACCGCAATAGTTCGTTAAATCCACGAATATAAACCGACGTTATAATGGCAGCAGTTTCTCGAACGTGAAAGACGAGGCACGCGGGTCCATTGGCGGAGGAGTCATTAACAGCTGTCGCCAGTTTCAATATTGTCGCTGGGAAAAAGCAATTCCACGCTTCTATTCTTCATTAGGCTCGGCTCGATTTGATACAGGGACCGTTAAAAATCGCTAACGACACGTTTAGTGGCCAGTTAACGCGGCTGAAGCTCAATACGCGAAACAATGGCATCGTTATCAAGTTATATTCTTGCCTCAACAATTGATCGTAGAAATGTGAAAAAATTTTTAATGAGAAGTGAAAGTGGTTTGAAGAAAATTGGACTGTCTTTGTGATAAATGATGATTGAACGTGGGGTCAGCAATAATGACGACCCTTCGCCACCTCATCCATTAGAAATTAGAAAGATAACTCAAAATATGCTTATCAAAAGGTCAATATTTTAATCGAAATACAGCAATAACAGGTTCTTGATATTTCTGATAAAGTCAATATTACTTTTATTAATAATTGAATATTATACACAATCTCGATTAACTTTCACCTATTTGGTTAAGCTTTTATTGATACGAGCAAAAAATTTTAATAACAGCTTTTAATAAAATATTCAATAACACTTAAAAAAGTGTTTTAAAATGGCTCGAACATTAGCAATATCGGGGATTTATAAAACGGTTCAGTTTTGCGGGAACAAATGGGAGGTTTCAGAAATTGCATCAATTTATGCGCGATTAAATCGTCGTTTCCAGTATCGTGATTGACCAGCGCTAAAAGCTGCAATGCGTGTATGCGATCTATTCGGAAACGTTACAAAGTCAACTCCGTTGACAGCTGATAAGTTCGCCGGACTGAAATTATTAGCAAATGATTATGCACGGGCATCGCTGTATCTGAGATTCAGAAACCCGATCGTTCCGTCCAATGAAATGCGAGGGACCTGCATTCGCTTTCATGTGGTTTTAATACCATCAGCCCCGAAAGCGCTCGTCGAATTCTCGATACAAGAAATTATTCAAATCTTTTCTGATTTAAAAATTTTACACGATGTATCATTTTTTTATCTACCCTTTTTTATCTACCGATAATATTATCACTAACAACGTTTCGTAATTAAAATGATGTAATTCTGTATGTTTCTAAAAACAAAATACTGTATTCTTTTCTTTAGATTAATAACTCGAACGAAAAGATGAAATTATCCTGTTAGAAGTAAAAAATTGGTAATTTTCTAGATTTCTTCCGAACGTGCAGCACGGTGCGATAAATCAAATGTTTCACGGACAATTTCTTAATATTATACGGGTTAAGTGAGTGTACATGCGTCTTCGAGATCCTGAGAGCTCGTTTCGCTTGAGGTCGCGTTCTGCTAGCTCGAATGGGAAATTAACTCGGATTGCTTCGCGGCTACAGGGCGCAGTGCAATTCGTTCGGTGCAATTTATGGGCTGACAGTGCCATAGAGCGACTTGTTCGGCTGACTGTCGCATGATTCTTCGATGGTAATTGCTCTACAAAGGCGTGAATTTTGATAAGTTTTCAGCCGACCTCTTAAATAATTCCAACCACGAAACGGTCCGAACGAGTTTTGCATCGATTCGATTGTCCTCGAAATTTAAACAGAAATTAATCTTTAAGAAAATAAATACTTTAGAACGTTGTGTTTTGAGAAACTTAATAGAAAAGAACGTACACCGTGTCTATATTGTTTTTCGAGGAAGAAGCAGATATCGGAGCCTAAGAATCCCTGGTCCCGGGGTAAAATACCGTCTCAGCAATAACATGGTAGCGCTTTAGCGATGGATAATGGTGAGTTACGGGTCGTTTATGTCCCGTAAAGCTTCGTAGAACGGGGACCGAGGCATTTGTCGCGTCGCTATGCCGGCATGTGGCGGCACGTTTCATTTGCCGCCGATAAAACTGCCCTTAGGCTCGCTAAGCGTTATCATGATCACCGTTTTCAGTAATTTACTGCGGTTTTACGTCGCGTTCACGCTAGCGCAAAAAACCAGCCCTAACGCTCGTTCGTAGCGCCAATGAACGCTCCGTGTTTCAATACGCGGCCACGGCACGCTGAATGAATTTATAAGCTTCTTAGAAATATCTGCCTTCAATTGATCGAGAATCTGATTAACACTCTGAACGTCCATGCCACGGCCATACAGAATCTCTCGAATTTATCATTTTATCTCTCAGCTTTTTATATTATAGAAATTCTCGAGTTTTCGAAGATTAAGAGGTGAAAAACACTCGCATAACTGAAATTTCTAGCCGAGAAGAGGCAAGACTCCGAATTTTCAAAGATTTATAATCTTTTCGTTAAACAAGCGACTCGCAAGGCGATAAACAACGATTCGTGTATTATAAAATCGAACCCACGTATCGAGGACAAATGTTGTTTCGTCAAGAAATCGGTAACGAGACAGCTGTCGGTCCCGTGGCGAATTTTATGCGGACATAAACGGACGGCCGCGCGGACGTGGGTGTTCCATGAGAAAAGCGACGCTCGTCGGCGACACTGTTCCATCGACGAATCAAGAAACGATCGATGATTTACGACACGCGTGAATTTCGGCTCGGATGCCATCACGTACCGGTTCGCATCTTGAATCGTCGGCCATTTTCGGTGGCCACATACCAGCCTCGAGATATGTAGATTTATTTGCGCATCGATGATCGTGGAACGGGTCCAGGAGGGGAATGCATCCCGTTTCCATCTGCCTCGTGATTTAATTAACCCTTTGAACTACGAGTACGTTTTTGCGGATCAAAAGTATTGTTCTTAAAAGAAAAAGTTTCGAGTGGTCGTAAATCTCTGTATTTTTATGTCCTTCGGTAATTCATTGTACTTTTGTTCGGAGTACTTTGATACGGTCAGAACCTCCATTTATTAATTTTCGTAAGAGAACAGAGTGATATTACGAAGACATAGTAACGAAATGATCGAAATTATTCCTTATGTGATTAAAATTAATCGTGAAACTTAATCAAGAAGCATTGGAAGATTTTCACTTGGCTCAAAAAGCTGTTTAATTATATCCTGCTTGCGGAATAACGGCGTGCTTTATGAACGAAAAAGAAAAATGTGAGAATTAACGACGCAATATATAATTACTCGAATAATCTGGAAACCGTACGAATAATTATGGAAACAATAACCGTGAACAAGAGCTGTGCGGTCGTGAAATTCAAATGAAATCAATAGAGCAAATTTAATTCACGGATTCTCGAGTAATTAAATGGTTGACAAACGCCAGTCGCGGATTCGATTCAATAGAAATTTAAATATCGTTCCCGTGCGCTTTACGAATCGTTAATTACCACGGACCGCGCTCTTTTTTTTGTTACATATAATTATTGTTTACGTTTCACGAAGATCCCGCGCGGATTGAGACGCTTCCTCTTTTTTACGAGTGTACCGTTTCAATTAAATTCGATTAAAACTTTAATTCTATTCACGGTAATGCAAAATTATTCCAACGTCTCGTTCAGAAATTTCCTATATTAATTACACCGCGTGACGTACAGAGCATTACGTTTTTAATAAACTTGGGGCTCAAATTTTCATTCGAAATGTACACTCTTCCGATCTTTGAATAAATTTATTGATTCTTCTTTTAAAATTTAAGGTCTTTAGAATGTTTATCGCTTTGATAATCAGCTGCATATTCAACAAATAATGAAGTATACTTAATGTAACGTATTATACTTTCAGCTGTACTTAAATATTGAAGAAAAATTTCAATCGCATATCGGTTTATTGTCTAGACGCGTTGGACCATGAATTAATTATTTAACCACGTCCTTCCTGAAATTCAGCTGGAAAGCATGGTTCTCGGATAGCCTCTAATGACCGATCCGTGTTCTGGAACCACCGTGGCCCATCATAAATGAAATATCGTCGCCAATAAAGAGCAGGGCTGTTATTTATGGGGATGGGTCGAATTCGCGGGGACACAAGCTGCGCGACACCACGGCTAATGTCGTTCTCTGTGTTGCACGACAGAATTAAAATGGTCATGCACCGCGTGTATAATCGTTTTTTCACGTGCCGGTGATTCTCCACGGTCATCGACTTCGGTTTACATTCTCAGGGCCCTGTACAACCGAAATCCGAGACTGAATTCTGTCAAATAACACGTTTTGTTCCCGGACGTTCTTATAAACACGCGAGTTTCATTTCCCAGCTTTGTTCTTTCGATTCAATCCTCTCGTTCCGAGGAGCGTATAAAGAGGTCCTCGAAAAGTATAGTAAATAATATTTCTAATTTCTTAAAAATATAATATTTCTTGTCTCGGAAAATTTTGTCAGATTATTTACCAGTAACTCAAAAATACTTGTAATATAGTATTGGGAATAATTATTCTATTTAAATTAGTTATATTACCCTTAAAAATCACCTGTGTAAAAATTACACTCTGAAATGTGTACCTGTTCTGCAATATTAAAATATTTTAATTACCATATTCTACGATGTTTTTCAAATTTGCTAGCCCCGCATGTTGATAATCATGGAATTTAAAATTTTTTTTCTAGTCTTCTGTCGCTATTTCGTCGAATATTAAAATCTCCAAACCGGGGCTTATATCAAGCGAACATAATAATAAAAACAAAAAATAGGAACAGAAAAAATCAAAGCTTTCGAAATACTCTGGCAAAATCGCGGATTAACAAAGGATGTTTTTATGATTTAAAAATGAGTCCAATTGGCTGAGCATCGCGCTGTTTTATCTCGATTATCATGAAAAACGACTATCGGTGAACCGATGGTTTACGAGAGAGGAAGGGGGGTTGGTTACGGGGGTACGCAACGTCGAAACGACTTGTCGAACATTTCACTGAAATTCACCGCGCGAATTAATTCGTCCTCGTTTACACGCTATTTCGGCGCGGAGATGGCACGCCGCGCGGAACATTTGTTCGCGACCGCGCTTCATTTTCTCTGCTTTTGAAATAACGTGATTTATCGCCGCACACTGCGGTCCTTTCGATATTTATTGGCCCCGTGTACCCGTTATTATTGCCTCACGGAGGTCGTGCACGCGGGCAAATTTGTTCAACGACCAGGGACGAGTGTTAACTTTTTCATTCGTCGAAGTTTAACCGAGTGATTTATGAACCGGGACATTTTGTTACCACTTCCTATCAGTGTCTTCCTCGAATCGTGGATTCGTGACATAGAACATCGAATAATAGTTCGTTTTCTTTAAAACATTAATTATTTATAATTATTTAAGCTGATGCACTTCTTACGAAATAAAATATAATTGTATTCGACACAGGAAGGGTATCTGGGCCTTTAAAATATATTCATATTTAATTATATTATATTTTGTATTTTTTAAGGGAAAGAGTTACTCTGATCATTCTACAAGAAAATGCTGAGTTAAAATTGCTACTATAATCCCAAAATCGAAAGAAAAATCCGTATTTACGATCTTAAATGATTGACATCGTAATAGAAGCGATTATTAATTCCCTGGTGGAATGCGTTCCCGTCATATCGCGTCGAATACGACACCGAACGCGTGCATCCCCGGGCTGGAAACAAGGTTCGTGGTGTCGTGGGATCGTTTGAAAGGTCAACCAGTTGGTTCCATCGGTGCCATCGGCTCTCACTGGAAGCCAACCGGTCGCAAATTGCGGCTCGAAAATGTACGATCCTGGCCGGTGCGTATACACTCGGCCGACAACCGAAGCCAACCACTCGCGACAACAAATAAGGAATGAAAAATACAACCCTTGGCGCCCGTACAATACTGATATTTATAAATGCACTCTGAATCCTTCCATCCTCGATAACCTATCCCCCAGTTTCCATTCCGCGATCGTCTTCTTCACCTTTCTTCCACGCTGCTGCTCCTTTTCGTTCGTTTTTTTTTTCCGTCTCTACCTCGGCAACTTCCTCTTTCTTCTTCTCTCCTTTTTTTTTTTATCTTTCCCACCATTCCCGTTGCTCCCGCAGCTTCGATCGTTCCCTGACAAATTCCCAGACGGAAGGCACACGCCTAAAGGATCGACTTCATAAATTCTCGGCCGTGGTAAACCACCGAACGGACCTCCTTCGTGGATTTATTCGAACCTCGCTGCGGGACCTTCAGGGTCGCCAGAATCCTTCCAACCGCGACACCGTGTTCTCAAGAGCCTCTCGGAAATGAGCAGACGCCTTTTTTTCCAGCTGTAAAATCGAACCAACCGGACACTCGATTGTTTCCGTGCGTTTTGTCCCTGGAAATGTTCGAGCTTGTGTTGAAATACGACACTTGAATTTGGAATCGAAGAATATGATTGCATTACGTCGTATCGCATTCCCAATTCATTCTAATTAACACTTCGACTATTTTTATAAGGATTTGTTATTTATTTTATTAAGAATAATTTAAATTAGCTATCCCTTTCTTTGTCCCTCCGCGTAACGCGTGGCCACCGAAGCTTCATCGTTCACCGGTGTCCAACCACCGACGGACACTTTTTATTCAATCCGGCATCGACGTATCGGGATGTTCCTGGAGGGCTCTTCCGGTCTGCCTCAACGTCCGCGGAAACTTAAATCGTAAAAGTTTAATGGGATTACGAGTTGAGGGCGCGCGTGCATCGAAATCGATACCCTCTTCACCGGCGACTCGCCTTGATCTCTGCCATCGCTAAATTCGTCCTTTTAAGGCTTCTAATTGGACCAACGAGGCTGAATTGAAACGAATCTATTATGCCGCGCATCTATTTTCGGCTCCGTACGCGAAGATCGATCGTGAACTTTTAACCTTTTACCGTCGCACGCCTGATTTTGGTCATCGTATCACGGTACCATTATTCAATAATTATTATCATTTAATTTCGACCAAAAATCCGTACTTCAAATTAGGAATTAATAGTTGCATTATGGAGTTACGTTTATGGGTCAAAATTAAAATTCAAAAAGAAAAATAATTCTTTGCCGACACCAAGTGACGTTTATTTTTAAATTAGAAATAAATAAATTTTTTGTCAATCAATTTTAATTATTTGTTACGGTCAAAGATAAGAAAATATTTTGATATTATACTATTTTAAAAAAGAATCCCCAAGTAATGCATTCACCCTTAAAAGGTTGAACGTTCTGTTTATTTGTTCGCGAAGAGCCAATAAAGTAATTTAAATTCGCATCAAAGAAGACATGGAAAAAAAAAAATAAGAAACTTTCCTTCATCATTTTTATTCCGGTCTCGAAAGAGAAGAGCGATCCACTCAGCAAACGGACCGGCGATTTTTTCCCCGGGAACTTCGACTTTAATTTCAGCCCGAAAAGACTTTGGGTGGAAAGTTTCGAGTGGGCGAAAAACCGGCGGAAAAGTACAGGGGGGGGAGGAGAGGAAGCCGGAAGGAAACGGGGCAGAGTGAAAAAGGAGGGGACGAAGTTTCGTTTGAACGTTCTCAGCCGAGCCTTGGCCGGAAGTTATTTGAGAGCCGTCCGAGACTTCTTCATTATTGCGCTTTTAATGAACCTTAAAATATTCCGAGCCGTCCGATCGCTTGCGTGTCGAGAAAAGCCAAGAAAAACGGGCTTTGGGAAACACGAGGAGGGGCGGGGGAAAGGAAAAGGAAAAGGAAAGGAAAGGAAAAGCGTGGCTCGTTCCGTCGACAACTTTGAAGCGTAATATTCGCACCGGGAGGTCTTGGCAGTTCAAAGGCTCGTAAATACCCAATTACTCGTTTCGCTGTTCGAGAGGTTCCAGTTAATTGAGTAACTTGCTGAAACGATGGGGGAGGAGAGATGCCAGGGGTGTGTTAACGCCGGCTAACTTTTCCTGCGATATTTACTATCGATAATCCTCCGAGCTTTAATCATTTTCACACTGGTTTTCCTTCGGACGAGACTTTGGTGAAAACAACGCTCCATTATGCTTCTGTATCCAAGGATTCGGCGTTAATTACTTCAATTAGTAAAATAATACCCTAAAATTGAACCTGTTCAATAGTTAATTCGTACATTGTTCGAGTGAACGTCAGAAAATTGTGAATCATTCATTTGAATTGACAAAATGTAAAATTACATGAAAATAAAATTGAAATTTTAATTTATTTTTCAAAAGATAAACACAAAAGCTTGGCTGAGAATAATCAAAGAACAATTGAATCGATATTCTGTTTCATTGAACTAGATGGTGAGATTAAAATATCGTTTCTGAAAAGAAAAAAAAAAAAAGAAACCGTACAATTTCAGTGAAAATTCCTCGGGCTAAACCTCGATCAATCGTTATTCGCAACTGGCAATGAAAGCAACTAGGCGGGCGAAGAAATTAAATGCAAACATCGAGCGAACTTCCGAAATTGATACGATCGTATTCGTTCCAGATTGCGATTCCAATTTTTCATCGGGCAACGAAGAAACGATTTTCAGAAGTTAATCATACCGGCAAACGAATGAAATAATAACGACGGTTTAACGAAACGTCATTCGCGAAGCATCTACGTTAAACAATTTTTAAACTTCGTCAAATTTTACTGGATCCTCGTTAAACTTTCTTCATCTGACACCTTATTCGATCGTATTTTTAAATCCAATTGATCTGATATTCTGGCGAAAGGAGATTTATTGAGGTAATTTATGTTTTAGAATTTTCTTAATATTCGTTAATTAATTACAGGTTAATGGACTATGATATAGTAAACAGAAATAAAGGAAAGAATAGTGGTATTAAAATTTGCATATCAAAGTCGCGAAATTCGCGAAATCACCGAATTCTGAAGTTGCATGCAGAAAATTGCAAGGTCCTGTGGCGCAACGGATAACGCGTCTGACTACGGATCAGAAGATTCCAGGTTCGAATCCTGGCAGGATCGAGCAATTTCTTTTTTCATTTTTCTTTCTTATGTCTGTACGCTTCGTAAAAATATTTTTTAGTGAGGCAATGCACCAGCTTCGGAAAGGAATTTTACCCTCCACTTATACAAAAGAATACTACGCCTGCACAGTGATTATTGTTCTGGCATTTTGATGACACGAAACAGAGGCCCTTTGGCCCTCGGCGCCGGGACGGTCCTCTTAGGTTAAAGACAGTGTTTCTCAGCGTTAGATTCATTTTTTCTGAAAGATTATTTTAGAAACAATCTAATTTTTAAGCTATATGAAAGGCATACACATATACTTATATAGTTGCTAAATATATCTATTTAGTTTCTATGAAACTTACAATATTTTGGGATTGAATAATAAAATAAAGGATTTATTGTTGTAAAAATATATTGTAATGTTTTGTTGTAATTCAAGGAAAAATAATCGAGATGAAAAAAATAACTGGTCCATGGGGGGATCGAACCCACGACCTTCGCGTTATTAGCACGACGCTCTAACCAACTGAGCTAATGGACCGTTGAGAACCACTTTCGTTTTCTCCTATAAATAGTACACGTACATAAATGTTCTTTTATAATATCAATAATTTAAATTAATTAATTTTCATCGAGAAGCAAAATCTTCTTTCCTGTATCAATAGATTAGAAACAAACTATCGATTAGCGCTGGTCTCAATTCATGTAGCAAAACCTTTTTTTTATATTTTAATATTCTATCACGATTAATTAATATTAATATGGAATAATATTGTACTGGAAGAGGATTAAATAAATTAAAAATTCTCAATTCAGTGCAACGTTAAAATCCCAATTATTAAGGATACGATTGATTAATTTTCAAATATAAGCTTCCCATATTATTAATTATTACCTAAATATTAACGTGATTTACGTTCCCTTCTCATATACTAATTACTCGATTACAAAAAATTTGAGGCTCCAGACACTAATTACCACCATAGCTCACTATTTTTAAAAAATTGTCGAACTTTCGAGTGTACCGAAGCAATATTTCCACGTTTATTTTCAAGAGTTAATTACCAGTTACCACGACGAGCAAAAGAGCGGATCTACGATCGGATCCGCAATTTTCGAGGCATCTTCGGCGCGTGAAACTTTCCTCCTGGAAGAAACGACAGGTAAGCGAAAAGTTCGGTTAGGTGCAAGTCGTAGATCAGAATTTTATGGCCGATCTCTGACTTGGTGGCTCGCGAGGGCCCGAAGGCGGTCTTGGCCACGTCGAAAAACATACATTCGACCAGGAACGGGTCGCATCGCAGCTATAAATCTTTGGCTTTATGTTACGATCATGAAAATACGCCGCGAGAAGCCTGGCGACACGCCAGACGATGGACCGAAACTGGCCACGTTTTCGTCTCGAGATCGACCTACTGCTACGTACCGATCTTCGCTGACTAATATCTAACCCCTTCTGAAAAAACCACCGAATTCAATACCATTTTCATTAATCGAACTTATTATTTTTCATCGTTACGTGTCTCTGAAACTCGAGCAACGTACTGAAACAAGTAACTTTAAATAACGTCACGTTCGCTCGAACGTTTCTGCTTTCCTTCACGGAATCCGATTCGAAACACTTTCGAGCGCTCTATAATTGGCCCCCGCGACAAATTAAACAAATTAATTCAATTTCACCGAAGGAAAATTCAATTTTCCAATAGACTTTGTTGGAAATTTCATTTCGCGTAATTCGATTGCCCCGAAAGGGATTAGCTTTCTTTCGCACGAAGAAGTCACCGAACTTTTGTATCTCCCCCTTTTTCCCTCCCTCTCTGTCTCTTCTTTTTCATTTATTTCGAAGAGAGACACACGCTCTGGGCAGATACAAATCTTCAATTATCGCGAATGACGATACGCGGATTAAACGTCCCTCGGACAACGGATACGCGAAATAATTCCCTCTGGGGCGGCTTAAAGTTTATTCGCGTAGTCGTGACACGAGCACGCCGGCGTACGAACGGTGTACACTGAAATAAGAGACTCCCACTTAAGCGACAGATTTATGCGAACAGATATACGCGTTTCTCACAAAAGAACCAACCTGGCCTTTTTTTTTTATTTTTCATTTTTATCCTCTTTTTGCGATGCTCTTTGCACGACGCGCCGCTCCTTCGTGAATTATGATGTCGGCTTTCCTTGTTTTAGTTTATAATTTTACGCCGGCGCCAACTTTATAACTGTACTCGATACAGTTTATTTCAAGTTTGAGACATTTTTAGAACGTTTCTGGGAAGTGGAGAAAAAGACTCGATAAAATAATCATAGAGTATCGAATTTTCAACTTTTCAAATGTGTCGTCTTCAAATTTAATACATGTATAATTCACACTGTTTTACAAAACCAATTTGGTTAATCATAGAATATTGAAGCTCTAAAATTTGACATCTGTCGTTCTTACTATTTTATTTTTGACCATTCGACAGAATCACAGAATATCGAAAATTTGAAATTTTAATTCGAGTCGTCTTAAAATTCTCTAAGCACGATTTCCATCTTTTTTCACGAATTATTTATCAGACAGACGAGTGGAAGAGTTAAGAGATTTCTTATTGGGTCGCGTTGGATCCAATTTTCCTATGAAAGATAGAAAAATCTTATCATGATTTGTGAATAAATTTCACGGTATCAATATTATTCGCAGCAGTCTGTTTGGCTCTCGAAGGTACCTATATTGGAAAAAGTTTCACCTTTCTAACGGCCTTTATTGCTTTTCAGCAAAATTTTCAAGAAGATTTGAATTTATTTTCAACGCAAACCAAACTGAGATATGGTCACCTTTTACTCTGTCAAATTTTTATTTATAATAGTTAACAAATAGGTTCGGATGATAAAAGTGATAAAATACAGTTGCTTCCATACGTCACAGAAATAACAAAAATCAGAGCCGTAACGCGATGGAAATTTTGATTTTTATGTAAAATCCGACGGATTATATTTTCCGCATCGATTCCAGAACCGATTGCCACGCCGGCCGGAAAAAGGGGTATTAACCAATCTCACAATCGGAGGATATAAAAGAAAAAAATCCAATTAAACTGCCGTATCGTTTTCAATCTTCATCGAGCTCGAACGACAGCCCACCAGGATATATACATCAAGAAGAACATTCTCGATGAAAATAATAAAACAAGTAAAAAGCTGAAACAAAAAACCGGAACGAACCCCTTGTCTGGTATTCTCCTACCAGAAGCTCAAAGCGTAATTACGATCGTTCCGATTCACGTTTCGTTTATCAACTCGGATCGTTTTGTCAATCGGAGACCGGTCTGGTAAAACACAAGGTTGCTTCGATTCTGGCAATGGTTGATTATCAAAAGAGCCATAAAAGGAAAAAGGTTGGAATGCCGTGGAAAAAAAGTGCAGTCGAGCCTTGAGATGCAGAAAACGTGAATTGTATCGATGCAACACATCACACACGCACACACGGGTAGTTATCGAAAGAAATCGTTCAGGTGAACGAGTGTCCATTTGTTCCCGAACTACCTTAATGATCGTTAAGAGGCAATAAATAATTCTCAACGTGCCGAAACATCGCGTCTACCTGAACGGGCTATCGTACAGGCGCGATAAAACATTTTCTAGTTTATATGCTAATATCAAGCCTCGGCCTCTAAAGTGCCTTCCTCTCTTTTCTCGTTCGGCGCCGTTTCAACGCGACCGGATCGTGTCTTTCTTTCGCTCCGCCACTCGGATTCTTTTCGCCCCTTCTTCCCCCTCCCTCCTCGTCCTTCTTTTTTTCGAGTTACCTCGTGACGAAGGATTTTTCGAGTCCCGAAGGAAGGAGAAAGAAATCAGGCTCGTTAGAGAGCCAACGGACGAATAATGGCGACGGGGTGTACGAGCTTCTTCCCGGACGAGCGTCTCGTCTCTGATAAAACTGCGAAAGGTCGCCGATAAATGTTTCTAATTTAATGCGTCTCTCGATGCTGGATGATCCTTCCCTTTAAAAAAACGACGAGTCGTTAAGTGATTCCGAGGCAGGGGGTTGGAACGAAAATTTAAACGCGTTCGACGGTCGACGATTCGAATTTTTTCGAAGATCGAAATATCGAGGGAGTTTATCGATCTTCCAAGAACAAGACCGTCGAAATATAAGTTTGCATAGGAACGAGTCTCTTGGAGAATGCTTTCGAACATTTCCAGCCCTGGTGCCGTTCGTATTCAACTGCGAACAGGCGAGTTTGTAAATTCGCCGACGAAACGACAGCTGCTTAAAGCGAAGGACCGTCGGTCGTTGCGTAAACGGCTCAGGGTAAACAGTGAATTCGCGAACTCCGGCAGCCAGGTATTCCATAAAATTATTATAACGAAGGGTGGGGTTTCACGGGGCACGGGCGTGCCTTCAGGATCGTTTAGAAACTACTTCGTTTTCATGGTCGCTGATAGCAGGGCCCGGGAATCTGAAGTTTCACGCTGCGTCGACATCGTTCCGCGGAACGGAATGGGGTTAGTCTTTACAGGGATTACATGTTCCGTGATAATGGAACGGGCGAAACTGCTACGCCACTTTGGTGTAGTATCAAAACATGCGTATAATAACCGGCTACATGTATCGTTTCCAGTTGACCGAACCGAGTAAACCGCTTGAAACGATCCAGGCGGATTCTATGTGTAAAATTTCTTATTACGATCTCGTTAACATCCCTTGTTAAAACGGTATTCAATCTGGAGCCGGTCGTTACGCGAGTACATAATAACCGTAGGTATAATTTGTCATTTTATTGCGAGTACGATTTTAGAAGAATCTTCGAGGATCCATTTTTGGCCATTTTTCATGGTATTTATCTCGCGACAGAAACCGGACCAAACGGAATGAAGCTAATTGAATCGGTAACAGAGACTTTCTAATTAATAGAAATGAAAAAGAAATAGGAGTGGCTAATGAAAACAACGGGATAAAGGTATTTCCGCTGGCTGGTTGCCGGTAAGCCGAGGGAAATTATAACGCGCGGCGGATTAACGGAATTAGTAATAATGGAACAGGGGAAAAATGTAAATGGAGGTTTATTTATAAAATAATCATTACGTCGGATAAATGGCACGAGCGCCGGATAACTAATTTAAATAATAAAAAACGACCTGATGTGACTAATTACAAGCAATAACAGCGTTTAATGGAAGTTAGCTGGGAATAATTACACCAATCACTCATATGACGTCAAAATTTATAATCCCTTCAACAATTTAATAAAAAGAAGATCCTGGACAAGCGGTCCTTGTCTCGAATTAAAGAATCCCGATATCGAATTCAAATTCGCCGTTCAAGGTCCGCGGATGAAACAACTTTTCAGACGTTTTCACGGCTAACAAAGTTGGACGCGACTGGCTCTGGCCGAAGTTCGATTAAATCGGGAATCGAGTCGAAATCGAGAGACGAGCGTAATTGGCCCTCCTCGCTCCCTTGTGCCGTCGATCCTTGGCTACCACCGGCCCTTCACGTGGCCCGGCCAGTCGTTAATCTTTCCCCAGATATACTTGATCATTGCACGCCTCACTACGTCTTCGTTTACGTCGAAGGGGATCGAGTGCCGACAATTTCCCGTTTCCACTCTGCCATTTCTGCGTTCCGCGCCCCCTGCCTCTTAACGGCCAAAGAATGCCCCGACACGGCTCGTAGAACCGTGAAACGAACGAGACAGAGGGAAGATGGTCGCGGGCTTCTTCTTGTTCTATCCTGGAAGCTTTACTTTTAACTGCTTTCAACCGTTAGAGCGAAAAGGGACAGAGGGTGTAGCCAGATTTCAACGAGAAATTTAGCGATCTATTAGCCGGGGTACGGGGATAAGGAGTCTGGATTTCCAGTGACTTATTTCTCACTTCTTAACCCTTTCAGGGGAGTACCTATAGAAATTTAACCCTTCGCACTCAAAACATTTTTGGATACGATTTTCCGATAAAGCTTCGAAAATTCAAAAGAAAATAATTACAAATGTAGAAGTAGAAATTTTGTACTATTTCTTTAGATATTATTTCAGCAATACATGAAAGCTTTTTCATGGCTGATGAATTAAAATGATAAAAGCTTCAGGTTGCAAGAAATAAATTATTTATCGAACGCTTCTCTTTGAGTGATACAAAGTTTAAAAGAATATTTCAAACGCGATAATGTAATTAAGGTGTGCACTTCAGCGCACAGCATTCCGATGTCTCGATGGTTCGATGTTGGCCAACGAGCGTAAGAAAAATGATGTTTCCCGGATCCGAATCGAAGACAGACATCAAACTCCGGCTCGTTGCGTTTCCGCCTCCTGTGCCGTTCAGTTTTCATGCAATTTGCATAATGGATGCCTTTAATGGGACCGAACCGGCGTTTCCGCAGTAAATGGAGCTTGGATACTTAAATTTCCTCCCCGATACGTTTCAATAATTCGATGAAACGTTTCCTCTTCGATCGATTTTCCAGCCTTCGAAAACGTTTTCCGGCATGCACACCCGATTGCTTGTATCAATTAACATCCTTATTTTACGGAATTTCAAAGGGTTTCTGACCTCCAAACGCGCGGATTAATTCAGCATAATCCGTGGATGATAAAATTATGAAAACCACCCCCGCGCACGATATCGATTGCGTCGCTTTCGAGGCGGTAAAGTCAAATAATCGTTGGTCATAAAGTGATTTAACTTACCATGAAATTTTGTTACCCTTTGCGTCTCCTCGACGATAATACCCGTACAACGTTCCCGTTATCGCGTTAAAATTAAACCAACCGAACGACACTCGTCCCGTTTGATACAATATTACAAAACAGCGGACACAGGAAGCGAATTTATTCCGTTTTGCACGGTACACGTTCCTAAGATCTTTATTCGTGGCTGACATCGAATCAACAAATTCTAGCCGATATCGCGGTTGCACGAAACGCTGATCTCTTTGGACTTTATAATGCACGCTCGCTTTCTAGCCCTTTGTTTTACATCCTTATTTCGCATGCACGAGCAAAGATTCGGAGCAGCGGAGCGGCGGGAATTATTCAGTTCGACCATGTATGGAAATTGCCGCTGGCCAAGAAACGTCCGTACCGCAAAACATGTGCCACGACCCCTTCCTTTCATGAACAGCTCCGTTTTGAATAAACGGCCACGATCAAATGAAACGTTACATTACCACCGAATATGATCAAAGACCTGTCGCGATAAACGATGAGGAGGATCGTTGTGCTGTCCTGAATTTTGCAAAACAAAGATCAGAGCTTTCGAGCAATTCCAGGATATTATTTAACACCTTCAATATTACAGTATAATATTTATTATAAAAATATATCTGAAGTACTTATCGTTTATAATTATGCTAATTTAATTTTAATGCCATCTTGAATTATCTTACATTCTGTCTTTTGATTATATTAAATTTTGCAACGAATAACTGGTGCGTGGCTTATTGATCGCTTACCGACCAATTACCCGTCAATATTAATTAACAATCTGAACGTACAATAGATCGTACCCTACCTGCACACGGTTTCGGGAATTTCCTTCGGTCCGTACTACTTCCGGTACCTATAGCGACCTCGTGCTTCCTCTTGCTCCTTCCTCTATGCAAGTCACTTCCACTTTCAATTTCCTCTAGCCCCGTTATCTTCGAACCCTATCTGTTACTAATTCTGAACTTGTTATGGCAAGAAGTAGTAGCGTTTTTACTGAAAAATATTACCAGTCAAGAATTATTACAAATTTGTAAGAAAGTACTCTCAATTACCGGAAAAAAGATAATTCATAAAAATATAATAATATTAAAATAAAAATAATCCTCAACAATGGCTCACGTTTATAACGCTATATTGACTATTTCGAACTAAAACAACCTTAATAAAAGCCCAAATTCACCTGAATCCTCGAATCACCTGTACCTAGTCGGTTAATTCGACGGTTCTCTGTCTATGCAAGCCACAAACGAGCCACCTATATGAGGGATGGAACGGGCTGACAATTAAGATGTTGCGTCGCATAGCGGAGCAATTTGTTCCGTAATCGGCATTGTCGCGTGGCCCTTTCGCCAGGTACGTTGTTCGCGGATTATACAGGGCGTAATTAACTTCATTTAATGACTCCGACTGCGCCACGCGATCCCCGAGTTCCACAAAGCGACGCGACTCGTCGGTCGCGATGCAACCACAATGACCCTATCTTCTCTCCCTCGTCCCTCTAACTTCGAGATTAAAACAGCCCCCCTCAAACTCGAGCCCGATAATATAGAAGGCGTCTTCCATCGGTTAATGAGAAAATCCTCTGACAAACGAGATTCATCAAGATTTTAAAGCTCTATCTTTTAACCCCGGTCTGATCATGAAGTATCCAACGGGTCTTTGTGTTTCGTATCTTCCAGCCTCTAACGTCTTAGAATTTCAAATGCGAGTAACCGTATTCCCCTTTGTTGCTGGCCAGTCTGAATAGCTATTATTTTCCGCCTACGTTCTGGAATTTTAAATACCGCAAAATCCGTGACCTGTTTTACCCCGTCCTTAACGAGTTCAACCCCCTTTGTCGCCCTCTTGATGCTCGAATCGTTTAACAGTGACTCGGTACAGAGGCTCTTGCTTCTTATTAAACAGCCTTTCATCCTACTTTTCTGGATCGGTTAAAAATATATTTCGTGGACTACTTCGAACGATTAATCGAAAATAAATCATTCTGTTGGCAGATTTCAATTAAAATTAGGTGTATCAATTCTGAAATTAAAGTACATTATATTTTGGAAAATAATATCTAAAGGAATAGTTAAAAATTTGCAATTTTGTATTGAATCAAGTTTCAGAGTTAAAATAAAATAGGTAAGATAAATTTATAATTAACTTACAAAGTGACGCGTTAAATACCGCGAATTAAATGCACCACGTCCAAAGCTTCAATAACGTAGCCGCATTCTTTTCGTTAAATAAACCAGCAGGTAGAATATTTAATCGTCGAACGGGAATAAACTCTCGTCCGAGAAACTCGGTCCGACCACAAATTATCGAATTAATATCTCCGAACGCGGTAGAGAATCGTTCGAAGTGCCGGCACTAAATCAAAAAGCATCGTGCAGAATTTATCTTCGAAATTGTCGTTCGTCAGGAGGGTTTCTAAGAACCGATAAAGATAAAGTTTGGATCTCGCGCACACAATGTTGCTCCGCTACGTGATATGTCGCGGGGTGCAGTTTGCAAATGAGCCCGATTTAAATTCGTCCCGTCCCGTTTCAGCGAAGGCATTTAACAGGTAATAATCAACAAAACTCGCGTTTCGAGATACGAACGATCGAATCTGGACGTGAGACGCGAACGGGGCAGTCGAAAGAAGAAGGCCAGTTGGAAAAAGTCGAGGCGGAACGAGAGAAGCGGAGCGGAGCAGCCGTCAGATAAGCTAACAAATGTCCCCAATGAATAATAATAAGTAGCCCGGTCCAATTTGTATTGCATTTACATCCAGCGACGTCCTGGACGTAATTTATATGGCTGCCCAAACCCACCCTGCCTCGTACCCCGTTCTTCGTTTCTTCGTTTTCTCACCGGCTAGATAAGATCAAATTAACCGTGTCCCCTAACCGAGCGAATACATATTTCTACACGCGAATCTTTATTCCACTTTCAATTGCTGGAACAAAGGAATCGGGTCCGGATGGGCGTTAAAGCAATTTCAGATAGGTTTATCAGACGAAACGATGATGATAATTTCATTATCCACTTTTATTTCGCTGCTGTAATGCTCCAAATGGTACAAATTTTATAGATTATTTAAGTATTGCGGTTCAATACAATATAATAATTTATGAAAGCCAATTTTCTTTGAAATAATTATTAAATTAAATATTGCATTCAATTCTCTACTATTATAGCAAGCATTGTAACGACATCCCAGATATAATGTTCCCTAGGGAAAGCTAAGTAGCTCAATAGTATTAAACAAATTTGCCAATCCCCGTGTAATTTGAAACATATTTGTCCCTTCAAACATTGACAAACGTAGTTATTATCATGCCTATAACGCTCGAGGCGTTAACGACAGAATCATCAGCCAGAAACCACTCGTTTTACAATGTCGAGCCTTACCGATCCGAACGCGATTCCTGCACCGTTGAAATCGTGATACTCTCGCTCACGGATTACAAGCAGCGAAACGTAACATCGTGTACACGTTATCGCGAATAATACCGGGGCCGTTCGTCATCCGGTTAAATCAATCTTCGTTAATTAATCGCCGACAGCTCGGACAGTGAATGATTACAAAACGGCCGGCGATGGGACAATGTACAGGTGACGCGACAAAGACGCGAAACAACGCTCGAAAATGGCGATTTCGTTTCGGCGACGACTCGAGAATCGACGTGTAATTGTTCGACGGGAACGGCCGGCACGCAAACCGAAAGGCATTAACACGTTCCCACGGGAAATTGTCGTCAAAAATGATAATCGAGCGAAACGCTGAACACGAAAACCGTTTCCGTGGGATTCGATTACGTTGTTTGGTCGGCAAAGACAATTGTTCCGGAGTTCCAAACTTTTGCCGGGTTTTATTCGAATTATGCAACAGTTTATACCAGAAAATGAATTTATTGTAAATCAGATAAGAAAATCACATTTTGACATCGCTCAAAATTTAAATAGAATTACTTCTTCACAAACAGAAATACCAATATCCTGGGGACTAATATACCATCGAACACGGAAGAAAATTATTCGAATACAAATTGTCGTTTGAGAAGTTCCCCTGAACCCTGTCATTTAAGAAAAATCAACACGCGAAAGAAGGACAATTTCGTGGGAAATAAACGTGCTCCGGCCGGGAAAAATTGTTTGTAAAGAATGTTCGAAGAAGAATGAATATCAGCGAGCGGGTAAAAGTTCGTTCGAGTGGAGAGGAAAACGCGTCGTTTGAAAGAAAATGAGGAAGGAGCCCGTGTTTTGATTACGATGACAATTTCACGGCGGCATAAAAGTTTCAGTGTTTAGCCAGGCTGCGCCGGCTTAATTTTAATAAAAGCGAACGAGCGAAACTGGAAGTTTTCAACCCCCCCTTTTTTTGAACCAACTCTCCGCGGTCGAGGAAAAACGACCACGATCGCCCGGAAACTTTTCACCGCGGGACCTTTTTCCTGGTTGAATATTTATTCGAAATTCAAAGAGAGAGGATGCAACCGAGCTGCTTGCACAGGTAACCTCAAGGAATCGAGGAAATTGGCAAAGCTTTGAAACCGGCCACGAACTTCCGATAGATTTTACTCGGTCCCGTCAACAGGTCGATTTTATTTATTTATTTATAAATCGTACGAAAATATATTCGATGGATAGGCACGAGTAGGGAATAATAGAGTAGAGAAATAGAAATAGACGCAACAGCGATGGATACCGACAATTAGTATTGATATAGTTGTCACTCGATCCACTAAATATGCAATGAGGACTAAATTCGAAAGTTGCGTCGTTGTAAGTGAATTATTTCTGGTACTGGACAATACAATATCGAGTAGCACTCTTTCCTGTTAAAATAGTTACTCACAGTTGAATGGCCTGAGAGGTGAAACTTGTAACTTCTTCGTAATCGAAGCACTTCTTACGGCGGAGTTGAAGTTCGGGAAATTCATTTCGACTTACCTGTAACAGGAAAGGAAATAATATCGATTAGTGGCGATGAAGGTAGCAATATTACAAAAATATTACGTTCCAAGTTTGTAGGTTCCTAAAAGTATTTATAGTTTGAAGTTTTTACATTCTTTGTATCTTTTTTATCAAAAATAAAATATTTTAAAGTTGCTAAGTCACTAAAAACATAATATTGCCAGTACCTAAGTTCCTAGAAATAAAATATTTCCAAATTCCTAAGCCTTCAGAAATGCCTCCAATCCACGATTAGCAAAGTGTTACAATGAATTCTCTCCAGCAATAAGATTTCTCGCCCCAGGGCAATCTCCAGCGACTAATTACAAGGTAGTAAGATTCAGAAAGTGGTAGTCGATGTTCTTTCGTCCGATTGGTGGTCGAAGAAGAGGGAAACTCCTTTTCAGTCCCTCGGCTACAAGGATCACGATACGACGTTGGCTCGTCGGGATGCCCGTTAAAAGATACGCTCGTATCCTTCTACGGCAGGATGTACACGTCACGGATACGATTTACGAGCAATAAAGTAGCAATAACGATGGCTACATTGGTGTCGCGAGAGGGTACGCTCGCTGCATTGTTCGGCCGCGACGTCCGAGCGGGCCCCTCTGCACGCCGCGAGCGTGCACGCTTTCTTACCCCTCGGGGACAATGCGCTTTATGCCGCCAGGGATGGCCGAGCTTTTCCGTACAGGTGTTTGCGCTCGAGTTTATGGCCGGTCAACACGCTAGTATCGAACGAGTTGCTGGAATAATTTTTATGGCGTCCACCAGCTGCCCCGAGGGATCTGCTTTGGACCAGGAAGGTCCCCTCGCGTTTCACCGTCGATGAAAATTATCTGGCTCGAAGAAACTGATATCGATTGGAGTGAAATATTTTTGGGAAACGTAGGTAACATCACTATGTACGAAGTTCAATCATTATAACATTGGAAAACTTAATTTTAATAAATAGTAGAGCCGATAATGGGACGAAAATCCACGTTTCTTTTAAATAAGGAATCGATCTTGGTGATCAATCTAAAATCTCAATAACAACATGGTTCCCGATGAAAGTTCTTACGAGAATTTATATATTTTGAGAAAATGAGCTGTTCACGTTGATGGAGGTTTTTATGTTTCACATTTAAATTTCATAGAATAGAAAATTTCCATGAAATTTCCAAGGGAGAAGGAAAGTGTCATTCGTCAATTTACATCGTACCGCTTCTCAACGACACTGGGTCAAGAAATTTCGCGACATCCTATTTTCTCCAGGGATCAAAAGAACAACGCACTTCACGACCACCGATACGATCGGTTTATGATGCTGTGTCATAAAACGAGTCGCCGGACAACGGGCTCCTTTTGTGTGTTTAACAAACGCGACAGCGTTTAATGCAACCCGTACGAACCTTCTAACAATGCATGTATTTTTCGATTCTTACATCATGTTCAATTTTGCAAACAAAAAAGTACATTTTTTGGAAACATAATACCTCAACACTGATGGCTAATATTCAGGAGTTTATTATTTATTATTTTATTTTTATTTGTCGTTACAAATACGTCGTTAAAATTACGTATGAAGTATCACTGAAAATAATCAAATGTCTTTAACGAAATACGCGAAATCCAAAAGTTAACAAGAACCATTTCTAAAATCGAAACAAGAGAGCAATTAATAGATCCACGATACGGGCTTTAAAATGTAAAATATAAAAATTCGTGACCGTTTATACGGATCGTTTATGATTTCCTTTGATCGTTTCGTTCGGGGGAAAAAACCGTGGCCGTATTTGCGTTTGACATTTTCACGTTGGCTCGTGGTTTTTATTTCGTACGACCGCGGTGCGGTCACGTTCAATTATCAAAAATAATTTCCAGACATAGGATTCCCTCGGCAAATATTAACGTGAAACCGAATAACCGGGAACAGGAATCGACCATGGGAAAACTCATGAAAATACAACGATCCCTTTCACTTTGATCGAATATTCAAACGCTGATAAAAAGGATTCCGTTTTACCTTCGAGAATATCTCTTACGATTCACCAATTAATCCTCCCCCGTCTACGTCGTTTCTTTCTGGTCGCGTTGTATCGTTCGATTAAAATTACCATGCAACGTAACAGGATTACAGTTTCTTCTGTTACGATACTCGTTCGCTAACTTTCTATTCCACCGCTTAATCCCATTGCATATTTTGAAATTAAGAATTTCGATTAACAGAATTAAAATTGTATAGAATTAGAATTAAAATAATAAATTGTCTAGAATCTCTTCCTTTCGTCGTAAATTTATAAGGGCCGTGAACTGTAAATTGCAATTTTATCAGAAGCATAAACAAAAGAAGGCACATTTAAAGCTGGAACTCGCGATCAGAAATTAAGCGTGACGATAATTACACGGCGAAACTTGTTCGCTAATGTTCCCCGCTATGAAATGGACCTTCGTAAACACTAATCTGCTGAAAAACCCCGAGTTTCGGCCCTACAACAATTCACAGCGGGAACAAACGGGCCAAGGATCCGTGGAATGGGTTAACTAGCGCGTATTTAAGAGCGCAGAGAGGTATCCCGTGGGACAAAAGTTGCATCGTATCGCAATGACGATAGCCGAAACAGGGTTGAACCGTTTCTCCTTGTCTCCCGATGGTAATGGCTCCAGTCGGAATAGTTTCAGAAAAATGGCGCCCGCCGACTAAACTTAAATAAACGTTAGCGCGCGTACACATACATACAACTGCAGTACGGATAAAACGATTTATCGGCAGCCCACCACTGGATAACGTTATCCCATTTGTTCGTAATTCCGTTTAAGGCCACACCGTTTATCCGCCATTCCGGAAACGAGCTTCGCTGATCATCCACGAGGACAAAAGGCTGATTCACGGACCGATTTTAATTTTAGGATGGGACCTTGTCGGGTTTATAGGGGTACAGGTTGCTTTGGATTTAATCCCACGACACGAAAACGCTTTCTGTAGATGCAGAAGGTGCGTTGTTCCCGTGACATCTTTTTATTCGTTCCTGGGGTTGAAAGGAAAGGAATGAGGGTGGTTTAGGGACATCTGGATGTAACCGGGGCGTTGTATGTTCTCGTACCTAGTTTCCTTTTTTATTTGACATTTTCGAATAACAGAACAATACTTTTAAATAATTGCATTTATTTCAACAGAAATATGCTATGATCAATTTTTTATTACCATAGAAATAAAAATGATACCATACTCAAAAATACCAATCTCGATAAATATCGAAATGTATAAATTTGAACTAAAAATAACAGCTTTATGTACCAGCTATAGTTATCAACTCTTATGTCAGTGGAATCAGCAATTCTTCTACTTTAAGACAGCTTTTGTTTCATCCCGATACCATTTTTTGTTGCCGAGATATTGCATTTGAAGGGAGACACAATTTTCGCGGTTCGATCTATTGATCTTTCCGCTCCTATTTCGTGACTGTCCATACCCCAAACTGATCACGTGTGCATTCAATGACAGAAGCTAAATCAGCTTTTTTTTACTATCACTATTTTCAGGAAAAAATACATATAGGTAGCCCCCATTCCCGAAATTTTTAAATAAATAGTATTTAAAATTTGTCATTACTTTTGAAGATATTGTATCGATTACAGAAATTATTGTAGATTGTTTAATAATATATCAATAGTTAAAGAAAAGAAATATCTTTATGCATTGAATTAAATTGATAAAAATAGGTATTGAGCTTATTTATTTTGGAAATTGTCAATTCTGTTAACACCTTTCTTCGACTGGAATTAACAATTTCCAAAGAAAGTCTTCATTGCATTGGTTTTATAGAGATTCTCAAATAGTTTGTGTCTGGCTAAAAAAAGAATTGCAAGAGCTTCGTGCAACCATCGGAACCACTCCTTAAAGCAGTCGGCGAGCTGGTAAAATCTAGGAGACGATCGGGGAAACGTTTATCCCCGCGATTATTTTAACCCCCCCGTTGACCCCGTTTAAAACCACGCGTTACTACGTCTTAATTACGTCCGTGTCGTCGGCTGCGAATCCTGGAATTCGAAGTCCGTGGCTCGAGGAGCCCGGATGAAAAGAACGCGCGCGCGGATTAAGCGAAGTGAAACGTGACTTAAATCCATTGTAACCCGTTGGAACGCCGGTATCGTTTGTAACAGTCGTCGGTGCAGTTACACGGGGAGCCAGGGGAACGGCTCGAAATAGAGACAACGGGAGCATAGGTGAGAACCGTGGCTAACGAGAGCGAGAAAGATAAACGAAGAGAGCGAACGGGTTCAAGAACAAAATAGAGAAGCGGAACAGAGAGCCCCGGCAAGATAAGGGAGGAAGTCTGCTAAGGATGAAAGAGACGGGGAAATAAAACGGATAAGATGTGAACGAGACAAAAAGATATAAAGAAATACGGCAAGAGAACTGTGAAGTAAAGGGTGAATCATGCATGGAACTTGTTGGAAAAGAGAGAAGCACATTTAATGACTTTAACGTGTTAACCTTCGGACGGCTAAGATAATAATTTCAATTTAATTTTATGCGATACCGCAGTTGCAAGGCGTGCAATGTTCGATAAACGTCAAATTTAATAAATAAATAATTATAAAATGGAATGTAATGTTAAGTAAAGTTCTAAGAAAACATTAATCATTTGCTATTTTAATTTTAATCAAATTTGAAATCTACCCATCGATATCATTTTCTAAAGACACAGAAGTGTATAAAAATCAAGTCTTTAGAAAAATTACCGAGTTGATGTAATGCACCGAAGACTGTCTTATGAAAAGCAAGAAATATGGACAACACGACCATAGTAGCACCCTGTTATCGTCCAAATCACCTATTCTACCTGGCGAATGACTTTCGTCGCATCTCATTTGCCTGTTACTGCGATCAAGCTATCGTCTTAACACCTCGATGCATTCGAATTGTTCGAAGAGAATACCTGATCCGTCCTGGAAATACTAATGTACCGGTGTGTTTTAAAACGAGACAAGAATCCGTCGTTGGCAATCGAAACACGAAAGCTACCTTTAAACTGCTAAGGAAAGTGGATAGAAGGGATCCTGTGAATATTTAATTCCCGACACAGCTCCTACTTCTGGATAGGAGGGAAAAAAGGGAGATAAAGTTGAACTTAACGGGCTATGAAGAACGATAAGCTATCTCTTATGAGAATATTCTCTGGGTCTTTGGAATGGATCATTGGTTGTGGACAAGTGTAATTCTGAAGCGGTGCAATAGCTATGTCTGTTAAATTGTTGCATATTAACAAGTTTAATAACAGAATACGTAGACTGTAGTATTTGATAATTAATTAAATTTTCAAATGCAAGATCCTCGTATACTGGACAAAGGGAAAATTAGTTCAAAATTTAATTGAAATTGTAAGTTTTCTCCGAGTTGAATTAATTTTCTAAAGTAGCAAATTGAAAACTAGTTATCATAATGTAATTAATGGCAGTAAAATTGTATATGTATATAAATTATTTTGAAATTTGTAAGTAATAAATAACGATTTCATTGTTCCTTCTTTCTAAGTACTGTTATATACTAATCTATATATATCCTATCCTATCGTAAAATTTAATACATTAAATGACTAATTTGATTTAACGATCGAGACGTGAAACGTATCGCATGACTCGATGAAATAAAACTACCATAAAACAGAATATGAAAAGCACTCAAAAGCTCCTTTCTCCTACTTCTCATTCATGCATTTAATTAGATCGAATTTATAATCCTGATTACAGGCGATTGCCATGGCGAGCCAATTAATTTCTTTTCGTTTTAGCAAACCGATCTCATAAACGAATGAAAAAGTATTCCGGATCGCCATTGAAATATACTATCAACCTAGACCATCGGATCCAAGCATTACGGTAAAAAAATAAATCTCTAAAATCCGTGTTTTCGCAAACCAAACGTCGATTTGTTAAACTGTACGATTCGCGTTTCGTCCAGGGCTGTTTGATTTCCATTGATCGTCCGCGTAACATCGTTGTTGTATTCTGTTTAACGATTCCCTTGGATAAAACATCCCTTTTGCCGCGCATTTCGAGTGTGTTAATTAGCTGCCTTTAGCCCTCTGTTTGATGTACACAGAATGATTTTGTTTTCGCAGAAATTGATTGCAATCGGACGACTTTGTAATGCGAGTTACCTTTATCGTGGCTATTTGATTTTCGCTGACTGATGTGCTGGAATCACTAATTTATCAAATTCAAAGAGTTAATTAATTGCAATTCAAATAATTTATTTAATTTATTAAAACCGGATCATTTTTCAAACCTTGGGACGAATATAGCTTAACAATAAAAATTAAAATTTTTTTTAAACAAAGTTAAGAAAATTTACTTTTATTTGAAAAATGTAGTTAGTGGTGTCAGGTTGAGATTGGCACAACTCCAGTTCAAGATATTTTAAACCGGACAGATTTTATTAGCCGATTCTTTAAATATCTGCTGTGTAACTCATCATTATCTCTTAAAAATATGGTTCAAGCTCTTCTTCATAGGGGGCCGCGCAGATAAACATGTTCTCGCAGAAGGTAGGGGACAGATTTTGCTTTATATACCACACCGTGGCGCCCCGAAAATTTAGGACTGTGCTTCACAGGATCATTTCTGTAGTACATTAAGTCACCCTCTGTCTAAAAAACAGGGTTTGATGCAACCACGATGAGGAGAGACAGCTCCATTCCCTGAGCGTGAGAACGACTCGAGAAGCTGACTTTGTTCAGTTTCTCAGTCATCGATGATCGTTCATCCCTTGTACTCAGTGCAGGGGAGATGGGATTGGGGCTTTCTGAGTGGCCATCACAAATATTTATTCAAAAATAATATACCACAAGATTTCCATTATTTGATTAATATCATTCGTAACTCTTGCAATGAAACTGTTTGAAAATTTTTAAGTATTCCTTCAATTTATTAATTTGCTGTTTTAATTTCTAAAATTTCTGGTTTCATTGTTAAATTTTTGCAAACTGCAATTTTGATGTATTATAAAAAAATGTAAAGAATGTACATAGAAGAAAATTGTATAAGATTCATTGAGAGGTATAATAAAATTATTGTATCAATGTTATACCAAACAGATTTGAACAACTATGAATAACATATTTAACACTGATAAATTCTGGTGTTAAAAATTAAAAGAAAAAGAAAAAAAAATAATTCCACAGCATTTTCGCAGTCGGTAGGACTCGAACCTACGCTCCCAGAGGGAATCTGATTTCTAGTCAGACGCCTTAACCACTCGGCCACGACTGCTTGTTGAAAGTACTCCTTTACAATCGAAACGCTCGATACAGATCGCATTGAAATGTAACTGCATTACTCACGATATATTCAATAAATTAAAAACCCTTTTACACAAAATGCATAATTATATACCCTTTGCATTCTATTGACCCTACTTTGTGCTCGAGCTAAATATAACCCAACAATAACTTCAGGAAATATAATTAAAACTAATTTTATCGATTATTGTATTAAACAAAGTACAAAGAGGAAATATCAAACTTTTACACATGACTGCCGCGGGGATCATCAAGGAAATTGTAGAATAACCAGTATTGCTATTGATTTTTACTTTACTTTGGTTCTGAATTTTAATTTAAAAAATTGCAACAATTCCCAGCAATATATTTTTCTTTCATACGAATGCCGGTCCTTGAACGTAGAAAAAAGCTGTATCGGTTTTTAATTAAAGGAATGGATCCGTACACATACAGTCTCACGATTAATTAACAATTTTCTTCCCCTTCCATTACCGGTAGCTGCCTTCCTGGAAAAATTTATATGCAAACTTTCCGTTTTCACGAAGTGGTTCATGTACAGATTTCTTTAAAAGACAAGGAAATTTGTAGATTTATATGTACAGAAAAAAATTTGTTGATTCTAACGATGCTACGACGCGTCGAAATGGTTCCTTTTCCTTTCGTCAGCGTCATTTGCATGACAGAACAGCAAATTAGCGAAGGGACGGTGGTTCGTTGCCACGTTTTGGTCGTTGAAACACGAACGAACACGTGGGTGTCCACGAACGACCCACACGGTGGGTGGACACGTGTGCCCGGACACGGTGTTTGCCGTGCGCAATGGGCCACAGCAACACGCCAAGGTGGCGGCAAACAATGTGAGCATACATTACGTACGAGCACCTACATTCGGCCATTGTATCGCACCCTTGTTTCCCTTTTGTCCGTCGTCCACGAATCTTCCTTTTCGACCCGCTTTCTACCTTCGTCCCCGTTGTTTCTTTAGCCAGCCATGATTGTGATTGCTTTGTTCGGAAAATTGTTATTGTAGGAGGTTTCTTGAGAAACAGCAGTAATTTACGAAGATGCAAAAACATAGAAACGTGGAAATTTCATTTTAAAATGTCGAATGTTAGATAAACAGATCATAGGAATTAAATTATCAGTATTAACCCTTGAACCCTTACATTTTTATGTTCGATTATTACTGTATCTTTTAAAATAAAGTATCTTATTTCAGCAGTTTATAAAAATTGATATTCCTGAATAGCAGATCGACTAGGAATTCGATATTCATCATTCCATTCATCGTACGATCATTATGATCACGATTCAATGGTTTACAAAGGCACAGTGACATGATGTTACACCAATAGACGTGCCATTGATAAATTGACGGTCACACCAATTATATTCACCGAACGTAGTACGTCGTTTGTTACAGACCAATTAAATCGATCTAATTTGCGACACGATATAATAATTAGCCGATGTTTCGATTGCGTGAGATCAAACTGGCCGCAGCTCGAGGATTCCAATTGATAAATCCAGTCAATTAATTAAGAAATGTTATCTCGTACAACTGTTGTAAAGATAACTCGAATAAAACGTCATAAAAATGAATTGAAATAAAATATCAAAAACTTTTCTCATAATAAAATGCAATCCTTAAGACGAAATGTTATTATTGTAATTAAAATATTGTTAAATATCACGCTTTTAAATTCATTCGTTGGCAAATTAAAACGGGAAGACCTTCTATCTTACAAATTAAACATTTCTTATTTCTTTCACTCTTTTCCACCTTACGTCTACAACAATCATTTCTACCCGTGTTACTGCTACTTTTTAATTAATCCAGAACTTTCTTTTGTTCAAACACAATTAAACTTCAACAAAGAATCTCCCATTTTCCCCTTATTTATTTTACATCAGCCTTACTTGTTTGTTTTCAAGCGCTGTTTGAACAAGTGTTGTTAACAGCAACGTTTGTCGAACCTTTCCTCGCGTTTGCTTATCCACCCTCTCCTTGATTCCTGATTTTTGCACCGCTTTCTGAATCAAACGACCTGGATATTTTCGTCCAATTTTGTCCTTGTTTCAATTCCATACTCTTTATTAATAATTTTTAACGAAATTTTAAAATAAAACTTGCTCGATTACGAATAAAACAATTATTCGTATTATCCTAAAAATATTTTACATCTGATTTTCATTATTTTTTTTTTCTACTTTTTACTTGCAACGAACAGGAAACTTTTCACACGGTTCTTTAAACGTTTAACTCTCAAAGAAAACCAAACGCTGTTTACAAATTTCTTGGCGGCCGAAGTTAAAATTCAAGATAATTTCTACATCAGAAACTCGCGAAACTCTATGAAAAACAATTCTACCGGACGAAAATTTCCAGACTACGTTTCATTTCGGTCAATAACCGTTAAAATGAAGTGCAGTTCTTCATTTCACTCTGTTTTCTCTAACTCTGGTCGGAAGGATGGTGTAGCGAAGTTTGAACGGCCAGAAGTTCACCGTTTCAACGGCAAGAAATTGTCCTGGCATTAATTACGCTGCCGTTTGTCGAACTATTTTGTGTCGCGAATGAATTGGCTGTTCGCGAACAATTCCTCCGTTCTGAAACACGTTACCAACCCTGTTTTTCCGTCAGCTTCGTACGTGTTTTGATTTCAGACACGAGGAATAAAATAAAAAGTTCTGTGATTAAATGTATCTTCGAAGTTGCTTCTGTGCCGATCCATTTCATTTATTTCATCACAGAGTGCAAAATTGATTAAAATACGAAGTGTTATACTCCGGCTATTGATAACTAAAATCTGATTTCATAAATTTTTATCGTATTGACGTTATTCCGTTATCCAAATAAAACGAACTCTCGGATGTAGATTCTATCGCGACTGATTTTTTTCAGCAAAGATAATGAGTCTTGAGGGAAGGAATACGCGGATAGCCAATTTGTTGGTTACCCGATATCCGACGATGTACACGGACCGTGCCAAAAGCAACCGTGCAACCCGAATTAATCTCGTTTTTATCGGGACTCGCAAAATCCTCCAATTAGCGCGCATAACATTACCGTAATTACAGTACCTAATCCGTGGTAACCGCGGCGTTCATCGACAGGGGTTAATATGCCCTCGATATTTCCACGGGCCCTTCTTTCGTCCTCCTCGATCAAATTACATTCCGTGGACCTTAACGCGAATGCGAACACGCAATTAAAATATAGCGAACGACGGCAGGGTGGGAAGGGGAGGGATATCTCTTCTTTCTCGAAAGTGGGAAGTTAAGCACTTTATCACCATTAATGGTCAGGTTGTTGATTGGTCCTCGCCAAATTCAACAATTTCAATAAATTTCAATGCTTATTAAAATACAGACCCCTTTTGAAATTAACCCCCTTGTCATATTACTTTTTCCAGAGGTGCGTCAGACAAAGCCAAGTATTTATTTTTGCAATATTAAAACAAACAAAGAAAATTAGTAGTAGTCAATAAACGGGACGAAGGGAGCTTCTTCGATTTTTTCAAGTCATGAGGTGTTCGACGAAGAGAAGTTAGTATCAGTTAAGAAGCGCTGCTTCGGAAAATTAAATTTGTCTGTTCTAATGAAACAAATTAAACACGCGCCCCGCCGGAGACAATTCCAGGATTCACAGATCCCAGGAGCGATAAATCTAAACTGCATTAGCAAACTTGGTAAGAATACATGTTTTCCCGTAACAAGCTGTACGGCAGCGGGCACAGTGAAACCTGGAAGCTTGCACCCGTATCATTCTACAGTGACAAGCAGCTTAAGGTGTAATAAGACTACGATAACAAGGCGTCGCTATGGTGAATAGAAGGATTGTACTTGACAACACGGTTTTACAGTTATTCTAGTCCCGGATACGACGTGCAGGATCTGAATTAATCCTCCGTCTCTGGCGATACGCACGCAGAGCGTGCAAAAGCTTCGTAACAATAGCTGACGCGTCGTCGCGCTTAATTGAAAACGCCTTTGTATGGTTCGAGTTAAATCTTCGTTTCATCGGGCTCCTTTGAGCTTGTCTCGCCTAACTTTTGCGATATCGAGTCACCGATACACGAGTTTGAGGAATCGATTGAATTTCAAACTACCCTGGCTAATTTATCAATATTCCTGTTTGATTTGTAAGGTTAAGGTCGAGGTTAAACTGCAGCTTTCTCGAAAGAAGAAAAATCATCAGAACGTAGTAAGATTTCAAGGGTGGTAATTAATTCAGCAAAGTCGCGTAATGGGGATAAGTTTCTAAGAAGGGAGGTTTACAAGCGTTGTTATCCGCGCGCTTAGTGTTAGTGTGTCAGAAGGTGGAAGCAACCGGGACATAAATTTAGCCGGGTTAGAGGCGCAGATGCGAGTCATCGTCGTAGCGGCTTGGCCCGCGACCAAAGCTGATCGCATTACAAAGTGGCCTGGTTACAGCTGGAATGCCACTTTCTTTAGGATTTCATTATTTTTTAAAAGGATGCCTTCGTCGGACCACGACGTTCAGCGTGGAAGTCTTGAAAGTTTTATTAACAGAACCCTGAAATTCCTCCGGAACATTTTTTTATTTTTTTTTTATTAATTCTTCATTTAAGATACTAGACAGTATCTTGCTTATTAAAATTTTACCCTAGTTTAAATATAAAAACCCAGCGAGAGACTCTCAAGAATTTCCATGAAATTTTCCTTGGTTGTTGAGAAAATTTGCAGTAAAATAATATCTTCTTGTAATCAAAAGTAAGATATATTAAGTTGGCATCCACTACTGAAGAAATGATAATAAAAATGAAAAAATCAAGAAAGCACGAAGCAAGAAGGAAGCAAAGAAGCATGTTCCGATGGCTCCTGTCGATTCTCCTGAAAACAGCGTCGCGTTATTTATTATCGACACCGCTGCCTAAAATATGATGTCCGCCCGTTCTCCTATCACCCTCCCCTCTCGCCCCCCTTTTCACTTAGCAAAACGCGCCCTATCGACATGAATAATCACGAGGGCATAAGTATTCTCGAAAGTTCAATTTCCTGTCATGGCGATCGGTGATTTATCGCTTGACGCCTGTACACGCGTGGATATTATTTACAGCCCTCTCGATACCGCGCGCCATCACCCTCCTACGATCCCGTGAAAATTCTTGTTCGTGGAAACGTTCGACGCCCTGAGAAATAACCACCGAACGCATTTGTTATTCATGAGCCATCTTGAAACGGATCCACCCCGCGCCGCCCCCCCTTCGAACTCTGTCCGTAGCGTTTTCGACGCGAGTTCTTTCCCGTCGTCGATTTGCGAACCGATCGACAGAAATTTCCGATCGACGATTAAATAAAACAAATGGACAAAATTATTTCGTTTTCGTTGATATTTGAAAATTCTTTGACAAATTATTACACAAAGTTGATCGAAAATCCAATCAATCACTATCTTGCTTCTTTTATCTCGAAATTCGGTCAACTGCATTAAAACTTGATTAAACTTTGAGTGTAACGTAAGCCAAGGTACGTCGGTTCTTATCAAGCAATAAATCAACACCCTTCGAATCCGTATCTACCTCGTTAAAATCCAAGGAATCTCCACTTTATCCCTCCTCATCGATAATTACCGGAAGTACGTGCGGACAAGGAGCCAAGGTAGCAGAAAACACGATCTGAACAAGGCAGCCAATCCCGAGAAAAGAATTTAGATCGATCACTTGAATGGAAGCGAGGGGGTAAAAGGTAAAAAAGGGTTGGGACGAGGCTCAGGGGCGTAGCAATAAATATCCACGGATCAAGAAGGGAGCAGAAGCGATGCTTTCGGTGGAGCCCTGTCGAAAAGGCAATCTTGCTCGTTCGAACAGCTGATGCCATCTTTACTCGCGTACAAGACTCGCGGTTACGCGCGTCCGCCAAACAAACGAAGACGAAGGTGAAGAGAGAAGGAAGGGAGGAGACGGTGAACGGCGGTGTAACAGGGGGCCCCGAAAGCGTACGACCGGTCGTACCTCGGCTTTATCTAGTATCAAGAAGCGCCATCGACCGCCTCCAGCCAGCCCATACGCGATCCCATCGCGGACGGCGCATTAAAAGCAAAAATAAAATTATTGGAAAGCGGCGGAATTCGGCGTCGACCGGCTGGCTCTCGTTGGTTCGGTGGTTCCAAGCCGGTAGATATAAACGGCCATGTTCATCAAGCCGGCCTTCTGGCTGCCTTCTCGCTTGTCTTCTTACGTAGCGGATGGCCAGCTTCTGATAGCATTATGTGAAACCCTTTCTCTCCTCCTCGTGTCCTCTCTCGTAACGTTCGCGGCAGATTCAAGCGGCGACGGACGACGGCCCTCGCCGTTTCAACGAGCCCTGAAACGCTTCGACGGGCATTAGGAGTCCACCGGGGCTGGGAAATGCTGGTATCGTGTAATTCTCCAGGACAATCGATACCAAACTGTGTCCTCGTTGTTTTACCATGAGATCAGAAGGAAACTGAGTCCCCTTCAACCCTTTCGATATTGTCTCATCTGTGTGAAAAATATTTCTGTACTTATGAAACATATTGATTAAACAGTACCAATCCCTTCAATAAAGTAGCAGAGAGTTAAGGTTCATTCATTCCGGCCCGATCGACAAAATTCCGTATCCGCCCAAAAGATTTCGAGGAATCATGGAGCGCGAGCGGTCGATTAGCCCGGCAGTCCTTAAGCAATGCGGTTTTATCTGTGTAACGATATCGCAGGGACAGGTGAAGAGAGGGAAGTTCTGGTGACTGCTTCAGGGGGTATCTCGTTGCTCGTTGAATTGCAAAGACGGTCGGGTAGGTGAGACCCCAGGCTGTTCTTACAACGGTGTTCCCCGCATTCCCAGCGTGAGTAAATAATTCCCAGCGCCACGGAGAAAACGTGGCTCCATTATGGTAAACCAACGCTAAAGGGGCCATGCACCTTTCTCGACAGGATGCCTCTTTCTGTAAGACTTTCGTCGAATTCACGGCTCGATTCCGTGGAACTAAACTTCTTGCGTTCGATGGAATCAATTTTTTTTTTTCTTATTATTGAAAATAGACGTTAATAGCATGATATGTTATAATTTTGATTACTCTGCAATTCTTGAATTGCAATCCAGATCGCCATAAAAGTAAAAATAATTACTGTAATTAATAATATAAGAATTATTAACAAAAAATTTGAGAATTAAAGAAGACTGAGATGAACACGATTGAAATTCGTATTTTTCAACTTTGAACATGTAATTTTCGTTTGATTCTTCAACGAATCAAAGAAATCCATACATTCGATCGCTACTTTGACGCAAAGCAAACATCGCTTAGGCAACGTCCAGTCGAAAAGCACAGGCAAAAGGGGGAGACCTTTCTTTCTCAAAGAATCAAAAGTAGGCGCTACACAAAGGTGCTTTCTTTACAAAACATCCAAAGTGCTATGGAAGCACAAAGCCGATCCCTTTCATGTTATAAAACCAGCTGCTCAAAGGGCTAATTGAAGTCGAACTTGAACGGATTGAAGTGGACGCAAGGTAAAGGGTCTTGCAAGGAACCTGTAAAGCTACCATCCCTGATCTGCTGACACTTCACGATATTAAAATCGAAACACTTTCAGCCGGTTCGCTGCAAAGGGCAGGCCCGATTTCAGAAGTTTCATCAAACTGACGGGATCGATAACGAAACTTCGTCTACCGTCGTTTCAGAAATAATTATACAACGCGAAATTAAATATTATCGATCGCGGTGCTAATATCAACTATCTGCTTTCAATTTTCAATTAAACCTTTCATTTCCTGTTTTAATCGAGACGTTTTGGTTTTCGAACGACTTCCAATTCTCTCGTGATTCAATTATACCAGAAAATTGCAATTCGGAGTTCAACAATTTCATTCCCCACAGGGGTTTATCATTTTTTTTTCATCCTATGTAATGTACAAATTGCATACGAAGTTATTTTGTACGAAAAAGGGAACAGTTTACGCCAAAATTGACATTTCTTAATTTATGACTAGAAATAATTCACCAATTTTTGCATAATTTACAACGTTTCAAAATGATCAAGCATAGGACCATTATTTCTATCGAAAACTTAAACTTTCGGCAGTTACATCGTCTTAACCGCTCGGTTACGTGCAGCGAAGTTCTTTAAAACTCCATTAAAAAGATGTTAAATCCCCCACGAAACAGCGGGTTCGCCGGACCAGCGGGGAGAATACACTTTCAACATCGCACCGGGACCAAGAGTGACGATGATAACATAGTTTCTGCACGGTGTTCGTCTACGTCTATTTTCATTCCTCGACACGACGATAATCCGGCAACTTTTTCCAAGAACACTTTTAAGGTGTGCACAACCCCTTAAGGCATCCACGTTCAACGGTTATCTCTCTCGCGTTGGATGTATACGATAGCGCGTGTTTGCCCGCGAGGAAAAAAGAAAGGATAGTCGAGGAAAAAAGCGTGGAGTCCTTTTAAGAAGGATCTTAACTCTGCCCAGGCGAAAGGGTCATCGTCAGATAGTGGCACGGTTGTTCTCTGTCACCTGAAGGCTCGGTGATCGGTCCGTGGAACGGGACGGCGATAATATTATTTCGTAGCGGGATTCGTCGTTGTCAACAAAGTGGAATCTCTAGTCGACTCGCGATGCCTCGTATCTTTATCAGCGCGACGCCGTGTAACGAGACGGACTCTTGTAATTAGTCCTGTAATCGGCGTATTTCTCAGCGTCGCTGATAAGCACTGCAGGCGATTACCGGCGAGTTTTAATATTCTCGTATTTCGCTCGAGTTCCTGCCGCGTCGTGCCTCGAGATCGTTCGTTCGATCGTTTTTCTCTTTTGTAAATGAAGTTGAGACTTCAGTCTGCAATCTTAATTATCGTATCTTACGTTGAAATCCTGTGATTATGAACCTTCCGCTTGCCTTCATAACTTAACGTTTTATATTCGAGAGGATGTTTAAATATTCCCGGGATTGTTGATAAAAATAAGTATCCTAGCTTGAGACGATAGAGCTTCATTCTCAAATGGTTAAAATTATGAAAGATTGATTAAAAGTTATTAACTAGGTTCCTATAAATCACGAATAAAGAAAATTTTTCAGCAAATATTCATTAACAAAAATCAAATAATTTTTCGATCTGATTACATCGGTTCTCATTAGCACGGGCGCGCGATGTATTTAATGAAATTTCAGTAAAAACAGATCGACGCATCTGTCAGTCCGTGTAATTCCGTTCTCCCGTCAGCTGCAATCCAATTTATCATCTCTCAAACAGAAGCGAAAGGAATCCGAGAAACAGATACCCGGTATTCCTAGGCTCCCCGTTTCTCCTTCTCGTCAAAAGCCGGGGGTGTATCCTTCGTGTTTCCTTCCTTTTTTGTCCTTCCGCAAGAAAGATTAATATTTTAGCCGGTTGAGTATCAGCCACGGCAACGAGTTAAGTCTCATTTCCAATAAATCGAGCCGGTTATATGGAACGGCCCACGGCAATGCCGGCGGATACCCCGTTGAAAATATACCTTGGAAAATACGATCGGGGCAAGCTCAAGTTGAAAAACTCGAGACCGCGCCGTTGGAAGTTCTTGAACAGAAATTTCGACGTTATGTACGAACTTCAAAGGAGCACCCTCCCTCCCTCCCCCCAGTCCCTCGTTCCTTTATCCCTTCTCGTTCTACTTTCTCCCTCCATCCTCGGAAAACTAGTAGAATTTGTTGATCGAGAAAAGTTTAGGTATTATTTACCCAGTGCCGTTCAATTTAGAAATACAAATTTACAGAGACTGCGCGGTTCTGATTGAGCCTCGCCTTTGGCGAGCTGCACGAGAATTTTTCCTGAATTCCCGGCTTTTCCATGCTTACAGAAATTGTTACCGCCTGACAATCAGAGCGATACAATTTATTAACCCTTTTATTACCAAATACAGTAACAGTGTGGTCAAGATATTTCACTATAAATAATATAAAAGTTACAAGACTCGTATTGCGAATTATATTATTCAATTATTTCAATTGAATACTTCCGAAAGCAGCGAGGAACAATAAATGGAACACGACCGGTCTGCTTTTAAAATATTAAGACGGATACTCGCAATAACAGAAGATACTCGTTAAAATACCGACAAAACAATTGGCTCGTTTCTTTTTCCCTTTCCTCCTTTTGCCAGGATATTACCGCACCGCGTATAACTCATCGACTGCCAGCATTAATTACATCGTTTATCATTCTTGTTAAGTAGCAGTCGATGTGCATGCGCAACGACGAACAGAACCTTTCCTCGAGAAATCAATCAGCGCGAACACCGGAAGAAATTCATCTTCTTCGTGCCTCGTATTCGTACGCGACCCCACAGTGACCACACGGCGATACGCATACGAATTTCGCCTTTTACACTAACATTCGGCCAAATTGTTGAACTCATACCGATTCGTATTTTATTTTTAATAAAATCAAAATAACGAACGTACCACACCTCGATTATCATGAATCAACTCTGCGATCGACAATATGGGAGTAAATTTCGCTCGAGGCCATTCAATTACGTCCAATAAACTACGTGCGTGAAAAGTATAACACCTAAGAAACGTGACGCCAGCATAAAAGATTAATCCATCGAACGAGCCGCAAGAAACAGCGGACTGGACCGTGCGACGTGACAGGCAAAGCACGTTTCTCGGTCAGATTTGCTCTCAGAAATCGATTGTATTGCCAGACGAACGAGGGAACACAAGTCTGGCGCTAAAAAAAAGAAAAGAAAGCACACAAGAGAGCCATAGTTGGCGGAAGCTCACGAGAAACGTTTCGAGGTGGGTGCGGTTGCGGTGGCAGGACTTTCTGATTTCGTCCGGCTAATGGTGTGACGCGTGACCGAGGTGGTTGTGCCGGCGGCGCAAGAACACCTTCCTGCAGCTACGATTTACATACCGTTACCCGCACGGCACCCAGCACGAATAAATATGTCGGTGGCTGACTGACTTAAGCAGTCTAAACATCGGGAGAAACAGCGGCCAGATCGCAAATCCGGGATTCAGCTTTGGCCGGCTAGCGTCGAGCCGTGTTTGCCTCGCCGGGACGATCCCGTTGCCCGAAGGCTTCTAAACTTCGCGAGGCAACGGGGATTTCCGGGGTAATCATGTTGCATCGGCGAACAGTTTCTTTCGCTTCGAAGAAATCACGGATAAACTGTTAGAAACGAGAGGATTAAACGTTCCGGACGAAGATGGGTCGAACGTTTGTTATGCCATGCTCTTTTCATCGTCGAGAAAAGTATGAAGCGATACTCGTTTGATCCTTTCGATAAACGCAACTTTCGAAATTATTTTAAACGATCGATTCCGTTCACGACGAAACCCAATAAATTGGTAAGGCAAACTTCGATAACTCTCCGATCGCCTGAACTTTCTCCTCGTCACGTCTTCGTAAGCGCGTTAAGTAAATCGATGACCAGCAAGCTTAATCCCCGAAGAAACGATAGCCGTTTAACCAAATCCGACGAAAGTTCGCCCATCGATGACCCGAATTATGCAACGCTAAGTCCCTGCTAATAATCCGACCTGGGTCGAGAAGCTGCCCCCGACCAACGTTACCCCGATAAACCAACGAAACAGCTCTCCGAGCCGGTTCATCCTCCACCCAGACGAAGAGCTCGCCGATCAAACAGCAATTAGCGGTTCACTAAGCGATCGCTGTTTCACCGGACGTGCCGGCAGTTCCGCCAACTTCGCGGATATTTCATCTTAATCGTCGTTCGTCAGCCTGTGCGAACGACACTGGTCCGAAGTCATTAACACCCGGCGTGCTTTACGAGCTAATTACTCGCGTAGGTTCTATGAATTTTAACGATGCCCCTGGACTTTCGCCAATCTTAGTCCTTCTAATACAGAACTTTCATTTTTGCCAACTTCGAAACTTTGAAAATTATTAAGGATTAGACCAGTGGTAGTCAACCTGGTCCCTATCGCCTATTAATTGACTTTTTAAAAACATTGAAATGGAAATTTTATAAAGTTTTGCACCCAAAATTTTGGGTACGTTTCTAAAAGAAATCAGCCTCAATCGATACTACCAACGTTTCTCGTGCTTAAAGGGTTAACAAACGTTCGTAGCGTGGAATGAACTCGTTCGATCGACCGGATACAAAGTCCTGGTATCCAGATGAGATTTACAATCGATACCGGTGCGCCGCAGTAATGTATGCCAGGAAACCGGTTCCCCTGTTGTACGGCAGAACTCGGTGCAACCGGGTGATAATGTCGGAGCATAAACGTACCCCTAATGGCATTCAATTACCTGTACACCGTCCACTTTTCCTATGACTTACGGGCCCCGTTTCTCGATCGTTAGCGTGGATTAAGGGGTCCATACCTCGTGAGCTACGATTCGAGTTGTTTATATGGTTGTTACCGATTCGATCGTCCAGTTTCCTCGAGAACGTTCGTCGTTCTTTTTATTGAACCTGCGCGGAAACGTGATGCAATTATAATAATGTACTCAGATAAGTTCGAAAGTTACACGCTGAACGCGTGTAGTTAGGGGGTCTCTGGAAATTGTAACGATATCATTTGCAAGGTTTCAAAGTGGTATAATCGAGTCGAGAAGAAACAGTGGCACGAACGAAACGCTCGATAACAGGATTTCAGGGAGTGAATCGTCAACGTAACCGGTCGACTTCAAGGCAGCCTGCTCGTATTTTCTAAAGGAGTATCGGCTTAACACGGATAAACGGATTTCCTGCGTCAACGAGCTGCGATCGAGCTAACTCGACGCTATTCGCAACCGTTCAACGGGCCTAAACCGGTTAAGTGAAACCGGAGGATAAAGTAATGTCGTTCGAAAGAGCAGCATCCTGGAACAGGACACAGTCATCGACCAATTATCGCCGTTTCAGACGACCCTGCGACTGTTAGCCAAGGCATCATAAGTGTAAATGATCGAGCTTGCACAGATAATTGAAAGATTGTAAAACGATAATATAAATTTTTCAATTCGTATTTGATCATTTAAATCGTCGAAGAAACAGACTTTCAGAAGCTTCTCGTTCGGTTAAACGGGTACGCAGGGTATTGAAAGATGGGCGTGAAACGTTCAAAGGAAATCGCGAGACTCTGAAATAACACGACGTGGATGTTGAAAATTAACAGTTCCTCTGAAAATTAATAGCTGTCAGAACTCGTGACGCGGGCGTAAGAACGTTCGGCGAACGTTTAAGGATCTCCGTGCCGATTTCACGGAATTCCGTGCAGCTATTTCAAGATAAATGAAACAACCGAACGAGTGAAATTAGAGTGCCGACGATTTCTCGCTGAAAATTACAGCGGTTCCGCTCGATGGGAACGAAGATCACAGAGCAACCGCGGGAGGAAAAGTGTAACGATTCAAAGACATGGAAAACGATTGCGATGATGGCTGTTCGGGAAATTAACGACTAGTTGAAGTCGACTTTCGACAGAATATCAAATTTGCAACTGCAAATTTTGAACTTCAGATAAGATCCATTAAATTTGTACTCATTTTTTACCACAATTTATCGATTCCCCTCACAGAGCGAATCCTCAGAGCCGAATTTACCCGACACCCTCGATCATCGTTCAAAGTCGACGCTATCGGATCCGCGCAGCTCGAAGTATCGACTAGCAGGAAAAGCCACATCGATAACGAAACTCGAGTCGCGAAACCGAAAGTCATTTCCCCGCGTTAGGTGCATCGAACGTCGAGCAACACTTGGCAGCTCGTCGAGGAGAGTGCACTCGAGGCTCGCCTCGACGAAATCATTTCACTCAGTCACCAAGGTGCGGAGCCAATGCAAACAGCTCTTCGGGACCACGGCGAAGAACAAACAGACCGGGGCTCTCTCCGAGATCCCCGGACGAACTTGCCAACTCACTTGGTTGCTTATACGCCGCGCCACCGCCTCTCTCCTCTCTTCGACCCGGCTGATTCTTCGCGCCCGTTCCTCTTCCTGCTGCTAGCCCTGCCAATCCTTCGGGCTGATCCTTTCGCAACTCCGCAGTCAGCCACCGCCGCGCCTTGATCGATGTTTATCCATCGAAACCGACGAGTCGAAGGCTGTTTTCACACGCGTAACACCGGCACACACTCTGTTCCATCTTGTTCGTTCGTTTGCCCGTCCCTACGCAGGAGATTGGATCCACCTTTTTGCGCCGGCACCCATCGTCGCCCATCCTTCAGTCACCGGCTGTTTTTCTGCCGGCTTTTTTCACGGCTCGAGAAACATTCGATATGGGAACACGGTTTAAAGCTCGCCCTGTCTTCTCAGAGACTATTCAGTACTCGTCAGATGGACTGGTCTTGTACCGATATTCTTGGTTTACTTTTAATTACTCTCCATCTTGCGGTTAAGGATAGACCAGTTTCCAAACTTACAATTTATGCAATAATATTCTACGAGATGGCAGAGAAATATCGTATCCTTCGAGACGCAAGTTTAATGTTATTGATCTATCACTTTCAGACGTTTTCCTATCAATCCAAACGTGTCTCCTCAGTTTTATGTACTTATTCACCGCCCGGAAGATTGAATTCTGTTTTGTTAGATATCGGTACCGCGAGATGATGGATCGTTCGCTGGCAATCCGGTTTGCATTCAACTTTTTGCAAGTTTTAAATAACGTTCCTCGTAAGGAAGTATTGCAACGAACGGTTGGAAAGTTTATGAACGAAGATACTTTAAGCGCAGTTTCGATGAGATTCGGACGTCGGTTGCTGTACGTTTCCCCGTCGATAAACGAACGATTGGAATTTTTTGCTTTTATTGTTATCCGCGTGTCGAGCCGTTCAACTGTTCAGCTGCGGTCCATTCGGTTCCCGTTTTTACATTACACAGCGCAAAGAATATTGCTGTTGGAAGCTAAAAAGTTTCATTTGTTTCCATCGAAACTGCGTTTCTTTCACGCACAGTGATTGATGCAAAAAATTCTCCGCGCAGTTAATTAACTCCTCGCTGGCAAACATATTTTTCTACGCGTTGATGGCAGGCTGGATCGTTCACGTCGTTTTACTTGTTTTGGATTTCCAACAGTATCTAGAATTTTACGAACTTTCCACTGCGGTACACAATCGTTCATCTCATGAATGTTTAACGCTTTGTAATCAGAGTTCTTATGTAGGAATCGTTAAGCTTCAAATTTAATAAGACGAAGCTCCAAATTTCTAAACGAACCGTCATACCCCACATTTTTCTAAATAAACTGTGTATTATTAATAATATCCAGCCAATGATAACGCAAAAACGCTATCCATCGAGCCGGATGATTTCTCGTTCCCTCAGTACGAATCGTCTTAAGCATTTTCGTCGAGAGGCTTCCACGCCGCGTACACTCGCTATTATTTCAAGCGTCTTCAAGCCTCGAAAGCGCATCGCGAGTGCTGATGCACACGCAACAATAGCGGCGAGTTCTCTCGAAACAGTTCTCTTGAACTCGCGCAGGTAGAAACGCTTCGGCATTAAGTCAGCCTCTCCTGTACACTCTGTCCCTCTTTTTCTGTCGCGAGGATCTCAAGAAAGACGGACGGGTTTGTAACAGGAAAGAAGAAGCTGGTATTTAGAGAAGCGAATGGAAGGTCGGGTCACAACGGGTACGAGGATTAAAGCAAACAACGGAGTATCTCGAGTTCGAAGACGGCTTCACTCATCATCATTAACACCACATAATACGTTCGCGAAACAACCATGTCGCCCTTTTTTTTTCCCCCTCCCTCTTCTTCTTCTTTCATTCTCTCGGTTCGCTTGCGTACCGTTGTTGCTTCTTTTTTTTTTTCGTCCGCTTTTCTCTTACTCTTCGGGGTCCCTTTTCGTGAGGGAACTCGCGTCGAGCCGCAGAAACAATGTGTACCTTCGCTCTTGACACGATTCTGAACAAGAAGAATCCACATTGTGGATCGCTTTCTGAATGACCATCCTCATCTTTCTTTCTCTGCTGCTCCCCTTCTTTCGAGTGTATTAAATTGTAATTGAATAGAGAATCTATTTTGCAAAATTATTCCTGGTTTAAAATAGCAACGAACGACTGACAGTTGGATGTTGGCAAACGAGTCAAAATGACTTGTTCTACATTTCTTATTTTATGTTAAAACATTTCTATTTTATTTATTTTCATTGTATAAGAAAGTACAGATTGGTTCTAGTGTTAAAATTAGATCGAGATTCACTTTTTTAGAAAACTTAACGGTACTTTATCTTTTTCTTCAACTAATTAGGTAAATATAGAATAAATAAGAAAAATAAATCGACAAGAGTATAATAAGATAAAGGCCTTCCGCTAAGGATAGCGATGTTGAAATTACTGGAAATAGAACACGTTTCGTATCCGTTCGATTAGTTAATAAAAGAAGGAGGAGGAAAAAGTAATGTTATGTTTGCCAAGCAAGGAATTTCGCGAATAAAATGTTGCATGTCGGCTTCGCGGAGGCAATATCGAATTCGTTTTCTGTAGCTACTCGCAATAAATCGAGACAGCAACAGCAGAAGAACGTTTCAAAACGATTTTTCTTATCCATGACCCATTTCTCTTTCTCTGCTTCTCTTTTTCTTTCCCTGTTTTTCCCTCTTGTTGGCCGAGACTGCAATCCTCGCACACTTTTGCTCGGCAAATAGAAATCAGGCGACGCGAAAGGACCGCGCACAAACGCATCCTGATAAGCAACATTTTTTTTCTCCTCCTTCTTCTTCTCCTTTTCCTTTTTGCTAACAGATCGCGAGAATTCGCGAAGATTTCGAACGAACTTCTAGCTCGTTCTTTTCTTTTCTTTCCAATTTAATTTAGAGGCGAACAGACGGAAAATAAGATTGAAAATTTTGCAATTCTTCCGAAAAATTTTGTTAAACCAGCAAACTTTGATGAATACTTATTTTCACATCAAAATAAACGAAGGATCAAAACTGCTGATAGTAATTTAATGAAATTAATTAGATAATAATTTCAGTAATGATAGAAATAAACGTATAACAATAATAGATTAAAACTAACGTCGAATAAAATCGAAACTTTTGCAAAATTAACATTTTTTCGGTTCCAAAATATCCTATTGTATACAAAGTTAACTAACAAAATTGAAGAATAGATTTTTAAACAATTCCGAACTCGATACGATAAATTTAATTCCTTTTTGTTAACTGGAACAGTGAACGGACGAGTTCGAAATGAAAAATTGAAAATTGTAAAAAAAAAAAAAGAATGAAAGGAGGAGGAATACAAAAGATAAACGATAATTCACTTTTCCGTTTCCAGAACGTAACGAGGCCTCATCAAGCTTCCGTTTCCGATTGAACAGATCGTTCGTCCATTTGTTATAGCAATTTTTAATTGATTCGAAATCCAATAATCGTCGTCAGCGGACAGCTTTGAGCTCCGGCTCGCAAAGTGGACTTACCTTGCGAAAGAATGAAAACCCTGAAATTAGTTTGATTAATGAATTTCGCGAACTCCGTCTCAATTCAAACGCGGAAAGAAAAACGTGCAATTATTTTCAATTATATTTAATTAACGAGGACCGTCATAAAGTAACGCCAGCCTCGGTTTCCTATCTTTGATTTCTATGAATCTGTTCGTTAAAAATTTTAAACAAAATTTCAAACTTAATTTGCCATTTTTAAAATCTTCACAATTTTATTTAGATATTATAGATATTATTCAGTCCAATCTGAATTTTTTGAGCTATTTTAAAAACTGAAGAATGGCCAACAAAAAACTGTTACAAATTCTTATTGAAAACAACCTTATTTCGTCTGAGGTTTGGTGATTGTCGACAGTTCAATCACACGATTTCAGGGGATGATCCGGAGATGCGGTTTCTCCGAAAATAATCGTCGAACGTTCTGCTCGGACACCGCCGTTAATTTCGACCGGTTACCACGAAGCTAACATTTCGGCTACCTTTCTTTTTTCGAAGCCGGTTTGTGGTAGCATCGACATAATTTTCATGCGGTTTCGTGTTAATCTTCGTGGTGGGTCCTTTTCCGGTGCAATTTGAAGTAGCCGATTCAATTTTAACTGTTTCGTGACCGTTCCAACCTTGGGGAACGATCATCGTTCGATCCCAAAGAAACGAAAATTTGAAACAGCTAGCGAAATCGAAATTGTACAAAATATTTTCATTCAAGAGTGTAAAATTTCATTTTATGAGTAAAATTATTATAAGTTTTATATAAATGAGGTTTTTTTTGTCATACTCTAAGCTTTAGATTGATGTATCATAAGTGCTATTTTGTACAATTTTTATGTCATCAAGAGTACCATTTGCAACATGATAAAATGATAATAAAAGTGATATTGAAAGAAGTAATTTATTACCCTGATGACATACAAGACAGCAAAACCCGTCCAAGTTGGTGGAGTTAATAACTCAGAACCGTCCGATAAAAAACCGACCCCTATAGGTAATTACGGGTTCAACCCTTCGAAGCTCATCTCCCAGCGAGAATTAGCGCAGAAGTCACCACCCCCGCCCGGGTTTTCTTCGACGTTCTCGAAACCGTTTCCCCGAACGCGTTCTATCGCCGAGTACGGGGCCAACACGTTTCTTGACAGAAAGTTAATAAAGTTTTCCAACACGCATAAATCAACGAACCTTCTTTAACCTCCCGCGACCCGCGCTCGCCCGAGTACGTAGACGCCGGACCCATAAAAGCAACAAACTTTAATGCGTTTCAATAAATTCCACGCTACAGCTCGTTCTACCACCCTCCTCCCCTCGTGCCAGCCGTACACCCTTCTCTTCTTTTCGTGTCCTTCCTTCGATTTCACACGAGGATACTTTTTCCACCGCTTTCCCCGTCTCGACAGCACGCCTTTTCCAAGCACGGAGAAAGTTCCAGCCACTTCTCGCCACGCTACGAAAAAGTTCTGCTGTAACCACGGGGATGGAATATAAATGGGACCGTGAGGGTGGCACTGCAACGAGGGGGTTAACGTTTTCGAGGAAATTTAGTTCACGTTTTCTAACTTGATTTGCTTCTCTCGACTGTGACAAAGGATGCTTCAGAGTTTTTTTTTTTTTCGAACGATTAGACGATGGCTTCATTTATCGATGGGGTTAAGAAAATTTGTTGATGAAATTGAATCTAAACGTTTATCGAAGGAAGGATTAAAGTTTTGATGAAATACAGCTTACGTTACAGGAAACAGAATGTAATCCAATTTATTACGGACACCTGAGTTTCTTTTTAAAAAAATTCCATTTTTCGAAGAAATTCCGGTTCTAAATTCTATCACCGAATTTTGGATCCTAAAAGCTTTCCATTTATATTGGAACGCCGCGCCGCATGTGCGCAAGGCAGTTCTTTTCAATCTCTAAAAGCTGAAGCTATTTTTTTCTTTTGTTTTTAATGAAAATTCCCTACGTTATACAGTTTAGAATATCGAATATATTTCGAGTTTTTCGACGCGAAACTTTAATTAAAATACTTCGATATTTCAGCGAGAATCGTACGATCGGATTGAAAGGAATCGAAAGAGGAACGTATAGAAGATTTACGTGTATTTTTTGGAAAAATTTAAATTTTCATTTTTGATACGTGCTTCTTAGACCTTTTGGGACTTCCTCTCGAGTATTTCTTGTTCAACGCAAACTTGAACAAAATGAAAGTCACACACGGTGAGACTCGTTATCCTCCATCGTCTTTTATTCGGACAGGACACTCTTAGGAAGGTTATCTTTCTTCGGTAACACCGACAATGATAAAAGAGATCCCACGTTGGCCCCTGTTGATCCTAATTTCTGCACTTGCCTCCCACGGGAGCCGGCCACTAAGAGACAGTCGCATTTGTGGCCTGTTCGCTCGAAGAATTGTTGGACCAAAATTCACTGAATTCACCTTTATAACTATTTTCATCCGGAGAATAAACGGATTTAAAAGTGGGCTACATTTTCAACGGGAGGGTATTAAATTCTTTTTTTCCCCCCGCAAAAAGCATCGGACGCAAAATCGATCTTTCAGTTTCTACCGAATTTTTATTAAAATTGTTTCGTTAAAATACCGCCGGACTTTATCTTTGTTATAAATTGAAATACGTATTTGGAAAACCGATGTCATGAATTTATATTTCAATATTTAAACCACCGTTTCATTGCCTTGTTTCGTTCTTCGTTCAATTTGGAACGCTATTAGTCATTTCCATTATAAACAAATGTCAAATTACTGGAAAAAAGCTGTGCCATTACTGTTTTTAAAATACCACAATTTCTGATATTTAGATAAAGTCTGAATTGAAATATTTCTATACTATAAAAACAAAGATTATTGGTTCAAAGATTAAATACTTCAATTAAACATTATTATGTGTAAATTTTGGCAAACAATTTTATAGAAAAAAGGATAATAAGGATAAAGATCAAATAGCGTATACAAGATCGATCAGATGAATTTCAAAAAACGGATTAATAAATCGTTTGGGGGTAGCGTCGAATAAAAATTCATCAATCGTCGAAGGGGTTCGATCTGCGTCCAAGACAAACGACTTCATACCAACGACGGGGGTAGTTACCTCCTATTTCACCCTCGGTTGGTTAATACCGAGAACTATTACCAGCGATTAAGCTATCGATTATGCGTCGGACGGAGGCGCTTTTACGCGAGCGAGAAGAAAAAAAAGGAAAGGATAGCCGGGAAATTAATTATGCCCCGAATGAAATTAGACGGGATAACAATTTATCGGGGAAATCGAGTTTCCGTATTATCGCGGCGAAGAAAAGCCCGGACACGGAGATTGTTCGCGGGAAAGCTTTTGTAATCGTGTTACGAGGTATTCTTACACCACTTTCGGTTCGCAGCAACGTTTAGTGCTTTTAGAGTGTACGCCGTTGTTCGGATTTTAGATCCGCGCGACAAATTTGAAAACGACCAAAATGTTTTAATGCGTCGTGTACACGAAATTCCTCAGCTTTGTTTCAGATATCGTTTAAATGAAATAATTTCAAGGAATTAAAAGTTCGGCTAATTATATCATAGAGATAATTAAATGTATTAAACGTTTGTCAGTTATAAATATTTTTAATGTGTCTCAAATTTATTTCATCTTAATAGAGGAAAAGAGAATCACAGGTTACTTGAATAAAAAAAAGAGATCGAGATACGCTGCTTTGTACGCTGTTTCGTCGAACACGATTCTGATTCAATAAAAGTCGAATCGTTCGTCTATAGCAAAGACAGTTATCCCGTTCTCTTTTTTTTTTTTTACTGTCCTCTCTCTGAAACGAAACGTTGTACGTTCGATTCGAAGAAATTGAAAAACTGATCGGAAGCTCGTTAATAGAGCACCGTTTCGGAAGAGAATTATTTCGCACTCGTGCACCGCTTCTATTAACCCAGAATCAGGTCACGGAAAACTGGGTTAGAAGTACTATTTCGCGAACACAGACGAGAAACGGTTTTGAACAATGGGACGGGGTAGTTTTCGAATCGATAATTGGCTCATGGTGAACGCTGTAACGATACCGCTCTGTTAAATTTCTTCCTTCCTTTTTGTCCCTCAATTTCCTTCCTGTTGTTCCCTTCCTCCTTTCTTTTTTTTTTTTTATTTTCAACTCGAAAATTTTCACGAATCGATCACCAATGCAAACTAGAGGGAATAACAACGAAGGTGTTTTGCATTTCAGGTCGTGCTCGCGTTTGAAAAAATTGATTTACGTCTCCCTGTAGTTTTGCCGTTTCTTCGTTGATCAAATTGCACCGTCCTTTTTTCTTTTATTATATGAAAAAAGGATAGAACAATAGCCATGGATTTTTCCCATTTATTGAATGAAAATATGAAAACCGTAAGTTCTTACAATTTTTAACGTTTGAATAGATTTTAATATGCAGACTTTCGAATAAGAATTTTTCACAAAATTTCATCGAGCATTCCTTCGATTAATTACCAACAAATACCATTTCTAGTACGTTTCACGGATGCCTGTTCGATCTCGCTTCGAGGCACGTGAAAAATGTCGTCGAAACAATGATGATGGGGGGAAAAAATGGGGGAGGAATAAAATTCCCTTCGAGATAAAATTCCTTGAAAAGCGCGTGAGAATCCGGCAGGTGGATATTAAACGAGCGAACGAAGTTAAAGAGCGTAATTAGCGACGAGTGTCGTCGATAGAATTCGATCTACGATTGCGGATCGATTCGAATCTGTTGGACTGGGCCCCCGTGTATCTTGAAGAGTGTCGAATCGGGCGCCAAATGGATCTGACGTTAATTAAAAGTGGCCTGGAAGGAAGACCTCGTCGAAGAAATACCTCCTTCTGATAATGGATCGAACGTTTTTCCACAGGAATAATCTCTAACGTGTCTTTTTGCTCGTTAAAGCTAACCTACTTTCCTTCCCCGTCTTCTTTTTATCTCTTTAACTTTCACGAATCCTTCGTTAGGATAAGGAACGAAAGGTGGCTTTCCAAGGATTCTGATGGATTTACAAATAGAAAAATCTACAAACTGACTTTCTTATCGCGACTTTCGTCGGACAGTTTTGAACAAAAATACGCAACAATCGATAGAAGGAACGATAAACAAAAATTGATTGATTAACTTTGCTCAGCAACAGAAACTGACCAATCAAATAGAAATTAAATATCGACGAAGATAAATATTGATATCTGTTGGTTATTCTTGCGATGTTTAATCAAAAATATAAACGAAAATTTTTCAGGTATTCGAGAGAGATACAACCATGCCTCGATATACTATGGCTATACTATTGGCACTGCTAATAAAGACAATTTAAACGTTTACTTTGAAAATGTTATTATATAAAGATAAAAATATAAAAATAATATATATTACATTTTGACAATTATTTTCAAGTATCGTAACAAAATGATAAAATGATAAAAGAACCCCTAATTACGAGCATAAAAACGAACAAACTCGTTCGATCGATCATGCTTCCGGGAGATTCTACTTCTCGGTCGATCGTACTTCCGGAATTAATTTCCACCGCCGATCGCCAATTTCCCGGTCCCGGTTCTCCCTTCTTTGGAAACAATAACGCTGAAAAATATTTGAATCGGCCGGAGGATCGTTAAAAGCTCCCTCCCCCCAACTAATTTCATTCGCTCGAATGGAGTCGCAGGACTAACAAGGAGCAAGGAATCGGCCAAGGTGCGAGCATACAACGAACCGTAAGACTTTACGGAGCGTGAACAAGCACGGGGGAAACGTGGCAATTGTTCCCATAAATACCCCGTTAAACGGCCAGCCATTGGTTGTTACGAGTTCCGAGCCGGTGCTCCAAAGATTTCGCGCCTGGACACTCGAAACTGCGACCGGAAATTCCAAAATTTGCATACACTTTATGCGACTCGGTCCAGAACATCGAGGAAAATTGTGTATAAAATTTAAATAATATAATTTATTTAAGTGCTCCTTACGAGTTTCGCCGGACTTAATTTAACCGTAAAGATCAGCCGGAAATTTTCATGGGAAATTATGAAGAACAAAATGTTAATTCGTAGAGAATTTCGAGAAACTATGGCACATTTTCCTAAAGTTTCCAATTTCCAAAAGTTACACCTTTATAGAAATCTAGAATAAAATAAAAAATTTTGTAATATTTTGTCTGTAGTTATCAAATAACTTGTAACAGCTTGTAACATATTACACGGCATCATACTAAAATTACAGTTTAGTTAAGACATTGAAAAATGTTTATTACAAATGCATATGTTTCGTGAGATTATTTTAATACGAAAATTAATGAACATTAAAACACAAACAAACTAACGACCATCGTTAATTTCATATGTAAAGGAACGAAACACGCGAGCATCCCCTGAGAATCACATAAAATATATTGCATTGCAGTGTTGCGCACGAAAATTATAATTAACACCATTATCCCACCACGTAGGATAAACTAGTATTTTGTAATTTAGTATTTTGTGTACTCATATTTCGCGTTTGCTTGTGTGTTAACGCTGAGCACGATGTACTGAAACAGGAGCAAGTAGTACGAATCAGCCATATGGCAGACTTCGTTCTCGAAAGCAGGAGCAAGTAGTATAAGTCAACCATATGTCAGAATTCGTTCTCTCCCCTATATATTTATTACTTTTTTTCATTCGTACTATTACAATTTTATTGTTAATGGCAAAAATGATCAAAAGTTAAAAAATATACCCTTTTTTTAGGGGTATCGGAGAGAAATTTGGATCCTAAAAGAGACAGAATTATTGTATTGGTCACGAAGAAAGGAGAAGCAAATGCATCAAAATCTTCGCCAATTATTCATCAGTCGTTTACGGGCTATTTTTACGGGCTCTGTTAAATATTTTCCAGTGCGGTATTCTGTATTGTTTACGAAGTTCGTAACCCTTGGAAAAGGGATTCCCAACGGCCTCGTTTCGCGAGTACCACATCGATCGCTTGTTAATAGCAGCATATTCGTTATTCATCGAAAGTATCGGTGGATACCTGTTAACGAGCGAGCTAATAATGCATCGAAACTACCTTTCATGGAACGAATAACAAATGCATCTCGATACACCGTTCCGAAAAATGTATTTCGTACACTATTCTCGACGAAACATCGGGTTATTTTTTTCCTTTAATAAAGGCCGATCGAAAGCCGATCTCTAGTGCAAACATAGAAAGTAGAGATAAATTAACGCGGAATAAAGGATATCTTGGAGATAATTGAAACGGTGTTAACCCGGGTGCTCATGGTCGTTAAGGGGTTGAAACCATCGGACAAACAGACAAACGGAATATTTATGTTGCTCGAGACACGTTTTAAGCTGTTCGTCACATTGTTACCCTACGCTTATACAACTCGCTGGAAACGTTCCGCTTTGCATAAACGCGGCAGCTTAAAGTGCATCCCGACGCCGCGAATTCACCGTCGCGTCTGGAAGATCGAAATCGCGATGCTGCACGTTCATCACGATGCACTACACGCATATAATGTTACAACTCAAGTGTCTCGGGTGTAACATTCCGACAGGGATGCAAATTACCGCTGGCTGCGGCGTTAAGGCATCATGTAACAACATACGGAGGATTATTTAGGATGTAACGCGACGCGATTAATGAACATATTTCTCCGCGGGATGATATACGGCTAATAAAATATGAATCAAGCATGATTTCGTAATTAGCACGTTTATAAATAAATTTGTACAGTTAGCGAAGATTATCTAGCAAAATTAACTGTGAAAGTGTAATAGACAAATTTAATTGGATTCAATTAAAAGTACTCGGAGCATCGACGAGTCAAAGCGTTCTCCTTCAAATATATCGATGTTCGATTGGTAAAATAGCAAGATTAGTCGACAAAATGGTAGTTCCAAGTGGCACAAACGAGCTGACTTCGAAGTTACTCAAAGAATTCCTTTCTCTGGAAACATTCTGATTAATCGGGCACCGATGATAGAAATTCTACACCAGAATTCGCTCTCCGCTTCCACTAAAACAAATGTTTCGATCGTGAAATCTCCGAACTCCCGTCGTGCATGAATAGAGACGAATTCAGCCTAATGGGATCTTTGAGGAGGCAGCCCGAGCATTTAATTAAAATCCTCTCGAACCGAGAGCACTCGAAATCGAGTGACGAGTGGCTTTCGAGGAGTTCGCCGATGTAGAATCAAAATAGCTTTGGAGAACGAATCGAGACAAACGGCGTTTCTTCGTGATGTACTGCTTAGGACCACAGCGTTTGTTTAATTCCTTAAATATAATAATTTGTGTATTTTCCAAAAAAGAAAATTTCTACACTAAATATTAGACAGCTTTGTTCTTTAAATTATTTTAAGATGTTAGTAGCTAAATTAATTTTCTTATCACAGTTTTCAGAGTATTATTTAATTTTCTTCAAATTAGATGACAAACTACACGTTTCTTACAAATCTTGCAAATCAGATAATCTGTCATCAAGGAAAAACCTTCCATCGTTCAAAGAGAAAATTCATTAGCAAATGGACAACGAAGGGAAACAGAATTCAACAGGAATCTGACAAGCTTAGTCAAAAGCTGGTATCAGCAGTCAAAGAGAAAATCAAGATAACTTCTTCAACAAGTACTTAAATAATATTAATTTTGAACACGTTGAATGCCCAATTTACCTTTTCAACTTATTTTAAAATTTCGCCAAAATATGCCACGTGCAAAAATTTGGAAAAACACGGAGAGCTTTTTACAAGATTTGACACCGACGATTGCACCTGTAATCACCCGTCAAAGAAAGAGCAGAGGAATCAATCTATCGTTTCTCTCCTTTTTTGTTCGTCTCACTCGAACAGCGTATGTCGAAGGAAAATTGAGCGAAGAAGAATAGGAAAGAAGCTACCGGTCTCAGCAAAATGGCTTGACTCTCTGTAGCTGAGGAAATTACGAATATCCATCTTCTTCCGGACGTCCCGGAGAACCAGCTGCCCTATCTTCGGCTGGGTCAGTTCAAGAAAGATGGCATTAGCCGAAAACGTGGCTAACCATCAATCTCGAGTCGTAAAATATCTATAAAAAGGATTTCATGGATCCTTCTACATGTGTGTACGAATAAACGTCTGACGACATTGATCGAATTTTGAAAATTTTGAAAATATAACAGAACAGAACAGAAATAAATAACAGAAACGTGTGTGGAAATCCAGTGCCAAGAATTTCTCGATACAAAGTAGAGAAAAATAGCGTAACGACGTCTCGTCTTGAAAAATCGTTTCAGGAGCCACCATAATGGCGGTCGGAGTCCAAAGGGTTAAAAATCCCTCACGACCAGCGTGCTCTGTTCGGTCAATTTTTCAACTGGGAAGCATCTCGTACACGGACTGTCCGCTCGACGGTCATCGGTCATGCTCTCCTCGTGGGATGCGTTTAAGTGTACACGCAAACGCACGTGCGTTCGAGCCACCACGAGGGTTAACCTCGTGGCGCATTGTCTTACCTTCTCGCTGACCCTCGCGGGGTCATAGATCACGAGCTTCCTGGAGTAGTCCGCGATATAAATCATCGGGCCCGCTGTTCTGCCTTAGCAAATTTATCGTCCGCGTCCGAGGCACTTAATTTATCAGCGGATGACCGTACGCAGCCCTCGCCCCCGAAGGAATACCTTCGGTTTCGTCCGTGTGTTCCTGATCTGGTACACGGTACCTGGAATGTCCTCGACCAGCCACCCCTGAAGAGGAAGCTCTCGAATCGTGCTTCCGATTTTTCGTCTAAACATCGATGCACGCTGATATATGGTGATGTCTCTCCGTGGAAGTTCCTGTTCGAGAAGGTCCCTGAGTGATGCGTATATGGGCTGGATGGTCGTGGGTGAATATGGTACACGTTGGCGAGCATCTTGATATATTTCTTAATGTAATGATAGATGGTCTTGATCGCTCGCGATGATCATTCTTGGTACGATGATACGATAGAAATGATAATTCTTTGCATTCTGCTGTTGTTGACGTCTATGGGATTGTTAGTAACTTCATTTTGCTTTATTACGTTGAAGAAGGTTGATGGAAATAGTGTCGAGTCAACCACGAATTCCTGAGGTAATATAATTAATTATATTAAATGAACTTCAGTTTTCTAATTAACTTCTAAACACCATCAATCACCACCAATTTTTTAATCTTTCGTGTTAAAGGCCGTTGTGAATGAATTCGTCATAAGAACAACCAGGTCCATTATGGATCTTCGACAATATCCCATATCAGTTTCTGTTCACGGTAGAGTAGTTAAGCTGTAGCTGTTGTCTATTGTTATGGTAGATCGCGTTGTACATTACACGATCCAACTGGACAAGTGACCAGTAGAAAGTACTGACTCAGAATAAGCTGCTATGAATATAGCGTGATAAGCCATGGACACGACCATACCTGATTTATCATGGATCCGGTGCTTATGGATCGCATGGCCATCATATCCTTCGCTATTATCGCAAAGGACTTACCATGGCAAATGAATTATCCGTTCGTGCACCGCTATCTACCACTTCAAACTCTGCAAAAGGTAGATGCTTCAAAAAATATGTTGAAATTCATGTACTTCGATTAAAGTCTTAATTGTTTTAATCTTAAAAATGAACAATTGCACAGCGAAGGCAATTCCAAGGCATGGATCATGATTGAGAGTTAACTATTCTGAAGTAAACCAAGGTGAGACGATGAACTCCACGAAACGTATGTTAATACTCTCCATTTAAGTATCCATAGGAAAGAAAATGATAGTAAAGGAGCCGACTAACGGGTGTACAGGGAAGATAATCGGCTCCTAACCCTTAGGAGCCGGCTCTTTGGTCCCCTTAATCCCCGCATCAATTTGCCAACAATCTCGATCCGGCAGTCCCTCTCGAATCGAGATTAAAACGGAATCCCTGGTAAATCAGAGACCGAGACGGGGTTGCAGAGACTTGGTTGTGCCGAACGACAAACTGTTGCCCGGCTCGAAATCATGTTTCGTGTGTACGGGGTGGGAGGGCTACCTTCCTGGCGATCTCGTCTGAACGAAATCGTTTGTTCGATTATTCCAGTTGGATACGCGACCGATACGTGTGCTGGATATCTACGAGAGAGCGGGCAACGTGAACGGAGAAACGTGAAATTGCTGGATCGCTGGAGCACGACTGTCGACCGTTTTCATCGGGGCTATTGTGCTAGAAGCAATTGGAAGAGAAATGGCAATAGAAAGAAAAGGAACGAAAATGAGCATGGCGCGGCAATTAAGAGGATCATAGGGTGGCGGTATAGCTGCGATTGATTTTCAGGAAATAATGACCGAGCTGAGAAATTAATATACCTTCGACGATGAGAAACGACCGGATTTCTTTCCTTTTATCCCCTTCGCTCGTGCCAAGTGCCATGATTATGCTTCATGCACGTCGAGCGTGGAAAGTACAGTTTTTGGTCAATTTTGATACCAGCTAAAAGTTCTTTTACAATAATTACATGTATCATTTTTTACAGAATCGAACACGAATAATTGTACAGCTTTAAGAAAGTATAATTGTTTGAATTAATGTAATATAGAAACATTGTAAACGAGAAAGCAAACTTTTGTAACTTCTTTCTATATTCTTCGATGTCTACCAAGTTAAAATTGTGAAAGGTATACTTCTTGTTTAGGGTAGAAAGAGCTAGGTCTTTGAAAGACTACTCTGCCTTTATTAAAAACTTCAATCTTGCTTCACTTAATCAACTTAACCATTTGTTAGCATACACACTTTACAAAAGTACCGGAAAAATATCCTTTGTAACAAGAAGAGAACTTCGCGCAGAGAAATTGTTTCGTTATTTACGACATCGTTCACTTAGAAAAGCAATTTGAAAAAAGAAGTACGAAAGTGCAAACCTCTTACCCCGGCTATCCATTCAGAATATTTTCCAAATATTTACAAATACGAATGTCAATATCCAAGAGCTCGAACTGCAGTTTGCACTCAATATGCCATTTTCAACTCCTGTATCCGTTCCCGATCCTCGAAGTAGAATTTTTTCCATCCACGGTTACAAAATAAATCGAAATAGTCCGCGGAATCGTTTGGTCGGCCAGCAGAACACGGTACTACGTTTAAGTAAAGAAACAGGGGGGGAGGGGGGCTGATTCTTAAAGTAAACTCGCAACTTTGGGGGCTAGTTCGACGAGAAAGGAAATTGTTTGATCCCTCACGGTCGATTTCCACTTTCCTGCGGGCTTCGGCCATCCTCGAGGGGACAAGAGTGCTTAAAAACCCCTCCCCTTCCGTTCACGAGCCCGAAAACTAAATCTTCAACACCCGTTTCCGTCTACGGAAACGTCTACGCAGCTCTCAGCCCCGAGCAAAGTTTTTAAGACCCTTCTGGCCTTTAACGAAACATCCGGCATACTATTATTTTTATAGTTCCTTGTTAATTGAAATAAAATGAATGTTTATTCAATTTTCACTACAATCTTTGTATAAGAATTGATGAAAGGTATAGGTTGGAAAAATATATTCGATATCAAGGAAAATGCTAAACGATCATTTCAATTAATTATAAAAATAAAGGCTAAGTGTGAATGTTTGTATAACGTTTCGAAATTAGGTAGACGAAACGATAAAGGGATTATTTTAATTATCAGAACGGTGTTGATTACCTGAACATTTAAATATATTCGGGTTCTTTGTAGATCTGTTGTACAAATAAAATGCATGAGAGAATACACAAAAACGGAATGAACGGTTAACGAACGGGAAATTAAAGCGACGCAGCGTGCAATTCCAATCACCACGTCATTATTTTTGCACGATGCCCGTTACCTATACGTACAATTTACAAGCTAACGAGAACGACACCGGCCGATTGATTTATCGACGAGAAAATTAATATCCTTCAGACGGGGAACCGGTTCTCACCTGGGCGTCGCTTTGTTGACTCGGACCGCACCCTACAAATGTTGGGTTGCTGGTTAAAACAATATTGCCGGGAACACCCTCTTTTCAATCACCCTTAACTCACGCTGAAAACATTAACCAATACTCGCCGTTTGACCATGAGCTTTTATACTAATTAATCGTGTCAACCACCCGTTTGTTTTTCATTAGCGCTCGAACGTCCTTCGCGGTTCGGACATTTGATAACGATTTCAATCGAGTTCAACCATTTCGTAAACAACTGATTCATACGGATTCTATTTTTGCGCCTAACAGTAAATTCTTTTTTTCCAAAAATAAAAATATTAAGTATTGGAATTTTATTTCAAACTTTATACTGATTATGATTTTGCTACAATTATGGAAATTATGAATCGAAGTAAAAATGAAATTTATGAATTTACTGACGATTCTAAAATTCAAGCATAGGTCGCTTGCTTTTCCCCGAAAAGGAAGTTCGAGTCCTCGATGAACAAACAACCACACATAAATTCCTATCACAGTGGACTATCAATCTCAACGCGCACCGTCGAAATACCGTCAATGCCGAAGATAAATGATAAATATTTGGAAGGTAGTTTCCGAAGATTCATAGGTTCAATTCTCTCACGATGGATTTGAAAACTATCAAGACCATAATGGTATGCAAATTCCGTATTACGATGCGAGGCTGGTTATATCGACGGCGAAACGAAATTGATCCGTTTTAAAACGTATGCATTCGGCTCTGTGCAAAACTCATCAATTCCCCGCAAAGATGAAATCGAAAAACTCCAGAATACCTGGAACACTTTCCCCTCGCCCCTTTGATGCCGATCGATATGCATGCAAATGTTTCGATCCGGTTGCACCTATGCGAAAAATAATTCGACAAACATTTTCCCAATTTCTTTCGCGAAGCTAAGTGTTTTCAACGTATCACCCGTTATTCTCCAAATTTCATGTTTCAATTCGAACACGATCGATCGACGGGCCAGGAATAAATTGACTGGAACGACTTGACCAAGATTTAAATAACCAGCGTAAAAACCATTCTCTTCTGGCGACTTCGACGAATGGGAATCAGGTCACGTTAATTTCTCGGGGTCACGATAAATCGACGTCGATCCACTCGAATCGACGTCGAGCCGTCGAAACGACGTCCCTTGCGCTCCCGTCGCGGTACATCCATCTTCATAAATATCGTCCAAGTGCTCGTGAAGACGCGCGACGGATATACGCGAGTGGATTCCGTGGGACGAGCCGCGCGATGCGTCATTCCGCCGTAATGGTTTAAAAGCTCTCGAACGGCGCGGGTCGAGGGTGTCTGAAGGGGTATCCCATCGAGGAGAACAGGGGTGGTAGCCCCGGGTTCAAGGATAAGTGCCGTATTGGCATTTGACTGCCGGCTAGGGGCACGTCTGGGAAATGTACAGCGCCGGTTCCCGAGGAATGGGAAATGGCTTGGCTGGGATGCTGATGGTATGGGATGCCTTCGTACGGGGGATGCTTGTCTGAGCCCATCCGCGCCAACCGACCGGGCAGACCTTCGTGTGTCTCGATCGGAAAGGGCAGCAGACGTTCGATTCGATCCAACTGAATTCCTTTCCATCGAATTCCGGGCTTACGACGTGTCTCGCAGACGGCTAACCATCTGACGCGTCTTTAAAAAACTTTTCCCGAGAGTTCACGTGCCCGAAGTGCATCGTTTTTCCGCTCATTATCGACGATAGAATCTTCCCGTTAGCTGATACTTCCTAATCGATTGCATCGAGTATACGAAAGTTTTTGGAATTTTTATCTAATATTCTTTTTAACCCTTTGATGCGAATAAGTAATTTAGTCTCAAATTTGATTAATTTTCTGAATGAATTCGGTATCGCAAATAATCTTCGCAATCGCTGTTACGTGAAACTCGATTCCTGATCAACTGTAGCTGCGATTGTAGCAACGTTACGGATTCAGTTTAAATAGTAATTAACAGATCAAATTATGCTAATAATTTGAAACGATATACCAGAGGTTTGAAGATTAGTGTAACACGGATCTCATAATCATGCCAGTAATTACTACCGTGCTTTCGAACTGTGTAATAAACGATAATAGAAATTTGTAACACTTATTTGGAAGTACCAATAATTTAATTTAGAAATTAAATATATTCTGTCCAATGTAATTATGGCGAACTTCCAGCGAAATCTGTGAAATAAAGCCACCGATCGTTCAAATTGTTCCGAATCAGCTCGATAACGTCGATTTACTCTCCGTTCTTTGATATAAATCAATCTAATTTTCTTCGTTTCGCCGGAAGCTCTCCGGGCGTCCCGTAAATCTCATCGACACCTTTGATTTCGCCGTCTAACAGGAAAAGCCGATTCTTCCTGGCAACTTCTTAATCAACCACCATAGCCGGGCCAACGATGTTGTGATAGCCGTTAAATCGATTATCTCCCCGGGTCGGGGAGCATTCTTCTTCTAACTCGCGTTCACGTCACTCCGTCGTGACGTTAATGACGTTAAAACGGACTCCCTGATCGATGGATCGGATCGTTAAGCCTTCGATTCGGCGGCATGTTGGCCAGCCTAATTAAAGAATAACGATGCTGGTAGCCGGAGACCCGGGCCTGGTTCCTTCTTCAAATACGACCAGCTCGAAATGATGCATCAGCAGTTCTCTTCCTTTCTTTTTTTTTTCTCTTTTCATTTCTTATTTCGCCCCACGGGTGCGCATTCCATCCGCTCGTTAGTTCCGGCTAATTTGAATCGACTCGCATCTCATCGTCCGCGAATCTGTCCCCGTTGCTCCGTTACTTTCGATCAATCGTACGGTGAACCCTTGACGATCGCAGATTCACAAGACCGATTTACACCAGCCTTAGAAAGTCCTCGCCCGGGATCGTTGAAATATTCATGACTGTTCCTTCTTATAGCTCGCCGGGGGATGTGGCATTCAGCCGGGACAGATTCGTCCGAGAGAAATCGAAACTTGCTTTAGAAGAATTTTATTTGCCGAAGATGATCCTTTATCTCTACGACTGTTTTTCAATGATTCTAACTGCTGAAGTACTGGCACGATTCCATTTAACTATGGTTTAATACTGTTACGATATTTAATAATTACTATGGTAAATAAAAGACGACTTTGAAAATTCTTCCCTCTCGGTTGATCAAAGAAAACCGAGTGTGATTTAAAGTTTAAAGGCGGGAGATTCGGTATGTCCGATAGAGGATCACAATGGGAGAAGCATGGAGGAAAAGGTAAACCGGACCGCTGGTCAAGGTTCCGGGCAACTTGTATCAGTCGGGTCATGATGCTTTTATCTGATCACCTGGAACCTGATAACGCGATAACAAGTGTGCGTAGCATGTTAATCTCGTGGCTGAATGGAGGACGCAACCGAATACAGATGTTATCCGTGCGTACACGGTTTAGAGATTAGAGAACGATGATCGAACCAATCAGGAGAATCCTGTACTTTGTTAGCCGCAATTGTAACGCCCTGCCATACGATCCAATTAATCGGATGCGAGTGGCTGATTGATTAATCAAAATATTGTTTATTTCTAATCAAACGCTTCCCTTGAACTTCGTAAAACAAATTGTATTGGACAAAAGGGTATAAAATAAGAATAAACATGAATCACGAATTACTGCCTTAAATCGTTAATTCCGCGTGATTAATCCGCAAGTATCCTTCGCTCGTAAACTATCATCGAACGATTTTCGTTCCAGTACCCAGGCGATTTTAAAAATCGTTTTTTCATCCTGTTCGAAATAAAAGCCGATCAGAATTCATGACCACGCGACCGTTTCGGTTCCCCCCGCGGATGTTTTGCATTTATATCAGGCGAAATCGATAAACCAGCGATCTTTTCAAAATTTATACAACCAATTTGCCTGTGTATCGTTCGCACGCGATATTCTTCCGCAAATACCGTTTCCATTTCTATTAATAATTTTCACCATTCGAGCCAAGACAAAAGTATCCCCTGCGCAAATAAAGAAGATCGTTTCTCGTTTCGCGAACAACGATGCAACTGGTCGTAACGGCTGACCCGTGATTCGTCAACATCCCGTCGCTCCTCGAGACCGACGGAAACTAATTGGCCCATTTTTCTCGTCAACGTTTCGCTTAGGGATTCGAGGGATCCTGTCGATGCTGCAGGCGCGTCGGACAACAGCCATTTACCAATTGGCTGGACGGGCCACTCGATCGTTCGTACGACCCCGGATCGTTGTTTAAACATCTCATAGACCCCGGACCCACGTAAGAGCAGACGCATTGTCTGTCTTGCAGTTGCGGCTGGCTCGCATCCAGCTTCCGGCTCGCGCGACCTATCGAACCGGAAACGCCTGCTGGAATCCCAGCTGGCGGACTCGATGGATATTAAACGGACGCGACTCAGAATCGAGACAAAGCGATCGGATCGGAAAAGCTTACGAAAGGAAAAGAAGATGGGACGAAACGGCGTTTGTTAGCTTTAAACATTCAACGGGTCTCGGGTCTAAAAAACGTACAGCGATAAAATATTTAAAATCAAGATTCCAATACACGAAACGTGAGAATATTTAAAGGAGCATCGAAGTTTCAAGAATGAAAACGATAAATGGCTCGTAAGCTCTCTTGGTCCTTCGTCGGGGGCGTTAAACTTTGATTTTAAAAACCTTCAAAGTTCGGACTTTTTGTTCGAAAATTTAAGCATCGGAGTTCCGCTGTTGGAGAGTTAAAAAATGCAGAAAGAATATGAAAAAGTTGAAAAAGTTTCTCTTTTCAGGATCTCATTGAGGACCCTCGGGCGAATAATTAGGAAATAATTTTAAATAATTTTCGAACTTTTCATTGAAAATTATCATCGAATTAACCCGCGCGTACGAGAAAGTCGGTATCAGCAATAGGAAATTACGAAAAGTAACTCGCGAGAGAAATATAGGCGAGCGCAAGGGAGCGGAGGGGGGAAGAAGAAAAACGAGGGGCCGTGTCACGAGGAACGACCGAAGGGAAATAAAGCGGACAAACATTAACGAAGATAAATGAAGAGGACGGAAAATGGAACACCGACCAGCGAGACAAAGCCAGAACGAGTTGAAACAGAAGAAAAACGTCGAGCCAGCGCGAAGTGAGACAAAATATAGGAAAAAAGAGAAATCTGTGGTATAATGATAAGAAAAGAACACGAATAACCGACTGTGAGAAAATTATCAATTATACCGTATTAATACAGTTTAAACAATAATTTCATTTAACTTTTTCCTCTCTTTCCGCTAATTAATTAAATTTGAGATGCTGATCACCGGAGACGCCCAAAGCTCGACGTTTAATTTCAATATAAAATAGTAACGAACGCGCTATGAAAATCTTTTCGTTGGCCATTTCTCAGATCCGTTCGCGAAGTTGGCACGAATGAAAACAGTTTTCAAGAAAGGAAACAGCATTGCACGGGGAAGAAGAGCAAACGAGACGGAACGGAAAGAAGAGAAGTCCGCTCTTTGTACGCCACGGTGCAGTTTCATTTCGTTCGCGATGCTACTCCCTTATCGTGTGTTTATCTTACGGTGCATTGTTATTTCGCCTCTACTAGAGGCCACGAAAGAAAGGAAAGGGGATAATTGAACCGTATCCTATCATGGATTCCCGTTACTCCTTCGCCGCCCCTGGACTTCCCCCTCGAGATCTCACGAGGGAGCATTACACGCTTCTGACCATACAGAATCAACCCCCTTTTTCCCGCTGCTACGTCTCGTTCACCTCCCTTCCCGTACGTTTTTTGCATAGTGATTCAGCCGGCATTGTTCGGTTAAGAAACGAATCAACGGATAGCGTTTCTTGGATACGATGATGGAATCATTTGAATTGAGAACAGCGTGTTCTTTGCTTTTCTCGAATTAGAAGATTGTTCGATTAGAGGATATTAAACGGGCTGGATGGTACAATAGAAATAATCGTGTCTGATACGATGCACTATTGTATATTGCCTACGTCACGCTAGAATTTTAATATTTTCAAATAAAAATTCCCTTTTTGATCTACCAATATGACCTAAGTTTTGTCAATTTGTATAATTTTTTAAAGTAGTTGGAAACTTTACGATACCCGTTTAAGAAATTTCAAAATAGTCTGGTAATTTAATGAAAAAATTTGGATTCTAGGTCATATTGGATTTATGCAGATACTAACGCTACTTGGAAACTTTCCCACATCGTTTAACATATCAAAGATTATTTTATAACAAGTTTATGAAGTTGGGCTCGAGGTCTGTAATTTCTTAGCTCGACCTCAAATTTGATCGTCGTTTCGGTAAACACTTTTAGACGAACATGTCTCCTCTTGCGAACGTAGCCTATTTCAGATACCTTTATCGACCCAGTTCGGCATCAGATAACGGCACCTGCCATCGTGATATTTCTGTATACCCACTGTCACGAGCGACGTGGATGACAAATGAGATAATAACGACAATGATGCTTGACATTATTCGTCTTAATCTTCACCCGATATCGAATCAATATCTCTGGCAAAACAGAGCTCGACATTCACTCTATTGTTGGACGATGATAGTTTACTTGTTTAATACTTTAACTTAACTTAGAAACTTCAAAATGTTATACTCTTTAAATTTAGAAAATTTCAATCTCGAAACAAACGGATTAAGACTCTAGGTACTTCATTTTAATACGCGAACGCAAATCCAACCACTCCGCAGCTAAACATGTCGTGTTTAACATCGACTAATCATGTATTCGTGACTAATTATGCAATCCTTGGATTTCCCAGTCGAAGCCATGTGGTTTACGGTATCAATTATTAATAGGCGAGTCGGATCGTTTCGGCGATGCATAAAGTTTCCATAATGCCACGCGACGATCGTTGATATCGTTGCGATAGCCTTGTTGCCGAAGAGATAGATAGTGAATTGCATCCGCGATTCGAAGTGACGTCTCGTTTAGGGCGATTTCGAACCCGGGTCACGCACTTGCCCCGTTCGTTTCTACCAGCAATATCGTACGTCTCGGTCACCGGTCAGCAAGACTGACATTAACGTCGTGATGCTCGTGGTAAATATGAAAAGGATGAAACAAGGTACGCTGGATTTACAGCTAGCGCATGCCTCAGAAGTCTAATGCTGTTTCTTACTCTTTTTTCTTTCTCGTTCAACATTGCTCGAAACCACTTTCCGTTCCGTTCGTTTGTTCTCGACAATTACGAAGAGCAAACATATTTCAGCGTATTTCCATTAAACATCGATACATTATCGTTGGAACGCACCGGTTTCATACTTCACGATTAAAGGTGTTATATTTACGAGATGAAAGGAATGTTTCTGCAAACACTCGTTAGTTGCGTACTCGAGCAACATTGTAAGTAACACGACAAATCCATGATTTATTAGGATCGCGTACGAAGGATCCGAAAAGGATGTTTGATTAATATTCGGATTAATTCCCGCCGCCTAATCCGACTCGGATGATTAATAACGACGTCCGGCGGACCGGCTTTCGCCCCGAGACACGCGAAAGCGAGACAAAAGCCGGGAAAAAGAATTCTGTCAAGGATCGCGACGCGACGAATTAATTACCCTTCAAGCCATCGAAAATTATTCGAAACGCTCCTCTCGGTCGATTAAACGAGCCGACGTACGGCGCAACGTTTCACGGTCATTTTCACCGTGCGCCACGCTAATTAACTCGACTCGATTACGAACACATCGGGCACAGATACTTTTGCCCGGCAAATACCCCGGCCCCAAAACTGTACGACGAAAACGTTCGGAACATTGTTGCTTGATATAACGAAAGTTTAATGACGTTGGTTCGACGGTGTTTCTGTTGTTCTAAGTGTTGAAAATTACCTTCGATACTCGACTAGTTCCCCGGCTGAATATTTAATGCATCAACACGGCGCGCCTCGAATATTAATATTCGACGAAAAGTTACCGCCAAATTGTACCATGAATTCGGAACGTGAACTTGTAATCAAAGAAAATTCTATTCAATTTTACAGCATAAAACGCGTATTTTCTGAGAAATATTTCAATTATAATTAATTATACAGGTTAACTTCTAAATTAACCCTTTGACTGCGACAATGAATTTCGAAACTTTTGAATAACTTTAACTTCATTTAAACTTTGTTTCCTTTATCAGTTTAAAGAGTCAGATTGAATTTAATTATTAAGGATAACATTCTAAATATCTCAAATTTAAATTCTCAGCGTCAGGTATCGATAATCCTACGCCGAAGGTGTCAAAAGATTCATTCGACATTTCTGAAGACTAACTCGCTGATTCAGAATGCAAAAGCCACTCGCAACAGGTTTCAAACAATCACACAAAGTACGTCTGACTGCAAACGCGTTAAGGGACATTCCACTGAAGCAGAGAGTGCTTCAAATGACGGGTTCATTAGCAACAGTTCATCACGGTTTCATGGACGTCATCATCATCATCGCGAACATCAAAGTGTTTGCGCGCTTCGAACGCGTTTCTAAAGAATCATTCAAACCCGGCCAGCTCGTCGACGATGATCGAACATTGGTTTGCGGAGCGTATGGGGGACACTTGGAGCGGATCTGTCGCGTTTTTCTAATTACCGTATTCAACCGACGAAATTCTTAATTAAGCTATCGAGGCCCCGGTGGCGCCGATCGAACACCCTGAAAGGAGGCAGCGCCGGGGCGGGCAAAAAAGCGATGGCATTTAATTAATTAAGACGACAGAATTGATTCTGCTTAATTGACTATCAGATCGAAGGGAATTTTTGTTTCGCGGGACATCTTAAGCGGGAAGTTTTTATTCTGTTCGAAAGGGACCAGAGTTTTTGCGCCTGTCCCTTAGAAAATTCATTAATATTCATTGTTTTCAATTCCCTTTTAATTATCTCAGTGAATTTTTTCGTTGTATTTAACATTATCGAACTGCGACGGAACAATATTTGTCATAAGACTTCATTTAATACTTACTTGGATACTGTTAGCTTCTAAATGACAAATTTCATGGCTCAAGATTGAAGTTTCTATTATGAATTGTCGTTGACACTTACCTGAAACAGAAAGAAGAAAGAAGCGTTAATTAACATTCTATTTTATCTTTAAATAGAAATTTAATTACCATCAAAAATTTAATAATACTCTAAACTTAATATTAAAAGCAAAGAAGATTAGTGCCAAAAAATTAGGTTATACGAAGTGTGAAAAATCGATGATCCCCAGAATAACTTATATTTAAATTAAAAAGTAAATTTTTCCATCTCAAGCTAATTTGTTTACGATTCAAACAGTACCGAACGTTAAAAGTATTTTCATCGAGGAAGAACAGCAAAGCGCTTTCACGATCGAGTCAGCTTGCCAAAATTTTTCAACCTCTTCACCAACGGTGAACCGTTCGATTCCCGAGACTTCACCGAAAGGAAATAGCTCGAGAAGAATAAAAGTGTCGTACGACAGATACTACACGCCAATCCAAGGAAAAGACTCCCTCTTCTCGAAAGAAAGAAAAAAGAAAAAAATGCATCAAACCACGCCACGGTATGCACCGGGTCGAACAAACGTGAGCGAATTTCGAGATTGGGGAAAACGTTCGAAAAGGAAAGGTTCGAATCGCGCAATTTAACTGTGCTGCTGGCCGATTGCTGGTTGTGGTTCGGGGTAAAAAAAGCAAAGTGCGAAGGATCCGGAACGGTACTGAAGAATTAGGGGGCGAGAAATAAAAAAAAAAGTGCAGGGGAGGGAACGGAATAAATATAGCCGGAAAATAAAAATGTGGCTGAGTCGTGGAAAAAAGAGAATGAGAAAGAACGGGCAACGAAGTGCAATTTACGAGAACCAAACGAGAAAAACGAAGTTTCCCGCATTCGGGAAATGTTACTTTAAGAGTGAGCCGCGAACAAGTAGAATGAATCAACGAACGGTCAGGCGTACGTACGAAATTACGGAGGGAGATATTAAGTACGATGAGATGAATATTTTCAAATGAAAAATTTTTATTTGCCGTGAATTTCCATTAGAATTTCGTGTCTGTTTTAACAAGAACGATGTTTCTTGATTAATTAGAAAATGTTCTGCCAAGGACTTTGAAATGTACGTAATGAAAGGGAGTATAAATTGAACAGTAGATTGCAAATGAGTTCTATCATATTTAACATGTTATTAGACTTTCCTATTTTAATAATTATAATTTTATATTCAATTTTTAATTATTTATTTATCATTCGATGTTACGTGGACAAGGCGTTAAAGATTGATTTATAAGATAGCTAGCAATGTTATTATTATTAATTTATTGATTTATAAGGTAACTGAGGTTTGCTTCCCACTTTCTTCCTCGCATTTATTTAATAATATCAAATTCATAGCGTCGAGTAACGATATCAGCTACCGTTTTATATCCCCGAATGAAAAATGTGCGGAAAGATACGGAAATCAAAGAAGCAAACATAAGATAAGAAGAATCGAACACGAGGGCGAGGGATGAAAAGGAACCCGTCGAAGGGAAACCGGTACGACAGTGTGCTTGCCGCGATCGCGACAAACGAGATAAACTTTCACGATTTTTCCTCCCTTTGCGGTTGCCACGGCAGTGAATATAAACAGGTTTTCCCGGGCGAATTTTCCCGCCAGGTCCGCTCAGCACCCATAGAAAATCTACGACAATTCAGCCGCGCCTGTACGTATATTCGAGAGAAACGAGCAACGAGCGTACAGGGACAACGGCTGACAAGAAGCAACCGGAAAAATGGAGGAAAGGGGAGAGGCTGTTTGGCCAGCAGAAAAGGAAGTAGAGCATTCGAGCGAAGCCGCGCTCGTTGCTGTTCAATTCCGCGTGAAAACGCTTTCGGGACTGATACAGCTGCGCGAGCACTGAAATCGAGGAAAGGTGGATACATGCATTATTGAGAGAGGAAGAGGACGCTTCTGAGTTAAATTAAACGATCCTCGATAATATTAAAGAAAAATGGTAATGCGTGGAAAATAAACCAGAACGAATATAATCTTTAAATTCATACAATTACGTTACCAATTTTAAGTTTATTTTCTGCAAGAAACATTCGACAAATTTTCGTGGTGAAATTTAGTGACACATCGTCTTTAGATTTAGAAAGCCTCTCTCTTTAAGAATTCTAAAAGCAACCGCGACTTTTTATTGCTTTTTCCGTCGCATACGAGGGATGTTAACTACCCCCGATTTCAACGCCGAGCACTCTGCGAAGTCGGTCTTCACGGTATGACTTCACCGACGTCAAAACTCCTGCCACGTAATAATTTCGTTCCAAGACTAATCTTGGCCAAGTTCCGCGCAACTTCTGACTCGTTCGCGAAGATAACACAAAACTTCCCGAATTATTTATTCCGCTAGAGTTGCGTGTTGCGAGCATCACGCGCAAAACACTTTGTTGCTCCGCCAACCGCTCGAGCACCACCGTGACTGCGAGTCGTTGGCCAAACTTTTCGACTTATCAAACGGACGAGAAACAGGATTAAGCAAATTCCTATTACGGAGCAACGGGAAACACGACGATGAACCAACCGAAGTGAAAAATTCTATCTGCGGCACCGCTAAAGATTCGCGATCGAGAGATCTGCAATTTGCACAGAAGTTTTCAATCTTCCTAAGAGGAATTTCATAAACGAGTCTTGTGCGGGTAAATTTTTTAAATAAAATATTTACTTAAGGCGAGTAATACAAATTTTCGAAGCTTAAGTAGTTTTGAATTAACTAGTTAGGTATTTATATCGGGTATTTAGAGCAAGTCATAATTTAAATTGAGCAGATATTGAAAAATAGCAGTGCAGAGTCAGAAAAATCATGGACATGAAAATCGCGAACGAGCCGATTTTCGAAACGAAGGGGCCATTAGGTATAATGGAGGGAACTTCATCGCTTGCGAATAAGTTTCGTAAGGGTAATGGGTAACTAACGGCGTTAATGATCTGCCTGTGCAATTACCCGTAATTGAAGCGAATTCATTAAACCATGGCTATTAACCGAACCCACGAACCAAGGAGATAAACGAGCTGATAGATAAATATTAAGTGACAACAGGATTTCTCGATACCGGGCCTCAAAGTCGAACGAACGATTTATCAAATTCTGATCTTCGAATCAGCAAATCAAACACGGTGTGTTTAAAAATACTGAAGGAAATTTACGACCTCTTAAAATGTCAATTAAAACGATTTTTTACTCGTAACTGAAATAAGAAGTATGATCCAAGAAAGCTGTAAATTATTCTGTCACAGTAAAAACAGATTTATTCGATAAGGTATCCAGCGTTTAATTTCTACAGTCAACGTTAATTCACCTTTCCATTCCTTATTCAAGGAATAACAAAAAATAGAATTTTATTAGAATTGAAATTTCGAAACCGAATCCCCTTTTTCTTGCACCTTTATTGATAGCAGGTGAAAAAAGGAGGTGTGTTCGCGGGCAACCGATCGTCAACGGCATCGTGAAACCACGACGAAGGGAAATAGGAAACTGTCATACTGAGAAACGTTTCGTCTAACGAGACATCGTACAGGAAACGGGGTCAAAGAGGGAGCGGAAGCGTTTTTACGAGTGTAATAAATCGGACCACGATACAAGGTATACAGGTAGGTAAATTCGATTTATGGCCGGCAATAAATAATACCGCGGAGACACGTTTCAATTATCCCGAACGATCCGTATCCCAGGAGGGTAACCGAGTATTTTCGATGCCCATCACCATCCTAGGACCCGGGCTATTCGTTCTCGTTTACAATACTTCTAACGGTGCTATGATTCATCGCATCAGATTAGCCAGTTTTTTATTCTACGAGCAAATAGTTCTCTCTATCTCTAAGTTAGAAATTTCCAAAGATACGATCATTTGATTTTCCAGATTAAGCATCGGGTAAACAAGAAATTGCTCGTTAAAATCTCTGTCCATTTCGTGTAAAAGCAGAAACCAAGTTGGCTAATTCACGAAGGATGATTTAACACCGGTAATTACGCGGACCATTCAGAAAAGCTATCCAAAGTCAGTGTCGTTAGTACGATAACCCAAGGATTTGCATTCGCTTTCTCTATGCACGAGTTTTAATTATATGAAAACAGTATGGGAGCCGCTTAGCCGTAATCAGCGCGAAGCTTTCTAAAATCCGGCTTCGGCTGGATTAATTCATAATGGTACGTCACCGCGACACGGAGTTAAATTTAACTCGCAATAAATTCATGAACCCGATATAGCTATCGGTTAGTCACCGATAATCCGCTCGGCCGAAGATTATCGACGATTTACCTATTCACGCTTTCCGCCTAGGAAATTCCACGAGTAAGTTGTAATAATAAGATTTCCCTCTGAGAACACGAGTTTCCATTCCATCGTTTCTAACCAAGATCACGTAAATTTTGATCAAAAAGTCCCTCTTTCGATGCGCTATATTAAGCCGACATAGACTCGACTTTGAAAGAAATGAAATACGATTATACGAAACTCGAAGTATCATATGGATAAGAATTTTTATTCAAGCATGCATCGACAGGCAACGCGTGACATAAATCAGAAAGCTCGATCTCTGTTGACAAGAATTCACCCCGAGTTCCCATTGTTATTCTCTGATGAATTAAACCATTCGTCACCGGCGAGCCGCAACGCAAAAGAAGAAACGAAAACGCGGCTGATAAATCATTCGTAGAATGGCGTGTAAGCGAAGAATCGAAGTACGATTGCCGGGGCTGTTTCGCGTAGCCCGATGCGAATCCGCGGGGAAAACGTGTATGCATACGTTACTGACAGTTCGCGGGGGTCAACGAGGGGCCATAATGACGGGTGCTCGTTCATGACAGCGGCCATTCTCGCGTTTCATGATCGATGCATCGTCCAAGATCGAACGTGGCTCGCCTTAACGAATCGCGGTTCGTGACGGGCCCGACGGACGTCTCGTGACGAACGACACGAAAATCGCGTGGCGTGACTCCGATCCACGATATCGCGGCTTTATGTTAATTAATTAACCAACAACCAGGGACCCATTACCGAAACGGCTGACTCGCGACCATCTGGCCGGGAATTAGAAAGTTGACCGTGTCGATGACGACCGACCTCTTGACATTTCAACCGAGGCTGGTGAATTAACGAACAGAGATATTCAGGAGGATAGAAGTTCGTGCTGTTCGATGATGGGTGCTTGGAAATTGATTTCAGCTAAATACAGCTTTTAAAATCAAAATAAAATCAAAATTTACCGCCCTTTTATTTCATTTTTATTTTGTCGTTTCGTATCGATTTAATAACTGGCTGTACTTATCGTAACGAGCACGGCGTTAATCTGATATCAACAAATTAACATCTATGAACATTCCTGACAAACTGCTCATTACGATGAAAACGATTCAATCTCCAGCAATACCTATCATTCTACATCACTGTAACACGCGTCTACTCTTATCACGATTAACACGACAGGCCATGATGCAAGTTTATTGACGTCCGTGCTTTGCATATCAAAGAAGCCACGCTACTTGACGCAGCCACGGGACCATATATATATATTTGTTGCTTAACCGGCAACAAATCGTAGGCGGAAGCAGGAGTCTTCGCTTATGGTGGATTCTCCGGCCCGTGTGTCGTAAACATTAATTTCCGCGAGCGTAACACGTAGAAGTGGTTCATTATGGCATCACGTATCAAATTTTCCACAGGTGGTTAGTGGAGAAATTACGTTGAATCTCGTTAACGTTCAGGGCGACGAAAATTGGCGAACTTTTGGGGAATGTCGAGCGTGGACGAGCATTGCGGGATGAAACGGGGTAGATTTTCACATTTGTCTGTTTAATGTTATTTAATATTGTAGAAAGTAATTAGATAGTTTCTACGTCGTTTATCTTTTAACAGACAGAATATCGTGTGACATTATCCTTTGATATCAGAATATATACCGCTTGTAGCGATGTAGCATTTATTATTAATGTAGCGCAATACACATTTACTATTATACATATTAGAGTGCTTACGGTACGCAATTTCCTTGCGACAGAAAAATAAAAATTACTCTGTTGAATTTTTTAGAAATTCGTTCAATTCCCCGAGGAGCAAGGGTGGAATCTTTAACGCGTCGTGCGGCCAAGTTCAACATGGCCTCCATTACTCGTTAAACACCCATTTTCTCCGCAATTCCAACATTTCTGCATCTTTTAACGCCACCGCGCGGACAGAGACATATCCCTCTCGGTTTCTCAGCGAGGAAATATCGCACCTATTAACAGCCGGTGCCATTACGATCCCCTGATCGAAGGCGTTTAAATCTCCCGTCAAGGAACGTATCCCATTAACGGAGTCGGCCGACGTTACTACCAGGGCAACGTTTAAATTAAAACCTCAAAGGGGCGCGATTGCCTTCGGCTCCGGACGGCCAATCACAATAAACATGTCCGTATTTCGAGGGACGATAATAAATATCTACGGCGCGATGTGTGCAAGTGCAAACGACGTAACGCCTTTAAATCACCGGAACGATGCATCATGTCGTCTCTGCGTTAGCCAGCTTTCCCGGAGATTCCGCAATTTCCCCGGCAAATGGAGCGTCGTGACGCGCGTCGCCGTTGAATTTCGGCTCGTCTCTACGCGCGTCTACTTCCGTGATTTATCTACCACGATTTTATACTTCGTTCCTCACGTTTGCCCCCAGATTCTGTAACCTTCGAGCCACGACTTCCGTTTGCACGGGAGGACTTTGTTGTTCGAGATTCGTCGAACGCGACGAGGTTAGCGGAATTGTGCTCGCGAGTAAATATAAAATGTAGCAGAATGTGTTAACACCTTTGCTACTCGAGGTAGTTTGGAAAATGGTTTTCTTACAAATAAGGAAGCACGTCGAATATATAAGAAACGTACTCGTACAATAAATAATTTTGTCTTTGGATTAACGATCCCAATTTTTCGAAATACACCAACGAAGTTAAATTTTATTTTGACTTCAGTCAACAAGCAACGATCCAATTATTCGGGACACGTTTGGTTCGCGTTTCGACAATACTGTCGCTTCCGTCTTTAGGACTACGACGGTGGAAGATCACGAACGAGATAGCAGGACACTAGACAGGCTTGGAACGTGACCATCCATGACCATGATAAGGGAAAGGGCGTCCGAGTTGTGCTCTGCCTTTTGCATAATTCGCTGTTCGGGGAATAGCGTGGCTAATGAACTGTTAAACGAGCTCACGCTTTCAGACGCGTTGGTAGAAGCGGAAATTAACGCTGCTTGCGGGAAACTCAGTTACTTGGGGATCCAACACGATTGCATACGACCTTCGGGTAAATGTTAGCTCAAAATAATTTCATCAATTAAAAGTATACAGTCCACGTACAATAATTACTATTAATAACGAGAAAAAGTGTATGTATTAAGTGCAAAAGCTCAGTGCTCCATGTAGAAGTGATGATAATGTAAATCCTACAGAAAAAAAGACAGAAATATGAGATGGATTGTGGAAAAAATAGAGTCTACATTGTTCCCCTTGAAAAGGTAAAATTATTTAATTTCCCGGCCATCCCTCCGACTGGAATATATTAAACTCATTAAAAAGTTTAAAATTACCGTGAAACGAGGATAGTAATTCTGTCCGGATGAATATCAAGCGCGTTTAATGCACGCGAAAAAATCCGTTCCACGGCACAACTTTCTCGCGCGTTCTTTTCCTTTTTCCTGTGTTTTTCTTTAATATTCATTCACGAAACTAGTTCACCGATATCATGAAATATTCCTGTCGTTTCGTTTGTCTGCTGTCCATCCAGTTTTTAGACACTTTTTAGCCACGGTGCTCCCGTGGGAAATCAATATCCTACAATTTCGCGTGTCCTGAGACTTTTCGAATTTCTCACGGGACCGATCTCTACAGCGTCGAAAGGAAACGTTACTCGAGTTTCTGCGGTCATTTTAAAGAATACCCTGTCGAACGAAACACGTACCCGCGGAAAAGAAAACATCTCAGCCCGCAGATTCGAGGAACGATAATTTCGTCCGATCGATGCGTCCTGAAAAGCCAATCCTGGAATCTTACAGGTTTCATGGGAATTTTTCGAACTTACGAACTTCATCGAATTGATTTTCTTACGTTATTACGAACACGATAAATCGTATTATGTGATTCAACAGACGACTAAAGTTTGTTTATTTAAATGTACTGAGCCCTTAACTGCAACAAATTATTATAATTAGTTCCCAGTAAAACCCAGTCATTATTCGCTTTAGTTAATTAGTAGTAACAACCACTGGTATAAACTCAATAAATTATGACAAAACAAAAATATTGTATTATTAATGTTTGTTACAAAACTCCCATCTGTATGTATTTAAAAACCTGATCATTTTTAATGTAGTTCTTACAGTTCATAATTAGTGAATAAGCAATCAATATTTAGGTCTAACTGACTCACCTATCGAGAAGATTATAAGGTAAGAGATTAAAATAATCAAAACTGTTATTAGTTACTTTCCTCAAAATTCAACCCCCCATTATTCACGAACATTCATACAAGTGAAATAATTCAACCAGTTGAACCCATCCTAATTCATCAACGTACAAACTTATCATATTCGCAACTTTTTCTCCAAGAACTTCCACCTTTTTTATCTCTCCACTTCGTTTACGAAGATAGCGGCAGGTAACGAGAAAAAGTCCTTAACCGCGTTACGGTCCTCCAGTTTCACGACAAATCGCCGCAGACGTTCCCGTGGGAGCCAGCGCGAAGGATTGCTCGATTCAAAGAGATTAATCCCAACGCGAGTACAGACACAGAAATCGCGAGGATGCGACATTTTCACTTTGATTCCGCCGGCTCGGACCATTTCTTTCATTGTGGAGGCCTCGTTTTCGCTTAACGAGGCCACATTAAACTTGCAACCCCTCTCCGCTTCGTTGATTCTTCTAACCCGCTCCAATCCGACCCATTCTCCTCGGATCCTTCGTTTCGAGCTCGAAACAAGTTGACTTTTCGTAATCACGATTATACGTTATGGGACTTTAAGAATCTATTAGAAGTTTCAATCAAATGGGATCAGAGTTGTAAAAGTTTCAGAAGAACAATTTTTTACAATGTTTTACATGGAAGTATCCAAGAAACGAGGATCCAGAACAATTTTGCGATATTTCCACAAGAACAGGGAAGAATTTGGTTACTAATTCAGGGGTTAATCTGAAAACTTCAGAGGCTGAAGATAATAGCAACACCCGTGCACACGGTCGAAATTAATTTCATGCCTCGAACGCTTCTCTTTGAAGCCAGCGTGGAACCACGAACGCCGGAAAGCACCCCAAAGACATCTACAAACTCCTTCAACAAACCTCCGCCTAACAACACATCCCATCGTCGCGTCGTCGACGGGATCTTCCTCGAGACAAAACTTCTCGGTGTTCCATCAACGAGTAATAACGAAAAACTAGTTCGCCGCTCGTTCGTGGCGTTCGCAGTGGAGAGGATTTCTTCTCGTTAAAAAAAAAAAAAAAAAGAAAAAAAGTAAAAAGTGAGTGGCCATCGACGTGACGACGTCGATAAGTCGGAACGGTGCTCTCTGGATGGATTTCCGGGTGCAGCCATCGCGGAAAGCGCATGGTCGTCGACCGATCTTCGTGGAAGACAGGCTCGCTCGTAATTCGGCAAAACCTCAAGGATAATCCGGGAAACGTTCGAGCAAAGGGCTGATCGAATCCTTTTATCCGTTTCATCCACCACCGATGCCATTTACGTGTACGCCCGTTTCGCCTTATCTCGCGACCGCCTCGTCCTCGTGACCTTTCTCGCTTAAACGTCGATCCAAGCGTCGTGTTATCGGCCACCCCGAGGGCCTCCGGGAACCGGCTTTATCGACTGCGACAGGGATCGCTCGCGGAAATCCACGATATGTCTGGATGGAAATCGATTATCCGTTCCCGGTTGCGATACGGCCCGCAGAGGGCTGAGAAGTTAATAAAAATTTATGACCCATGTCGAATCGCTTGCCACATTTCTTTCGACGAGGACAGAGAGCAGAGAGAGTGAGATTTATTAACGCTATCGTCGTCTGTTTCGATGTGGAAAGAATATTCACCTACATTCATCGGCGAAGTTTCATTCGTTTTATTAAAATATCGTCAATTATGAAGATAAAAATCCTTAAAGTTTCCTAATTAGGTACTCAACTAATGACTCGAAATGTTAATTATATTATACTCTTAAAACTGGCAATCTTTGAAAATAACTGCTCTTTAATTTTCCCGCACAAAACATTTCAGACGGGTCGAATAAAAAATAAATTAAGGAAAGAAACAAATTTTAGCCAGTGTGCCGTGCAATTAGGGGGGTTGAAACGGGTAATCCACGAAATCAGGACGAGACAAAGTTAATCCCGTTCGAGTACGATCCCCGGCCGAAAGAAATCCGACAGAAGGGTCGGAAAGGGTGTTCTAGTTGCGTAAAATAAGAAAACCTTTAACCGAAAAGGACAATTACGACGTTCCCGTAATCAGTTCGGTCGGACAGGCTCGTTAACGTGGATACCCGGCCTCGTCGGGGCAATTTCGACGAGGCAATATCGATCTATCTCGAGTACCGTTGCCGCTCCTCGGGATCAGCTGCTCGCGAATTAACGACAAAACGAGAATAATAACGGCACGGATCGAAGATTGCTGCTAATTGCAAGGAAAACGCCAGCTGACTGGAGGTTTACGTTTCATCCGTCAGCCCGGGGAATGTTTGTCTTTCCCCGGTGAAACATCTTTGCGAACAAGAAAACGAGCCAACTTTCGGAACGATCGTCGGCCCAACTTCGGGGGAAAGTTGGTAATTAGGGAAAATGATTTTCCACGATTCCGCGAGAGAAACGAAGTAAAGTTGAATCCGCGAATTTGAATAACGAAAAACGAGCGGATGCTTGCACGTGACGTTGAAAGCATTAATTTTAACGATATCGGGGAGGGGGTCGAATCTTGAAACTCTTTAAACTGTGTTAAATCCACACCCTTTACTCCCAGAATCATTTCAAATTTATAAAATAATTTGTCGTTTCTGAAACAACAGATTATAAATTGTATCTTGAATTCAATTTTTCTATTGATACAAGCTGTTTAGCGATTGCACGAGAAACGTTTCAAAAATCATTTTTCCAACAGCATTACGTGTTAATTGCCATTCAACGAGAAAAGCCACTCAAACGGGATCGTTCCGAAAACCATGGCAGAAATAAGCACAGGTATAAAGACGGTTGAACGCGTCGTCCCAGTATGATCCAGCTAAATAAAGTGGAAGGATTTAATTACAGAGGGCCAAGATTACGGATACCTGAAGCTTAGCCTGGGCAAGGGTGAAGAGGGATCATCATCGTCGACTAAAAACCGAAATGAAATTTCAACGGGGAACGCGAAGCAATCGTTGCTCCCTTTTGCTCGCGTTTATCTCTCGAGAGGAGGGGAGGGAAAGGGGGACGGGAATCAAGCCGGGAGACCCTGAAAGGACAAAACGAAGAGAAGCCACCGGCTGGAACGGATCTCGATGTAAGACTCAGATTTCCCGAGGACCGGAGAGGAGGGAAGAGACGTCGGGATGAACCACCTGCGACAAATTATAGCAGGAAGGAACGTCCCCCATCAACGGGGACGAACATATTGCTAGGGAGGAGGGGGAGGGGAAGGATTGTCGCCTTCCTTGTGAAAATCTATCGAGATTATTCGCCGCGTCGAAACCTTTTGCCAAAGATACTTTGCGGCATGTAATATCATTGGAATTTATTAAAAGCTCCCTGAAGAAGACGAAGAGAGATAGATCGGTTTCTTTCACCGACGCGTCATCTTACGGACATAAATTGATTAAAATACCTCATGATCTATTTAAAAAAAAAATGGGATTCGAGAAAATTAACCCTTTGGTTAACTAGAATATTTTCAAATCTAAAATTTACGAGAATTTAATGGTACACGAGAAGTTGAGTTTCAAAAATGGACCACCCTGAACTACTAACCGATCGAACCGAACGCGTTCTTGATACCCGAACTATCTTCAAAACATTTACGCTATCCTCCGACTGTTCTTTATTTTTTCATCCGTCCCGTATCCACGGTCATCTTAAGCCCTCGAAAGAAGCTTACACAGATTGACGTGGAAGTTACCAGAAGTGCCGGATTGACGGTTTACACGGCCGTTCTCTCGCATTAGACCCCCGGAACCTTTCTTTTTGTCCAGCCTCTTGTCTATCATTGGACGTGAGTTCAGAGTTTCGTGTACGAAGCTTGTTGCTTGGTGAGCCGAATTTTTATTCGAGATTTAGAAAGCGATCTCTCCACCTGTCTGGCTCGTCGCGGCCATTGACGTTGACAATCGAAAACGGTAAATCCGATCGAGAAAGTCGTCTGAATTATGCGAAGTGAGAAAACGGACGAACGTCCGATCACTTCTCTATCTTTCTTCTATTCATCAAACACTTGAAGGATTCTTCGTTATCCTTTTCTATACCTTTGGAAACCGTACAGAAAAATTTGCCAAGCACAAGTGTCATGAACAAGGTAGAATTCTCTTAAAGGAACATCCCATCGTTATAGGAGAACGTTTTAATTAAGAAAATTTCCGGAGGATTTCTAACACGGTTATCTTGTAAAGTATAAGCGTTTCATCGTGCGCAGCTCGACGATAAACTTTCGTTGGTCGCGAATCGTATCGCGAGAATCTCGTCTACGCTCGTTGATACGAGATCAGAGATAACGAGCGTTTACGTCGGAGAGGATTTGAACTTTGACTCGCAAAAGCGAGTGGCTCTCGTTTCGACCCCATTGTCTGAAACCGAGCGGAGACCCCGTTCGTTCCTCGTACCCCGCTCTAACGCTAACTTGCGGCTTGTAATTAGAGCAACAATGCTACAGAGGGCCTCTCTCCTTGCCGGGTACGCAAACTTTCGCGGCGTGTTATGCAATTATTATAAGTTTGCACGGCTGTGCGCCGGGCTCTTCAACGATTGAAACTGCGGCTACGGGACTCGCATCCGTTCACAAAGTTTTCTAATGCGTGTTAGTGAGGCGCTGTCTTCTTGGGTGTTACAGGGAGACGTTTGTTCGTTTTACAGACTTTGCTGGTAGTTAACCGAACTCCCTGGCTCGTTGCATCGAGCCGCATTCGTTATGCAATTTACGGTGCAGATGGAAGACGTGTGGATCGTATTTGCAGTTATGCATATTTCAACTTTATTTGCTTTTAAGTTGCAGCAATAATTCAATAACCCTGACTTTGCCCGAATTATATTTATCATATTTTTTATTTAATACAGGATGGTCATATATTTTATCTAGTGTGTTTTATGTAATAATCGATGTTGAATTATTACCAAGATAAATAAAAATCTAAAACATTAAATAGTGTTGCTTGTACTTTAAAATTGCACGAGGTTAACGTTGGCTCTACTAATTTCTATGTGTTATGTTTGTAATCCCAATTCATTGTAGAGTAATTTTACAAATTTTGCACAAAGATTAAGCATTAATTTGCAATAAATAAACCATTTTAATCCCGTTAAGACACAAGGGGAAGAAACCTGTATTCGAAGCATCGGTGGTTCAGTGGTAGAATGCTCGCCTGCCACGCGGGCGGCCCGGGTTCGATTCCCGGCCGATGCAAAGCTTCTTTTTTTTCAATTTTATATATCTAAACAATATTCATACGTAACCTTATTTAATCATTTTTAATTTTGTCGAAAAATAGATAATTTTCAATCATTAAAAACCAAATTAACGTAACTTTATTTCATACAACTTTTATTTTTACTTTGCTCATATTACCTAATATTCTTAATTAAATATTATCCTTTAATAATTTATGTTTTTTGACTATTTATTTTAATTTGTTTATATAATTATCTAACTGCAATTTGTTGCTGCACAGAATTGATTTTGTATCTATGTGGTTTCTTGATCAATTGTTTATTAATACATGAACTGAAGGTTCAGAGAAGTAACTTGGATCAATAATTACTTTTTATAGCAAAATAGAGATCGATGATAAAAACAATAACCAAAATGTAATAAATTTATGAATCAGATTGTAAGGTGGCCACATCTGGCGAAAACCAGAGGAAAATTGTACGAGCCTCTGAAATGCTCTTACGATAAGCACACAAAACAATAATATAGTTCATTTATGTATTATTATAAATTTCAGTGATGATATTTGTACAATTTTATCGTAATTCTACATTAAAAAACAAAAAAGTAAAAAATTAAGCTTCACTTAAATGTGTATAGGTACAAAATTGAATTCCCTTTTGTATATTTTATTATTTGCACTGCTTTCAATTACGTAACCCAAAAATTATTCAACGACACAGAAAGACAAATCCAGTTGAAATCCAGATGAAGCCTTTTAAATTTCTAGGTCATCTCTGCTTGCTTATCATCTCCATACATTAACTTCCAGCTGCTAACCACATGTCATTAAACTACTTTCACATCATCCCCACTATCATTACATCAATACATCTCGAGATCTAACAATTTAATTCCAGTATACTATCCCTCATCTGCATTACAAATTCAGAACAGATAAATTCTAATCAAAATACAATGTCAATGAACTTTCAATGCGTTAACATTTAATCTCCTGCGTGTCTTTTTTATGTGAATTTTCAAGATCATTCGTACAATTACGAGAAATCTTAAGCATCGAGCCTTTGATTTAAATTAATTATCTACGAAAGGGTTAGTGTCTGGTAAAAGGGACAAATGCAGTTAATGGCGTTACGAACACTCGTTATTTGCTAAATTTCCCAAATTCTACGAGCCTTCGACGCAAAGTACCCCCGCGACTGACAATCTCGCGTAACAAAACGGCGGGGGGACGGGTCTCGCGCGGCATCCAGAGCTCGAATCCGAAGCGGAATTTCAATTCTGCCCCGACAATCGCGGCCTATTCACCGTCGCTAAATACGTTAAACCCATTTGTTCGAGCAACCAAAACACGAAGCACTTTCTAGCTTCGCTATTTACACGGAACGATCGTAACGGAAATGCAATTCCACGGACAAGACCCCCGCAAATATTTGCGCATTTGCGCGAACCGGAGATTAGCAGCGCGGGCCGCGCGCTCTCGCGCGATGGGCGAGGAGCGTCGGTCGCCGCGAGGAAAAGGGGAACAACGATTGCATTGTCGCCAAGGTGGAAGGCGGCGTTTTAGCGTGACACAATTTGTCACGCTGTAATCGACCGTAGAACCGGCTTGGACGCACGCGAAGCGTATACTGCGCCCAGGAACGCGACCTCCTCCTCTTCCGCGCGATTATTTTTTCGCGCCTCCACCCTCTCCCGTGTTTTTTCATCGCCAGACGCGTGTCACTGTTAACGTTGAAGTTTCATCGAATCTCAAGACGATAATTAGATATTTATAACGAACTTAAAACCATGAAACATCGTTGTTTAACTTAGAAATTTGAAGTATCAGAATTTTCGCGGGAAAAGCGTTTCGTTCATTTCTTCTTTCAAATAAATCAACGCTTAATCCTGAACGAACGTCATCTAAAATCGTGGGTCCCGATATCTCTGGACACAGTGTCGCTCAGGGGACGAATTTAAAAAGAAACAATCGGCGAAAATCGGCTTACCAAAGTGTATCAGGGCCAGGGGGACGAAAGAACCGGTACGAATTCGCGTTTCACGGTCGAAATCGGGAACGAACGATCGTGGGGCGCGGCTCGATCTGGTTTTCGATCGTCGACGGGCGCAAAATAAATCACTGACCGCGTAAGCCCGTGGACAGAACCGGCGGCCTGGTCGTTCGATTAATCGACGACGAAAGGGGAACGGAAATCGGTGGCCCGTGGAAAAGCGTTGCGTAAGTTCCCGAGCGTTTAACAAGATTCTGCGGTGACCGGTAAACGAGCTGACCACCTATGCGAACGTTAACACACGCGGTGTACCGTGAATCCATGAACGTTCATCGTGAATTAAAAAAAAAAAAAGGAACGTGAGAAAGCTGATCGAATTTCTTCCGTAAATTACAATAAAACCAAGGCGAAAGATTTTAACCGAACGATCGAACGATAACGAGAACGCGAACGAAACGAACCCTCGATAAGATTAATTCGCTGTTTGGCAAGAATAGCCTTTCGAGATTAAATCGATCTCGTTTGCTGGCCCTGAGAAAGATGGTCGATGACCCACATTTCGTAATTCTCTTTAAACGGACACTTTAGATACTTGCTCGTACTTATCGGGCTATAATAAACAGCCCGGCGTGAAACAAATATACGTACACGTGTGGATACGTGTACGTGCACTTTGGAGAAGGTGTTCAACTTGAAAGAAACTAGTTTTCAATCGAACCGATTAATTGGATCACGGCTGAATTAATAATTTCACGGTTCTTCGAGGTCGAACGTGGATAATCAATGAAAATTATACGCTTGGCTTTAATATTTTATCGTTCGAAATGGTAAAAGATTTCTCGATTCGTTTTCGTACAAATAAATTTATTTCTTCGAAATTTCTTTTTAATGATTAAATTTGTCTCGGTAGAAACATAGATGATATTTTAAGAAGTATAATTTGATGTTGGATTACTTTTAATTAATAGTTAGCGAAGATGAATCCAACATTGAGAAACACTGACTTTTGTCTGCATACGGAAAAACATTCAAAATCAAAAGAAGAGGAAAAAAAAGACTCGAAATTTGGATAATCTTTGAAATTTCAAACGAGCCACTCAACGATCAAGAACGATCAGAGCGTAAGAATTTGGGGAACGGTGTTTTCTTGTTATCAGCGGAGAAAGCTTGGGGTAAGCCAATTTGTAGCGAAACTCGGTGAAAAAGTTTCCTCCTGGCTAGGAATCTTCGAGAACAATGGCACCGATGTCCCGGAGGGCATGTCTAACTTACGAACGATAACAATGCAACGCGGCTGGATGTGCGGGAATCGCAATGTCCTCTTGGTACAGGCCACTTCGTGGAGCCTGTAACTCTCTGTAATCCAGTTGGCGAGTTGTGACTCTTCAGACTGTGGATATCGTCGGACCAAGCCCACTTTCTATCCCAGCAACCGTATAAAACCTTCATGTATTTTCGACGAAAAGCTGGTCCTTGAGACACGTGTTTCAGACACACTGAGATACACTTTCGCGTGTTCAATCTCTTCTTCGTTTTTCTTTCTTTTTAAACTCGATGAACGAGAGGTGTGCTTGAGAAGTTGAATGCAATTAGGTCTCGAGGAGCCGAGCGAAAGTGCAAAGTAAATTCAAGAGGAATTTATTTTCTATCAACATCCTTTGATACCGTGACATTTAATTACAAGTAACGAGAATATTCGATTAATAATTCAGAATACAATTCTATAAGCGAGCAGACACCGACGAGTTTTACAACCGAGCGAGGCATTAAAGTGATCCACGAAGGGCGAAAGAATTTGACTGGAGGAACTGTGTCGCGTAATTAATTTAAGTGACGATTAAATTTTCGGGTAATTACAAAATCCAATTACCCGTTGGCGATTTCCAGCCGGGCTATCGACGTTTACAAAAGACACGGGGAACAACGAGAGTGACCCGCACGCAGATCAAAGGAAAGCGAAATGTGTTAGTTTATGAGCCGGCCACGGGGATGCACCCGCAAGAGATGCAACATACACAGCTTGTGTATCGCTTTGCATACGGGCTGCACCGGAGTATGCATTTGCATCTTTATCATCGTATCATTTGCAAACACCGGCTGCGTCTCGCTGATGTCGATGTATCATGACTTGTTGACAAAGAGACACCGTGTCACGTTTGCTCCGACCGGTAACCATTACGCTTCTTTCTCTTTTTTCACATTTTTTCGCGATGCAATAAAAAGAGTCCTGACACCTGGATGAACAGGTTGTTCGAATACAGTATAGTATAAAATATAATAAAGTACGAAGACAGAGAGAAGTCAATAGTCAAGCAAATTAATTGCAAAGGTAATTCTACTTCGACGATCAAAAGTGTATCGATTTTGTAAGTAAATACAATTTCTTAAAAATTCCAAGTAAATTTATAAGGATACTCATTTTAATCATGACAGAATGGCTAAAAAAGCAAAGTTTTTTTCGGTATTACCATCTGCATTCCTCGTCTGCCGTTTGTGGCGGGTTCTTTCACGTGATGCAACATCCGTGGCCTTTCTTCTGACATTTTTGCCGTGACTGACGGTTTTCAGGGGACCTTAAAAGCGACCGTGCAACGCAAAGGGCTGGTACTTAGGTCATGGGTTGTCTCGAGAGGTGCTTGTTACAACAGTAAAGTACGTTCCTAGCGCATGAAAATACCGGCCTAAGTATCGCTGCTTGTTTCCCTTTAGAATTGTCTCATCCAAAAGGACGTGAAACCCCGGTGTCCCGTATGAAAGCTCACGGTGTTTCGTAACGTATGGATATTATTTCGGGTACGTATCAACGAGTAAAAATAAAAAAAAACATCGATTCTAAATCCACTAAACCTTGATGATAGATGGTAACATAAATTCTCCTTCTTTTTCCAAAATAAAATTGATTGCAATGTAAATAAGAGTCAATTAATCATTTTTGTGTTCTGCACTTTTGCACAAAGCCATAATTTATTCTTTCCTATTTTGTTTAAAAAATAGGTACCAGCGTATGGCTAAAATTCCTTCTGAATTATTCAATGCAAATTTCTGTCCAAATAAAACACTTGAGAAACAAATTGACTTGTGCTTAATTAACTCTACAAAGTACCAGCTAAGCTTTCGCAATCGACTGAGGTGCATGTCGATCAATAAACTCGAGTTCGCCGTCATTTCGCGGTAACGAATTCCCGGTAACGCGGCGCCGTTAATTGTAACCGCCAAGAAAACCTTGCGAATCCGATGAAATTCGAAGAAACGGGGTGACTGCACCGCCACTGTAATTTCCCAGAAACGTGGACAAAAAGGGGGACGGTCAAAGGAGAGATAATCGAAGGACACGGGGGAAAGAAACGGACGGTGAGGGGGGGAAAAAATCGTCGAAAGAGGACGGTTTCGTCTTATGACTCCTTCGTCTTGGTCGATCAGTTTTATCGACCTTATTTCACGATAAAGACTTTTCCCTTATTTATTTTTCCCTCAATAAGCGAGAAACGCGAGTGCCTTTCTCTGTTTTGCCTTTTAATACAAAACCCGTGGATTTAAGTGCAAACATTATATGTATCTAACAAAATATTTGTTCTATATTATACTATAATTATAATAATTACTTCACTTGAAAATGACTACACCAGAAAAATTGTTTCTTATAATATACTTCGAAGGTCTTAGAAAAAACGAAAACTGCTCGCTCGAAAAGGGAAGATTAATTACAGTTTTAATTAAGATCAACTTAAATGGACAAATATAATTGATTCTGGGGGGACCTCGTGCGAAAGTGGATACCATTTCGATCAGTACATTCGAGAAACTCGTTCACCTTGTTTATACGAGAATCACTCGTTCGGTATTCGACGAACATGGCAACGAGAAAACTGCGGATGTTCGTGACTAAATATAAAATTCAGAAACGCAGTTTTATGTTGCTGCACGAATCACGGCCGACGTGTTCGTACATGTGACAAGAATTGCATGTGTTCGAAGTCCCGAAGGTTCTGTTCACATATTGGAGTAACCTCATCAAATTGGAAAAAAGAAAATTAAAAATTAAAAATAACACTATACTAGTAGTTCGTTCAGGGTTTAAGCAGAAATATCCGAATTTCATGGCTGAATTTATTAATCATAGGAAAAACGAAATACCGCGAAAATAATACGTAAAATTTGTTAAAAATAGAACTACTGTTTAATTAAATTTCCAACGGCTACGGCGTGCCAATTAGCGTATTAAATTGTGTGCAGATTACACAACGATGGCGCGGCAGGCATAATTATTCGTCAACTCATCCCATAAGTTGCAAACTTTGAACTTTACATTCGCTCGCGTAACAATATTGTACGCTAGACAAACTGTTACAATCTTCAAGCACTTTGGTTAGGTGAAGATCATGACCTTTCCAAGGATCTTACATTTCAATATAATATTGCCCTTAAAAAAATATTGTTATATATTAGCATTTTTAATTTAATTTTAAATTATCTTCAAATCTTCTAAAATTACACCGCAGAAAGATAAAAAAATGATTGCAAATGTAACACAAGATCAATCAATCGAACGATATTTGCCGCGAGTGAAAATTATCCGGACCAAATATAGGTTCGTGAAATCTTCACTGACAAGGTGTCAAAACCCCGTTCAATCCTTCTGAAAGGTAGATTGCACGCGTGTGCAATCATCTGTCCCCTCGCTATGCAAATACAGAGTGAATCGGTGAGGCGTGAACAGAGGCGAAAAAAAAAGGAGACAGAAAAAACGTCAGACTGTCCGTGACATTGCAACGAAACCATCAAACACAGGATAACAATCTCGTGTGCATCGCGGTAATCCGTTTTACCCTTCCATCGGAGCCGGGACGATCAGCGATGCATAAAATTAGACTGCGCTCGCCTCGAAAGCTCGACTAACGTCCTTAGATTTCCCATCTGACGTCGCGTCGCCATTATACCCGGTTATAGTTGATCTTTTACGTCCGGGCCGTGTCTTTATTCCACGCACGATCGTCGAATCGCAACTTTTCCCGACCACATGTGCGCCGCTGAAACTTTCGAAACAAACAGTCGCGACTTTCGGTCGCGGGGATACAAGCTTGAAATCCCAAATGTCTTTCACCGACAACTTCTTGGCCACGTACATGTTTGTTGCCACTGATTAACCCCGTAAACGAGGAATTTTTACTTGAACCGTCGACTGTTGGTGTCGAGTGTTCGTTTAGCTTGATTCATTGCAAGCTCAAGGAGAGCCTCGATAATCTGGGACGAGCTGCAGTAGTTTAAAATAAAATTTATCATACTAGACTCGACGCTTCGAGTGTCAAGCGTAAAATTATTCTAACCCTTTCGTTCCATATTAAAAATATTAACTTGGATACAATAATAAAAGTAAGTATTTTGAATTTTGTTTATTAACTCTTCCTGGAAAAATAATGTTTGAACAGAAATTAGATCAAATTATCCCCCTCGAATTCATTGACCGCGCTGTGACCATCAGTCTCGTTTTTCTCGTGCAATTGAAACAAAACAGATCCATCACGGATAATTGGAACGATTCAGGTGGATCCGGATCTAATTAATTTTTTATCCTTATTATTCTTGACTGGTGCAAGAACAACCCTCCGCGTGGGAGCAGTCTCGTAGCTCATCGTCGCGAATTTACGTTTCGAATTAGTGTTTCCTATTTCGCGAAATGAACGTGGCCAACTCGACCTCGAGTGTATCGCTTTAATTAAGGCTCTCGTATCAGCCCGTCCATTTGCGTGCAATTTTCTTCAAGATAAGATAAGCGAATGAATTTCGGTAGCCCCGAAGAACTTTCACGGTGGCCCTCCCCCGCGTCTGGCAATTATAAATGTAGACACTTTCGAGATCGAAACTTCGCTCACTTTGGAACGATATAAATTAGAAACTTGTTAAACTTCTGGTGCGTACAAGATCGAATCCGTTTTTCCTTGTTGTAACTTAAAATTTATTCCATTTTCAAGTGACGCGGTAGAATTTCTCGGAACGACTTTTTACGAGACCGACGTTTCGCCGAGCGTATCCAGAAATTATTACCGCGAATCAAGTTGGCCTTGAATTTCGAAGAAATCCACCTTTTTCCCACAACGCGGTTCGCGTCCGCGTGTCCGACGATTATTTCTCAGGCACTTAAATCGGAACCAGTCGTCGATTAGTATATCCCGACGATTTCTGCACGCATGAGACATAAGCGTCCCTAATCGGTAAACGCGAGTCGAGATTTTCTTGCGACACCGATGCTCGAGGGGAACGATATTGTGTTTCTTTGTGCATTTGCAACCCGCTGATTACTCCGGCACACGATTACTTTCGACCGTTCTTATTGTGTATCGCGAACGGATGATTCTATAAGGCATCGAATCGTTTGGATCCATTACTCTTATCTCGCGGAGAGCGGAGTTTTATTCGAAGGTGGATAAAATACAAATTCATAGCCCGGCCTAATCTTCCTACGTGGATAGTTCTTCTCATGGGAACCCGTGCTTTTTCCCTCGGCTCGTTCCTACGTCATCGGCCGAATCAACACGGTCCACGGCTCCGGGTACCCGGTTCCAACGGCACATTATAAAAGTTCGCGACATTCCCGAAACATTCCAGGGACTAGGGAGCACGGATTCGGCTGGACGGTCGTCGGTATCCGACAAATGTAACGCCCGGCTAAAAACGTTAGTTTAAACGTTTCTTATAATCCATCCCTCTGTCCCTTTTCACTGGCGTGTCCCTCGTCCTGGACGTGCGTGTACAGCTGTGACGGGATTCCGATGGAGCCTTCGTTTCGAGGACCATCTGCGAAACGCGTCCGAGTACAACGTGTTACATAAAAGTCTGCACGAGAAACATTTTTCGCGAAATTCCTAAACCGGCCCTCTTAGATTTAATAACCTGTGTCGGTGCTTAAGTACGAGAAAGAGGATTAAATCTTCGTAGCAAGATCTCATCCTCCTTGCTCCCGTGTATCGATAAAAACTACTGGCTCGGATAAATTTACCTAAGCCTCCCCCGTATCCGTAGAAAAAGGCGTCATCATTTATCTTGCGCTTAAAAGTTACTGCAGATTATATCCCGACGCGATAATTTACCTGGTTAATTAAACCTTTGCACCCGGAAATTTGTTCAGATTATTTACCAGCGACTCAAAAATATTTCATTACAAAGCGGTGAACCATCATAGATAAGATAATATTGGGATTAATTATTCTATTTAAATTATATTTGTAAGAAAACTTAGAAAAGGAACGTTCGATATTGGCGTATTCTTTTACCACAATATTGACAACAAGGTTGATAATGTTACCTCATGAATTTCAATACATTACGCTACGTGAAGATGAAAGTTCGTTCAATTTTCGATATACACCTTCAGAAATTGAGTAATCGTGAAAATAATGGATTAAAGTTGTGAAGAACGAAAATACTACCCAAGAAAGCCTATTAACCCATTTAAAATACGTTTCTCATCAGGTATGTAATGCCTTAGATCATTAAAAAAGACAAATGACTCTCCACGTCTACGACGATCGTAAATTCGATATTAAAGTCGTCTTTAAATAAGAACTATGATTATAATATTAGGATGAAACTTGATGCGAGGATATTTTTTCCCTCCCTGTAAATCGTTGCATATGTCTCGCTGACTCTATAGCAGGTAGTACAAGGAACAACGTCGAAAAGAAGACAGAACAGGGATTCCCGACAGGAGACCAAGAAGAATCGAGCATAAGGAACGAGAGAAGGAAGCCGGGTGGACAGAAACGAGGAGCAAAAGGGATCCGAGAAGAAGGGGCAAGAAGCGCAACAATGCGGCTGAAGGGCAGGACGACAGGCGCAGTACAGGTAATTATCTTAGTTCCAGGTTTAATAGACGCCCGGTATTTCGGATTGGCCCTAATGACGGCGTTTACTGAATTTATATCGTCGTGCCGCCGTCGAGCCCTCAAATTGCCCTCGCTGAATTATCCGTCTTTCTCTCGGTCGTCCTCCTCTGTCGTCCGGCCGTCCCCGATCCACGGAGTCCACGAAACCCAGGGCCGACCGGCTATCCTTCTTGCGAGTGTCGTTCGCGGCATCAGCGGCCCTCCTTTTCCCCTTGATGTATGTCCGGCTCATCTGTCCACGTGGTCGTGGACACGGCGCTGAGAGGCTACACGGACGAAACGGAACGAACCCGCAAGAGAAAGACATTTGTTATCCCGGTGAACCGCGAGACGGTCTGTCTCCGCTCGTGGAATCTGAAAAAGAATTAATTCGCGGGACCGATGATATGCGCCCGGTAGCCGCCGTCGCCGTATGGCATGCGAGCATGGAAAAAGGCGCGACGACGACAAAAGGGGGCAAAGCATCGAGGGGCTCGCGTGCATACAAGAAGACTGCTCGAGCACGTTCGAGAGCGTGGAGAGAGGAACCAGATCGAAGAAGCTCAGATCGCAAGCAGACGTTCGTTATTGGAATTTTAACAGCATCGTGGTACGGACGAACGAGAACGGACGGACGTTCTTGCTTGAAGATGGACTGGTGCGTGCCTGATCTCGCGAACGGTGAGAGGGGTGGTATCGGAGGCCAGATTGAAGTATGTTTTAACCGTTTCGTAGGCGATTGAGTTGGCCGAAGGATTTAATAATGTTTGAAATCGACTGTATAAATTTTCGTTAGAGAAATATAAAATGTTTTGATTCAAACAGCTCCAGAAACCCATTAGGGTACCTTAGCTGCACGTGTTTCACGGAAGTCCATTAATTTCCATTATGAATAACACTGCTGTCTCGTCGCGTACTTTTACACCAGTCCATTAATGAATTCGTTCCCAGTAATTACAATGAAATTAACGTCGCATCAGATACCGTTTTATGGTAAACAGGCATCGCTCAGCCGGCGAGCGTCGCTGACGAAAAATCACCCTACGGAAATTCAAGGACCGCCCCTTCCAGAAGCAATTTTCTTCTTTCCTCTGTCGGTGCATTAAGCCCTCCTATCTTTTTACGGAATCGAACCGACCGAAGCTTCTCGCCGGACCGACAAACAGAAATATCGTCGACAAACTCGAGAAGGAAAAGCAAGGAAAGTCGAACGAATCCGGTTGCGCTCGTAGAATTGCAAAAATCGTGACGATATCCGTTGCGGCGCGGAGGACGATAAAGAACAATGCTCCCCTAACGTCTGCGCAATAAAACACGCGAGGCTGCGGCAATCTTGCGACGAGGAAAGAAAAGCAAGAGCAAGCGATATTGCCGTCACCGCGAACCCGAACGGATACGCATCAATTTCTCGGCCAACAATACAATCGGACGAATTGTCTTGGTGCAGCCGGTTCTCACAGCGGACTCGATGATTCGTCGTAAAAATATGCCCGCTCCGAGGCACCAAGACGGATAAATCATAAAACTACTATCGATCTTTCAATTTAAATTTCACAGACGAGACCAGCATCAAATTTTGATTCGATGGGTAAATTTATTGGATACGATTATTAATTCTTTAAAAATTATTTCTGAGAACGTATACTGATTGTTTCCACGAAGAAACGAGGGATACCTTTTCACAGAACGGTTATCCCCCTCCGTGTCGTTAAGGCCCGTTTTTCCGCGCGGAAGCTCCCCCAAAATATCGAGCGACCGGACGTAGCATCAGCGGCACGATCGGTACCATTAGCAATGCTTGACGATCAAGATAAATCAGAGCCGACGAGCCGGCTCGAATCATCGGTAATCAAACCGCGGCATCGGAATGTTAATACACCCTCCTCTCTGGAAGACATTATCCCCGAGGTGAGGCACAGAAAAAGCGGCGAGCACGAGTGCTCGTATCCGAGCCGGGAATCGCGGGACAAAAGGGGACCGAAAGGAACTGCGCGCGAGAGCCAGAGCTGGAATCCTGTGAATGGGAGGCACCGTGTCAAGGGTGAGAGAACCAGTGGACCACGACACCGTGGGGCCACGGTCAGGAAGTTGGCAGCGATCGTCACGAGCGTCCCAAGGGAACGGTGGATATCCCTTCCCTCGCGCGAAGAGGACGGCTGGGTCGTGGCCGATCCGAGGCGGACAGGACGGACGTTCCTCACCGCCTGAGGAAGCAGGATCTAGTAATTAACGAAGCTGTTGTGATCGCAATCTGGCGCACGAGCCGCCTCGGGCGGAAGCCGCGGAGAACGAGCCAAAAAGAGAGAAAAAGAGAAAGAGAGGAAGGCTTGGCGCCGCATGCCACGAATATTAATGCGCCGTCCCCTCATTGTCTCCGAGCTCTCTTCTCTCCGCTTTCTCGCTGCTCCATATCCTTTTCTACGATCATCCTCCGACCGCCATCTTCGCCACACTTTCGCGTGCAATAATGATCCTCGTATGTCTGAATTCACGGGCGAACCGCTTATTAACGGCCGCGATTCTTCGTGTCCCGAAAGTGGCATCGGAATTCGCATCGTCGCTGCCGGATTCACACCGACGCATTGTGCCACTCCTCGCGATCGAGAGGAAGATCATTCAGGACCGGGTGGCCTACTTTTTCGCGGATTCAACCTCGTGCCGTATCGAATCGGACACCTTTCCGTCGCGATAAATACCCTGTTTTGTTTAATGGAACGCGAAGTAGGTGAACAGGACGGACTTTGAAAAGCTCTTCTTGTAGCTTATTGGTCGTTACACTGAAAGGCTTGCGATGCTGTTATACTTATTTGAACTAAATCAACGCCGACTACCACTCTTCTATAATTCATACTTTCGAGCATAATAACCCTTTCTCAGGGAAGATAACGATATATAATTTCAAACAGAATTAATTTAATAACGAGGTAGAATAAAAATTTTAAATTAATATTTTTATTGAAAAGGGTTTCAAAATTTGTGAAAAGCTAAGGAGAATTAATTATCCTATCTAACCATGATCCGTAATAACTTTCCTCAGAAAGTTCCACGAACCAAAAGTAAATTTAGGTCATCAAGAGACTATCTAAAGAGAATGACTTTTACACCTGCTTTTATAATTCGTTCAAATTTGAAATTTCTCCATTTATGTGCGGACACCGTGTTACCTACCGCATCGTCCGCAGATGGTGGACAAACCGATCGAACAGGTGTCGTTTCGACGCGAGGCAGAAAAAACTCGCGAACGAGGGTACACGCGAGCAAAAACTGGATGCACAGAGAAGAGGGGCTCTGGTCGGGTCCTTTCGACGGAAAAAGAAACGGCGAGGCTGTCTGGGGCGGAGAGGAAAAGGAACACGTATGTCGTTAGTCGCTAATGGACGCCCTTTAGAATCATCGCGATCCTTAGGAGAATGCGTCGAGACACGCTTGCACATCCGGTACACACACTCCACGCGAGCACGGTAGGTACTTCTGACCCGGGCCACTCGTCGGATTAACGAGTTCCACGGATTATTGCGACCCCTTGAACCCTTCTTCGTTTACCGGCTACGCAAACATAACGACGTGTGCCGGCCTTTGACTGCTGATCTCAAGTACCCGCGCCCCGTGAAAAGTATCTTTCATATTCTCTAATAAAGTGCTGCCACGATACACCGGACGAGATTCTGAGCGGGTTTCGACCAGACTTTAGAAAAGAAATATTTGTGACGCGTAATTCTATGGAGGTTCAGAGACGTCGTTATGTTTGCATCTGAATGTACAGCTTGTACTAGAAATTTTCAGATCAGTGAAAAGGAACAGGGGACTTTTTAAGATTTTACGTCGGAAATGGAATCCTAGTATGAGTATTTTGGAAAGAAAACAATGCTTAAGTAGACTCAAACCTTTACAAATAATATAAGAAATAAAAATGATAGTATTGAAAATTAAATCTAAAAGTGACAAAATCAACTGGATGATAGCTGGATCATTGACTGGAAGAACAACGAATACAATAAAAAACGAAAGAATAGGGGCTCACTTGTTTTTTAAGATAATGACATTGAAGGGGTCAAAGATGGTGGTTTGGCCAATATTCGGGGTAGACAGAGACGGAGGAATGCAAAAGACTAGCTTGTCGTGCACAGACCGTCAGACTCAGGGAACTAGGTGAGAGGACTTCTGGGATTAAGCCATTTTTCCGGTACGTGACTCCGTGGCCGGATCGGGGAAAGAAGTTTCGAGGAGAGTAGTTTCCGCGGGACGTTCAACGTATTTCCTCGACGATGTCCTCGCCTCCTTACACGATTACAATAAATTTCCCGACGACGTTATTTCCACCTTAATAACACCGACTCTCAGAACGGCCGACTACTACGGAAATGTTAATGAGAATCCGACGATGTTGGCCGTGCAAGTGGCGCAACAAGATCTGTCGTTAAATTTTTGATTACGCTTGGCGATTGCCAACGTGCAACAAATACGTAATAAGTGCGATTAAATTTTGAATGTGCTAAATATGAACAAGCGGAAACTAAAATGTGACTATGGAGAATTTGGAAAAAACTTTGAAGAGATTTTAGATGCAAGTGAAAAATACTTTTGCATTGTAAAATTGCTGAAATTTTTAAAGACGTATTAAAGACGAGAACTACTTCTAAATTATTATAAGATAAAATTCTCTGAATCATCTTTCTGGATGTTTCACAGGAAACTCAAAGATTCTCGAATCTGATCGCTCTTCCCTGAAGAAACACTTCAATCTGCCTTATTTTCGATTGGATTCATGTCACGTTTTCCCTTAGCACCCAATAAAAGGAATTCTCCAAAGCGTCCATAACCGGTACTTCGGATGATCATAATCATCCAACGGATTAACTATACGAGGCTTCTGTACGTGTCTATGGGTTACATTTCCCAACAAACGTACAAGAATCATTCTTTTATACACAATACTCCCAATTCAGTTTATTGTTCACAGGGGGATAAAAATGATAAATTCATCTCACGTATAAAGCACGTATATAAAATATTTTTCAGAAATATTAGATGATTTTATATACATATATGTAATATTTATATTTTTAATAATTCTACTGTAATACCTCCTCTTATTACAGCAATTAAGCATTAATTAAACAACTTTTTATGAATTTTACGAATCGATCCAACAAAGATGATTAAATTTTTCAGAATAACTAATATCTTATTCTGGCAGGCAAAATTCTTCCAAAATATAAAAAGACCTAAGCGAACGAATGAATTAATTAAGATTCTTCCGTTTTAAAAATCACATTCCTGAGGAACAGGATAGTCAGGTATAATAGGCGTAATGCCTGGTCGTCTTTAAGCAGAAAAAGTCGTAAATCAAAGGAAAAAACTCGTTCATTTTCCAGGTTGTGTACGTACAAGAAGAGGAAGAATCCAGAACGACGCGTTTCTTCTGCAACGAGGAAAGGAGACAGGCGACCGGTAATAACAGTGAGACAGTATAATAATTCTTGCAGTAGCCAGCAACAGAAGCGAGCGAAAAAGAATCTTTCGAGGCTGAGACACGGGCAAAAGGAAAGAGGTTTAACCCTCAAGTGGAAGAAAAAGGAACGTTGAAGGACCGCAATGCAAACAATGCTTCTTCGCGGTTTTCTTGTCCGCTTTGCGTCGCGGGACCGACGCCACACTGTTTTTTTCATAAAACATAAGATTTTGCGACTTTAAAACACATTTTTAAGTAACACTTAATGAACCATTCTTCTCTAAACCGAAGACACGAATCTGTTAGTGCAAAAAGTTTCTCTTTGAACTGAGTTTTTTAAAGTAATTTAAAAAAGAGAAGAGGGTTGGCCAACTTTGTTGATAATTTGTCTCAAACAAATTTAATTCTTGTGCTTTCGTATTTAAGCACCATTAAAACTGATTTACTAAGAATCCTTAAGATTTATTTACTAGATTCATTGAGTAAAATGTTTACAATAATTTTTTCAGAAAAAGGAGAAACACGTGTGTCGTGGTAACTATTGCAGTAATTACCAAACAATTTAACTTTCTATCTGAAGCCAGGCAACAATTTATTTCAGCTTCGTGACCAGTACTATCTTTACTCGTTTTGAACACGTTTAACTCGTAAAATTCTACTGATAAATACAAACAAATGATCACCGATCCTTTCTCTTTTATTTTTGAAATCTCTCCTCCTCTAGCTAAAGGGTGTAATTAGGTTCAAAGAATCGAATATCTTTTTTCCAAATTATAGGAGCGGATTAATCTGCTCGCAAACGATTACGATTTCTGGTTTAATTAAACCTCGGGCAGAATTACACGCGATAATACAGAACTCCCCGACGATATTTGCCTCTGAGACCGCTTCAGGTAAAGCTAGTTCTCGTATTTCGCGCATATGAAAGTCCGCTGGTTGATGGATTCAAATTTAGTCCAAGCAAACAGTACCGAAATCAAGATACCGCTAATTGTAAGCTAAAATAACTATCGCAAGATATTCGACACCCGATTCGCCATTAAAAAAAATTGTCAATCAGTAAACTGCAATATTTCTGTACTTTATGTAACTATTTAATAAATTTTATCGAAATTGCATTAAAAGATGTAGAGTGCATTTTTATTGATCTATACTACTGCATATGACATAACTACTTGAACATATATGACTCGTCTCTGGATTTAGACATTACTTCATACTCCGTTATCATAATTGCAAAAAGGTAAAACAAAACAGAAGCCAAGCTAGAGCATTTTTTACCGGTGCCAGTCCCGTTATCGAAACCACAGGAAAAGCAGAAAACGTCATGGAAAATTCGTGTCTGAATATAACGCGATGGAAAAGAGTGAGAGCGAGAGAGATGGGCAAGCGGTCAAATAAAACTCGTGCGAATTCCGGAAGCGGACGAGCCGGTGTCTAAGCCCCCTCAGCCCGACCAAAAATGTTCCTTTACTTACTTATATCGTGGCAATCTAGCGAAGCGAAGTAATTTCTCCGCCAGCCTCGAGAGAGATTTTCCCGCGTCGAATTTCTTTCGACTGGAGACGAGCTTCCAGGGAGCCTCGTAATTGCATTTCCACGGAATCACCCGGCGCACATCGTGGGACTCGAGTTATTATCGCCGGCAGGAATTTTCGACGGCGACGTGGCCGGTAATCGGCGCGGAGGAAAATGCTCGATTCAGCCGTCGAGTTTACCGAAATTAAGCCAATTGTCGAACACGTTTCCGCGAGAATCCACTGCTTTTTCCTCTCCCCTCCCTGTCCTGACAGTGACGCCGGAAGGACGAAAACGCTCGAGATAATTCTGTTCCCGTCCCGAGTATCACGATGAATGGCGTGAATAATTAGGAATGACGAAGTGAAAAATAATCTTGCACGAGAAGTGCCAGAACTTCGAAGTTACTAAGATCCTGCTGGAATTTTTGCAAATTGAGGAATTTGAAGATGATCCCTTCCTAAGAAATATTGAAATGTAGGAATATAAGATACTTCTGACACTTCTACGTTGGAATGTAGGTCATACAACGATACCTTTGCTGAAGTTAAAAAAAATGAATCGATATTCGATAAATAGCGTTTAAAAGAAAAACGCTACAGAAATACGGAAATAGAATAAACAAATTCACACGTCAACTTTAATGTAACTAAGGGAAAGATAATTCAAAAGCCAAGGAGAATTCCAGCATCTAATATCCTTGTAGCAAACTCATCCGAACACGATATGAAATTAACTACATGAAACTCACTTTAAGGTAACGCAAAATCGCAAGCATCAAACTCATCTAACCGCAATCTGTGGTTATACGTGCGCACAACCGCATGGAAAGTTCAAACACATCATGAATTACCGTACACACACACACACACACGCTCGTGAAACAACGAGAAAGTTCAAGCGACCCGAAACTCTCTGAACATCAACTTATTCATCCTGTCGTCGTCGTCGTCGTCGTCGTCGTTTTCAAGTCGCGAGCCACGGGCACACGATACATTTCCCGGACGCATACCGATTTTCTACTGCAAAGAAATAATTTTTAACTAGGCGGGGAGGGAAAAACGACGGAAGGGGAAACATAGAAAACGTCGGCGACATCGGCTCGAGGAATCCCTCGAATGCTTTCTGGCGGGGTTACCGGGGATCACGTCGCCTTGCCCGTCCGCTTTTGGTCGCCATTTGTCACGCTGACGTTTGCAAGCGAGGCTGTGATCACGCTACGTGCCAGGTAATCGCGCGAGAAGATGTAAAACGCATTCGTCAGGCTCTGCGGACTTCCGTGTGAAATCCTTCGATGGAGATTGCGACTGCTATCGACGAGGCTCGATGATAAAAATCACCGCCGATTCTTGACGTAAAGTAACTGATAAATAGTGGACACGGATAATCCCGCCCTTGAGGAGGAAGTACGATGGGACGTAGAACTTTTTCCAGAAAATAGGAAGAGGAAAACGAGCCAGGTAACGGGGTTCAAAGTTTAATCTTGATTTGCAAGATAGCAAGTGCGACATTTGAACGGAACACTTGTATCGCTGAATTATTAATAATATTGATTGTCACGAAGGCCATCAGTGATAACTTGAATTGGCTGCAAGTTAATAATGTGAAAAAAATAAATAGCTTTAAATTGAAAAATTGAACCATCCTATCTTCAATAACTGTTATCGCAAAGTGGCCTTACTACACACGTCTATTTTTACTGTGCAAGTTAAGGCGATAAATTTTTTTCCAAGTATTCTATACGTTGTAAAATTTTGTAGACATTAAAGTATCGAGATCATCTCGATACTGCCTTTCTGGCTTAATTAACACAGCAAGTTCGCGATGGTTATCACAACTTTAATTAAGCGAGGAAAGATATTTTTCGCTATAATAAACAAACATACAAACGTTAATTTCTGACCAAAGCCCATTAATGTGACCATCCAGTCCCTCAACCTCTGTATCCCGAAACTTTGTCAACTCGATTAACACGTTTGATCCACGCCAGTTATTACAACTTTAATTAGAGAAGAAATGGACTCCCTGGTTCAATTTCACACCGAAGTAAAAAAAGTTAAGAAGGAAGATCCTTTATCAAATTCTACTACACAAAAGTGGCAATTAATGCAAAGAAAATATTGTATTTGTTAAAAATCGAAACAAATTTTATTATTCGAGTTATCCTGTAATCTGCATAAAGTGCCGCAGAATTTTATCAGAAATGAACGGTGGATTGAGCAATCAAGAAAGATATCGAGCCAGGGTGGATGTCCCGAGGATTCTCAGCCTCGTGATCCGGTCCTGGAGGACATTCAGCGGAGCGGTGACTCGATCGAGAGGACCAACGATTTCGGTGAAAGAGACGAGCACGGTACGTGCAGGAATGTCCCGGTAACCTCGTCACAAGGACCGACTTGTCTGTACATCAGTCGGTCGGTGAATCAAGTCCAGCACTTAGCCCGCTCTTATTGCCCCTTTCAGTCGCTGCCATTAGCCTTATACCGTCGGATAGGCATCTTGTAATTTCTTGTATTCCCGAACAGCCGATCGTAGCCCCTTCTCGTGCAACGTACCAATCGGACATTGAAGAACGACCCGAACAAGGTTTCCAATGTTCTTCTGCCTTCCTCCGAGACATGACGTTTCGTGCTGCTTCTGATGTACGAACACGATCCGCCGTGATGTTGGAAAAAGCGTCGCTCGAGCGCGGCTTCCTTCGGCTGACAGGATAGATAGACATC